>JBBDGP010001525.1:0-600000 GCA_037952835.1 Lithobates septentrionalis
CCGCGCCGGTAATTGAGGCCCCGGCTTTGCGGCCTACTGCAGTCCTATGGTTCCTTCTGCAATCGGGCGCCCTCTGGTGGTGGCCGTTGGTATGACAAGACATCCATCAATTCTAATGGAGCTTTCCCTACCTGTTTTCACTGCCCGCTCATCTCCTTCCATTTACTTAGAACCCCTAAATATTATATATATTTTTTATTCTAACACCCTAGAGAATAAAATGGCGGTCATTGCAATACTTTCTGTCACACCGTATTTGCACAGCGGACTTACAAGCGCACTTTTTTGGGAAAAAATACTTTTTTTTAATTAAAAAATAAGAAAACAGTAAAGTTAGCCCAATTTTTTATATTGTGAAAGATAATGTTACGCCGAGTAAATTGATTCCCAACATGTCACGCTTCAAAATTTCGTCCGCTCGTGGAATGGCGACAAACTTTTACCCTTTAAAATCTCCATAGGCGACGTTTAAAAAATGCTACAGGTTGCATGTTTTAAGTTACAGAGGAGGTCTAGGACTAGAATTATTGCTCTCGCTTTAACGATCGTGGCGATACCTCACGTGTGGTTTGAACACCGCTTTCATATGCGGGCGCTACTCACATATGCGTTCGCTTCTGCAAGCGAGCTCGGCGGGATGGGGCGCGTTTAAAAATTTTTTTTTTTTCTTATATATTTTACTTTTTATTTTTACACTGTTTTAAAAAAAAATATAAAAATGGTTTCACTTTTATTTCTATTACAAGGGATGGGGCACATTTTAAATTTTTTTTTTTTCTTATTTATTTTAACTTTTATTTTTTAACTGTTCTTTAAAAAAAAAAAGTCACTTTTATTCCTATTACAAGGAATGTAAAAATCCCTTGTAATTGAAAAAAAGCATGTCAGGACCTCTTAAATATGAGATCTGGGGTCAAAAAGACCTAAGATCTCATATTTACACTAAAATGCATTAAAAAAAAAATATATATTTTCATTTGAAAAAAATACTAATAAAATGTCCCTTTTTAAGAGCTATGGGTGGAAGTGATGATTTGACGTCGCTTCCGCCCTGCAATGACTTGGAGACGGGCGGGGGGGCCATCTTCCTCTCACTGGTCTCCATGTCAGGCCAGGGACAGATCCGGATCGCCTCCGCCGTTACCGACGGCCACGGTAAGCGGTGAAGGGCATCGGAGAGCGGCGGTAGGGGGGCCCTCTCCTGCCGCCGATAAAAGTGATCTCGCTGCGAATCTGCTGCAGAGACCACTTTTATCTAAAAGAGAACTGCCGGCTCTTGAAGAAGATACCGGGGTTATGGTAGCTAGGTGCTACCATAACAACGGTATTTCTCTTCAAAGACAGGACGTATATAGTCGTCCTGCGGGAAGGAAGTGGTTAATTAAAATGAATTTATTATTTGTCATCTCCCTGCTTGGCCCCTTTCACACGGGCTGTCTGATCAGGTGCGCCTGTCAGTTTTTCAGGCGGACCTGATTGGATCCTTAGCGGGAATATGGTGGTCTTGTGTCCCTGCATGGCAGGAAATAAAAGCAGTCACATTCGTTCTAGTCGTCTCTGTGTAAATTTAAGATTGGTTAATTTTTATATTGAAAATAAAGCTGTCGGTCGTTTAAAAAAAAAAAAAAACCTGGCTCCTAACTTTTTTAGCTGGCTCCTAGATTCCAAGCAAATTTGTCAAGCCCTGCTGTACACCATATGAAAGGTCCATCTCCATTCCTCAATATAACATCATGTTCCCAACAAATGAGGTGGAGATACTGTACACCATATGAAAGGTCCATCTCCATTCCTCAATATAACGTCATGTTCCCAACAAATGAGGAGGAGATACTGTACACCATATGAAAGGTCCATCTCCATTCCTCAATATAACGTTGTGTTCCCAACAAATACGGAGGAGATACTGTACACAATAAAGAATGGAATAGAATAGAAAGAAATAGAATAAAATAGGAAAAAATAGAATAAAAAAATAGAATAGAAATAATATAACTATTTTCCAAAATTCAAATATAATCAATTTGAATAGAAAATAACACAATAGTATAGTAAAAAAAACAATAGAATAGAATGAATATAACCATCTTCCTATTCTAATCTATTCTATTCAAATTCAAATTGATTCTATTTGAATTTTGGGATATGGTTATATTCTTTCTATTCTATTTTTTTAATTATATTCTTTTTCTATTTGTTTATTCTATTCTTTTCTATTAAGTTCTATACAGTTCAAATTTATTCTATTTGAAATTCAGAAGGTGGTTATATTCTTTCTATTCTAATCTATTATTTTCTATTCTATTTTAATTTTGGGAAATGGTTATATTCTTTCTATTCTATTGTTTTTTTTAAATTCTATCCTATTCTATTCTTTTCTTCTTGTGTATGCAAATTTATTCTATTTGAAATGCTATATATTCTAGTCTATTCTGTTCTTTTCTATTTTATTCTCTTTGGAAATTGGAAAACTATTCAATTTCGAAAACGATTTGCATTCGAATTTCGTCTGATTTTTTTTTTTTTTCATTTAAATTTGGTACTATTGTAATTCGGATACATCCGAATGTCCGAAAAACGAAATCTCGCAATGAAACGAACTGCACATGTTTACATCCAGTGAGGTGGTATATTTTGAAGCACGTCTCACTCCTCACTTCTCTGCATCTCCAGGCTGTGCTGCAGTGAGAAGGGGACACATAGAAAACAGCCCTTTTCTATGTGCTATGTGCCCTAGAAGTGTCTAGTGTTCTTTCAGTGTGGAAAAACGTCAATCACTGCTACAGTGTGAATAGACCATTACGCACCACTGAGCTCTGAAGGGGTGGAGGGATAGAGACAGAAGGGGAGAGGGAAGGAAGATGGATAGGAAAAGGAGGGTGAGAGATAGCAGTGGTAAGAGAGGGAGGGTGAGAGAGGGAGGGAGGGAGGTTTGAGAGAGGGGGGTGGGAGAAAAGGGGGCGTAGGAGAGAAAGAGGGAGGGTAGAGGGAGGGTGAGAGGCATAGGGGAGTAAGAGAGAGGGAGGGTTGAGAGAGGGGGGTGAGAGGGGGGGAGAGAGTGATGAGAGAGAGAGAGAGAGAGAGGGAGGGTGAGACGGGGAGTAAATAAGAGAGTGTGAGAGAGGGATGAGTGGGGGGAGGATGAGAGACGGGGGAGTAAGAGAGAGAGTGGTGATAGAAGGAGGGTTAACAGAAGAGGGTGAGAGAGACAGGGAGGGTGAGAGTTAAGGGGGAGTAAGAGAGAGGGGAGGGTTGAGAGAGAGAGAGGGAGGGTGAGAGACATCGGGGAGTAAAAGAGAGAGTGGTGAGAGAGGGAGAGTTAGGAGAGAGGGGGGTGAGAGAGAGAGTGGGAGGGTGAGAGTTAAGGGGGAGTAAGAGAGATTGGGAGGGTTGAGAGAGAGGGGGAGGGTGAAGGACATGGAGGAGTAAGCGAGAGAGAGTGGTGAGAGAGGGAGAGTTAGGAGAGAGGGGGGTGAGAGAGAGAGTGGGAGGGTGAGAGTTAAGGGGGAGTAAGAGAGAGTGGGAGGGTGAGAGTTAAGGGGGAGTAAGAGAGAGGGGAGGGTTGAGAGAGAGAGGGAGGGTGAGAGAGAGAGGGTGAGAGACATCGGGGAGTAAAAGAGAGAGTGGTGAGAGAGGGAGAGTTAGGAGAGAGGGGGGTGAGAGAGAGAGTGGGAGGGTGAGAGTTAAGGGGGAGTAAGAGAGATTGGGAGGGTTGAGAGAGAGGGGGAGGGTGAAGGACATGGAGGAGTAAGCGAGAGAGAGTGGTGAGAGAGGGAGAGTTAGGAGAGAGGGGGGTGAGAGAGAGAGTGGGAGGGTGAGAGTTAAGGGGGAGTAAGAGAGAGTGGGAGGGTGAGAGTTAAGGGGGAGTAAGAGAGAGGGGAGGGTTGAGAGAGAGAGGGAGGGTGAGAGAGAGAGGGTGAGAGACATCGGGGAGTAAAAGAGAGAGTGGTGAGAGAGGGAGAGTTAGGAGAGAGGGGGGTGAGAGAGAGAGTGGGAGGGTGAGAGTTAAGGGGGAGTAAGAGAGATTGGGAGGGTTGAGAGGGAGGGGGAGGGTGAAGGACATGGAGGAGTAAGAGAGAGTGGTGAGAGATGGGGGCTAGAGAGAGGGTGAGAGAGGGAGGAGTAAGAGAGAGAGTTGAGAGATAGAGAGTGGGATGGTAAGAGAAAAGGGGGAGTAAGAGAAGGAGGGTGAGAGACATGGGGGAGTGAGAGAGAGAGTGGTGAGAGAGGGAGGGTTGAGAGAGGAGGTCAAGACTGTAACCCCCCCCAGATTCCCCGGGGAGAGAGGTTGCCGGTGCCATCATTCCCATGGCTTCATGATCACTCTCTTATCCCAGGCAAGTCCTTTCCTATAGCTGCATCAAGCGCTGGCAATGATGGGGTGGACTGAGCTTCTCATGGGGTCCTCTATTGACCCCGGGCCCTCGGGCAGTGCCTCAGTCTGCCACTGCCCATAGACACACTCTTTAAACCTTGTGGACAGCCTTCCCAGAAGAGTTGAAGCTGTTATAGCTGCAAAGGGTGGGCCAACTCAATATTGAACCCTACGGACCGAGACTGGGAGACCATTAAAGTTCATGTGCATGTAAAGGCAGGTGTCCCAATACTTTTGACCATATAATTTATATGACTGAATGAAAGAAATAAAAAATAGTTATCGTTTTAAAAAAATATATATTTTCCAACAGATGGACTGTATGTTCAGAATGGCAAAATCTCCAGGGGAACTCTTATTGTATCTCCATATCGTAATGCAGAAGACAATGGTATTGCCCGATATTCTTCAGGACTAAATCCCATTACTCAAAGTACACCTCACACGTCTTACCGTTTGGACAGATCGATGGATAGATCGAATCCCGTGGAGTCACCTGATAAATCCCATACCGTTCCTCCAGATGTCCTTCTGAGATCCCACAGTACAGATCCATCTAATCTTGAGGGACCTTCTTATGAAGGAGCTCACACAGGAGAATGTTCCTTGTCATGTACAGTGTGCGGGAAGTCTTTCAAAAACAACACGGAGCTTCTCAAACACCAGAAAAGTCACAACAATAAGCGTCCTTTCTCATGTTCAGAGTGCGGCAAAAGTTTCACCGAAAAAGTCACTTTCATTAGACACCAGAGAATTCACACGGGCGAGCGCCCTTATTCGTGTTTAGAATGTGGCAAGGGCTTCATTCAGAAAGCAGACCTCCTCATTCACCAGAGAAATCACACCGGCGAGCGCCCTTTTTCTTGTTCACAGTGCGGGAAATGTTACATTACGAAAGGACATCTTACTAAACACCAGAGAGTTCACACTGGGGAGCGTTCTTTCTCGTGTTCAGAGTGCGGGAAATGTTTCATTCACAAAGGAGACCTTATTACTCATCAGAGAAGTCACACGGGTGAGCGTCCTTATTCGTGTTCAGAGTGCGGGAAATGTTTCATCGGAAAAGGAGACCTTGTTAAACACCAGAAAAGTCACCTGGGGGAGAGGCCTTATTCATGTGAAGTGTGCGGGAAGTGTTTCTCTACGAAACAAATACTTCTTCAACACCAAGGGATTCATACAGGTGAGCGTCCTTTCTCATGTCCAGAGTGCGGGAAATCATTCATTATGAAAGGAAACCTTCTTAAGCACCAGATAATCCACACAGGTGAGCGCCCTTTCTCGTGTTCAGAGTGCCAAAAATGTTTCTATCGCAAAATAGATCTTCTTATACACCAGAGAATTCACACTGGAGAGCGTCCTTTCTCCTGTACGGAGTGCGGGAAGTGTTTTTGTCGCAAGGATTCTCTTTATCGACACCAGAGAAGCCACACCAGTGAACGTCCTTTCTCCTGTTCAGAGTGCGGGAAATCTTTTGCTCAGAAGGGAGACCTTGTTAGACATTCAAGACGCCACACGGGTGAGCGTCCTTAATCATCCTAAGTGTGCGGGAAATGTTTCAGTCTTAAAAATTGAATTTGTTCCACAGCAGACAATTGACCTGATTTAACATGATTTCTTATGTTCAGACTGTCATATGGAAAGTGTGGCAAAAATAACCACCAGAGAGTTTGCGAAAAATGTGTCAAAGTGAGGCTGGCAGACATCCGCAGGTGGACTCGAGAACTACAACCTTCCTCTCTGGGAAGCACAGTGCCACCAGCAGGTGATCCAGGTCCTGATGCCATCACTGTCAACTTGGTTATCCTCCTCATGGGCACAGGTGCAAAATGATTACTGGGATCTGCTGGCTTCTGGGAGACACCCGCTGGTGGCCTCTAGAACCACATCTTCCGCTCTGTGCAACACACCAGCAAGAGATCCAGGTCCTGATACCATCATTGCCATCTTGGTTATCCACATTATGGGCACAGGTGCAAACTGATTACTGGGACCTGTTGGGAGATACCTGCTGGTGGATACCAGAACTACAACCTTCCTCGCTGGGAAGCACAGTGCCCCCAGCAGGTGATCCAGATCCTGATACCATCACCACCATCTTGGTTATCCTCCTCATGGGCACAGGTGCAAACTGATTACTGGGATCTGCTGGGAGACACCTGCTGGTGGACTCCAGAACTACAACCTTCCACTTTGGGTAAGCACAGTGCCACCAGCAAGTGATCCAGGTCCTGACACCATCACCGCCATCTTGGCTATCCTCCTCATGGGCACAGGCGCAAACTGATTCCTGGGATCTGCTGGCTCCTGGGACACCTGCTGGAGGCCTCTAGAACCACAACTTCCGCTCTGGGCAACACACCAGCAAGTGACCCAGGTCCTGAAACCACCATTGCCATCTTGGCTATCCTCATTATGGTGCAAACTGATTACTGGGACCTGTTGGGAGATACCTGCTGGTGGACACCAGAACTACAACCTTCCTCTCTGGGAAGCACAGTGCCCCCAGCAGGTGATCCAGATCCCGATACCATCACCACCATCTTGGTTATCCTCCTCATGGGCACAGGTGCAAACTGATTACTGGGATCTGCTGGTGGACTCCAGAACTACAACCTTCCTCTTTGGGAAGCACCGTCCCGCCAGCAAGTGATCCAGGTCCTGACACCATCACCGCCATCTTGGCTATCCTCCTTATGGACAGAAGGTGCAAAATGAGTACTGGGATCTGCTGGCTTCCTGGAGACACCCGCTGGTGGACTCTAGAACCAAAACTTCCGCTCTAGGCAACACACTAGCAAGTGACCCAGGTCTTGACACCATCATTGCCATCTTGGTTATCCTCATCATGGGCAAAGGTGCAAACTGATTACCGGAATCTGCTGGGAGACACTGGAACTACAACCTTCCACTCTGGGAAGCTCAGTGCCACCAGCTGGTGATCCAGGTCCTGATGCCATCACTGCCATCTTGGTTATCCTCCTCATGGGCACAGGTGGATTCTGACTACTGGGATCTGCTGGGTGACACCTGCTGGTGGACACTGGAACTATAAACTTCCGCTCTGGTAAGCTCATGCCATCAGCAGGTGATCCAGGTCCTAATACCACCACCACCATCTTGGTTATCCTCCTCATGGGCACAGGTGGAAACTGATTACCTGGATCTGCTGGATGCTGAAAGACACCCGCTGGTGGACACCAGAACTACAACCTTCCACTCTGGGAAGCACAGTGCCACCAGTAGGTGATCCAGGTCCTCCCAATCCCATCTTGATTATCCTCCTCATGGGCACAGTGAAAGGTTCCATAATTTCACAATTATTATCTTCATCATTAATACAGAGGACATCCCCCATTACTGTTTACAGTTATTTAACCCCTTATATTAGTAATCAGCAGAGAAGGACCCCTTACAATTAGTGATCAGTGGAGGTGAGCCCTTTTTTACAGTTTTTTTTTTTTTTTTGCTGCGTATCCACAACTACTAGGTATCCAACAGCATAGTAACAAAGTATACAGTGTATAGAATTATAGAACATTAAGGGGTCTATTTATATAACCTATGTACGAATGTGAGTTAGAGACCTTGAATTGCAAGCTCTTTGAGAACAGGGATTGATGGTAATGTATAATATATGTAAAGAGCTGCGTAAATTGGCGGTGCGGAAGGAAATGTCACTGTAATTTTTCTAAGAGATGAATTTCTTTGTCATCAGCTCCACCTAGTGGCCATAATGCGATATAGTTTTTTTTAGAAAACCACTCTGCATTTTGGCCACTAGATGGAGCTGATGATATAGACTATTAATCTGTATTGGTGACCTTCCGTTCAGCTTGCACAAACGCCTCTGACATTCATTCAACGAATGTTATATCAACTACGTCTGCATATCAGATACACAGGGCCGGTCCCAGGCGGGTGCACGGGGTGCAGTGAACCCAGGCGCCAGAGAGGTGGGGGCGCTGAAGCGCCAGAGTGCTCCCCTCCCTCCTCCTTCTCCCCTCCGTGCTTCTGGACACTTCTGGACAGCTCTGTCCGCAGGTCACCGCCGCGGAGCGGCCGCTGTGCTTTTCACTGCTAGAGCCCGTCCCCCCTCCCTCCTCCTCCTGTCAGAGGAGAGCAGCCGCCGGAGATCGGAGCGGCTGGTCTCTGTGTTGAGAGAGACCAGCCGCGCCGTGACTTCGCTGGGGGGAGGAGGGGGGGAGGGCGGCCCGTGCCTGCAGCCTGACACAGGTTCTCTCCTCTGTCTCTCACTCCCGCCTAAGCTGCTGCCTGTCTCGATCTGTTCTTCACCCCGGCGGCGCGGCTTCACACTGTCCTCTCTAGCTGCCGCACGGGTGTTATGTGTCTGTACTGATAGAGGGAGGTTTGTCCCTGGGGCGGTCTGTACTAATGGGGGGTTGTCCTGGGGGTCTGTACTAATGGGGGGTTGTCCTGGGGGTCTGTACTAATGGGGGGTTGTCCTGGGGGTCTGTACTAATGGGGGGTTGTCCTGGGGGTCTGTACTAATGGGGGGGTTGTCCTGGGGGGTCTGTACTAATGGGGGGGGGGTTGTCCTGGGGGTCTGTACTAATGGGGGGTTGTCCTGGGGGTCTGTACTAATGGGGGGTTGTCCTGGGGGTCTGTACTAATGGGGGGGCTGTCCTGGGGGGTCTGTACTAATGGGGGGGTTGTCCTGGGGGGTCTGTACTAATGGGGGGGCTGTCCTGGGGGGTCTGTACTAATGGGGGGGGTTGTCCTGGGGGTCTGTACTAATGGGGGGTTGTCCTGGGGGTCTGTACTAATGGGGGGTTGTCCTGGGGGGTCTGTACTTATGGGGGGTTGTCCTGGGGGTCTGTACTAATGGGGGGGTTGTCCTGGGGGTCTGTACTAATGGGGGGGCTGTCCTGGGGGGTCTGTACTAATGGGGGGGTTGTCCTGGGGGGTCTGTACTAATGGGGGGGGGCTGTCCTGGGGGGTCTGTACTAATGGGGGGGTTGTCCTGGGGGGTCTGTACTAGTGGGGGGTTGTCCTGGGGGTCTGTACTAATGGGGGGGTTGTCCTGGGGGGTCTGTACTAATGGGGGGTTGTCCTGGGGGGGTCTGTACTAATGGGGGGGTTGTCCTGGGGGTCTGTACTAATGGGGGGTTGTCCTGGGGGGTCTGTACTAATGGGGGGGTTGTCCTGGGGGTCTGTACTAATGGGGGGGGTTGTCCTGGGGGTCTGTACTAATGGGGGGTTGTCCTGGGGGTCTGTACTAATGGGGGGTTGTCCTGGGGGGTCTGTACTAATGGAGGGGGAGTTGTCTTGGGGGGGTCTGTACTAATGAAGGGGGGTTGACCTGGGGGGTCTGTACTAATGAAGGGGGGGATTTGTCCTGGGGGGGGTCTGTACTAATGGAGGGATTTGTCCTGGGGGTCTGTACTAGTGGAGGGGGGTGTTTGTCCTGGGGGTCTGTACTAATGGAGGGGGGTGTTTGTCCTGGGGGTCTGTACTAATGGAGGGGGGTTGTCCTGGGGGGGGTCTGTACTAATGGAGGGGGGTTGTTCTGGGGGAGTCTGTACTAATGGAGGGGGGTGTTTGTCCGGGAGGGTCTGTACTAATGGAGGGGGGATGTCCTGGGGGGGGGTTGTACTAATGGAGGGGGGTTTGTCCTGTTGGGGGGTCTGTACTATTGGAGGGGGGTTTGTCCTGGTGGGGGGTCTGTACTAGAGGAAGGGGGGTTTGTCCTGGGGGGTCTGTACTAATGAAGGGGGGATTTGTCCTGTGGGGGTCTGTACTAGTGGAGGGGGGGTTTTCCTGGGGGGTCTGTAGTAATGGTGGGGGTTTGTCCTGGGGGGGTCTGTACTAATG
The DNA here is from genome assembly GCA_037952835.1 of Lithobates septentrionalis. NCBI lineage: Eukaryota > Metazoa > Chordata > Amphibia > Anura > Ranidae > Lithobates > Lithobates septentrionalis. The sequence continues at coordinate 10,211 of JBBDGP010001525.1, forward strand.
GAGGGGGGGTTTGTCCTGGGGGGTCTGTACTAATGAAGGGGGGATTTGTCCTGTGGGGGTCTGTACTAATTGGGGGGTTGTCCTGGGGGGTCTGTACTAATGGGGGGTTGTCCTGGGGGTCTGTACTAATGGGGGGTTGTCCTGGGGGGTCTGTACTAATGGGGGGTTGTCCTGGGGGGTCTGTACTAATGGGGGGGGGGTTGTCCTGGGGGTCTGTACTAATGGGGGGTTGTCCTGGGGGGTCTGTACTGATGGGGGGTTGTCCTGGGGGTCTGTACTAATGGGGGGGTTGTCCTGGGGGTCTGTACTAATGGGGGGGGGGGTTGTCCTGGGGGTCTGTACTAATGGGGGGTTGTCCTGGGGGTCTGTACTAATGGGGGGGTTGTCCTGGGGGGTCTGTACTAATGGAGGGGGAGTTGTCTTGGGGGGGTCTGTACTAATGGAGGGATTTGTCCTGGGGGTCTGTACTAATGGAGGGGGGTGTTTGTCCTGGGGGTCTGTACTAATGGAGGGGGGTGTTTGTCCTGGGGGTCTGTACTAATGGAGGGGGGTTGTCCTGGGGGGGTCTGTACTAATGGAGGGGGGTTGTTCTGGGGGAGTCTGTACTAATGGAGGGGTGTGTTTGTCCGGGAGGGTCTGTACTAATGGAGGGGGGATGTCCTGGGGGGGGGTTGTACTAATGGAGGGGGGTTTGTCCTGGTGGGGGGTCTGTACTATTGGAGGGGGGTTTGTCCTGGGGGGTCTGTACTAATGAAGGGGGGATTTGTCCTGTGGGGGTCTGTACTAGTGGAGGGGGGGTTTTTCCTGGGGGGTCTGTAGTAATGGTGGGGGTTTGTCCTGGGGGGGTCTGTACTAATGGAGGGGGGTTTGTCCTGGGGGGTCTGTACTAATGAAGGGGGGATTTGTCCTGTGGGGGTCTGTACTAGTGGAGGGGGGGTTCTCCTGGGGGGTCTGTACTAATGGAGGGGGTTTGTCCTGGGGGTCTGTACTAATAGAGTTGGGGTTTGTCCTGGGGGTCTGTACTAATGGAGGGGGGTTGTCTTGGGGGGTCTGTACTAATGAAGGGGGGCTTTGTCCTGGGGGGATCTGTACTAATTGAGGGGGGGTGTCCTGGTGGGGGTCTACTAATGGAGGGGGGGTGGTTTGTCCTGGGGGGGTCTATACTGATGAAGGGGCGGGTCTGTACTGAGAGAGGGGTTTATACTTAGTGGGGGGTCTGCACTGACGAAGGGGGGTCTATACTTAGTGGAGGGGAGTCTGTACTGAGGGGCGACTAAAGTTGGTGGAAGGAGGGTGACACCATGTTATACCGCACCTGGTGACACCAACCCTAGTGACGTCACTGCAGCTGCGGGCTCTCCTTTCGCCCCTTCCCCTCCCTCTCCCTCTCCCTCTCCTCCGCACGTGCACTGCTATACTAGTGAACGGCGCTGGCCAGCACAGCCTCCCACTATGTTTCTTCCCCCGCCTTTATATCAGCCAGGGAAAAATAGAATAGAAAAAGGAGAAGAGGATTGTGGGATATGTAGTCCCGAGGACTGGCAGCCCCACTGTAACACGGAAACTGCAGCCCACACAGCAGGCTCAGCTGAATGGGAGAGAGAGAGAGAGATACAGGAGCCTGGGAAAGCTTTCAGGGAAATACACCCAGGACTCCAGAGGGAGAGGGAGGTGCTGAGGGAACACCATCAGAGAGGAAACCCCACTGCCCTGCGCCACCAGAGGGAAAGACACACAGCCTGGTGCCATCCCTGGCAGAGAAAGGAATGGAATCATTGCCAGAATACAGATCTGGGTTCTACCCAGCGGAGTCACCATGGGCAATTCAGAGTGAGCTGACTCCTGATCAGAGGAACCATCGCTGGGTCAGGTGAGAGGGCCGATCGGCCATTATCTACTAACGTCCATAGGAACTGCAGTCTCTGACCATCTCATGTATCATGTCTTCAGTCTCTGACCTTCTCTTGTATCATGTCTGCAGTCTCTGACCATCTCTTGTATCATGTCTGCAGTCTCTGACCATCTCCTGTATCATGTCTGCAGTCTCTGACCATCTCTTGTATCATGTCTGCAATCTCTGACCAGCTTCTGTACCATGTCTGCAGTGTCTGACTGTCTCTTGTATCATTTCTACAGTCTCTGACCATCTATTCTATCTTGTCTGTAGTCTCTGACCATCTCCTGTATTATGTCTGCAGTCTCTGACCATCTCTTGTATCATGTCTGCAGTCTCTGACCATCTCCTGTACTATGTCTGCAGTCTCTGACTGTCTCTTGTATCATGTCTACAGTCTCTGACCATCTCCTGTACTATGTCTGCAGTCTCTGATCATCTCCTGTACTATGTCTACAGTCTCTGATCATCTCCTGTACTATGTCTACAGTCTCTGATCATCTCCTGTACCATGTCTGCAGTCTCTGATCATCTCCTGTACTATGTCTGCAGTCTCTGATCATCTCCTGTACCATGTCTACAGTCTTTGATCATCTCCTGTACTATGTCTGCAGTCTCTGATCATCTCCTGTACTATGTCTGCAGTCTCTGATCATCTCCTGTACTATGTCTGCAGTCTCTGACTGTCTCTTGTATCATGTCTACAGTCTCTGACCATCTCCTGTACTATGTCTGCAGTCTCTGAACATCTCCTGTACCATGTCTGCAGTCTCTGATCATCTCCTGTACTATGTCTGCAGTCTCTGATCATCTCCTGTACCATGTCTGAAGTCTCTGATCATCTCCTGTACCATGTCTGAAGTCTCTGATCATCTCCTGTACTATGTCTGCAGTCTCTGACCATCTATTCTATCTTGTCTGTAGTCTCTGACCATCTCCTGTATTATGTCTGCAGTCTCTGATCATCTCCTGTACTATGTCTGCAGTCTCTGATCATCTCCTGTACCATGTCTACAGTCTCTGATCATCTCCTGTACCATGTCTGCAGTCTCTGATCATCTCCTGTACCATGTCTACAGTCTCTGACCATCTATTCTATCTTGTCTGTAGTCTCTGACCATCTCCTGTACTATGTCTGCAGTCTCTGACTGTCTCTTGTATCATGTCTACAGTCTCTGACTGTCTCTTGTATCATGTCTGCAGTCTCTGACTGTCTCTTGTATCATGTCTACAGTCTCTGACTGTCTCTTGTATCATGTCTGCAGTCTCTGACTGTCTCTTGTATCATGTCTGCAGTCTCTGATCATCTCCTGTACCATGTCTACAGTCTCTGACCATCTATTCTACCTTGTCTGTAGTCTCTGACCATCTTCTGTATTATGTCTGCAGTCTCTGACCATCTCTTGTATCATGTCTGCAGTCTCTGACCATCTCCTGTACTATGTCTGCAGTCTCTGACTGTCTCTTGTATCATGTCTACAGTCTCTGACTGTCTCTTGTATCATGTCTGCAGTCTCTGATCATCTCCTGTACTATGTCTGCAGTCTCTGATCATCTCCTGTACCATGTCTGCAGTCTCTGATCATCTCCTGTACTATGTCTGCAGTCTCTGATCATCTCCTGTATTATGTCTGCAGTCTCTGACCATCTCCTGTACTATGTCTGCAGTCTCTGATCATCTCCTGTACCATGTCTGCAGTCTCTGACTGTCTCTTGTATCATGTCTACAGTCTCTGACCATCTCCTGTACTATGTATGCAGTCTCTGACCATCTCCTGTACTATGTCTGCAGTCTCTGATCATCTCCTGTACCATGTCTGCAGTCTCTGATCATCTCCTGTACCATGTCTGCAGTCTCTGATCATCTCCTGTACCATGTCTACAGTCTCTGATCATCTCCTGTACCATGTCTACAGTCTCTGATCATCTCCTGTACCACGTCTGCAGTCTCTGATCATCTCCTGTATCATGTCTGCAGTCTCTGATCATCTCCTGTACCATGTCTGCAGTCTCTGATCATCTCCTGTATTATGTCTGCAGTCTCTGATCATCTCCTGTACCATGTCTGCAGTCTCTGATCATCTCCTGTACCATGTCTGTAGTCTCTGATCATCTCCTGTACCATGTCTGTAGTCTCTGATCATCTCCTGTACCATGTCTGCAGTCTCTGATCATCTCCTGTACTATGTCTGCAGTCTCTGATCATCTCCTGTACTATGTCTGCAGTCTCTGATCATCTCCTGTATTATGTCTGCAGTCTCTGACCATCTCCTGTACTATGTCTGCAGTCTCTGACCATCTCTTGTATCATGTCTGCAGTCTCTGATCATCTCCTGTACCATGTCTGCAGTCTCTGACCATCTCCTGTACTATGTCTGCAGTCTCTGATTATCTCCTGTACCATGTCTGCAGTCTCTGACTGTCTCTTGTATCATGTCTACAGTCTCTGACCATCTCCTGTACTATGTATGCAGTCTCTGACCATCTCCTGTACTATGTCTACAGTCTCTGATCATCTCCTGTACCACGTCTGCAGTCTCTGATCATCTCCTGTATCATGTCTGCAGTCTCTGATCATCTCCTGTACCATGTCTGCAGTCTCTGATCATCTCCTGTATTATGTCTGCAGTCTCTGATCATCTCCTGTACCATGTCTGCAGTCTCTGATCATCTCCTGTACCATGTCTGCAGTCTCTGATCATCTCCTGTACCATGTCTGCAGTCTCCGATCATCTCCTGTACTATGTCTGCAGTCTCTGATCATCTCCTGTACTATGTCTGCAGTCTCTGACCATCTCTTGTACCATGTCTGCAGTCTTTGACCGTATCCTGTATTATGTCTGGGGACTCTTTCTAACAGAAGCCCTCTCTGTGTGCATCAGAGAGACTCCCCTCCAGGTCTCATTAGTGTTCTCTCTTCCTGTATTTTCTTTTTTGTTAAGAGATCATGGGAGGATTTCAGGGTAACGAAGACTTCTTAGAGGAGCAGCTCTGTATTTGAGTCGTTGCCATAGAATCGTTTGTAAAGGGGAGGAGTTGGTAAGATGACCACGCCCATGTGGGGGCGCCAGAAATATTTCTGCACCCAGGCGCCGGTGACCCTAGGATCGGCCCTGCAGATACATCGATTATATTTTTTACATGTAGTGATGTTTGTAAAAAAAATGTATTTTTTTTTTTTAATATATCATGAAATATGTATAGCAGTTCATATATAAGTTAAATGACAGCAATGGGGATTTTTAACAAAAATGATGAAATCATGAAATAAAATTGAAATGAAGAATGAATTATGAAGTTTCTAATTCCGCATGTACTGTATACATGGTATCGATATCGAATAAATGGATCTATTATTTCCCATACATGCCTCCAGTTTATTAATGTTGTATGTCGGGGATTTCATCCACTGTGTCCCGATTCCTGATCCATACAGGGGGTCTCCAATTTTTTCAGTATGAAGGCCACATTGTATGTTTTACAAATATTCATGGGCCGAAAATGTTATAACTGAATAAATACAATTTAAATGAATGAACAATCTCCAAGAAATAACTTCCCATCAGAAGTCCTCCCCTTTTTGCCTCTGAAGTTATCTCTTTCACATCAGGAGCCCCCTTGACATCGGAATCCCCCTTGACATCAGAAGCCTCCTATCGCATCAGAGGACCCCCCCATCATATTAGAAGCCCCCTTCACATCAAACGCCCCCACCACATTTGAGCACCCCCGTCACATCAGAGCTCTGTTGTACTCTAGAGCCTCCTCTTCACATCAAAAGCCCCCCATTATTTAAAAGCCCCCCTTTTCATTAGAGTCCCCCCTTCACATCAGAAGTCCTCCCCTTTTTGCATCTGTAGTTATCCCTTTCGCACCAGGAGCCCTCCCCCCAGCACACCAAAGTCTCCCCTTTACACCACAGCTCCCCCTGTCACATTGGAAGCCCCCTTCACAGTCCCTCTTGACATCAGAGGTCCCCCCTTCATTTTAGAAGTCCGCCTATCACATCAGAGGTCCCCCCATCATATTAGAAGCCCCTTTAACATCAGAAGTGTCCCCCCCCATAACATTAGATGCCCCCTTCACATCAAACGCCCCCCACTACATTTGAGACCCCCCCCTTCACATCAGAGCCCTGTTGTACATCAGATCTTCCTCTTCACATCAGAGATTCCTCTTCCTTTCCATTAGAGTCTTTCCTACCCATCACATTGGAAGCCCCCTTCACATCATAGTCCCCTTAGCATGAGAAGCCCCCTATCATATCAGAGGGCCCCTCCCCATCACATTGGAAGCCCCCTTCACATCATAGTCCCCTTAGCATGAGAAGCCCCCTATCATATCAGAGGGCCCCTCCCCATCACATTGGAAGCCCCCCTTCACATCATAGTCCCCTTAGCATGAGAAGCCCCCTATCATATCAGAGGGCCCCTCCCCATCACATTGGAAGCCCCCTTCACATCAGAGTCCCTCTTGACATAAGAATCCCCCTATTTACATCAGAGGACCGTTCCATCGCATTAGAAGCCCCATATTGCAGCAGAGGTCCCTCCATCATATTAGAAGCCCCTTTCACATCAGCGGTGTCCCCCATCACATTAGAATCCCCCTTTCACTAAAAACGCCCCCAAGACCCTCTTCACATCAGAGCCCTGTTGTACATGAGATCTTTCTTTTCACCTTAGAGCCCCTCATTATTTGAGAGCCCACCCTTCACATCAGAGGTACCCCTTCACATGAGAAGCCCCCTATCACATCAGAGGTCCCAATCGCACTAGAAACCCTCTTCACAAGAGAAACCCCCTATCACAACAGAGGTCCCCCTCCCCCTATCACATTGAAAGCCCCCTTCACATCAGATTCCCCTTTCACATGAAATGCCCCCACCACATTTGAGCCCCCCCCCCCCCCTCACATCAAAGCTCTGTTGTACATTAGAGCCTCATCTTCACATCAAAGACCCCCTTTTTACATCTGTAGTTATCCCCTTTGCATCAGGAGCCCCCTCCCCAGCACATCAAAGTCTCCTTTTTACATCAGAGCTCCCCCTATCACATTGGAATCCCCCTTCACATGGGAGTCCCTCTTGACATCAGAAGCCCCTATTTACATCAGAGATTCCCCCTTCATTTTAGAAGTCCCCCTATCATATTAGAAGTCCCTTTCACATCAGAAGTGTCCCCCGTCCCCCCCCCCGTCACATTAGACGGCCCATTCACACCAAACGCCCCCACCACATTTGAGACCCCCCTTCACATCACCTGTTGTACATAAGATCTTCCTCTTCACATCAGATTTTCCTCTTCCTTTCCATCAGAGGTCCCCCCATCACATTGGAAGCCCCCTTCACATGGGCATTCCTCTTGACATCAGAAGCCCCCTATTTACCTCAGAGGATCCCCCCTTTATTTTAGATGCCCCCTATCACATCAGGGGTCCCTTCTATCACAATGGATGCGCCATATCACAGCAGAGGTCCCCCATCATATTAGAATCCCCTTTCACATCAGAGGTGTCCCTCCATCACACTAGAACCCCCTTCACATCAAACGCCCCAACCACATTTGAGAACCCCTTCACATCAGAGCCCTGTTGTACATCAGATCTTTGTTTTTACATCAGAGGCCCCCGATTATTTGAGAGTCCCCCCTTCACATCAGCGGTCCCCCATCACATTGCAAGCCTCCTTCACATCAGAGTCCCCCTTCACATGAGAAGCCCCCTATCACATCCGAGGTCCCACTCACACTAGGAGCCCTCTTCAAAAGAGAGGCCCCCTATCACATTCGAGGTCCCAATCACACTAGGAGCCCTCTTCAAAAGAGAGGCCTACTATCATATAAGAGGTCCCCCCTATCACATTGGAAGCCCCCTTCACATGAGAAGCCCCCTATCACATCAGAGGTCCCCCACCCCTCCTCACATTGGAAGCCCCCTTCAAATCAGAGACCCCCTTCACATGAGAAGCCCCCTATCACATCAGAGGTTCCCCCCATCACATTAGAAGACCATTACTACTTTCAAATCAGAAGTCTCCACCACATTTGAGCCCGTCCCTCACATCAGAAGTCTGTTGTACATCAGAGCCTCCTCTTCACATCGGAGGTCCCCCATACTTTGAGAGCCCCCCAATCCTTCACATCAGAAATCCCCATCACATCAGAGACTCCTCTTCACAACAGATTCCCCCCATCACATGAGAGCCACCCACCCCACCACTTTCCATCATTAGAGCCTCCTCTTCAACAGAGTACTTCTGTCACATGTGATGTGGGGGACTCTATTGTGAAGAGGAGGCTCTGATGTAAAGGATGGAAGGCTCTGATGTGGTGGGAATTCCTGATGTGAAAGAGGAACTCTGAAGGAATTGGGGGCTCTTAAAGGATGGGGGACCTCTGATGCTACATACAGTGCCCTACAGCCACTGCATGTGTTATTGTAAAAAATATTTTGTTTGGACCAGCTTGATTCATACTCTTGTAGGACCCTCCTAGTTTAGGTGCTAGGATGTGAATAGTTAGATTTGTGTAATTTGCTCTTCCGCCGAACGGTGGGGCTAGAGGAAAATCTTCAGCAGGTCTGCTTAACAGAATGCCTCAGTGTATTAGTTAGGGCTGCTCCTGTGTTCTGGTGCTGTTGCGTTTGCTTGGACTCCTCCCACCTTCTAGAAACTAGTAGAGCTTTCTGGAGCATGGGTGGGAGGCAGGCGAATGGGCAGCATGAGTATGTAGCAGTCTCAGCCAATTATAGAGGAGGTTGCCCCTGAGCATGCTGGGATTGGCCTATATATTTGGAGAACCTGTAAGCTCTGGGTCCTTCCCAGATGGTGGAGTGCACCAGCCAGGGGTGAGGCAGGCTTACCACCCCTGGCACCTACTGCCATGCGGCCTTAGGTGGTCAACCTGAGGGCCTAAAGCTGAAGTAAAGGAGGGACCCTGGTGTTTCTAAAGAGTTGACTGAATGGGGAGCTGTTCCTGAGAGGATCTGTTTGCAACGTCAGTGAGGACAGACCAATGATCTAGGGGGGTAGTTTTTTTGGCTACCCCTTTGTGCTTGTACAATCAGCCAAGAGTCCAACTAAAGGGATCTCTAACTACCCTGTTTCCCCGAAAATAAGACCTAGCGTGATTGTCGGTGATGGCTGCAATATAAGCCCTACCCCCCCAAATAAGCCCTAGTTAAAGTCCTTGTAGGGCTTATTTTCGGGGAAACAGGGTAGGGCTTATTTGGGGGGTAGGGCTTATATTGCAGCCATCACCAACAATCATGCTAGGTCTTATTTTCGGGGAAACAGGGTAGTCATCTGAAGAGCTTTTTCAACTGTTGCTACTGCATGGGACTTTTCTCAGTTCTACCACTTTTAGACTGCCAAGCAGTCTGCTGTAACTGGCTTGTACCTGAAGAGCTTTGTCTACCTGTCCTTCACTACAAGAGACTTTGCTCACGCTATTGATTTCTACATTGCTATACAGGAGAAGTCTGCCATCTGCTCGCAGAAGGGGACTTCACCTACTACTCCATTATTCCGGGGCATCCTACTAAAATACCCTACCCTATCCAAGTTCCTACAAAATAAAACTACAAAACAACACCCCCTAGACAGGTCTTTGGCTACATCAAGCCTAATGCCCCGTACACACGATAGGATTTTCCGACGGAAAATGTTTGATGGGAGCTTGTTGTCTGAAATTCCGACTGTGTGTAGGCTCCATCGGACATTTTCCATCGGAATTTCCGTCACACAAAATTTGAGAGGTGGTTCTCAAATTTTAAGACAACAAAATCTGTTGTTGTAAATTCCGATCCTGTGTACACAATTCCGACGCACAAGTGCCACGCGTGCTCGGAATCAAGCAGAAGAGCCGCACTGGCTATTGAACTTCATTTTTCTCGGCTCGTCGTACGTGTTGTACATCACCGCGTTCTTGACGTTCGGAATTTCCGACCAACTTTGTGTGACCGTGTGTACGCAAGACAAGTTTGAGCCAACATCCGTCGGAAAAAAAACATGGATTTTGTTGCCGGAAAATCCTATCATGTGTACAGGGCCTGGCTGCAGGAAATACCTTGTACCTGGCTTCCAGTGAAGAAGTAAGGACTATCTGTGTAATACTCAAGCGGCTCCTACGGGGGTAGCACTACACATTAAAACATGGATTTAGGCTTCCAGCATTGCATTTGTTATAGAGGTCTACACATCTGTCCAAAATAAGGTAACTAAACTGTGGAGGAAAAAAGAATAGAGGTTCCAAAAGAGGAGGAGTCTCTTCAAATAATGGACAGTTGGGAGGTATGCCCGTGTCCAATCAGAGACACTGTTGAGGTATTCAGAATACAATAGCGGGCAGATGAGATTCAGCTATATGCTCTTCTTCGCCCAGGCTGAACAAAATAAATCTATATGCATACGGCTAGCTTACCCGCTTGCCGACCAGCCGCACGACGATGTATGTCGGCACAATGGCACGGCTGCGCAAATGGGCATACCTGTACGTCCCCTTTAAGACGTGGCATTGTGGGCGGCTCGTGCGCGCCCGCTGCGTACTCCGGGAGCATGCCCGTGGGTCCTGCGGACTCAATGTCCACCGGGGGCCCCACGATCGTGACACGGAGCGGCAGAACGGGCAGATGTAACCAAGGCATTTCCCTGTTCTGCCTAGTAACATGACAGAGATCTACTGCTCCCTGTCATCGGGAGCAGTGATCTCTGTCATGTTGTAGTGAGCCCACCCCCCCCCCCCCCACAGTTAGAATCACTCCCTAGGACACACTTAACCCCTTGATCCGCCCCCTAGTGTTTAACCCCTTTCCTGCCAGTGTCATTTACACAGTAATCAGTGCATTTTTATAGCACTGATCGCTGTATAAATGACAATGGTCCCAAAATAGTGTCAAAAGTGTCCGATGTGTCCGCCGCAATGTCGCAGTCACGATAAAAATCGCAGATCGCCGCCATTACTAATAAAAAAAAATAATAATAAAAATGCCATAAATCTATCCGCTATTTTGTAGACGCTATAACTTTTGCGCAAACCAATCAATATACGCTTATTTTTTATTTTTCTTACCAAAAATATGTAGAAGAATACATATCGGCCTAAACTGATAAAGAAATTTGTTTTTTTATATATTTTTTGGGGATATTTATTATAGCAAAAAGTAAAAAATATCGTTTTTTTTAAATTGTCGCTCTTTTTTTTGTTTATAGCGCAAAAAATTAAAACCGCAGAGGTGATCAAATACCACCAAAAGAAGGTCTATTTGTGGGAAAAAATGGACTTCAATTTTGTTTGGGTGCAACATAGCAGTTAAAGCGGCGCAGTGCTGAATCGCAAAAAGTGCTTTGGTCAGGAAGGAGGTAAATTCTTCCGGTACTGAAGTGGTTAAGTAATAAGAGGTAGAAACAGGAAGTGATGTACAATATAGACAGGAAGTGATGTCACAAACAAACAGGAAGTTCCAGGTTAGAGGTGAGTCGGGAGGAAGTAGAGAGGAGACATTGCTGGAACTGGCAGTAGAGGAGGTAATAAGATATTACTTTATATTTACACCCAGTGACCCTCCGTCATGTCCGTCCTCTTCCTCCATAGTCACTGTGATGTCTTTTATCTCCGACAAATGACGATACACACATGTATGTACAGTAGATATATATATATATATATATATATATATATATACATATATATACATACAACTTTACTGAAATGATAAAAAAGGAACAACTTTTAGCATGCAGATTGTGGACAATGGACAAATATCTTGCCACAGCCCCGGGCTAATCTGCAGAAAATGACTGGATGAAGCACACAAGTGCTTGTTTGGTATTTATTAACACATCACAGACACAGTTGTACACCTCCCTCACTTTTGGATGGAGGGTTTAAGACAAATCTCTACTTTTCTATGATTTATAATGATCAGTGGCTTTATTATCTGTCTACAGAGATCAGAGTCTTGTATGGATCACCTCAATGAAGATGGAGGAGGATCCGAGTCACATGACTGAGAGGATATTGGACCTCACCCTGGAGATCATCTACCTGCTGACTGGAGAGGTGAGGAGGATTCTGGGAGGTCACATGACATCACTCTTCTCTCTATTAATAAAAAAACAGACCTGACCGGAGAGGTGAGGAGGATTCTGGGAGGTCACATGTCTTTTTGTTGTGCTTTCAATGCAGAGTTTTCCTCCAATGAAGTCTGGTGACAATTTAACCATCACAGTGCCTTCACATCATTCCCTGAAACCCAAGAGAAACAATGACAAGAAGATTCTAGAAGTCACCCAGAAGATCATTGATCTGCTGACAGGAGAGGTGAGCGGTGCTGGGAATTCTGGGACATTATCCAGTAACAGACAAGGGATGTGTCTGGATGGTGACTGTATCATTGTGTGTGTCAGGTTCCTATAAGGTGTCAGGATGTCACTGTCTATTTCTCCATGGAGGAGTGGGAGTATTTAGAAGGACACAAGGATCTCTACAAGGACATCATGATGGAGAATCAGCCGCCCCTCACATCACCGGGTAAGAGGAGACTTTATTGTAAAGGAGAGAGCAGTACGGAGGGTCCACCTAGATCCCCCATCATCTGATAAACACATAGAAACAATGTATTCAGTCAGTGTGTGTGTTTCCTACAGATGGATCCAGTAATGGGAACCCACCAGAGAGATGTCCCCGTCCTCTGTATTCCTGGGATTCCACACAGGAAGATCACATCATACCTCATCATCATCAGGTAGGTGGGACTGAGCAACTGGAACTTGATAGAGATTCCAAACTGTATGGAATGACATTCTTCTATGTACCATAATCAGGTAGGTGGACTTGGTGTATAGAACACAGAAGTGATTCTGAACTTGGTGTTCACTTCCACACCCCGAAGTGCAGATTTTGCCCCCTGGCCCCAAACTCAATTTCTGGCTGCTTCTTGAAGCATCCCCAATTGTATTGTTGTTTATTTCTTCTATGAGTCTTGGGTCCAGTCACATGACCTCATGGGTCCTCTTCCTGCTTTTACTCCTCCAATAAGGGGGTGTGTGCTGAATGATGTGTTGCTGTTCTCTGCTCCTGTGTGTCCATGCCAGTGTGATGACATATCTCCAGAGGGTAGATCTCTTGCCACCTGGATTCACAGGTAATGAGCAGTAGACCTGCTACATGTCATTAACACCTACTGATCCTGTCCCTCCCCCAGCCCGTGACTGGACAGTGAAAGGAGAAGCAGCAGACTGATGAGTTCATCTATCTGTCACTCTTCACATGTCGTGCTATCAGCAACCCCCTTGTTAGCACTTGTCTCATTGTTCTGCTTTCCCCTCTCCAGTTTAAGCTCTTCTTTACAAGGACTACAAGAGGCTGATATCATGTCACATTCAGCTACTTACACTGCTTATATTTATTAAAAAACACATTTTATTATGTAGTAGGGAATGCAGAGCTGCTGTCATTTGTGTCTTTTATAACTGCCTAGATTTCATTTTAATAGATGTTTTCTATTATTTTGGGGTTCAGGGTGAAGAACGGATTAATATAAAAGTTGAGGTTAAAGAGGAAGAAGAAGAAGAAGTAGAGATGTATGTGGGGGGTGATCAGCCGTCCACGGAGGGGGTTGGGATGATTATGAAGAGTGAACAGGATGAAAGTTTTCTACCTATCAACACAAGTAAGTAACACTATGGAAGAAACGGGTCACAGTCTCATTTTACTTCTGCGTATAAGGATTGTAGTTGACATTTATAGATAGGCAACTCCTATCCTCATATATTGATTAGTGGTTCCAATTAATAACTAGTGCAGTAGGGAACATACACAAAAGATACACTCCGCATCTTTCCAAATAACTGTTCTGCTTTTCTATATCACAATTAAAGGTTTTTATACACATGATTACGTAGGTATCACATTAATGTTACAATTGTACGTTTATGGTAACAAGGGGCGTAACATAGGCAGGCTTATTCTAATCAGGACTCGAAAGAATATAAACATTCTGATAGATTTTTGAGGGCAATAAGGATTCCATCTGTAAGATCTACATTTCCACTTATTCCACTGACAGGAGGAGGAGCTAAAACTCCAGTTATTTGTCATCTACTGACATTATTACATTTTCTTTCCAACAGATGGATGTGATGTCAGGAATTCCTCGGAGAGACATCTTCTATTATCTGCTGATTGTAAGTCAGAAGATAATGTCATCACACAGGATCCTCCAGGAGGAAATCCAAATACACAAAATATACATCACAGACCTTCCTGTCCGGAGACATCAATGGATCCCTCTGATCAGGGGGAATCTTCTCATCAATCACATACTATGATTGTAAATATCCATGTAAGATCTCACACTGCAGATCCATCAACAGATCCTTCTAATCCCGAGGAATCTTCCTCACCCCATGAAGGAGATCACCGAGGTGACAATCTATTCTCATGTTCAGAGTGCGGGAAATGTTTCACTCGGAAAGGAGCACTTGTTGAACACCAGAGAATTCACACGGGTGAGCGCCCTTTTTCATGTTCAGAGTGCGGGAAATCTTTCACCCTGAAAGGAAACCTTGTTACACATCAGAAAATTCACACAGGTGTGCGTCCCTATCCGTGTTCAGAGTGCGGGAAGTCTTTCACTCAAAAACGAGACCTTCATAAACACCAGAGAAGTCACACAGGTGAACGTCCTTATTTATGTTCAGAGTGCGGGAAATGTTTCACTCATCAAGGAGACCTTGTCAGACACCAGAGATTTCACACCGGCGAGCGTCCTTATTCATGTTTAGAGTGCGGGAAATCTTTCACTCAGAAAAAGGACCTTGTTAGACACCAGATAAGTCACACGGGTGAGCGTCCTTTTTTGTGTTTAGAGTGCGGGAAATCTTTCACTCTGAAAGAAAGCCTTGCGACACACCAGAGAATTCACACGGGGGAACGTCCTTTTTCATGTTCAGCGTGCGGGAAATCTTTCAATAAGAAAGATCACCTTGTTAAACACCAGAGAAATCACACGGGCGAGCGTCCCTATTCGTGTTCAGAGTGCGGGAAATCATTCATCTGTAAAGAAGACCTGGTTAGACACCAGAGAATTCACACAGGCGAGCGTCCTTATTCATGTTCAGAGTGCGGGAAATCTTTCAATAAGAAAGACAATCTTGTTAAACATCAGAAGATTCACGTGGGCGAACGGCCCTATTCGTGTTCGGACTGCGGGAAATCTTTCACTTGTAAAGGAAACCTTGTTAAACATCAGAGAATTCACACAGGTGAGTGTCCTTATTTATGTTCAGAGTGCGGGAAATCCTTCACTTATAAAGGAGACCTTGTTAAGCACCAGAGAATTCACACGGGTGAGCGTCCCTTTTCGTGTTCAGAGTGCGGGAAATCTTTCACTCGGAAAGGACAACTTGTGAAACACCAGAGAAGTCACGCTGTGCTCTAAGTGCGGGAGTGGGTCCTCCTCTTTTCCCCCGGCCTGTCGGAGCTCGCAGAAGAGGTTTCAGCCTGGAGCTGATAGTTACACCACACCACTGGCCATGGTGGCATTGTCCATTCCTATGTGGTCATAAGGAGGTCTACAAGGTCCTTCCCCTTACTGACACCTAGAAATAAATTCAAAAAGAAGTACATCTATTAAAGTTCTTATATGCCCTAAATCATGCGCTTCCCGGTCTTCTCTTCTTTAACCACTTAAGGACCGAGCCTCTTTCTGAGATTTGTTGTTTACAAGTTAAAAACTTTTTTTTTTTGCTAGAAAATTACTTAGAACCTCCAAACATTGTAATTTTTTTTTCTAACACCCTAAAGAATAAAATGGCGGTCGTTGCGATACTTTCTGTCACACCGTATTTGCGCAGCGGTCCTACAAGCGCACTTTTCTTTGGAAAATAAATACACTTTTTTGAATTAAAAAATAAGACAACAGCAAAGTTAGCCCAATTTTTTTTTTTTAATATTATGAAAGATATTGTTACGCCGAGTAAATTGATACCCAACATGTCACGCTTCAAAATTGCGCCCGCTCGTGGGTTTGGCGACAAACTTTTACCCTTAAAAATCTCCATAGGCGACGTTTAAAACGACAGGTTGCATATTTTGAGTTTAACAAATAATTCTGCGCCACCCAAATAATAAGCAACTAACACAGCCAATAGGATATAGGTATAGAACAAAAAACAGAATAAGGCCCCTTTTTACACTGGGGCGGTTTGCAGGCGTTATTGCGCTAAAAATACCGCCTGAAAACCGCCCCTAAACAGCCTCCGCTGTTTGTTCAGTGTGAAAACCCCGAGGGCTTTCACACTGAAGCGGTGCGCTGGCAGGACGGTAAAAAAAGTCCTGCGAGCCGCATCTTTGGAGAGTTGAAGGAGCGGAGTGTATACCGCTGCTAAACCGCTCCTGCCCATTGAAATCAATGGGACAGCGCGGCTATACCGCGGTAATACCGCGGCTATAGCCGCGCTGTACGAGCGGGTTTAACCCTTTTTCGGCCGCCACCGCCCCAGTGTGAAAGGGGCCTAAGTGTAGCGCTAATGTAGCAAATAATCATATGTTCCTCAAATCAGCACATCAAAATGTGTAGGGGGGACATAAAAATATATCAATGGACAATCAAGTCCTCAAAAGTCATCAAGAATTGTATTATATACAATGTTGGGATGAGAGTCCTCAATATGTATACAACTTCATATTAAAGCATATCAAAAGTATCTGAACTGGAGAAACATCACAACTGACCAATGAGGAGGCTTACCTCATGAGAGTCTACTTTACATATACACATCCTCAAATCCAAATGTGTATATGTAAAGTGGACTCTCATGAGGTAAGCCTCCTCATTGGTCGGTTGTGATGTTTCTCCAGTTCGGATACTTTTGATATGCTTTAATATGAAGTTGTATACATATTGAGGACTCTCATCCCAACATTGTATATAATACAATTCTTGATGACTTTTGAGGACTTGATTGTCCATTGATATATTTTTATGTCCCCCCTACACATTTTGATGTGCTGATTTGAGGAACATATGATTATTTGCTACATTAGCGCTATACTTTTTCTGGTTTTTTTTGCATGTTTTGAGTTGCAGAGGTCTAGGGCGAGAATTATTGCTCTCGTGCCCTGTACACACGGCCGGACTTTTCGACCGGACTGGACCGAATCCGGCGGACAATCCGACCGAGTGTGGGCTTCAGCGGACTGTTTCTTTCGAAAATCTGACGGACTTTAGATTTGGAACATGTTTCAAATCATTACGTCGGAACTCCACCGGACCCAGTTCCTATCGAAAAGTCCACTTGTCTGTATGCTAGTCCGACAGACGAAAAGCGGCGCTAGGGCAGCTATTGGCTACTGGCTATGAACTTCCTTATTTTAGTCCGTTCATACGTCATCACGGTCGAATCCGTCGGACTTTGGTGTGATCGTGTGTAGGCAAGTCCGGTCGTTCGGAAGTCCGTCGGAAATACTGTCGGACCTTTGTTGCCGAAAAGTCCGCCCGTGTGTACAGGGCATCGCTCTACCGATCGCGGCGATACCTCCACATGTGTGGTTTGAACTCACGTATGCACTCGCTTCTGCACAAGAGCTCGGCGGGACGTGGCACGTTTTAAAAAAAAATACATTTTATTCTTATTTATTTTACTTTTTATTTTTTATTTTTACACTTTTTTAAAAAAAAAATAGTGTCCCTTTTTATTCCTATTACAAGGAATGTAAACATCTTGGAAAAAAAGCATGACAGGACCTCTTAAATATGAGATCTGGGGTCAAAAAGACCTCCGATTTCATATTTAAACTAAAATGCAATAAAAAAAAAATTGTAATTTAAAAAAAAATGTCCCTTTTTAAGAGCTATGGGTGGAAGTAACGTTGTGACGTCGCTTCCACCCTGCAATGTCATGGAGAGGGGTGGGGGCCATCTTCCCCTCACTGGTCTCCATATCAAGGAAGGAAGAACATCCGATCGCTTCCGCCGATGCCGACGGCTCCGGAGCGCGGCGGGAGTGGGGGGCCCTGTCCTGCCGCAGATAAAAGTGATCTTGCGGCGAATCCGCCAGAGAGACCACTTTTATCTTGATGCGGACCGCTGGCCGAACAAGAGGATACCAGGGTTATGGCAGCTAGCTACTGCCATAACAACGATATCCCCCCGTCAAAGTTAGGACGTATATCGGCGTGCGGCGGTCCGGAAGTGGTTGTCATATGGGGGAGTTTGTTCATGTTCATCTTTCACTCAAAAAAAGGAGAGCTTGTTGAAAACCAGAGAATTCACACTAGAGAGCATCCTTATTCATCCCTATTCATATTCAGAGTGCGGGAAATCTTTCACATTGAATGGAACCCTTCTCAAACATCAGAGAATTCACAAGGGTGAGCTTCTCTATTCATGTAGTGTAGAAAATCTTTCATCAAGGAGACCTTCTTAGACACCAGAGAATTTACACAGGGGGGGGGGGGGAGCTTCCTTATTCACATTCAGAGTGCAAAAAACCTTTCACACACAGTATCTCATAAAAGTAAGTACACCCCTCACATTTTTGTAAATATTTTATTCTATCTTTTCATGTGACAACACTGAAGAAATTACACTTTGCTACAATGTAAAGTAGTGAGTGTACAGATTTTATAACAGTGTAAATTTGGTGTCCCCTCAAAATAACTCAAAACACAGCCATTAATGTCTTAACCGCTGGCAACAGAAGTGAGTACACCCCTAAGTGAAAATGTCCAAATTGGGCCCAATTAGCCATTTTGCCTTCCCGGTGTCATGTGACTTGTTAGTGTTACAAGGTCTCAGGTGTGAATGGGGAGCAGGTGTGTTAAATTTGGTGTTATCGCTCTCACTCTCTCATACTGGTCAATCGAAGTTCAACATGGCACCTCATGGCAAAGAACTCTCTGAGGATCTGCCAAAAAAGAATTGTTGCTCTACATAAAGATGGCCTAGGCTATAAGAAGATTGCCAAGACCCTGAAACTGAGCTGCAGCACGGTGGCCAAGACCATACAGAGGTTTAACAGGACAGGTTCCAGTCAGAACAGGCCTCGCCATGGTCCACCAAAGAAGTTGAGTGCACGTGCTCAGCGTCATATCCAGAGGTTGTCTTTGGGAAATACAGTGGGGACGGAAAGTATTCAGACCCCCTTAAATTTTTCACTCTTTGTTATATTCCAGCCATTTGCTAAAATTATTTAAGTTCATTTTTTTTCCCCTCATTAATGTACACACAGCACCCCATATTGACAGAAAAACACAGAATTGTTGACATTTTTGCAGATTTATTAAAAAAGAAAAACTGAAATATCACATGGTCTTAAGTATTCAGACCCTTTGCTGTGACACTCATATATTTAACTCAGGTGCTGTCCATTTCTTCTGATCATCCTTGAGTTGGTTCTACACCTTCATTTGAGTCCAGCTGTGTTTGATTATACTGATTGGACTTGATTAGGAAAGCCACACACCTGTCTATATAAGACCTTACAGTTCACAGTGCATGTCAGAGCAAATGAGAATCATGAGGTCAAGGGAACTGCCTGAAGAGCTCAGAGACAGAATTGTGGCAAGGCACAGATCTGGGCAAGATTACAAAAAAATTCTGCTGCACTTAAGGTTCCTAAGAGCACAGTGGCCTCCATAATCCTTAAATGGAAGACGTTTGGGACGGCCAGAACCCTTCCTAGAGCTGGCCGTCCGGCGAAACTGAGCTATCGGGGGAGAAGAGCCTTGGTGAGAGTGGTAAAGAAGAACCCAAAGTTCACTGTGGCTGAGCTCCAGAGATGCAGTCGGGAGATGGGAGAAGGTTGTAGAAAGTCAACCATCACTGCAGCCCTCCACCAGTCGGGGCTTTATGGCAGAGTGGCCCGACGGAAGCCTCTTCCCAGTGCAAGACACATGAAAGCCCGCATGGAGTTTGCTAAAAAAACACCTGAAGGACTCCAAGATGGTGAGAAATAAGATGCTCTGGTCTGATGAGACCAAGATAGAACTTTTTGGCCTTAATTCTAAGTGGTGTGTGTGGAGAAAACCAGGCACTGCTCATCACCTGTACAATACAGTCCCAACAGTGAAGCATGGTGGTGGCAGTATCATGCTGTTAGGGTGTTTTTCAGCTGCAGGGACAGGACGACTGGTTGCAATTGAGGGAAAGAGGAATGCGGCCAAGTACAGGGATATCCTGGACGAAAACCTTCTCCAGAGTGCTCAGAACCTCAGACTGGGCCGAAGATATACCTTCCAACAAGACAATGACCCCAAGCACACAGCTAAATGAACGAAGGAGTGGCTTCACAACAACTCCGTGACTGTTCTTGAATGGCCCAGCCAAAGCCCTGACTTAAACCCATTCAGCATCTCTGGAGAGACCTAAAAATGGCCGTCCACCAACGTTTACCATCCAACCTGACAGAACTGGAGAGGATCTGCAAGGAGGAATGGCAGAGGATCCCCAAATCCAGGTGTGAAAAACTTGTTGCATCTTTCCCAAAAAGACTCATGGCTGTATTAGATCAAAAGGGTGCTTCTACTAAATACTGAGCAAAGGGTCTGAATACTTAGGACCATGTGATATTTCAGTTTTTCTTTTTTAATAAATCTGCAAAAATGTCAACAATTCTGTGTTTTTCTGTCAATATGGGGTGCTGTGTGTACATTAATGAGGAAAAAATGAACTTTAAATGATTTTAGCAAATGGCTGCAATATAACAAATAGTGAAAAATGTAAGGGGGTCTGAATACTTTCCGTCCCCACTGTATATGGATCCAGCCTACTAGATGCAGCCAAGATGCTTATAAAAATGTACTGACCCCAAAGCATCCAATTGGGATTACCACCCTTACATTAGTGGTAAGTGAAGGATTCATATTCATATAGAAGGTGGTTGGTGCAGAAGGACTTCCTCAAATTGGTGATCACCAAAAGAATGATCCTTACACTGGTGGTCAGGTGGGTAAAAGTACACTTATAGATAACGCAGAAGAATGCAGCAGTAAACACATTAGGACAGCTAGCAAGACAAGATACTGCAGAGAGCGGGGATGAGCTGTCGGAGAATGTAGTGTGGATGGTGGGAGGAGAGCTGTCGGAGAATGTAGTGTGGATGGTGGAGGAGAGCTGTAGGAGAATGTAGTATGGATGGTGGGAGGAGAGCTGTCGGAGAATGTAGTGTGGATGGTGGAGGAGATCTGTCGGAGAATGTAGTGTGGATGGTGAGAGGAGATCTGTCGGAGAATGTAGTGTGGATGGTGGGGGGAGATCTGTCGGAGAATGTAGTGTGGATGGTGGAGGAGATCTGTCAAAGAATGTAGTGTGGATGGTGGAGGAGAGCTGTCGGAGAATGTAGTGTGGATGGTGGAGGAGAACTGTCGGAGAATGTAGTGTGGATGGTGAAGGAGAGCTGTCGGAGAATGTAGTGTGGATGGTGGAGGAGAGCTGTCGGAGAATGTAGTGTGGATGGTGGAGGAGAGCTGTCGGAGAATGTAGTGTGGATGGTGGGAGGAGATCTGTCGGAGAATGTAGTGTGGATGGTGGAGGAGAGCTGTCGGAGAATGTAGTGTGGATGGTGGGAGGAGAGCTGTCGGAGAATGTAGTGTGGATGGTGGAGGAGAGCTGTCGGAGAATGTAGTGTGGATGGTGAAGGAGAGCTGTCGGAGAATGTAGTGTGGATGGTGGAGGAGAGCTGTCGGAGAATGTAGTGTGGATGGTGCAGGAGAGCTGTCGGAGAATGTAGTGTGGATGGTGGAGGAGAGCTGTCGGAGAATGTAGTGTGGATGGTGGAGGAGAGCTGTCGGAGAATGTAGTGTGGATGGTGGAGGAGAGCTGTCGGAGAATGTAGTGTGGATGGGGGAGGAGAGCTGTCGGAGAATGTAGTGTGGATAGTGGAGGAGATCTGTCGGAGAATGTAGTGTGGTGATGGAAGAGAGCTGTCGGAGAATGTAGTGTGGATGGTGGGAGGAGAGCTGTCGGAGAATGTAGTGTGGATGGGGGAGGAGAGCTGTCGGAGAATGTAGTGTGGATGGTGGAGGAGTTCTGTCGGAGAATGTAGTGTGGATGGTGGAGGAGAGCTGTCGGAGAATGTAGTGTGGATGGTGGGGGAGAGCTGTCGGAGAATGTAGTGTGGATGGTGGGAGGAGAGCTGTCGGAGAATGTAGTGTGGTGATGGAGGAGAGCTGTCGGAGAATGTAGTGTGGATGGGGGAGGAGAGCTGTCGGAGAATGTAGTGTGGATGGTGGAGGAGATCTGTCGGAGAATGTAGTGTGGATGGTGGGAGGAGAGCTGTCGGAAAATATAGTGTGGATGGTGGGAGAAGATCTGTTGGAGAATGTAGTGTGGATGGTGGAGGAGAGCTGTTGGAGAATGTAGTGTGGTGATGGAGGAGAGCTGTCGGAGAATGTAGTGTGGTGATGGAGGAGAGCTGTCGGAGAATGTAGTGTGGATGGTGGGAGGAGAGCTGTCAGAGAATGTAGTGTGGATGGTGGAGGAGATCTGTCGGAGAATGTAGTGTGGATGGTGGAGGAGAGCTGTCGGAGAATGTAGTGTGGATGGTGGAGGAGAGCTGTTGGAGAATGTAGTGTGGATGGTGGAGGAGAGCTGTCAGAGAAAGTAGTATGGATAGTGGAGGAGAGCTGTCGGAGAATGTAGTGTGGATGGTGGAGGAGATCTGTCGGGGAATGTAGTGTGGATGGTGGGAGAAGATCTGTCGGAGAATGTAGTGTGGATGGTGGAGGAGATCTGTCGGAGAATGTAGTGTGGATGGTGGAGGAGAGCTGTCGGAGAATGTAGTGTGGATGGTGGAGGAGAGCTGTCGGAGAATGTAGTGTGGATGGTGGAGGAGAGATGTCGGAGAATGTAGTGTGGATGGTGGAGGAGAGCTGTTGGAGAATGTAGTGTGGGTGGTGGAGGAGAGCTGTCGGAGAATGTAGTGTGGATGGTGGAGGAAATCTGTCGGAGAATGTAGTGTGGATGGTGGAGGAGATCTGTCGGAGAATGTAGTGTGGATGGTGGAGGAGAGATGTCGGAGAATGTAGTGTGGGTGGTGGGGGGAGAGCTGTCGGAGAATGTAGTGTGGATGGTGGAGGAGATCTGTCGGAGAATGTAGTGTGGATGGTGGAGGAGATCTGTCGGAGAATGTAGTGTGGATGGTGGAGGAGAGCTGTCGGAGAATGTAGTGTGGATGGGGGAGGAGAGCTGTCGGAGAATGTAGTGTGGATGGTGGAGGAGATCTGTCGGAGAATGTAGTGTGGATGGTGGAGGAGAGCTGTCGGAGAATGTAGTGTGGATGGGGGAGGAGAGCTGTCAGAGAATGTAGTGTGGATGGTGGGAGGAGAGCTGTCGGAGAATGTATTGTGGATGGTGGGAGGAGAACTGTCAGAGAATGTAGTGTGGATGGTGGAGGAGATCTGTCGGAGAATGTAGTGTGGATGGTGGAGGAGATCTGTCGGAGAATGCAGTGTGGATGGTGGAGGAGATCTGTCGGAGAATGTAGTGTGGATGGTGGAGGAGAGATGTCGGAGAATGTAGTGTGGATGGTGGAGGAGAGCTGTCGGAGAATGTAGTGTGGATGGTGGGAGGAGATCTGTCGGAGAATGTAGTGTGGATGGTGGAGGAGATCTGTCGGAGAATGTAGTGTGGATGGTGGAGGAGAGCTGTCGGAGAATGTAGTGTGGATGGGGGAGGAGAGCTGTCGGAGAATGTAGTGTGGATGGTGGAGGAGATCTGTCGGAGAATGTAGTGTGGATGGTGGAGGAGAGCTGTCGGAGAATGTAGTGTGGGTGGTGGGGGGAGAGCTGTCGGAGAATGTAGTGTGGATGGTGGAGGAGATCTGTCGGGGAATGTAGTGTGGATGGTGGGAGGAGATCTGTCGGAGAATGTAGTGTGGATGGTGGAGGAGATCTGTCGGAGAATGTAGTGTGGATGGTGGAGGAGAGCTGTCGGAGAATGTAGTGTGGATGGGGGAGGAGAGCTGTCAGAGAATGTAGTGTGGATGGTGGGAGGAGAGCTGTCGGAGAATGTATTGTGGATGGTGGGAGGAGAACTGTCAGAGAATGTAGTGTGGATGGTGGAGGAGATCTGTCGGAGAATGTAGTGTGGATGGTGGAGGAGATCTGTCGGAGAATGCAGTGTGGATGGTGGAGGAGATCTGTCGGAGAATGTAGTGTGGATGGTGGAGGAGAGCTGTCGGAGAATGTAGTGTGGATGGTGGAGGAGATCTGTCGGAGAATGCAGTGTGGATGGTGGGAGGAGATCTGTCGGAGAATGTAGTGTGGATGGTGGAGGAGATCTGTCGGAGAATGCAGTGTGGATGGTGGAGGAGATCTGTCGGAGAATGTAGTGTGGATGGTGGAGGAGATCTGTCGGAGAATGTAGTGTGAATGGTGGAGGAGATCTGTCGGAGAATGTAGTGTGGATGGTGGGAGGAGATCTGTCGGAGAATGTAGTGTGGATGGTGGAGGAGATCTGTCGGAGAATGTAGTGTGGATGGTGGGAGGAGATATGTCAGAGAATGTAGTGTGGATGGTGGAGGAGAGCTGTCGGAGAATGTAGTGTGGATGGTGGAGGAGATCTGTCGGAGAATGTAGTGTGGATGGTGGGAGGAGATATGTCAGAGAATGTAGTGTGGATGGTGGGAGGAGAGCTGTTGAGGAATGTAGTGTGGATGGTGGAGGAGAGCTGTCGGAGAATGTAGTGTGGATGGTGGAGGAGAGCTGTCGGAGAATGTAGTGTGGATGGAGGAGAGCTTTTTTAGTTTCACCTTTTATAGATTTTAAAAACACAGTCAAATAGGTTTTTTTTTTTGACTTTTGTCTGGATTTTATCTAAGGTATAATCTGTGTGTGTAATTATGAATACAACATAATACAGGAATGGTTGATGAGGCAGCGGACAAAATGTTTAAACATAATGTAGACTGTAGTACTCATATTTAACACAAGGTGGTGATCTCCCTTCAAAATACACTGACAGAAAGTAATTATTTGGCGACCGGTCAGAATTTGTAATGGAAGTGATGTTTTGTCACCGCCATCTTGCTACACCCTGCACTCCTCCACAGTAAGGATACACGGAGAAGGGGGCAAGCGGACATCTTGTTACACCCACTGGAGTTTTGCATTTCAGACTTATTTTAAACAGTAAATGTAGCTTTTATTGTGAAATACAGTATTTAGAAATCAGTCGGACTGTTTACATGTTGAATTATAAAAGCAGCGGTGTTCTGTCAGATTAGCAAACCTGTGAGATCAACAGGCTTGCTGCTGCTTTAAAAAATTTAACATTAAACAGTTCGCCTGTTTTCTAAATACTGTATTTGACCTTATAAGCTCAGTTTACTGTTAAAAATAAGTGTGAAATGCAAAACTCCGGTGGGTGTAACAAGATGTCTGCTTGCCCCCTTCCCAGTGTATCCTTACTGTGGAGGAGTGCGGGGTGTAGCAAGATGGCGTCAACGGAACGTCACTTCTGTTACAAATTCTGATGGGTGAAACAGTTGACATAAACAGGAAGTTCCGGGTGAGAGGTGAGTCGGGAGGAAGTAGAGAGGAGACATTGCTGGAACTGGCAGCTGAGGAGGTAATAAGATATTATTTTATAATTACACCCAGTAATCCCCCGTCATGTCCGTCCTCTTCCTCCATAGACACTGTGATGTGTCTTATCTCCAGCAGATGATGATACACACATATATAGAGGATCATAAATATATCATAAACAGTACAGATATATAACCTAAGTAAAGAGCCATTTATCCATACGGACGTACGATGTCTCCATAAATAGGACTTCTTATTAATTTAATAATAAAGTTCAATAAAAATACACCAATTTAGGGCAGACATTGAGCTTTATTTCCAAAGTGATGACCTGTGAAGGTTTTTTAGTTTGATGTATATTTACAATTTTGGGTATTGTAGTTTTTTTGTTTTTTCAGGAACTCGTGCTTTTAATGTTGAATATATTTGGTATTTACTGACAAAACGCAGACACAGTTGTAGATCTCCCTCACTTTTGGACGGAGGGTTTAAAATGAATCTCTACTAGTCTATCATTTATAATGACCAGCGAGGGCGCTATATTGTCTGTCTACAGAGATCAGAGTCTTCTATGAATCACATGATCACATCAGTGAAGATGGAGGACGACCCGAGTCACATGACTGAGAGGATATTGGACCTCACCCTGGAGATCATCTACCTGCTGACCGGAGAGGTGAGGAGGATTCTGGGAGGTCACATGACATCATTCTTATCTCTATTAATAATGCACAGACTTGACCGGAGAGGTGAGGAGGATTCTGGGAGGTCACATGACATCACTCTTCTCTCTATTAATAAAACACAGACCTGACCGGAGAGGTGAGGATTCTGGGAGGTCACATGACATCACTCTTATCTCTATTAATAAAACAGACCTGACCGGAGAGGTGAGGATTCTGGGAGAAAAAGAAGTACTCCATATTCCCATCACACACGTTCCTGGAAAAGCTCTCAAGTAATTCTGGGAGGTCACATGACATTATTGTTGCTCTTTCATTGCAGAGTTTTCCTTCAGTGAAGTCTGGTGACCATCTAACCATCACAGTGCCTTCACCTCACTCCCTAAAACCCAAGAGAAACAATGACAAGAAGATTCTAGAAGTCACCCAGAAGATCACTGAGCTGCTGACAGGAGAGGTGAGCGGTGCCGGGAATTCTGGGACATTATCCAGTAACAGACAAGGGATGTGTCTGGATGGTGACTGTATCATTGTGTGTGTCAGGTTCCTATAAGGTGTCAGGATGTCACTGTCTATTTCTCCATGGAGGAGTGGGAGTATTTAGAAGGACACAAGGATCTCTACAAGGACGTCATGATGGAGAATCAGCCGCCCCTCACATCACCGGGTAAGAGGAGACTTTATTGTAAAGGAGAGAGCAGTACGGAGGGTCCACCTAGATCCCCCATCATCTGATAAACACATAGGGGTTTATTTACTAAAGCTAGAGAGTGAAAAATGAGTCACAATTCTGCATAGAAAACGATCAGCTATCAGGTTTTATTGCCAAAGCTTACTTGAACAAGCTGAGGTTAGAAGCTGATTGGTTTCTATGCCAAAATGTGACTAATTTTGCACTCTTTAGCTTTAGTAAATAAACCCCTTAGAAACAATGTATTCAGTCAGTGTGTGTGTTTCCTACAGATGGATCCAGTAATGGGAACCCACCAGAGAGATGTCCCCGTCCTCTGTATTCCCGGGATTCCACACAGGAAGATCACACCATCCCTCACCATCATCAGGTAGGTGGACTTTGGGAGAGGACATTTTTCTATGTATTCTCTTGTTTTAATGTTTATTTTGCACCTGAAGTGCAGCCTTTGTTGCCCCCTCCCCCCTCCCCATCCCCATTTCCAGCTTCCTTATTGGGGCATCCTTCATTTTTATTTCTTTATTATTTTTTTTTTTTTAATCAAAATACAGTATGTCCTTTTTCTTCTGTTGGTCTTGAGTGTAGTCATATGACATCATAGTCCTCTTCCTCCTTGTGTTTCTCCAATGAGGGTAACGTTCTGAATGACGTGGTGCCAGTGTGATGATGCATCCCCAGAAGTTGGATCCCTGCCCCCCCCCCCCCCCCCCCGGATTACCAGGAAATGGTCATGTGATCTGTTCTGAAATAGACAGGAGAGTAGATCGTATTTTCTCTGCTGAAGGTAGATCTTCAGCAGATCTTGTCCCTCTCAGTCTGTGATTGGACAATTAACAAGTCAAACTTCAGGAAAATGATCCCTTGCAGTGGGGCTGTGCCTGCTTCCGAACGGTTGTGTACTTTCTTATGTCTAGGAGTCATAGAATAGAAGATCTACTTACCTGATACCCGGTCAATAGCCCTGCATTGGACGTGATGATGCTAAGGGATACTACATCGCTGCATTGTGGGGGTGGGAGCGCCATCTGCTGGAGGAGTAGAGGAGGATCTAAGTAAAAATGCTTCTCCTCTCCCCTAGATTAAATGAAATAGTTTAGCCCCACTGGAAGAGATTTAAAGGAGAAACAGCAGACTGATGAGCTCATCTCTCACTCTGCTCTCTCCTCCTCTCAGCACTGCAGTAGAGCTTATTGGCACCTTCTTTTAGTTTTCGCTCTCCCAGTCACAGCTCTGCTGTACAAGGACTGCAATAGCCTGATACCAGGTACTTACACTGTTTGCAATTAAAAAATAAAATGCATTTAATAACCGCAGAGCTGCATGTAGTTTTGTCTGTAATATCTGCCTGAATATTTAGATGTTTTCTATTTATTTTGGGGTTTAGGTTGAAGAACGGATTAATATAAAAGCTGATGATAAAGAGGAAGGAGTAGAGACATATGTGGGGGGTGATCAGCTGTCCACGGAGGAGGTTGTGATGATTATGAAGAGTGAACAGGATAAAATATCTCTACTTATCAACACAAGTAAGTATAGGCACTATGGAAAAATTGAGTCACAGTCTCATTATACTTCTGAGTATATGTGATAGTCTTTCCCCCTGTATATAACATCATGTTCCCAGCAAATGAGGAGGAGAAATGAAAGGTCCATCTCCATTTCTCAATATAATGTCATGTTCCCAACAAATGAGGAGGAGATACTGTACACCATATGAAAGGTCCATCTCCATTCCTCAATATAACGTCATATTCCCAACAAATGAGGAGAAGATACTGTACACCATATGAAAGGTCCATCTCCATTCCTCAATATAATGTCATGTTCCCAACAAATGAGGAGGAGATACTGTACACCATTAGGGATGAGCCGAACACCCCCCTGTTCGGTTCGCACCAGAACATGCGAACAGGAAAAAAGTTCGTTCGAACACGCGAACACCGTTAAAGTCTATGGGACACGAACATGAATAATCAAAAGTGCTAATTTTAAAGGCTTATATGCAAGTTATTGTCATAAAAAGTGTTTGGGGACCTGGGTCCTGCCCCAGGGGACATGGATCAATGCAAAAAAAGTTTTAAAAACGGCCGTTTTTTCAGGAGCAGTGATTTTAATAATGCTTAAAGTCAAACAATAAAAGTGTAATATCCCTTTAAATTTCGTACCTGGGGGGTGTCTATAGTATGCCTGTAAAGGGGTGCATGTTTCCCGTGTTTAGAACAGTCTGACAGCAAATTGACATTTAAAAGGAAAAAGTCTTTTAAAACTACTCGCGGCTATTGCATTGCCTGTCCGACAATACACATAGAAGTTCATTGATAAAAACGGCATGGGAATTTCCCACAGGGGAACCCCAAACCAAAATTAAAAAGAAAGACGTGGGGGGTCCCCCTAAATTCCATACCAGGCCCTTCAGGTCTGGTATGAATTTTAAGGGGAACCCCGCGCCAAAATAAAAAAAAAACGTCGTGGGGTCCCCCCAAAAATCCATACCAGACCTTTATCCGAGCACGCAACCTGGCAGGCCACAGGAAAAGAGGGGGGGACGAGAGAGCGCCCCCCCTCCTGAACCGTACCAGGCCACATGCCTTCAACATTGGGAAGGGTGCTTTGGGGTAGCCCCCCAAAACACCTTGTCCCCATGTTGATGAGGACAAGGGCCTCATCCCCACAACCCTGGCCGGTGGTTGTGGGGGTCTGCGGGCAGGGGGGTTATCGGAATCTGGAAGCCCCCTTTAACAATGGGACCCCCAGATCCCAGGCCCCCCCCTGTGTGAAATGGTAAGAGGGTACTTCCTACCATTTCACTAAAAAACTGTCAAAAATGTTAAAAATGACAAGAGACAGTTTTTGACAATTCCTTTATTTAAATGCTTCTTCTTTCTTCTTTCTTCTATCTTCCTTCATCTTCTTCTTCTGGTTCTTCCTCCGGTGTTCTTGTCCAGCATCTCCTCCGTGGCGTCTTCTTCCCTTCTTTTCCTCGGGCCGCTCCGCATCCATGGCATGGAGGGAGGCTCCCGCTCTTCTCTTCATCTTCTTCTCTTCTTCATCTTCTTTTCTTCTTCTCTTCTTCATCTTCTCTTCTTCATCTTCTTCTCCGGGCCGCTCCGCATCCATGCTGGCATGGAGGGAGGCTCTTGCTGTGTGACGTGTCTCCTCTTCTGACGGTTCTTAAATAACGGGGGGGGGGCCACACGGTGACCCCGCCCCCTCTGACGCACGGTGACTTGAGACTTCCCTGTGACGTCACGGGGAATGCCACAGGGAAGTCCTGTCATGTCCCATGCATCAGAGGGGGGCTGGGTCACCGGGTGGCGCCGCCCCCTGTTATTTACGAACCGTCAGAAGAGGAGACGCATCACACAGCGGGAGCCTCCCTCCATGCCAGCATGGATGCGGAGCGGCCCGGAGAAGAAGATGAAGAAGAGAAGATGAAGAAGAGAAGAAGAAAAGAAGATGAAGAGAAGAGTGGGAGCCTCCCTCCATGCCATGGATGCGGAGCGGCCCGAGGAGAAGAAGGGAAGGAGACGCCAATGCCGCGGAGGAGATGCTGGATGAGAACACTGGAGGAAGAACCAGAAGAACCAGAAAAAAAAGAAGATGAAGGAAGATAGAAGAAAGAAGAAGCATTTAAATAAAGGACTTGTCAAAAACTGTCTCTTGTCATTTTTAACATTTTTGACAGTTTTTTAGTGAAATGGTTCCTTACCATTTCACACAGGGGGAGGGACGGGATCTGGCCGGGATCTGGGATTCCGATAAGCCCCCTGCCCGCAGACCCCCACAACCACCGGCCAGGGTTGTGGGGATTAGGCTCTTGTCCTCATCAACATGGGGACAAGGTTTTTGGGGGGCTACCCCAAAGCACCCTCCCAATGTTGAGGGCATGTGGCCTGGTACGGTTCAGGAGGGGGGGGGCGCTCTCTCGTCCCCCCTCTTTTCCTGCGGCCTGCCAGGTTGCATGCTCGGATAAGGGTCTGGTATGGATTTTTGGGGGGACCCCACGCCGTTTTTTTTTTTTTAATTTTGGCCGTGGTTCCCCTAATATCCATACCAGACCTGAATGGCCTGGTATGAAATTTAGGGGGAACCCCCACGTCATTTTTTTTTTTAAATTTTGGCCGGGGTTCCCCTTAATATCCATACCAGACCTGAAGGGCCTGATATGGAATTTAGGGGGACCCCCCACGTCATTTTTTTTTTAAAAAAATGTTGGTTCCGGGTTCCCCTGTGGGGAATTCCCATGCCGTTTTTATCAATGAAATTCTATGTGTATTGTCGGACCGGCAATGCAATAGCCGCGAGTAGTTTTAAATGACTTTTTTTCCTTTGCAATGTCATTTTGCTGTCAGACTGTTCTAAACACGGGAAACATGCGCCCCTTTACAGGCATACTATAGACACCCCCAGCTACGAAATTTAAAGGGATATTACACTTTTATTGTTTCACTTTAAGCATTAATAAAATCACTGCTCCTGAAAAAACGCCCGTTTTTAAAACTTTTTTTGCATTGATCCATGCCCCCTGGGGCAGGACCCAGGTCCTCAAACATTTTTTATGACAATAACTTGCATATAAGCCTTTAAAATGAGCACTTTTGATTTCTCCCATAGACTTTTAAAGGGTGTTCCGCGGCATTCGAATTTGCCGCGAACACCCCAAATTGTTCGCTGTTCGGCGAATTTGCGAACAGCCGATGTTCGACTCGAACTCGAAGCTCATCCCTATACACCATATGAAAGGTCCATCTCCATTCCTCAATAAAGCATCATGTTTTCAACAAATGAGGAGGAAATACTGTACACCATATGAAAGGTCCATCTCCATTCCTCAATATAACGTCATGTTCCCAACAAATGAGGAGGAGATACTGTACACCATATGAAAGGTCCATCTCCATTCCTCAATATAACGTCATGTTCCCAACAAATGAGGAGGAGATACTGTACACCATATGAAAGGTCCATCTCCATTCCTCAATATAACGTCATGTTCCCAACAAATGAGGAGGAGATACTGTACACCATATGAAAGGTCCATCTCCATTCCTCAATATAATGTCATGTTCCCAACAAATGAGGAGGAGATACTGTACACCATATGATCTTTGTCATCTACTGACATTATTACATTTTCTTTCCATCAGATGGATGTGATGTCAGGAATTCCTCGGAGAGACATCTTCTATTATCTGCTGATTGTAAGTCAGAAGATAATGTCATCACACAGGATCCTCCAGGAGGAAATCCAAATACACAAAATATACATCACAGACCTTCCTGTCCGGAGACATCAATGGATCCCTCTGATCAGGGGGAATCTTCTCATCAATCACATACTATGATTGTAAATATCCATGTAAGATCTCACACTGCAGATCCATCAACAGATCCTTCTAATCCCGAGGAATCTTCCTCACCCCATGAAGGAGATCACCGAGGTGACAATCTATTCTCATGTTCCGAGTGCGGGAAATCTTTCACTCAGAAAGGATCACTTATTCATCACCAGAGAATTCACACGGGGGAACGTCCTTATTCATGTTCAGAGTGTGGGAAATCTTTCACTCTGAAAGGAAACCTTGATAAACATCGGAGAATTCACACAGGTGTGCGTCCCTATCCATGTTCAGAGTGCGGGAAATCGTTCGCTCTGAAAGGAAACCTTGATAAACATCAGAGAATTCACACAGGTGTGCGTCCCTATCCATGTTCAGAGTGCGGAAAGACTTTCACTCAAATCCGAAAACTTGATAAACACCAGAGGATTCACAAGGGTGTGCGTCAATACCCATGTTCAGAGTGCGGGAAATCTTTCACTCAAAAGCTCAACCGTGATAAACATCGAAGAATTCACCCACGTGTGCGACCCTATTCGTGTTCACAGTGCGGGAAATCTTTCATTGAAAAACGAAACCTTGATAAACACCAGAGAAGACACACAGGTGACTGTCCTTATGCATGTTTTGAGTGCGGGAAACGTTTCTTTGACAAAGGAAACCTTGTAAACCACCAAAAAATTCACATGGGTGAGCGTGCCTATTCATGTTCAGAGTGCGGGAAACCTTTCTTTCACAAAGGAAACCTTCTAAATCACCAAAGAATTCACACGGGTGAGCGTCCTTATTCATGTTCAGAGTGCGGGAAATCTTTCACTCTGAAAGGAAACCTTGTGCAACACCAGAGAATTCATACAGGCGAGCGCCCTCATTCATGTTCAGAGTGCGGGAAATCTTTTGCTCAAAAACGAAACCTCGATAAACATTGGAGGACTCACACAGGCGAGCGCCCTTATTCATGTACAGAGTGCGGGAAACGCTTCATCCAGAAAGAAGGCCTCGTTAAACATCAGAAAAGTCACACAGGTGAGCTTCCTTATTCATGCACAGAGTGCGGGAAATGTTTCTTTAAAAAAGAAACCTTTACTACCCACCAGAGAATTCACACGGGGGAGCGTCCTTATTCATGTTCAGAGTGCGGAGAATCTTTTACTCATAAAGGAGAACTTGTTAGACACCAGAGAAAACACACAGGGGACTGTCCTTATCCATGTTTTGAGTGCGGGAAACCTTTCTTTCACAAAGGAAACTTTGCGGCTCACCAAAGAATTCACAAGGGTGAGCGTCCTTATTCATGTTCAGAGTGCGGGAAATCTTTTGTTCGAAAAGGAGAGCTTAATATACACCAGAGAGTTCACACGGGCGAGCGTCCGTATTCGTGTAGAGAGTGCGGGAAATCTTTCACCGTGAAAGGAAACCTTATTGCACATCAGAGAACACACACGGCACTGCGTCCTCAGTGTGATCAGACTGCTTGAAATGTTCTACAGCTAAAAGAACTCTAACTAGACATCAAAGGCACCTGCCTATTTATTTATTTTTTTATGAACGTACGATGGTTTTTTCGGGTGGAACTGTTTAGATCATAGAATAACTGTAGGAAGAAAATATTTATTGTATAAAGGACCCCAATGGTGAGATGTTCCTGCTACAGTTTCTGCCCCCCACTTTGTGGTTTCCTCATTCAATCTTTCAATCTGCCCTGATTGCGTTTTTACACGTATTGCATTCCTTGTAGTGTTGGAATGCTGACGGTGACCCATTTATATTTTTTAAAGGCAATATTTTTCCCTTTAATGAGGCTTTTTACATTACGGTTTTGCCACCCAGGTTTAACATTTGCTCTTCTATATTAATTTCCCATTGAAATGCACTTTATTTTATAAAGGGGGCAACCTGAGCCAAAGTGATATGAAGTTTATAGGTGAAGTTTCATGGGCCGAGTCTTCTCTTGGCTTCTTGTACTTTTTGGAGACTCCAATGGTGAGATGTTCCTGCTACAGTTTCTGCCCCGCACTTTGTGGTATCCCCATTTATCTAAATGCTTAACCACTTACAGACCGCCCGCCGTCATTTTACGTCGGTACTTTGAAGAGGGATATCATTGTTATGGCAGCAGCTAGCTACCATAACCCCGGTATCCTCTTCTTCAGCGGGCGGTCCCCTTTCAGATAAAAGTGGTCTCTGCGGCGGATTCGCCACAAGATCACTTTTATCGTCGTGAGGAGAGGGGGAGCCCCTCCCGTCTCCATATCATTGCAGGGCGGAAGCGACATCAAAACGTCACTTCCGCCCATAGCTCTTAAAGGGACATTTATTTATCAGCGTATAACACGCACCCTTAAGAGGGAAATTTCAGGGAGAAAAAAATTTTTTTTTTTAAATAAACCACTTTGAAGCAAAATAATGGTCAGTGAGCATCAATGCAGCCTGATCTGTGCCCATCTTCAGCCTGATCCGTGCCCATCTGCAGCCTGAGCCGTGCCCATCTGCAGCCTAATCTGTGCTCATCTACAGCCTGATCTGCGCCCATCTGCAGCTTCAGTGCAGCCTGATCTGCGCCCATCTGCAGCCTGATTTGCACCCATCTGCAGCTTCAGTGCAGCCTGATCTGTCCCCATCTGAGTTTAAATGCAAAATGTGGTATTTCCCCAACTCTAATGTCTGTAAAAAAAAAATTATATGCCAATACCTATGTGATCTCTCTGTAGGATATCAATAAAATGTATCAGTGTTTATATTCATAGGGATTACTTTGTGTAAGCAACCTACCGTAATTTGTGATTCTAAATTTCTTGTAAAGATTTTTTTTTTTTTTGACTATTGTAAACAGATGTCAATTTTATGAATATGTGGAAAAATGTGAGCAATGGTAGCAATACTTTGTTAATAAAATGCAGGAAAAATAACTGGAGCCTGGTTTGCCTGTTATTCTTGTGTTCTGCTGAGAAGTACACCTGCCTTTACATGCACATGAACTTTAATGGCATCAAGGAGCTTCAACTCTTCTGGGAACAAGGTTTAGGAGTGTGTCTATGGGAATGTTTGATCATTCTTCCAGAAGTGCATTTGTGAGGTCAAGCACTGATGTTGGTCGAGAAGGCCTGGCTCACAGTCTCCGCTCTAATTCATGTTCTATGATGTTGAGGTCAGGACTCTGTTCAGGCCAGTCAAGTTCCTCCAACCCAAACTCATCTATGTCTTTATGGACCCAGCTGGCGGCCGATTCCTAAGTCTTGAAAGACAGTCTGAAGTAAAGTCTACAGAGGATCCGGCCAGGAGGCCCATGGTACAGGGTCTGGCTGATACTGGAAGGAGGCATCCATATATACAGTGACATAGTGAATAAAAGCCTGAGAGAAATCCTGGACAGAATATTGCTGTTTGACCTCTTTTGTGAGATACTCTTCTGGAGTTTGCTGGCTCAGGACCATTTCCAGTGTGGGATCCCCCGGAGATGAATGTCCACTGCTGATTTGGAAGCTGTTAGTTTGTCAGGTAGTGTCCTCAGTTCACAGTGCACTAGTTCTAGAGCAGGGGACTCCAAACTATGGCCCTCTAGTTGTCCAGGAACTACAACTCCCATCATGCCTAGTGACATCTGTGAATGTCAGAACTTTACAGTGCCTCATGGGATGGGATAGTTCCGCAACAGCTGGAGGGCCATAGTTTGGAGATCCCTGGGCTAGAGTATTCCGAGGCTGACTCTCTATTCCCCATCCCAGTTCTTCAACCAATAAACCCTGAAAAGAAACTTCTCCCTGGTTATTGAGCAGAGAGACTGAGAAACTACTGTGTGCCTGCCAGCCGTGCATCCATTAGGGAGTAGAACCTGGGACAAAACAATGGGACCAGTTTAGGGTCTGCACTACAAACATAATAGAGGAATATCCTCAAGAATTCTACTATGGTATTGGCATGGGACTTTTGAGACACAACATTCACTTTCTATTAAAAAAAAAATCTAAAAAGATAGCTGTACAGCAAATTTTAGTCTATCAAAATAGAATACAAAGCCATAAAAAAGTCAGCATTGACAATGTAATTTATCCATATCTAGTAGTCTTTCAGGCTTGACGCGTTTCATAGACATTGTCCACTTCATCAGGAGCCACCGATATAGACTTTATATATCATGCGATCTCAATGAAACAACAATTATCAATAAACACTTTATTCATCAATTACTTGATGATTATACCACCACCCATTGTATCAACATGGCCACCACATTGTGCCCAAATTTGGGGGGAGAAGGGAGGGAAAGAGGAGCCACAAAGTCACACC
Organism: Lithobates septentrionalis; assembly: GCA_037952835.1. Classification (NCBI taxonomy): domain Eukaryota; kingdom Metazoa; phylum Chordata; class Amphibia; order Anura; family Ranidae; genus Lithobates; species Lithobates septentrionalis. The sequence continues at coordinate 46,636 of JBBDGP010001525.1, forward strand.
CTCCAAGAGGGTAATGGGGAAACCCTCCCACACAGGTGCCCCCAGACCCAAAGACCTCTCCTCTCCCTAGAGGCCTGGGTATAATATTGCAGGCATGGATTAACATTACTTAGCAGGTGACTCAAGGGTCTATTCATTACATGATGGGAAAACCTAATTGACCTAATTTAAAGGGTGAAAAGCTTATGCTGCTGTTTCTATCGTAATAGGCTGATGTCCAGCTCATCCAAAATGATGACATGCTATCAGATCTCTATAAAGGGTAGATATACAATAACATACAATGAAAAAAATCCTTATGGATATATCTAGGTATTTATTAAATTGCTTAAAAAAGAATGGGAAAAGGGAAGGGGTAGAAGATGGAGGAAATTTTTTTAACCGCTTCTCGCCGCAGCGCGAGGACGTCCATGGACATCCTCGGGTTTCATTGGATATATTGGAATGATGCCTGCACCTACAGTCACCATTCCGGTATGTATCTTTTCAGCCGGTGATTCTCTTTCATACTAAAGTGATTAGAGTGGGTAACTTCTGTTGGAGGTGGAAGGGGTACCACCCCCCGCCCGCGGCCGCCGCTGCCACCTCTACCAGGCTCTACCGTCCCATCACGGAACCCAGGAGCGATGGCTGCCATGAACAGAGAGAGAGGAACTGACATCATTCTCCTCTCTCTGTAACCCTGGAAACCAGGAGCGATGAGTATGTTGTCACGTCCGGTTCTGCCTTTTTGTTAACCTGGCCCCCAGCGGACAGGAAAGGAGCTGATCAGACCAGTCTGTGTCTGACGCTGCATGGGAGGCTATAGGAGAGATCTGGGGTCATAAAGAGGACCTGGCATGTCCAATGCTGTCACAAGGGATGTTGTTCATCCCTTGTGATAACAATAAAGTTCATCCAAAAAAATGTAAAAAATTTTTTGTATAAAATAAAATAATAAAAATGTAAATTGCCAGGTGGACTTGCCCCAAAGTATGTAGACTATGGGTCAGGGTCTACACTTTTCTTCGTAACATGCTCCATTCCAGCCTTAAAAGAGACCCCTATGAAGCCCTTCTGTGTAAACCTATCCTGAACTCCTCCGCCCGGAACGCCAACTGGCCCAGCACCTCTTTAATGCAACTAAGTTGACCATTGCGAGGGCATGGAAAACCCCCAGAACTCAGCTTCGAAGCAGTAAAAAACCCTATGAATGACATTATGATTAACGAGGAATTGGCAGCCCTCACCTCTGATACTCACAATAAATTTCTCAGGGTCTGGCAACCATGGATATCAAAATCATACAACCAATCCTCCGGGTTCAATATCCTACTTCTTTCAATTTAAGGGTCTCTGGATGCCCCCCCCCCCCCCCCCCCACGGACTCTTCCCTCCTTTCTCTCTTCCTTCTCTTTTTTTTCTCTCTTATATACCCCCTTGTCTTCTACAGTCTAACCCAGGGTTCCTCCAATGGTTGCTGGGGGTTCCTTGAGCAATGACCAATTTTTAACTCTCAGATAAGTTCCTAGTGACACCATTAATCTTTTTAACTATCTGTAAGGGGGGGGGGGGGGGGATTCTTCCCGAAGACCACAGATGTAAGGAGCACTCTTCCACTGACCATCACACCAATGTTTCATGAGTTGTAGATATAGACATTTTTAACAGTGGTTCCCTGAGACCGAAAGGTTATTTCAAGGGTTCCTCCATGTTGAAAAGGTTGAGAAAGTCTGCCGTTCCCTTTCTTTTTTTTGTATACTTTCTCTGACACTCCTGGTCTCCAGGAGTTGGCCCAGTGAAGATGGTTACAATGATGAAAAAAAAATAAAAAAATAAAATAAAAACCAAGCAAACAACTATTTTTCTCTCTTACCCATAATCAATATGCAGTTAATCTATGTATGTATGCACCCCTCTTTATGGCTTGGGGTTTCTGAGCCTTTGCCTACCATACAATAAACTCTGGGGCATTAAATGATCTTCACCGCGACGTTTTGCTGCTGTTTTCTATTGTACTGATGAATATTGTACCATGTGTATAACATCTCTTTGTTGGGATCTTCCTCTCCATCTTATGTTTGATGTAACCATCACACTGTTGCATTAATCTGTTGAATTTACTTTTCTACCAATAAAAACTTTGTAAAAGAAAAATGTTAAGTGCCCAGTCCCGCCATGCTTATGCGCAAATGTGAATGCATACCTTACACCCGCATGCATACATAAACGGCGATCGCACCACACATGTGAGGTATTGTCACAAACGTTAGAGCGAGCTCAATAATTCTAGAACCAGGCCTCCTGTGCAACTCTAAACTGGTAACCTGTAAAGGCTTTTAAAGTGTCACTTATGGAGAACTTTAAGCACCGTAGTTTGCCGCCATTCCACGGGCAGGCACAATTTTAAAGCGTGACATGTTAGGTATCTTTTAACTCGGCGTACCATCATCTTTCACATTATACAAAAAAATTGGGAAAACTGTAGTATTTTTGTTTTATTTTAATTCATGAAAGGGGTTTTTTTCCCAAGAAAATTGCGTTTGGAAAAACAGCTGTGCAAATACATTGTAACATGAAAAATTGCAACACCCACCATTTCATTCTATAGGGCCTCTGCTAAAAAAAAAATATACATAATGTTTGGGGGTTCTAAGAAATTTTGTAGCAAAAAAAAAAAGTAGATTTTTACATGTACAGTAGGAACGAAGTGTCAGCATTGTGCCAGGTGGCAGTTGTGTCACAGCATACCGATTAGTGTGACTGTAATGTGTAACTGCCAATAGGCAATATAGAATGTAACAAGGAGCTTCAGAGCCCAAGGCATATAGTCCCAAACATGGAATCTGCAACAATAAGATATGGCATTGTCACTTAAAGAGGAGTTCCACCCAGGGGGGCCGTCCAAAAAAAAAAAAATTAAAAGTCAGCAGCTACAAATACTGCAGCTGCTGACTTTTAATTGGACACTCACCTGTCCCAGGGTCCAGCGGTGCGGGGGATCGAAGCCCCGCTCGTCTCCCCCCTCCGCTCGTCGGCGCCGGCATTTCAACTGTGGGCGCCGGGCTGTGGCTTCACAGCCTGGCACCCACTGCGCATGCGCGAGCGGCGCCGTGCGCCGTGATTGGCCGCTCAATCACCTGGGACCTGTAATGGGTCCCAGATGATTGACAGGAGGGAGGGAGCAGAGCGGAGCCCTTCCTGTGCTGAGGAGGAAGTGATGTCACCAGCCCAGGCTAAGGGACAGGCAGACTACGAGGGACCACCTAGCAACAGGCATTTAGAGGTAAGTGAAAAAAAAAATATCCAAATGTTTTTTGTTTTTTTTTTTAGAATTTTTACAGGTAGTTTTGTTTTTTGGGTGGAACCTCACTTTAACTTTGAATTGGTTTGATAATAGAGGAATGGATGATAAGGCAGCAGGCACATTGTAGACTGTAGTATATATAAATATATATATATATATATATATATATATATATATATAATATATATATATATATATATATATATATATATATATATATATATACACTGTATATATACACTGTATATATATATATATATATATATATATACACTGTATATATATATATACAGTGTATATATATATATATATATATATATATATATATATATATATATATATATATATATATATATATATATGTATGTATATATATATATACACATAATCATTTTTATTTACATTTTTATAATAACGGTACAAACATTAAAACAGAGTCAACGGTCAGCACTTCAATACACCAGCACCAATGAAAATTGCAGCTCCTGCAGTATTTATATTTAACACAAGATGGCGATCTCAGTTCAAAATGCACAGACAGGAAGTAATAGAAGATAGAGACAGGAAATGATGTAGGGTATAGACAGGAAGTGATAGAAGGTACAGACAGGAAGTGATAGAAGGTACAGACAGGAAATGATGTTGGGTACAGACAGGAAGTGATGTAGTTATAAATAGGAAGTTGCGCGTGAGAGGTGAGTTGGGAGGAAGTAGAGAGAAGACGTTAGAGCTGGCAGCTGAGGAGGTAATAAGATATTATTTTATATTTACACCCAGTAATCCCCCGTCATGTCCGTCCTCTTCCTCCATAGTCACTGTGATGTCTTTTATCTCCAGCAGATGCTGATAGACACTTATATGGATTATATTATAAACAGTACAGATATATAACCTAAACATGGAGCCATCTATCCATCTATATGGTTGTATGACTAAAAATAGAACTTCTCGATAACTTAATAATAAAGTTAAGTAAAACACACCAATTTAGGGTCATCATTGAGCTTTATTTCTAAAGCAAGGACCTGTGAAGGTTGTAAGTTTGTTGTATATTTACGATTTTGTGTATATATATATATAATTTCCTGGCTCTACGTCATGCCATCACTCCGGGTAAACGCTGCCCCCTTGACCCCCGCAGTGATGGTATGATGCCGAGCCAGGAAAGGAAAATTACGGTAAGTATTTGGTAGCAATTTTCCGTTATATTTTTTAGTCTTTCAGGCACTCGTGGTTTTGTTGTTGAATATATTTGTTATTTACTGACACAGCTGTAAACCTCCCTCACTTTTGGAAGGAGGGTTTAAAATGATTCTCTGCTTGTCTATGCGTTATAATGACCAGTGCGGCAGCTCTGTCTACAGCAGTGTTTCTCAACCTTTTTCCAGTCGGGGCACCCTTAAAAAGTATTTTCAGTCTTGAGGCACCCCAGTCCAAGGCTTAGTTCACGTTACTGTGTGTCGCGGAACATGCGCAAAATCGCACTCGTTCCTGACACACAGACAAATGCTCTGCTCTTTAGGGGTGCCATTAATTCTTAATGGTACCCCATACATTGGAAAATGTGGGGTGCTTTTGGTGCAGTGCAATTTAAAAAAAAAAAAAAAAGGTCAGGGATTTCCTTCCCTGAATTTTTGTGGTTAGGGAAGCCCATTGAAATGAATGGGCTGCACTACACGCAGCACGCAGCAACACAGATGTGAACCAAGGGATTGTTCACATGTCGGGTTGGAGGGGTGGTAAAAGCACATGGTTAAGCTGTTTTTACCACCCCCAAATTCTTCCCCTTTAGCTGCAGAGACAACAGCTGGGGGTGTACCCATGTTGTGGCTGCAGCTGGAGGTATACCCAGGGTGAATGGGGCTGAACTGCAACTACCCTGCAACTGTTGCGGTGTAGTGATGCTGCATTAAAACAGGTGGTGAGGAGGCAGCATAATGCCTCTTTACCGCCTGTCGAATGCCTCTGAAAAGCCATCTGTGCATAGGTTGCTTTTCAGAGGAGAAGCAGTCCTTGCTGCTATCACAAACAAGACCTACAAAAGCAATTTTGATGGTACAGGAATGGGGGGGTGTCAGGATTAAAAGTAACACACACACACACACACACACACACACACACACACACACACACACGCAGACACGTGCACACACACACACGCAGACACGTGCACACACACACATGCAGACACGTGCACACACACACATGCAGACACGTGCACACACACACATGCAGACACGTGCACACACACACATGCAGACACGTGCACACACACACACACATGCAGACACGTGCACACACACACACACACACACACATGCAGACACGTGCACACACACACACACACACATGCAGACACGTGCACACACACACACACACACACATGCAGACACGTGCACACACACACACACACACATGCAGACACGTGCACACACACACACACACACACATGCAGACACGTGCACACACACACACACACACATGCAGACACGTGCACACACACACACACACATGCAGACACGTGCACACACACACACACACATGCAGACACGTGCACACACACACACACATGCAGACACGTGCACACACACACATGCAGACACGTGCACACACACACATGCAGACACGTGCACACACACACATGCAGACACGTGCACACACACACATGCAGACACGTGCACACACACACACACATGCAGACACGTGCACACACACACACACACACACACATGCAGACACGTGCACACACACACACACACACATGCAGACACGTGCACACACACACACACACACACATGCAGACACGTGCACACACACACACACACACACACACATGCAGACACGTGCACACACACACACACACACACATGCAGACACGTGCACACACACACACACACACACATGCAGACACGTGCACACACACACACACACATGCAGACACGTGCACACACACACACACACATGCAGACACGTGCACACACACACACACATGCAGACACGTGCACACACACACATGCAGACACGTGCACACACACACACATGCAGACACGTGCACACACACACATGCAGACACGTGCACACACACACATGCAGACACGTGCACACACACACATGCAGACACGTGCACACACACACATGCAGACACGTGCACACACACACACATGTACAAACACACATACAGACAGACACATGCACACACACACATGTACAGACACACATACAGACACTCACATGCACACGCACACATACAGACACATGCACACACACATACAGACACATGCACACACACATACAGACACATGCACACATACACACACACATACAGACACATGCACACATACACACACACATACAGACACATGCACACATACACACACACATACAGACATACACACACATACACACACACATGCATACATACACACACACACACATACAGACACATGCACACATACACACACATACATACATACATACACATGCACACACACACATGTACAGACACATGTACACACATGTACACACGTGCACACACACACAGACAGTCAGACACTCACATGCACACACACAGACACATGTATAAAGCCCTTTTAAAACGAATCTAGCTTCTAGCACAGTACCTTTTCCAGTTTCCTCATTCAGCCAGGTACTGCACTGTAGGGGGAAGCAGAGAGCATAGCACACTCCCCTGAACTTTACTTTCACTTTGCTGAGGTTGACGGAGCTTCTCACAGTGCCGATGTACAGTTCGGCAGGGGATCGGGAGATCGGGCTCATCTGACAGCCCTTCTCTCCCCTGATCCTGCGGCACACCTGAGAACCTCTGACGGCACACCAGTGTGCTGCGGCACACTGGTTGAGAAAGGCTGGTCTACAGGGATCAGGGTCTTGTATGGATCACATCAGTGAGGATGAAGGAGGACCCAAGTCACATGACTGAGAGGATATTAGACCTCACCCTGGAGATCATCTACCTGCTGACCGGAGAGGTGAGGAGGATTCTCGGAGGTCACATGGCATCACTCTTATCTCTATTAATAAAACACAGACCTGACCGGACAGGTGAGGAGGATTCTGGGAGGTCACATGACATTTTTGTTGCTCTTTCAATGCAGTGTTCCTCCAGTGAAGTCTGGTAACCATTTAACTATAAGAGTGCCTTTACTTCACTCCCTGAAACCCAAGAAAAACAATGACAAGAAGATTCTAGAAGTCACTAACAAGATCACTGAGCTGCTGACAGGAGAGGTGAGCGGTGCCGGGAATTCTGGGACATTATCCAGTAACAGACAAGGGATGTGTCTGGATGGTGACTGTATCATTGTGTGTGTCAGGTTCCTATAAGGTGTCAGGATGTCACTGTCTATTTCTCCATGGAGGAGTGGGAGTATTTAGAAGGACACAAGGATCTCTACAAGGACGTCATGATGGAGAATCAGCCGCCCCTCACATCACCGGGTAAGAGGAGACTTTATTGTAAAGGAGAGAGCAGTACGGAGGGTCCACCTAGATCCCCCATCATCTGATAAACACATAGAAACAATGTATTCAGTCAGTGTGTGTGTTTCCTACAGATGGATCCAGTAATGGGAACCCACCAGAGAGATGTCCCCGTCCTCTGTATTCCCGGGATTCCACACAGGAGGATCACACCATCCCTCACCATCATCAGGTAGGTGGGCAAGAGCTACTATAACTGAAAAGGAATTCTAAGATATGAGAGGAAATTCTTCTATGTAATATGTCAATTTTTTAAATGTATTTTATCATCTTTGGGGTTTAGAGTGAAGAACTGAAAGACATCAAAGCTGATATTAAAGAGGAAGAAGAAGAGTCATTGATAAGTGGAGATCGGCAGTCTATGGGGGAGGGTTGTCCTCTGTATTCCCAGAATTCCACACAGGAAGATCACACCATCCCTCACCATCATCAGGTAGATGGGAAGAACACAAAAGTGACTCTAGACTGTATGAGATTACTCTCTTCTTTCAGCCTATTTTCTGTCACATTTTCTTTTTTTTTTTCTTTTTGTTGGTTTAGCATAAAGAACAGATGTATGTGAAACATGAGGTTAAAAAGGAAGAAGAGGTGATGGCTGTGATGGGTTATCAGGAGTCTACAGAGAAAGTTGGGATGATAACTAAAGAGGAGGAGGAACCTTTTCTAGATAGCACATGTGAGTATTGAACACTGAAACTATTTAAGTAAATATATTAATGAATGAAGATATTGTAGACGTTAACATCAGGTAATATGATCTGTACAAGGACATCATGATGGAGAATCAGCCGCCCCTCACATCACCGGGTAAGAGGAGACTTTATTGTAAAGGAGAGAGCAGTACGGAGGGTCCACCTAGATCCCCCATCATCTGATAAACACATAGAAACAATGTATTCAGTCAGTGTGTGTGTTTCCTACAGATGGATCCAGTAATGGGAACCCACCAGAGAGATGTCCTTGTCCTCTGTATTCCTGGGATTCCACACAGGAAGATCACATCCCTCACCTTCATCAGGTAGGTGGACTTGGTGTAACTGCTAGGTTTAAGTACTTGTTTCTATCTAGGGGACATACTTGGTCCATAGCTCTGCATTGGATGTAATGGTGCCAAGGGACAGTCTACCGGAAAAGTGGCATCTGCCGGTTAAGCAGAGGAAGGTAAGTAAAAGTGCTTTTTCTCTCCCCCTAGACTAAAAAAGCCATTATCTCTTGCAGTGCGGGTGCAAACTCACTGCAAGGGATCATTTTTAAGTTCCCTGAAGTTGGGAATTAAAGAAGGAACAGACTGATGTGTTCATCTGCTCTCTCCTCCTGTCCGCATGTACCTTGTTAGCACTGCAGCAGAGCTGATTGGCTTATTGTTCTCGTTCTCCCTCTCCTATTCCGAGCTCTACTGTACAAGGATTACAAGAGCCTGATACCAAGTCACATTCAGGTACTTGCACTGCTTGTATTAAAAAAAATGTAATAATGTACTAGGGATAAAAGAGCTGCTGTCATTTGAGAGCTGCTGTCATTTGTGTCTTTTATATCTGCCTGGAGTTCGGCTTTAACTACTTGCCGACCGATATACGTCAGCAGAATGGCATGGGTGCTAAAATACGTACCCGTCTCGTATGGAGCAGAGAGCCAGTACTAGTGTCGCTCATCCTTCTGATGAACTGGCAAGCACCAGCGGCCTAATATATCCTGGTCGTACATCCAGCACTGCAGTATCACGTGGTGACATGGCAAGTCCCATAAGTGCAGTTCAAGCTGGTGGCGTGGCTAGCACAAGTAGTGTCCCGCAGCCACCAAGACAAAGACAGGTCCAACAAGCCCCTAGTGCCCTTCCAGCAGAATATGCCAATCCTAATTGGGAGCCCACCACTTCTGCAGCACCCGTACTCCCCCCCCCCCCCCCCCCCCCCCATTCACTGGCCAACCCAGAATTTAGGTGGAAACAGTTGATTTTACGTCACTTTATTTTTATTCTCTGTTTTCCACTGAAGATCTCTATAGATCTATTGTGGACCAAAGCAATTTGTATGCTGGCCAATTCATCACCGCTAATCCCCAGTTGACCCTTGCCAGAGATTGGAAACCTATTACGGTCTCTGAATTTAAGACCTTCCTGGGCCTATCCCTCCTCATGGGAATAACTAAAAATTGAGTTGCGGTCATATTGGTTCACTGACCCAATTCACCATATGCCCGTGTTCTCTGGCTCCATGACCAGGACGCGATATGAGCAGATCTTGCGGTTTATGCATTTTAATGACAATGAACTCTGTTGTCCTTGGGTCGACCCTGAATTTGATCGGCTCTACAAAATACATCCCCCTCATAAACCACTTCAACAAACAGTTTTCAGCCTTGTTTACTCCCCATCAAGTTGTCTGCGTTGATGAGTCCTTGATTACATTTTCTGGCTGCTTGTTTTTCAAACAGTATCTTCCCAGCAAGCATGTCAGATACGGGGTCAAGTTGTATAAGCTCTGTAACAGGGCAACAGGCTATATATATAGTTTTGAGGTTTACGAGGGAAGAGATCGTCATGTGGAGCCCGAGAACTGCCCAGACTACATAGGAGCGCTGGTAAGATAGTGTGGGACTTGGTGTCACCCTTATTCGGAAAGGGGTACCACTTGTATGTGGACAATTATTACACAAGCGTGCCACTTTTTAGTCACTTGTTTGATCGTGGAAGTGGCACATGTGGCACCGTGCGATCTAATCGCCAGGGCTTGTTTGTAGAATCCCGACTTAGACAGTGGGAGAGAGCCTGCTTGAGATGTAATAATTTGCTCGCAGTGAAGTGGAGGGATAATCGTAATATTTTAGTCCTGTCCTCCCTTCACGCATATAAGATGGTCCAAATTCCAACGGCGCGACTGGTGTTGTGGAGAAACCCCTCTGTATCCACAAATACAACCTTTTTTTTTTTTTTTTTTTTTTTTTTTTGTTTTTCTTCCACATCAGTAAACGGTGTTTGGAGGGCTAAATCAGTTTGCTGTTCATTAACTGTCGCCTTCTCGTATTCACATCATAGTGGATTATACTTTTTCTCATTGCTTTTTATATCGCCATAATGACCAACGGATTCCATTACGCCTCTTTACCAACTAGTCCTCTGTCCCTTCCATCTCGCCCCACTAACTAGGACTCGATAACCAAAGGGACCCATCCTTTTCCAGCTCAGTTTAGAGAAAGAGGGGACCCGTAAGAAGGAAGAAAAAGGACAAAAACACCAACAAAAAATACAAGAGAGGTTTGTAAAAATGATCTTGTGGGCTCCCCTTGCCCATCTTCTACTGACCCAGCCTGTATTGTGTACCAAATTACCTATGCCCTAATACCCCGATTTCCCCCCCCCCCCCCCCACCTGCTCCCTATATGTTTATCCTATACCCTACTAAACTATATATTTAACTAAAAAAGTTCATATCCAGAAACACTTTATTATAGCATCCTTTGCCTGCAAGGATACCAGTTGCCTATATACCTATATTAAGCCCATCCCTCAGTCTATTCCGTGTCTATGCAGATCCCACTATTAATGACTCTTCACTTTCTCTATCCACATCTTCCACATGCTCTCAAATTCCTGAAGATTGCCCCTTTTTATGTACTCCATTCTTTCCCTACCCAAGGTTTCATTCATTGTAGAGATCCAGTCTTTCACAGTGGGGGGCTCCTTTACCTGCCATCTAAGTGCTATCAACTTTCTAGCCTGAAACAGGGCCCGCGTGACAGCTAAGGTAGTACTCAACCTTTCTCCCATCACTCTTCTATGCCCCAGAATACAAACCAAGGCCTCGTTTGCCACTGTCGTGCCGAAAATATTTCCCAAGTTCCCAGTCACCTCCTCCCAGTATCTAAACGGCTTGGGACACCTCCACACCATGTGAATGAGATCTCCCGTCCTTCGACACCTGGGGCAGTTGTCATTGGGCCTTCTCCCAAATTTAAAAAGTCTTTTAGGAGTATAATAGGCTCTGTTTAACAGCATTAATTGTGAGAGTCTCTGTGAAGGGGTCACAGAAACCTGCGCTCCCAACTCCAAAATTCTCGCCCATTGTTCCTGGGTCATTCCTCCCACCTCCTCTTCCCATTTAGCCTTTACCCCAAGGAGTATTTCCCTGCTATTAACCGATTTGCTTAATTGGTCATAAATTCTTGAAATTACCCCTCTAGTGGGGGTTATTTGAATTATGCACTGAAATAGAGGCATCTCTTCCCATCTCGGAGTCTGGGCTTTAAATTGTGCTTTAAGGGCATGTTCCAACCGGACATATAGGAAGAAAGACCCCCGGGGAAGCTTAAACTCCCCAACCAGTTCTGAAAATTTCTTTAACCCAGAGTCGTTATATAATTGACTTAGCTTACTGAGACCAAGCTTCTCCCACTCTCTGAATATGCCTATCTTAAGAACTTCCTGCAAATTACGGTTGTTCCAAATAGGAGAGTAGACTGTTAAGGCTCCATACCCCATCTTTTTCTTAACTGTTTTCCAAAGTTTGATTATCAATTTAATTGTTGGAAATTTATCATGGAACGCGTCCGCCTCTAGGGCTTCAATAATTGTATTATGTGTGGAGCTCAACAACAGTAACTTGCCATTAGGGGTGCCTCCTTTCGGTATCCCACAGCCCAATAATTGCTGCAACTGAGTTGAGTAAAAATAACTCTCGGGATGTGGGAGGGCAAAGCCCCCCTCCTGGGTAGGGAGCTGGAGCACTCCAAGACGGATCCTGGCTTGTTTCCCCTTCCAAATCAATTCCCTAAAGAGACTGTCAATTTTTTTAAACCACTTCTTACCTATCCAGACAGGGGAATTATGCAAGACGTATAGCAGTTGTGGCATCCATATCATTTTTATTAAGCTACATCTTCCTGCAACTGATAGAGGTAGGCGTCTCCAAATTCCTATTTTTCGTTTAAATTTTGTTAATAGAGGGACAAGGTTTTTACTGATATATAGAGCAGGGTCCTTCGTCAGGACAATCCCTAGGTACTTCAGAGCTTCCACTGTTACCACTTGAGGCATACCAGGTGCTATTGTCTCATTTATGGGGTCTATCGGCAGAAACTCTGATTTCTCCCAGTTTATCTCTAAGCCAGAAAAACTGCCGAAGTCCTCCACTATCCTCATTGCTCCCGGTAGCGATTTCCTCGAGTCTCCCAAAAATAACAGAATGTCATCCGCATACAATGCGATTCTTTCCTCGCCTGTTTTTCTCTGGAAGCCGGTTATCGCTCGACTTCCCCTTATGGAAATGGCCAGGGGTTCCATCGCTAGTGCAAACAACAGAGGGGAGAGTGGGCACCCCTGCCTCGTCCCCCTCTCCAGCTCAAACCAGTCCGACAGTTCGTTGTTAATTTTTAATCTTGCCTTGGGTCGAGTATATAGCATTCTAATCCACCCTATAAAGGCAGAGCCAAATCCAAAGATCTCCAGCACGTGCCACATATAGCCCCACTCCACGCTATCAAAAGCCTTGGATACATCAAGGGTCATCAACGCTCTCGAACCCTCGTTCACCATTGGGGTCTGTACATTCAAAAACGCCCTTCTAATATTCAGGCTCGTGGATCTATTGGCTATGAAGCCCGCCTGGTCCTCGTGGATCAGCTTGTGGATAACCCCATTCAATCTTGCTGCCAGCACTTTGGCCAGAATTTTTACGTCCGTGCATAAGAGAGAAATTGGTCTATAGGCGGCCATATCCAAGGGATCTTTCCCTTCTTTCTGTAATACAATAATAGTTGCTTCTAGCATTGAGGCAGGTAATTGGCCCCCCTCAAGCGCCCCCCCCAAAACTTTCAGCAGTTCGGGGATCAACACTTCACCATAGTGTTTGTAGGTCTCAATTGGAAGACCATCTGGTCCGGGCGACTTATGGGTTGCCATGCCTGCTACTGCTTGGTGTAATTCTGCTATAGATATTGGGGCATCTAATATATCTCTTTCTTCCTGTGATATGGTGGGGATGTCTAACCCCCTTAGGAAGTCCTCCATCTCAGCCTCCTTACCCCTCTTCTGGGAGGAGTACAGTTTTTTTATAGTATTCCCTGAAGGCTTGTACTATTTTTAAGGTGCTTGATACTACCTCACCGCTCTGGGATCTAATCGCGAGAACCGTGGATGGAGCTGCATTGGATTTTGCTAGCATAGCCAGTGTCCTTCCCATTCTCTCGCCCTCCACCATAGATTCCTGTCTTTGGAGTAACCGCCTGGTTTCTGCTTTCTGTATAACCACTGATTTATATACTTGTTTCTCTTGCCAGATACTCTCCGTCTCCGGGGTTGGGTTGCAAGTATAGTTGTTTTCTGCTTCAAGAGCGTCTCTCAACAAGCTCTCCTCCTCCCTTCTAGCCTCTTTGTTGAATGTAGCTATCTGCTGTATCAGGACCCCCCTAAAAAAAGCCTTAAGGGCGTCCCATAGCGTAGAAGGGGACACCGTTCCCTGATTGATCTCAACAAACTCCCTTAAGGAGGAAAGTATCCCATCCGTCTTTTTAATAATTTCAAACCAGTACGGGCTTATACTCCAGTTCTTCCGGGGCCTAGGCTCTCCAAGATTTAAAATGACTACCATAGGTGAGTGGTCTGAGATGCCTCTTGGCCAGTATGTTATTTTTTCTACCATCTGGAGAGCCCTATCATTTCCTAGGGCTAGGTCTATCCTTGAAAGCACGGAGTAAGATGCAGAACAGCAAGTATATTGCAGCACGCCTGGGTTCCGTGCCCTCCACAAATCCATTAATCCCACTTCTTCCAGAAAGAAGCTTAACCGACTCCTTACTGAGTCCTCTGAGCTTTTTCGTAGTGGGAATCTATCCAGCCCTTTATCTAGAACCTCGTTGAAGTCCCCCATTGCTACAATCGGCACCTCTTTTTTTATCTAGCAAAAATTCATGCAGTTTAAGCAAGACATCCAGATTAAAGGGCGGAGGGATATATATATTTGCCACCACATACCTGGCGTTTTCAATAGAACATAATAAGAAGATGTATCTACCCAACTCGTCTATCCTGACCTGGCTGCAGGAAAACTTCACCCCAGACTTTACCAAAACACTCACTCCCCTACTGTAGGAGGAGTGAACCGCATGAAATTGGGTTTGAAATTTTTTCATCTGTAGGTGATGAATAGTTTCCTTGGTTAGGTGGGTTTCCTGCAGACAGACCAGATCAGCCCCACAACTCTCCATCATAGAGAACACTGCTAATCTTTTAAGTGGTGTACCTAGGCCCCTGACATTCCAGGATCCTATTTTCAGAGTCTTAGCTAACATCTAAAGACTGAGGAATATCCTTTACCCCGACACATACAAACGTATATAACAGAAAGATATAAGAGAAATTTAATATATATAACCCTAACCCAAAACAAATTTTCCCATTTACGTCTTTCAGGACAGCACCATAGAGAGACCTTGACTCCTCCCCTTCTGAGGAAACACCGCCTTCAACTTTTAGATTTAAACCTCACCGCTTCCCCCCGGCCCCTCAGTTCTGGTGTTTCCTCCGGTGGGGAGACATCGCAAGGAACCAGGGCTAAACAGCCAGGGAGGCTGAGGCTAATTGCAGGCTGAGCAGAGGGGGGTGGATCGGGCGCTCTCTCTCTCTGTCTCTCTCCTGCTCATTTTCCTTAAAAGACTGCAGTCTAAGGGGCTAGTGTGGCTGGGTACCTTTTTAAGACTGCACATCACGCTCCTCCAGCTTCTCTTAGTGAAGCTGGAAGCTGGAGGGGTCCGTTTTCGTTTTGCCTAGCAGTGGCATAGGCGGAGGCACAGGAGACCGCCCTGCACTAGCAGCCAGCGTGGGAGCTCTGAGCGCTGGGTCGGAGGGCGGGTGACGTCATTTCCGGCGGAGGTCAGTGCTTCCGTCTGACCCGTGACTTCCGGTCGCGGTGATGAAAACGGACCGCGCGTTCGGCTGGTGCTGCCTCTGACCTGCTGTGGGGACAGCATACAGAAGCTTGGAACACCACTGTACTCTAAAGGAGATGTCGGAAGCAGAGGCTTCAAGAACCGCTCCAGGAGAATCCTGCACCAGCCACTCCAAGGTAAGAGGAACCCTGGGGTGGTGTTCCCTTACCGCTTCCTGTAAGCTCCACAGGTGTAGAACTCCCCTTGGTGGTGAGGGGGGGGGGTGTGACTGGGTCCCTGGTGGTGGTCGGTCCCGGGAAGTGCACCCCTGGTGGCCCTCTGTGTTAGTGCTGGTGGATAAGTTTGCTGATTGCTCCCTCTTTTTTAACTTATTTTACAGGGCAAAGCTACAGAGAAAAGCAAGTCGCCCCACAGTACCAAGAAAAAATGCCCCTCATGCAGAATCACAATGGGGGAATCTTGGTCTAAGCCCCTCTGCAGGGAATGTATAGAGGGGTTAGTGAGGGAGCAGTCTGAAGAACAGTCTTCAGATTTAGCAGCATCCGTTAAGGAGCTTTCTAATACGGTGCAGACCTTTAAGACACTATTTTCCAGTCTTCAGTTGCCACAGCCGCAGGTTATTCCTCCACCAGCACAGCTGAGTGTCCCTCAGTCCTTAATGGATGCTCCCTCGGGAAGTGGAGAGAATCCAGGAGATGCCAGACTCGAGGTTGAGGAAGAGCCTGATAGCGAGTCTTCAGATCCCCAGGGGGAATCAGAGGGAGAGGAGGTGGAAGGGGAATCCACAAGATCCTCTCGATACAAGCTTTCCCTGGAAGAGGTGGAGGAGCTCCTAGGAGCCATTCATACCACCCTAGGAATCCAGGAGGAAAGAAAGAAGCTATCACTCCATGACCAGATGTATAAGGGACTAGGGGAACATAAAAGGAAGGTGTTCCCGGTCCATGAGGTCTTGGTCGACGCCATCAAAAAAGAATGGCAAGACCCCGAAAGGAAACCTTTCCTTTCAAGAGCACTTAAGCGTAGGTTCCCCTTTGCAGAAGAGGAGGCGCTGGTATGGAACAAATCTCCTAAGCTAGACGCAGCCTTTTCGCAGGTCTCCAGGCACACTGACTTGGCCTTTGAGGACATGGGGGCATTCCCAGATCCCATGGATAAGAGGATAGATTCCCTTCTGAAAAAATCCTGGGACTCTTCCCTAGGGAACCTCAAACCCGCCATGGCGTCCACAGTCGTGGCACGAAACATGGAATACTGGCTGACGCAAATTAAAGCACACATAGAGGCAGGAACGCCTAAGGAAACAATCCTGTCGTCTTTCCCCATGCTCCTGAAGGGAGTAGCTTATCTGGCAGATGCTTCAGCTGAATCGGTGCGTATGTCCGCAAGATCAGCCGCATTGTCTAATTCGGCAAGAAGAGCCTTATGGCTTAAAACGTGGCAGGGAGATACCGCATCCAAGGTTAAACTTTGCGGCATTCCTCTCACGGGGGACTTGCTTTTCGGACCAGGTCTGGAAGCCGTGTTGGATCGAACGGCTGACAGAAAAAAGGCGTTCCCTTTTAAAAGGAAACCGGCAGAGACTAAAAGAAAGTCTCGGCCCTGGAAGAAATTGGACCCCCCAAAATCTGATCAACAGAAAAAGGGGTGGGGACAAAAAGGGAAAGGGCGTGGGGGGGCTATTTTTCGCCCTCCTGAACAGCCCAAAAAGACAAAGTGACAGAATAACGGTGGGAGGAAGATTGGGGGCCTTCCTTCCACAGTGGGAGATGATCACCTCCAACCATTTTATTTTGGAAGTCATAAGAAGAGGGTACAGGTTATGCCGCGTACACACGGTCCTACTTTTCGTCTACAAAAGTCCAACAGACGCTGATGGACTAAAGCTGGCTGGTAATCCGATCGTGTGTGGGCTTCTCCGGACTTTCAACTGACTTTTTTAGCCTCAAATCCGACGTACTTTAGATTTGAAACATGTTTTAAAACTTTACTTCGTAACTACGACGGACCCCGAAATCCGCTCGTCTGTGTGCTAGTCCGACGGACAAAAAGCCACGCTAGGGCACCTATTGGCTACTGGCTATGAACTTCCTTATTTTAGTCCGGTGTACGTCATCACGTACGAATCCGTCAGACTTTTGTGTGGTCGTGTGTAGGCAAGTCCGTTCGTTAGAAAGTAGGCCGCAAGTCCGCCGCAAGTCCACCGAAAGTCTGCCGGAAGTCTGTCGGACAGGCTGTCCGACTTTTGTAGACGAAAAGTACGACCGTGTGTACGCGGCATTAGAGTTTGCAGAACCTCCACCATGCAGACTCCTGGTAACCACGCTACCGAAATGTGCAGAGAGGTCAGCGGCTCTCCTTTCCTCCCTCCAGGAGTTGGAGGAACAGGAGGTGGTAGTTCGAGTTCCAGAAGGAGAGACGGGCAGAGGCTTTTACTCCCACATTTTTGTGGTGCGCAAACCCTCGGGGAAGTTCAGGCTCATCCTGAACCTGAAGCCTCTGAACGTCTCGCTCACCTACAGGAGGTTCCGAATGGACTCGATCTATTCGGTAAAAACGCTCCTTCCTCCGAACTGCTTCATGGCATCGGTAGACTTGAGGGATGCCTACCTGCACGTTCCCATTGCAGATCAGTGTCAGAAGTTCCTCAGGCTGGCGGTAAATACCAGAGAAGGGACGTTTCATTGGCAATTCAGGGCCCTTC
The DNA here is from genome assembly GCA_037952835.1 of Lithobates septentrionalis. Taxonomy (NCBI): domain Eukaryota; kingdom Metazoa; phylum Chordata; class Amphibia; order Anura; family Ranidae; genus Lithobates; species Lithobates septentrionalis. Next base: position 65,007 of record JBBDGP010001525.1, read on the forward strand.
CCTTCGGGCTATCCTCGTCCCCCCGCATCTTCACCAAAGTCATGGTAGAAGTCTTGGCTTTCCTACGGATCAAGGGCATCTCAGTGATCGCATATTTAGACGATCTACTACTTTTTGCCTCTTCCCCGGAACAACTGTCGCAGGACCTACAGTTCACAAGGAACATTCTAGAGGGTCTAGGTTGGCTCTTAAATCTGAATCTCTCACAGGGTCTGGAGTGGGTGCTGCCGGTGTCCAGATGCGTCACGACCGATGCGAGTGGCAGAGGTTGGGGGGCGCATATGGAGGACCGGGTGGCTCAGGGCGTCTGGCGGAGGGAGGACGCAAGAAGATCCTCCAACTGGATAGAGCTGAGAGCAGTAGCCTTGGCACTCAGAGCCTTTCAAAAGGAACTTCAGGGACAGCATGTGAGAGTCCGGTCGGACAACTCCTCAGCTGTAGCCTACATAAACAGGCAGGGGGGTACAAAAAGCAGGCCCTTGTGGACCCTGGTAGAAAGCATTCTCAAATGGGCCGAAGTAAATGTCCTATCCCTCTCGGCAGTGCATCTGAAGGGGGAACAAAATCTGGTGGCAGATTTCCTCAGCAGGAAACGGCTAAGAGAAGGCGACTGGGTTCTGAACCAGGGGGTTTTCGAGGCAATATCCCAGAAATTGGGAAGGCCATGCATAGACCTCTTTGCCTCGAGAGAGAACAGGAAGGTGCATCTCTTCTTCTCCCTAAACAGGTGGGATGGAGCTCTAGGGGTAGACGCACTGGCTCAGAGTTGGACTTTCGACAGGTGTTATGCCTTCCCCCCACCTGTACTGATCCCAGCCGTTCTAAGAAAGTTCCAGCTGGAAAAAACAACCCTCATTCTTATTGCGCCACATTGGCCCAGGAGGCCTTGGTTCTCCATCCTGAGAAGTCTGGCAGCGGAACCCCCCTGGCTTTTGCCAGTTCAGGAGAATCTCCTTTCCCAGGGGCCAATCTGTTGTCCCCAGGTGGGGAGATGGAACCTCGCGGCTTGGCTACTGAGGAGGGATTGTTGAAGAGCAGGGGTTTCGCAGATAACTTAGTGAAGACCCTCCTAAATTGCAGGAAAAAAGAGACCCAGGCTATCTACCAAAAAACGTGGAAGCGTTTTAATAGCTGGTGCACAGAAACTTCCTTTGATGTTCACAGCTCTATAGCGGTCTTAGAGTTCCTGCAAGCAGGGGCGGACAAGGGTTTAGCCCTTGGCACCCTGAAAGGACAGGTTTCCGCTTTAAGTGTGTTTCTGGAGAAACAACTGGCCTCCGATCCTTGGATCGTTCGATTTTTTAAAGCATTGAGTAGGCAGAGACCTTTGAGGGTCTCCCCCTTCCCAATGTGGGATCTTTCTTTGGTCTTACAAGCGCTTACAGGGGAACCTTTTGAGCCATTGGAGACGTGTACGCTAAAATGGATTAGCCTCAAAATGGTGTTTTTGGTGGCAATCACTACGGCAAGAAGGGTGAGTGAACTCGAGGCCCTCTCCATTAGGGCACCCTTTTTTCAGATATTTCCGGACCGGGTAATTTTTAAAACCGATCCGGCCTTCTTGCCAAAGGTGGCCTCGGTTTTCCATAGAGGCCAGGAAATTGTTTTGCCCACCTTTTGTTTGAATCCTGTGAGGGAACAGGAACATAGGTTTCATAAACTAGATGTAAGAAGGTGTGTCCTGCAGTACTTGGAGGATACAAAACCATTTAGAAAATCTGATTCCTTTTTTGTGTTATTTTCAGGAACCAAGAAGGGAGACAGAGCCTCTAGGCGCACCATAGCTAGGTGGTTAAGGTTAGCCATCAGCCAGGCCTATACAATTAGCGGGTTGGAAGCCCCCAAGGGTATCAGGGCACACTCCACTAGGGCAGTGGCGACCTCTCAGGCCGAGTGGGCTGGTGCGTCTCCGGAGCAGATCTGTAGAGCGGCAACGTGGTCCAGATTCGACACGTTCGTGAAACACTACAGATTGGACCTTCTGTCAGCAAAAGACCAGGCTTTTGGGCGTAAGGTTCTGCAAGCAGTAGTCCCACCCTAAGGTAAGGTGCTCGCTCATCCTCTCTATGGTGCTGTCCTGAAAGACGTAAATGGGAAAATCGGAGTTACTTACCGGTAACGTCCTTTTCCAGGAGTCTTTCAGGACAGCACAGTTACCCACCCTACTTTAGGGACATTCGTGAAGAGTTCATCGCAGAAGAACGTCAGGTAAGATCAGAATTATTATGACGTGTTCTTGTGTCTCCCCAGCTAACCGGAGGTCCTCTTGAAGAACTGAGGGGCCGGGGGGAAGCGGTGAGGTTTAAATCTAAAAGTTGAAGGCGGTGTTTCCTCAGAAGGGGAGGAGTCAAGGTCTCTCTATGGTGCTGTCCTGAAAGACTCCTGGAAAAGGACGTTACCGGTAAGTAACTCCGATTTTTCTCCTCCTAGTGGCTGTGATAACAGTTCCGTGTGTGTGCATACTTGGCCACTAGACCACGTATTCATTTTGGCTATATTAGCCTTACTTTGGGCATAAATTTGCCATAGACGGTGCTTGCATGTGCGTGTAGAACAACCAAAAACCTATTTACTATAAAAAGTGCCTGTATGTGCAAAAATAATCTTAAGGAAGGTCTGGATACCTCCGTTATAGTTTCTAGTGGTGTAAGTGTTCGTAAGGAATGATTTACCCCCCCTATTTCCCCTCCCTCCCATCTTCCCACCCCTTCCCTTCCCTTCCCACCCCATCCTCCCCACCCGTACCCACCTATCTAGGTGTACCCCCTGGGGGTTTACCATGACCGTTGCCTCTTACACTAACACCAACCTTTTACACCAAATCTTCCACACACAACCCCACACCACCCTACCCACAAATAGCTGTGTGCACCCATCCCCTCCCATCCCCTTATAACAAAAAGCATTAACAGATGGCAGAAAGGGGTGGAAAAAAAAAAAAAAAAAAACAAACAAACAAAAATACAGCCCCTGTACCTCCCAATGCCTTGTCGTGCCATCCTATTGATATCCCGGCCTATTATATCTTCCCCCATTCTCTACGTAAAATTCGTGATTTTTTTCCCTATTATCTTCCAGCCACTTCTCAACTTCGGCAGGGGAGTTAAAAAACAGAGTCTCCCCCAGAGCCGCAACCCGCAACCTTGCCGGATATAAAAGAGCATAGGGCAACTTAAATTTTTGTAGATTGCGTTTTGCCTGGGTAAACTCTGCCCTACGCCTCTGCAAATCCGGAGAGAAGTCGGAATAAAACGATATTTTTGCTCCTTTAAAAAAAACCTCCCCTGCTTCCCTGATCTTCCGTAATAAGGTTACTTTATCCTGGTAGTTAAGAAATCTCAGGAGGAGGGGTCTCGGGTGGCCCCCCTCCGATGGTGCCCTGAAAGGGATCCTATGAGCTCTTATGATGGAAAACGAAGCCGAGAATGATTCTTTCCCGATTAGCTCCCCCAGCCATTTTTCTAGGAATGCAATTGGGTTGGCGCCCTCACTCCTTTCGGGTAAACCTATCAGCCTCACATTATCTCTTCTACTCCTGTTCTCCATCTCATCTAACTTAGAGGCTTATTTAGATAGCTGTTCCTTCAGCCATTTTATTTCTTTGGTTATTGGGAGCACATTATCTTCTAGCCCACTGACTCTTTCTTCCAGAGCCGTTGTTCTCTCCGCCGTTTTCTGCAGATCTTGTCTAACCAATAACAGATCTGCTTTAACACCTTTCATCTGTTCACAAAGATCTTTAAGCGAGCCGTTACACACCCCTACAGCCATGTATACGTCCGTTATAGTTGGTTCTCTGTTCAAGGGTAAATTCGGGTCATTTATTAGCTCCGAGTTTACGTTTGTGTTTTGATCACTTAGCCCTGGGCCTTTATTACATAAAGATTTGGAAGGCTGGGTAGCCGGCACAGCCCCTAAGGGCTGTAATTGAGGCTGGCCCTGGCTTTTCCTATCCGATGCCCCCCCTTGATGACCCTTCTGCTGCGACCCCTTTTTTGGAGGGGTCAGAGCAGAGGCATGGGCATATTGCTCCAGTTTTGCTGCTGCTGATACTGCTGCCGCATGCTGCGGGTTTTTCTCTTTAGAGGAACGTAGATTCTGCATCATTTACACTTATAGGTATATATATACACTCTAACAGCAACAAATTAGAGACTGACAGTTACCAACGTCCTCCACAAATCCAAAAGGAACGAAGGAGAGAGGGGGAGGAAAGGGAAGCCGCTGCACCCATCAGCACTCAACTACCCGCTGTACAGAGCATATACCATAAAGTGTATAAAGCGGAGTAAGTCTCTCCTCTCTACACTCTTATACACCCCTGTAAAGAAAAAGAGAGCTCACACAGAAGGAAGCCACAGTACCTTAGATGGCAGGTGTGGGGCAACTCCCTACCCACATAAACTCCACAGCTACAACTTAAATTGGTGCAGCCCCTCACCTACACCGTAGTTTTATACAGTTGGTTAAATGCCGCTAAGGCAGTCGCCATCAAAATACGGTTAGTGGGGTTCATACGCCGAGTATCCCAACCCCTACCTAAACCTCTCTCCTTGCATCTGTTGAGGATCCCAGGGGTCCCAGGGCTTTAGCTAGTCAACAGCACACAAAAAAAAAAAAAAAAAAAAAAAAAAAAGGAGAATATACTTTGCTTCCTATATTAGCACACTCTGCACCCAGACTTAGTATTACCCAAGCAGCAGGCAGGTCAACACACTGACTCACATAAATAGCTCTGTTACTACACAGATGTCATATTACCAGGATTTACTTCTAGTCCGAGGATTGTCTAACAATTTTTAAAACAGCATCTAGTTACTATACTAGTGACTCCATACTGTACCAGCTCTGGCCGACTTCTATTCCATGACTAGTGTAGAGATGGGAAAGTGAAAGTAAAGCTACTTATCTCACAGCAGCGTGCAGGGGATGACGTCTCACCCAGAGGATTCCTCAGCACACCTTTAGCAGAGAGAGAGAGGAGGGGCAGCGAGGCACCGAGCGACAAGGGAGCCAGAGCCATCCAGTATGCCGTTCATACGGCCAGGGGAGAGAGAGATGAGAACGGAGGAGGGACGGAGCACACAGCGTCCATGCTCACACTCACTCCATGCTGCCTCTCAACACACACCCGCCCATCCGATCACGCCCCCCACCACAAATACAACCTTAATATGGGAGGGGTGGACCTCATGACCAGTTGATGGTGCCGTACTTAAAGCGGAGGTCCAGCAAATTTTTTTTTTTTTTTAAAGTCAGCAAGTACAAATACTGCAGCTGCTAACTTTAAAAATATGGACACTTACCTGTCCAGGGCGCCCGCGATGTCGGCACCGAAGCCGATCTGTCGCTCGGCTCTCGGGTGCTGCCGCCGCCATGTTCGGTAAAGGGAATCAGGAAGTGAAACCTTGTGGCTTCACCTTCCAGTTCCCTACTGCGCATGCGCGAGTCGCGCTGCGCAATCCGGATGGTCCCTGCTGTCTCTGGGATCCGTGTGTTTCGCAGCAGACAGCGGGGGGGGGCGGGAAGAGGCGTGGAAGTGGGTGCAAATACATGTATTATACAGGTATCTGCACCCCCCTCCCCCCTGAAAGGTGCCAAATATGACCCCGGAGGGGGGGAGGGTTCCAAAAAGTGGAGGTTCCATTTTTGTGTGAACCTCCACTTAAATCCCCCGTAAAGCCAGTCGCTGGTACAAAAAAGTGTCTTTATATCTATTTCAATTGGCTCTGCTGAACACTTATGTGCTATACAAAGCTTCAGGATGAACTGGATCCTTCCAAAAATTCCAGAAAGAGATCATAACAGCCCTTCTGTTTCCAGACGGTGCTGTGGCCCAACTTTCCAATCCAAATGCATTGAGCCGGCTGCATGAGAGGCATTTTCCGTATGTCCTCCCTGGTACCCCTATCCAATGAGTACCCCAAGAAGATGTGTCTGTAGCAAGCGCGGATATAGGGGTGACACTCGCTTTTATTGTCCCTCCTGTCCTGGCCAACCTGGTCTCTGCATCTTTGGATTTTTTTAACGCTACCACACACTAGTGGAGTATTAGCGTAGGGTACAGCATGGCACAGTCTAGGGCAAACTTTCCCACAGGGTCTCCAATAGGGATGAGCCGAACACCCCCCTGTTCGGTTCGCACCAGAACATGCGAACAAGCAAAAAATTTGTTCGAACACGCAAACACCGTCTATGGGACTCGAACATGAATAATCAAAAGTGCTAATTTTAAAGGCTTATATGCAAGTTATTGTCATAAAAAGTGTTTGGGGACCCGGGTCCTGCCCCAGGGGACATGTATCAATGCAAAAAAAAGTTTTAAAAACGACCGTTTTTTCGGGAGCAGTGATTTTAATAATGCTTAAAGGGAAACAATAAAAGTGAAATATTCCTTTAAATTTCGTACCTGGGAGGTGTCTATAGTATGCCTGTAAAGTGGCGCGTGTTTAAAACAGTCTGACAGCAAAATGAAATTTCAAAGGAAAAAAGTCATTTAAAACTACTTGTGGCTATTAATGAATTGCCGGTCCAACAATACACATAAAAGTTCATTGATAAAAACGGCATGGAAATTCCCCACAGAGGAATCCCGTACAAAATGTAAAAAAAAATAGCGTGGGGGTCCCCCTAAAAAAAAAAATCCATACCAGACCCTTATCCAAGTACGCAACCTGGCAGGAAAAGAGGGGGGGGCGAGAGAGCGCCCGCCCCCCTCCTGAACTGTACCAGGCCACATGCCCTCAACATTGGGAGGGTGCTTTGGGGTAGCGCCCAAAGCACCTTGCCCCCATGTTGATGGGAACAAGGGCCTCATCCCCACAACCCTTGCCCGGTTGTTGTGGGGGTCTGCGGGCGGGGGGCTTATCGGAATCTGGAAGCCCCCTTTAACAAGGGGACCCCCAGATCCCGCCCCCCCCGTGTGAAATGGTAAGCCTACCATTTCACAAAAAAACTGTTAAAAATGACAAGACAGTTTTTGACAATTCCTTTATTTAAATGCTTCTTCTTTCTTCTATCTTCTATCTTCCTTCGGTTTCTTCCTCCATCTTCTTCTGGTTCTTCCTCCATTGTTCTCGTCTGGCATCTTCTTCCCTTCTTCTCGGGCCGCTCCGCATCCACCATGATGGGAGGCTCCCGCTGTGTGACGCTTCTGGTCTTCTGACGGTTCTTAAATAATGGAGGGCGGGGCCACCCGGTGACCCCGCCCCCTCTCATGCACAGGGACTTGACGGGGACTTCCCTATGGCATTCCCCGTGATGTCAGAGGGGGGCGGGGTCACCCGCTTCACCCATTTAAGAGCCGTCAGAAGACGAGAAGCCCTTTTTTTTCTAATTTTGGTTCGGGGTTCCCCTGTGGGGAAATCCCATGCCGTTTTTATGAATGAACTTCTATGTGTATTGTCGGACCGACGATTCATTAACCACTTGAGCCCCGGACCTTTATGCTGCCTAAGGACCAGAGGTCTTTTTCCAATTTGGCACTGCGTCGCTTTAACTGCTAATTGCGCGGTCATGCAATGCTGTACCCAAACGAAATTTGCGTCCTTTTCTTCCCACAAATAGAGCTTTCTTTTGATGGTATTTGATCACCTCTGCCGTTTTTATTTTTTGCGCTATAAACGGAAAAAGACCGAAAATTTTGAAAAAAAAATGATATTTTCTACTTTTTGTTATAAAAAAAATCCAATAAACTCAATTTTAGTCATACATTTAGGCCAAAATGTATTCGGCCACATGTCTTTGGTAAAAAAAAAGTTAATAAGCGTATATTTATTGGTTTGCGCAAAAGTTATAGCGTCTACAAACTAGGGTACATTTTCTGGAATTTACACAGCTTTTAGTTTATGACTGCCTATGTCATTTCATGAGGTGCTAAAATGGCAGGGCAGTACAAAACCCCCCCAAATGACCCCATTTTGGAAAGTAGACACCCCAAGGAAATTGCTGAGAGGCATGTTGAACCCATTGAATATTTATTTTTTTTGTCCCAAGTGATTGAATAATGACAAAAAAAAAAAAAAAAAAAATATTTACAAAAAGTTGTCACTAAATGATATATTGCTCACACAGGCCATGGGCCTATGTGGAATTGCACCCCAAAATACATTCAGCTGCTTCTCCTGAGTATGGGGATACCACATGTGTGGGACTTTTTGGGAGCCTAGCCACGTACGGGGCCCCGAAAACCAATCACCGCCTTCAGGATTTCTAAGGGCATAAATTTTTGATTTCATTCCTCACTACCTATCACAGTTTTGAAGGCCATAAAATGCCAAGATGGCACAAAACCCCCCCAAATGACCCCATTTTGGAAAGTAGACACCCCAAGGTAATTGCTGAGAGGCATGTTGAGTCCATGGAATATTTTATTTTTTGACACAAGTTGCGGGAAAGTGACAATTTTTTTTTTTTTTTTTGCACAAAGTTGTCACTAAATGATATATTGCTCAAACATGCCATGGGCATATGTGGAATTACACCCCAAAATATATTCTGCTGCTTCTCCTGAGTATGGGGATACCACATGTGTGGGACTTTTTGGGAGCCTAGCCGCATACGGGGCCCCGAAAACCAAGCACCGGCTTCAGGATTTCTAAGGGCGTTAAGTTGTGATTCCACTCCTCACTACCTATCACAGTTTTGAAGGCCATAAAATGCCAAGATGGCAAAACCCCCCCCCAAATGACCCCATTTTGGAAAGTAGACACCCCAAGCTATTTGCTGAGAGGCATGGTGAGTATTTTGCAGCTCTCATTTGTTTTTGAAAATGAAGAAAGGCAAGAAAAACGTATTTTTTTTTTCTTTTTTCAATTTTCGAAAGTTTGTGACAAAAAGTGAGGTCTGCAAAATACTCACTATACCTCTCAGCAAATAGCTTGGGGTGTCTATTTTCCAAAATGGGGTCATTTGGGGGGGGGGTTGTGCCATCTGGGCATTCCATGGCCTCCGAAACTGTGCTAGGCAGTGAAGAGTGAAATCAAAAATTTACGCCCTTAGAAAGCCTGAAGGCGGGGCTTGGTTTTCGGGGTCCCGTGCGCGGCTAGGCTCCCAAAAAGTCCCACACATGTGGTATCCCCATACTCAGGAGAAGCAACAGAATGTATTTTGGGGTGTAATTTCACATATTCCCATGGCATGTTTGAGCAATATATCATTTAGTGACATCTTTGTGCAAAAAAAAAAAAAAAAAAGATTTGTCTCTTTCCCGCAACTTGTGTCACAATATAAAATATTCCATGGACTCGACATGCCTCTCAGCAAATAGCTTGGGGTGTCTACTTTCCAAAATGGGGTCATTTGGGGGGGGGTTTGAACTGTCCTGGCATTTTATGCACAACATTTAGAAGCTTATGTCACACATCACCCACTCTTCTAACCACTTGAAGACAAAGCCCTTTCTGACACTTTTTGATTACATGAAAAAAATAATTTTTTTTTGCAAGAAAATTACTTTGAACCCCCAAACATTATATATTTTTTTTAAAGCAAATGCCCTACAGATTAAAATGGTGGGTGTTTCATTTTTTTTTTTCACACAGTATTTGCGCAGCGATTTTTCAAACGCATTTTTTGGGGAAAAAACACACTTTTTTTAAATTTTAATGCACTGAAACACACTATATTGCCCAAATGTTTGATGAAATAAAAAAGATGATCTTAGGCCGAGTACATGGATACCAAACATGACATGCTTTAAAATTGCGCACAAACGCGCAGCGGCGACAAAATAAATACATTTTTAAAAGCCTTTAAAAGCCTTTACAGGTTACCACTTTAGATTTACAGAGGAGGTCTACTGCTAAAATTACTGCCCTCGTTCTGTCCTTCGCGGTGATACCTCACATGCATGGTGCAATTGCTGTTTACATTTGACGCCAGACCGACGCTTGCGTTCGCCTTTGCGCGAGAGCAGGGGGGGACAGGGGTGCTTTTTTTTTTTTTTTTTTTTTTTTTTTTTTTTTTTTTTTTTTTTTTTTCTTATTTTTTTGCTTTTTTATCTTATTTTTAAACTGTTCCTTTCATTTTTATTTTTTTTTAATTAATTTTATTGTTATCTCAGGGAATGTAAATATCCCCTATGATAGCAATAGGTAGTGACAGGTACTCTTTTTTTTTTAAAAATTGGGCTCTATTAGACCCTAGATCTCTCCTCTGCCCTCAAAGCATCTGACCACACCAAGATCGGTGTGATAAAATGCTTTCCCAATTTCCCATTGGCGCTGTTTACATTCGGCGAAATCTAAGTCATGAAATGCTCGTAGCTTCCGGTTTCTTAGGCCATAGAGATGTTTGGAGCCATTCTGGTCTCTGATCAGCTCTATGGTCAGCTGGCTGAATCACCGGCTGCATTTTCAGGTTCCCTGTTGGGACAGGAAAGCCAGAGAAAAACATGGAAGACGGTGGGGGAGGGGGGGGCATTCCCTCCCACTGCTTGCAAAAGCAGTCTAGAGGCTAATTAGCCGCTAGGATTGCTTTTACATGAAAGCCGACCGCTGGCTGAAAAGAATGATACCAAGATGATACCTAAACCTGCAGGCATCATTCTGGTATAACCACTCAAAGTCCAGCAACATACCAGTACGTTGCTGGTCCTTGTTAGGCATATATTGTAAACTTTTTTTTCATGCAGCCTGTGGGCTGAACGAAAAAAAGATATTGATCGGTGGGTATGCCCACCATTAGAATACCTCCCTTCATCCACCCACTTCTAATGATGGGCATACATGCACCATTTATATATGCCGAAGCATGGGGGCATCCTCCCGCAAAAGGCAGGAGCAAATCGCTCCTCCACCCACTGCTGCCCCCACGCTTCGGCATATATGCTGAAGTATGTAACTGTGGTGGTGAAATCACCTCCGACAGCGCTGGAGTCACGGCTTTATATATCATGGGAGCAAACGCTGTTGCTGTCAAGATAAATAAATCCGCGCTGCAACTGAATGGCGTACCTGAAAACAATAAAATGGTTACCAACAAAACACAGTAAACGGTAAAGTATGCAAAATCTGAAAAGGAAACATGGTAAAACATAATAACAATAAAACATTGCAGAATAGAATAGAGTAAAAAAGAAGAACAATAGAGAGAGAATAGAGAGAGAGAGAACAATAAAACAACAACTATTTTTGGTTTTTTTATTTTATATTTTTTTTTGTGTTTTTATTTATTTTAATTTTTTTTTATTTTATTTTTTTACACTTTTTTTTTTTTAGTAACTTTTAACTTTTGTAACTTTTGTTCCAGGTTTGGGTCTCTCAAAATGCAATGGCATCTTGGGAGACCCTGTGTTAGTGTGCCTAGTCTGTGCAATGCTGTACCCTACGCTAATACTCAACTAATGTATGGTAGCGTTCAAAGCATTCACCCATGCAAAGACCAGGATTGCCAGGACAGAGGGGACAATAAGTCCGGGTGTCACGCCTAAATCCGCGCTTGCTGCAGACACGACATCTTTTTTGGGGGGCTCGTTGGGTAGGGGTACTCGGGATGGCATAAAGAAAATGCCGCTCATGCAGCCGGCTTACTGCATTTGGTTGGGGAAGGTGAGGTAGAGCACCGTCTGGAAACAGAAGGGCTCTGACGATCTCTTCCTGGAATTTAAGGAAGGATCCAGTCTGTCCTGAAGCTCTGTATAGCACATGAGCATTCAGCAAAGCCAATTGAAATAAGTATACAGACACTTTTTTGTACCAGCGTCTGGCCTTACGGGCAACTAAGTACGGCGCCAACAACTGGTCGTTGAGGTCCACCCCTCCCATATTAAGGTTGTATTCGTGGACACAGAGGGGTTTCTCCACAACACCAGTCGCCGTAGAAATTTGGGTCGTCGTGTCTGCATGAAGGGAGGTGAGAACGAAAACATTCTTCTTATCCCTCCACTTCATAGCGAGCAAATTATTATACTTCAAGCAGGCTCTCTCCCCCAGCCTAAGACGGGAATCTACAAGCCGCTGGGGAAAGCCCCGGCGATTAGGTCGCACGGTGCCACATGCTCCAATCTGCTGATCAAACAAGTGACTAAAAAGTGGCACGCTCGTATAATAATTGTCCACGTACAAGTGGTACCCCTTTCCGAATAAGGGTGACACCAAGTCCCACACTATCTTGCCAGCGCTTCCTATGTAGTCAGGGCAGTTTGTCGGCTCTACGTGACTATCTCTTCCCTCGTAAACCATAAATCTACATGTATAGCCTGTGGCCCTGTCACAGAGCTTATACATCTTGACCCCGTATCTGGCACGCTTGCTGGGAAGGTACTGTTTGAATGACAAGCGGCCAGAAAACTTAATAAGGGACTCATCAACGCAGACAACTTGATGGGGGGTAAACAAGTCTGCAAAACGTTGGTTGAAGTGGTTTACGAGGGGCCGAATTTTGTAGAGCCGATCGTATGCAGGGTCTCCACGAGGACGACAGAGTTCATTGTCGTTGAAGTGCATGAACCGCAAAATCTGCTCGTATCGTGCCCTGGCCATGGAAGCAGAGAACAAGGGTGAATGGTAAATTGGGTCAGTGGACCAATATGACCGCAACTTACTCTTTTTATTCAACCCCATGAGGAGGGAAAGGCCCAGAAAGGTCTTAAATTCGGAGACCGTAATTGGTCTCCAATCTCTGGCAAGGGAGGACTGGGGATTAGCGGCGATGTGTTGACCAGCGTACAAATTGCTTTGGTCCACAATAGATCTATAGAGATCTTCGGTGAAAAACAGTGAATAAAAATCCAGTGGCATAAAGTCAACTGTTTCCACCTGAATTCTGGGTTGGCCAGTGAAAGGGGGAAGTACGGGTGCTGCAGAAGTGGAAGGTTCCCAATTCGGATTGGCCAATGCAGCAGGAAGGGCACTATGGGCACGACGGGCCTGTCTTTGTCTTCTTGGTGGCAGCGGGACACTACTACTGCTTGCCACCTCGCCAGCTTGAACTGCACTTATGGGACTCGCCACGTCACCACGTGATACTGCAGTGCTGGATGTACGACCAGGGTGTACTAGGCCGCTGGTGCTTGCCAGTTCACCAGAAGGAATAGCGGCGCTAGTACTGCTCTGCTCCATACAAGAGTCCTGCGGTTCTTGCACTTCAAGGACAGCATAAGTTCGGGGTCTGGTACGCCTGACCCTAGCAGGGACCACAACTCTGTCGTCAGAGCTATCTGTCATGGAGCCGCTGTCCTCTACAGGTTCGTATTCTGAGCCTAAATCTGACAGATGAGTGACTTCCTCTTCACTATCTGTCATACTCAGAATCCTGTAGGCCTCTTCACTAGTGTACCTTCTATTTGCCATTTTGGGCTCTAAATTTAGGGGTACACTAGTGAGACTCACAGGCAAAAAAGCTCCTGACTGTTGGCGACTGTATCAAAACGCTACCAAAAAACTGTTAGCGATCGCAGGGATCAGGCCTGACTCTGCGACCGCTGCAGTTATGTGTGCTTAGTGTTTTGTAAGTGACAGTTATCGATCGATACTGCACTTGGGTGGGCTGGGCAGGGCTGGGCCGAGGAGCAAAACGCAGGTGCTAGCAGGTATCTAGGCTGATCCCGCTAACACTGCGTTTCAGGGAACCCTAAACTGCTGGGGAGTATAGATCTGATCGGATCAGATATCGATCCGCTCAGATACTATAGCACTAAGGGAGGTGTATGCTGCGTGCACGGGTTTTAGCTGTACTGGCGCTAGCCTGACGCTGCCTGGGGCGACGCAGACCTTATCTGATCCTAAAAACTTAACTTCTATCACCGCCGGGCAATTAGGGGGTTAAACCTTTATAGGGTAATAAACGGCGGGTGCCCTAAAACTATAATAAACTGTAATAAACTGTAATAAACTACAAAAAACAAACTAGCTAACCAGCGTCACCCGTAACACTTATACGGTGATCGCTGGTGAAAGGGTTAACTAGGGGGCAATCAGGGGGTTAAAACCTTTAGCAGGTAGTATATGGGGGTCCCTGTCGCTATAAAACACTGACAGCGAACCTATATACTTACCTCCCTAACTAGCGTCACCTGTGTCACTAATACAGCGATCAGAAAAACGATCGCTTAGCGACACTGGTGACGGGGGGTAATCAAGGGGTTAACTTTTATTAGGGGGGTACCCTGGACCTAAGGGGGGTACCCTAGACCTAAAGGGGGCTAACCTAACTGCCCTAAAACTTTTAACTGACACAAACTGACACCAATGCAAAAAAAAAAAAAAAAATGCTATTGGTGTCAGAGTGACAGGGGGTACAGGGGGGTGATCAGGGGGTGATCGGGGGGTGATCGGGGGTGACAAGTGTGCCTGGCGTGTTCTACTGAATGTGTAGTGTTGTGCAGACTTACTTGATGTCTTCTCTCCTCGGCGCGGCGACAAAAAGACCGGCTCGAGGAGAGATGACATCACTTCCTTTCCCTCTGTTTACATTACAGAGGGAAAGGAAGCATTTTCATTCGCCGGGAGCGATCGGGAGGGGGTGGCCAACAATGGATGGCCTCCCCCTGACCTTTCATCGCCCGGGAAGAAATGGCGACCGCCTCGGGCACCGGGGGGGGGACCGATCGGACCCCCCACCCGCGGAAAGCAAATCACGTACACTGTACGTGATTTTGCCTGTCCGTGCCACCTTGCCGACGTACATCGGCGTGAGGCGGTCGTCAAGTGGTTAATAGCCACGAGTAGTTTTAAATGACTTTTTTTCCTTTGAAATGTCATTTTGCTGTCAGACTGTTCTAAACACGGGAAACATGTGCCCCTTTACAGGCATACTATAGACACCCCCCAGCTACGAAATTTAAAGGAATATTACATATTTATTGTTTGACTTTAAGCATTATTAAAATCACTGCTCCCGAAAAAACAGCTTTTTATAAAACTTTTTTTTGCATTGATCCATGTCCCCTGGGGCAGGACCCAGGTCCCCAAACACTTTTTATGACAATGCCATGCATATAAGCCTTTAAAATGAGCACTTTTGATTTCTCTAATAGACTTTTAAAGGGTGTTCCGTGGCTTTCGAATTTTCCTGCGAACACCCCAAATTGTTCGCTGTTCGGCTTACTGGCAAACAACCGATGTTAAAGTCGAACATGAGTTCGACTCGAACTCGAAGCTCATCCCTAGTCTCCAAAGATACCATCCTATTTTGAGAGACTAGAACCTGGAACCGTTACGGTTTCAAATAAGTGTAAACAAAAAATAAATATATAATATTTAAAATCAAAAAAGCCAAAATTAGTTTTCATTTTATTGTTTTTCTCTCTCTATTGTTCTTCTCTGTTTTACTGTATTTTTTTAACTGCAATGTTTAGTGATTGGTTTTCAGGGTCCTGCATGCGGCTGGACTCCCAAAAAGTCCCACACATGCGGTATCCCCGTACTCAGGAGAAGCAGCAGAATGTATTTTGAGGTGTAATAATGGGTGTAAAAAAAAAAAAAAATAATATTTTTTTTTTTTCATTTTTCAATCACTTGTGACAAAAAATAAAATATTCAATGGGCTCAACATGCCTCTCAGCAAATTCCTTGGAGTGTCTACTTTCCAAAATGGGGTCATTTGGGGGGTTTTGTACTGCCCTGCCATTTTATCACCTCAAGAAATGACACAGGCAGTCATAAACTAAAAGATGCGTAAATTCCAGAAAATGTACCCTAGTTTGTAGACGCTATAACTTTTGCGCAAACCAATAAATATACACTTATTGACATTTTTTTTTTAACCGAGACATGTGGCTGAATGAATTTTTGGCCTAAATGTATGACTAAGATTGAGTTTATTGTATCTTTTTATAACAAAAAGTAGAAAATATTTTTTAAGAAGTCTTTTTTTCATTTATATCGCAAAAAATAAAAACCGCAGAGGTGATCAAATACCACCAAAAGAAAGCTCTATTTGTGGGAGAAAGGACGTAAATTTGGTTTGGGTACAGCATTGCATGACCGCGCAATTACCAGTTAAAGCGACGCAGTGCCAAATTTTAAAAAGTGCTCTGGTCAGGAAGGGGTAAAATCTTCCGGGGCTGAAGTGGTTAATAGATGTTTTCTATTATTTTGGGGTTTAGGGTGAAGAACGGATTAATATAAAAGCTGAGGTTAAAGAGGAAGAAGTAGAGACGTATGTGGGGGGTGATCAGCTGTCCATGGAGGAGGTTGGGATGATTATGAAAAGTGAAGAGGAGGAAATGTCTCCACCTATCAACACAAGTAAGTAACGGACACCATGGTAGAAACCGTTCGTTCAGGAAGGAAAAGGAGAAGAGCCATATATAGTGTAAATCAATTTAATTAACAGTAAAGTAGTAATGCACTCACATAAAAAAAACATCATAACCACCATACAAGAAAAACAAACATGAAGTGTCAGACCCAAGATGGCAAACGTGCTTTCCAAGCTTTAATATAATGTCATGTTCCCAACAAATGAGGAGGAGATACTGTACACCATATGAAAGGCCCATCTCCATTCCTCAATGTAACCTCATGTTCCCAACAAATGAGGAGGAGATGCTGTACACCATATGAAAGGTCCATCTCCATTCCTCAATATAATGTTATGTTCCCAACAAATGAGGAGGAGATACTGTACACCATATGAAAGGTCCATCTCCATTCCTCAATATAACGTCATGTTCCCAACAAATGAGGAGGAGATACTGTACACCATATGAAAGGTCCATCTCCATTCCTCAATATAACGTCATGTTCCCAACAAATGAGGAGGAGATACTGTATACCATATGAAAGGTCCATCTCCATTCCTCAGTATAATGTCATGTTCCCAACAAATGGGGAGGAGATACTGTACACCATATGAAAGGTCCATCTCCATTCCCTAATTATGTCATGTTTCCACAAAATGATGTGGCTAAAACATTTTGTGATATCTCTATTACGCCCCCTATCTGCCAATAATGCAGAAAGCAATGTTCCCCAGTATGACATTTTCAGTGTTTTGTATCTTTTAACTAGTTTGTTTTCATATTTTGATGGTACATTTGTACCCACTTCTGACATTTTCACGTATTGCATTGGTCTGGAGGAAGAGCTAAATCTCCAGTTATTTGTGATCTACTGACATTCTTACATTTATTTATACCTTGTTTTCCATCAGATGGATGTGATGTCAGGAATTCCTCGGAGAGACATCTTCTATTATCTGCTGATTGTAAGTCAGAAGATAATGTCATCACACAGGATCCTCCAGGAGGAAATCCAAATACACAAAATATACATCACAGACCTTCCTGTCCGGAGACATCAATGGATCCCTCTGATCAGGGGGAATCTTCTCATCAATCACATACTATGATTGTAAATATCCATGTAAGATCTCACACTGCAGATCCATCAACAGATCCTTCTAATGCCGAGGAATCTTCCTCACCCCATGAAGGAGATCACCGAGGTGACAATCTATTGTCATGTTCTGAGTGCGGGAAACGTTTCACTCAGAAGGGAGCACTTACAGTGCACCGGAGAATTCACACGGGTGAGCGTCCTTATTCATGCAAAGAGTGCTGGAAATCTTTCAGTCAAAAAGGAGACCTTTATAAACATCAGAGAATTCACACGGGTGAGCGTCCTTATTCATGCACAGAGTGCGGGAAATCTTTCATTCAAAAAGGAGACCTTGATAAACATCAGAGAATTCACACGGGTGAGCGTCCTTATTCATGCACAGAGTGCGGGAAATCTTTCACTCTGAAAGGAGACCTTGTTAAACACCAGAGAATTCACACGGGTGAGCGTCCTTATTCATGTTCGGAGTGCGGAAAATCTTTCACACTGAAAGGAAACCTTGTTGAACACCTGAAAATTCATTATGGTGAGCATCCATATTCATGTTCAGAGTGCGGGAAAACTTTCGGTTATAAAAGAGGCTATGTTACACACCAGAGAATACACACGCGTGAGCGTCCTTATTCATGTTTGGAGTGCGGGAAATCTTTCTCTGTGAAAGGAGAGCTTGTTAAGCATCAAAAGACACACGGATGAGCGTCCTTTTTCATGTATTGAATGTGGACAATATTTCATTGTGAAAGGAGATCTTGTTACACACCAGAGAGTTCACACGAGGTGAGCGTTCTTATTCATGCACAGAGTGCGGGAAATCTTTCACCATGAAAGGAAACCTTGTTGCACATCAGAAAACACACTCGGACTGCGTCCTCAGTGTGATCAGATTGTTTGAAAAGTTTTACAAGTAAAATAAGTCTAATTAGACATCAGAGGCACCCGCCTATTTTTATTTTTACAAATGTACAATGGTTTTTACTGGTCTTCTTTTTGCCCTTCTACCTCAGTTGGTTGGGCTTGAATGGACAGTGCATTGTCCATGTCGGTGGTGACATGGAGGTGACATCGCCTGCTATGCGGGATGACCTCACCATGCGGCATGATGTTATGGCGTCACGTTCACGATCGCGGGCCAGAATGCCAGAGATCACAGTATGACAGCTTTTTGGAAGTGTTTATTTCTGGAAAAACTAAAGTTATCTCCAATGGACAATGGAAGAAGATTTCTCCTTAAAATAGTATTTGGTAATCTCTGGACCTTTATGGAAATCTATAGCAGTCTCTAGATGTGATGAGTTTAAATATATGAAAAAGTGGCATTTGCTTTACTCTACTGTCTGTATGACTATAAACATTTATGTGCCAATACATATGTGATTTCTCTGTAAGATATGAATAAAATGTATTTGTGCTTATGGGGATTATCAATGTAAGCAATTTACAGTAATTTGCGAAATTTTTATTTTTTTTTATTTTTTTTTTTTTTTTGTAATAAAGATTTTCTTTTTAATTCATTTTTGTAAACGGATGTCTCCTGGATGTTCTGAGGGAAGCGCTTCCTTTTGTGGGGTCTCATTTGAGTACGCCTGGCAAGGAAAGCATCTTAAAAGCCCTTTTACGTTTATGGGAAGGTGGGCTAACTTGTTGGTTGGGAGGTCTGCCCAAGCCAGAGAGTGTAGTGTGGATGATGGAGGAGAGCTGTGTTTTGCTTGCATCTATCTAGCAAGGTTACTTTGCGGTATAGGCAAGGAAGCTGACAGATATCTATGACAAGCAAAGTGCCTAGCAAATAAATAGCCTATGGTCTGTAACAGTAGAAATACACTTAAAAGTTAATTAACTCTGGTACTGTATTCGTGATCTCCAGTGACAACGAGGACGCAGTTGGTAGTTATTGGAGAATCAGGCGAAAGCATCTTTTTCTTCAATGGCTGGTTACAGATGAGTCTTTTGGTGTTAAAGCATTAAGAGTCCTCCTAGCTTATGCCTGACAACCCCTTTTATGTGTCAGGCCATTTACCATAGTTACCAAACAACAGAAAACATACCTGTTTACTGTAGCTGTAGAGACAATGGACTGCTGAAACTGTCAACAGTTCCCACTGTTGGAGGACAGCCTATGTATTCGTTACCAAAACATTAGTTTGAGAAACAGCCTAAAACAAAACCTGATTTCTGTTTCTGTGAAAAGTAGTCTGATGGAGAAAATAATACATTTTATATTTTTATATTTTATATATATAATACACTCATGTCAAACACAACACATTCCGCCCTTGATTTTTCTCTCAGACTACACACAGAAAATCTCTTCATTACTAACAACTCATTCTACACATTAATTTTCCTTGAATGCAACCCCTCTAATATTTCAGTCACTGAGAAGGAACTTCAGTTTTTGTTCATTAGAAAGTCCGTTCTAAAGTTCTTTAGAAACAAGTCCAGGCTTGTAATACATTAAAGGCCTTGCTCTTTACAGCTCTTGTTGTCTTCCTTTATTCTGTCCATCACTTTTCTCTGGTCTTTCTATGGATCAAATCAGAGACAGCATGTGGAGTGGAAAACAAAGCAGATTATCTGTTCCTTCTAATAATACATAAACAGTAGATCCCGGCCCTTCAGCTACAATCTCTCCTCTAACTGGCTTCTTGCCTGGATATCTGACCAATACTTTGCCACCTGCTTCTATCCTCTTCTGCCCCTCCCAAAGAACATCAATAGGGAGGAGAGTAAATATACTGATATTTCCCAGAAGATCACTGCTGTTTATTTTGGAAGGTTTTATGTTATGTAGCCTCACTTTCCACTCTTGCTAAGAAGTATCCACTAACTAGTCAGAGTCCCAGCCACTTTCTTGAAGCTCATCTGCCAACGCAAATATAACTTCAAACCTTCCTGCCGGATTCCCTCTCATTCCTAGATAGGCTTCAGTTTCAGATACGTCAATCTTGGTTTCTATGTCATGGGAAGCAGTAACATGGTATCTGTTAAGCCCTGTTCTTTCAGGAACCTTACATAAATACTGAACTCTGCACTCCAGCCGTGGAATCTGTGCCCCAGCCCCTACCATCCTCTCATATGGTGTGCTTTTGGCTATTGGCCTAGAATTTAACAACATGACTGCCTGTGTGAGGACCCAATCCCACCCCCTTAGTGTATGTGTGGGTGAAAGTTTGCGTATCTGGTCCTTCAATAGCCCATTGTATCTTTCAATCAAACCAGCTGCCTGTGTATGGTATGGGATGTGGCACAATCAGTACACTTTAGAATCTTTGGCCCACTGCTGTACTGTTGATTTGGTGAAGTGTGAGCCGTTATCATTTTGGACCTGTTTGGGACAATCATAAGCAACAAGTTTCTGGAGCAGTTGAAACATTGCGGCTTAAAGCGGAGTTCCACACAAAAATGGAACTTCCGCTTTTCGGAACCCTCCCCCCCTCCGGTGTCACATTTGGCACCTTTCAGGGGGGAGGGGGGTGCAGATACCTGTCAAAGACAGGTATTTGCACCCACTTCCGGCATAGACTCCCATGGGAGTCTATGCCTCTTCCCGTCCCGACCGCGCTGTCTGCTGGGAACACACAGCTCCCAGCAGAGAGCGGGGACCACTAGGGGCGCGACTCGCGCATGCGCAGTAGGGAACCGGGAAGTGAAGCCGCAACGCTTCACTTCCTGATTCCCTCACCTAGGATGGCGGCGGCAGCTGCCGAGAACCGAGCGGGTTCTCTGCGTCCCCTGCCGACATCGCTGGACCCCGGGACAGGTAAGTGGCAATGTATTAAAAGTCAGAAGCTGCAGTATTTGTAGCTGCTGGCTTTTAATTTTTTTTTTTTTTTTGGCGGTGTGGGTGAACCCCCGCTTTAATCTGCACATTTGCAAGGATGAACAAGCAAAAGTCCTGAATAGGTGTCCACTGCAGTACATCAATATCTCCGTCCATTGTTTGCCCGGGGCAGGAGACCGATGAAGTCAATCTGCCAGATCTCTCTGGGCCTCTCACCCCTCTTAATCTACCTGGTGGAGTACTTTTGCAATAGCCATTGTTGCACTTCTCCACACACTGTACAGTTCCCTATTACTGTCTTTAGCATGTCCATTGATATAGGCAATCCTCTCTGCTGTGCCCATTCATATGTTGCTTTCTGCCCCAAATGTCCAGATTGGTTGTGGGCCCAGTTGGCCAAATTCAAGACAGGATCAATTGGCACAACTGCCTTCACTTTGGCAATTTCATCTGCAACTCTGTTATAGTTTTTAAAGTCTGGAACTAGGGGCACATGTGCGTCAACATGCCCCACTTTTATGGTGCGGGAGTGAGCTTCCTTCCATATATAGTCCCAGACTTCCTTGCCTCCTCACACCACCTTTCCATAAATCATCCATTCATTGGATTTCCACGTGGGCATCCAAGTTGTCAGTCCTTTAAAAACTGCCCAGCTGTCATTGTAGATAGTGTAGTGAGATGGGAAGAAGGATCCTCCTGAAGAGTCATCACTACAGCTTTTAACTCTGCATACTGACTGGATCCTCCAATTCCGGTCTCCTGCAGGACTGTGTCTGTACTTGTGTTGTAGGCTGCTGCAGTCCATTGGCGCCCAGGAAAGGTAACTATGGCAGAACCATCAGTGAACCACGCTGAATCTTTTATGTCTTTTGACAGAGACTCAAAGGGTGGAGCCTCTTGAATGAGGGATGACTGCAGCACTGGAATGTCTTCTGGCTGGGTTCTGGTAAAAGTAACAAGCCCTGCCAACTGTTTTGAAATGTCGCTGACATCCCCAGCTGCAATACCCCCTCTTTGTTTCTCTAAGGTACTACTTCCATTTCATCAGTTTCTGGTTCTGGGCTACAGCTGCCCTAATGGTCAGTCCATTATCTCTCACCCATCCTGTTATTGGCAATGCAGTATTTTTTTTTTTATCAAATGTTTTTATTGTGCACAAAGTCAAAATTTATACAATACATCTGATATTGACGTGACATACAAGTCAGAATAGAGGCGTACATTGAACAATTTAACTAGGATTTAGTAAACCATACATATTTCAATGCTCATACATGTAGGTTCCAGAGTTCGCCGTCTTTATCACTCATTCAGTATATGTGCTTTTTTTTTTAAACCAGAAAAAGAACAAAAAAACAACCAGTATATTACAACCAGTAACTTCTCCCATCCCTCCCTCGCCCACCCAGAAGTCTGTCTTTGGTAGAACGGCCCATAAGATAAAAAGAACCGAAAAAAACAACCACCCCCTCATCAGCCCAAACAGAAAATTTGAGTTCACTATCATCCACCCTTTGCCTATTCATTTCCTGAAATAGAAAACAGCCTCCCCGCAAAATATTTATCCCTCGCCTTCCAGGGTATCAGCAGAGTCAACCCATCTAAACCATACTTTTTGAAATTTTTTAGAGGCCCCCCTAGCTTCATAAGTCATTTTATACATCAAAACATCAGAGTTAATTACTTTTTCCCACATCCCCAGTGTCAGCGATTCATCATGTATCCATCTTCTGGCAATAAGCTTTCTTACTCCAAAAAATAAAATTCTCAGAAATAATTTTGTGTGTGTACTCATTTGTTCTTGTCCAAACACCCCTAGGAGACACCTTAAGGGAGAGCAAATATTGGGCAAGTCAAACTGTTCCGAAATGAATTCTGTCACCTGTGACCATAGTGGTCTTACCTTTACACATTCCCAAGTCATGTGTAGGAAAGTACCCTTCGCCCCCCGACACTTATGGCAAATAGCCGATTCCCGTCTATGCATTCGATATAGTCTAGTAGGTGTATAATACTGATGATGTAGGAACCGAAATTGAATCATTTTATCCGTGGAAGAGACAACAGATATTAGATATGTATCCAACACCTCCTGCCACATTTCCTCCGATAGCTCAGGGATAATCGTGACCCAACATTCCATAGATCTAGAGGTTGTAGTCACCACCCCCGGGCCCACTGCCCCATAATATCTAGAAATTCTTTTTTTCGGGTCCGGATCTATCAGAATCCTCTCTAAGTCAGTATTCTGAACTGTAATTTCATCAGCGCCAAACTGCGCAAGCGCAGCATGATGTAATTGGACATACCTAAAACACCAGTTCCTCGGTATTCCAAAATTCTCTCTCAGCTGTGCAAATGTACAGAAGCGATTGTCCTGATATATATGATGTAGGTATTTTATGCCATGTCTAGCCCAAGAGTTATGTCCGTCAGGTAGTTTCAAAAACTCTGCAAGTGTCTTATTATACCATAGGGGACTATTCGGTGACAACCACAATGGATCATCCTTCCTTCGCCTGGAGCATATATAGAACACTTTCCCCGGTAGTGCCATTACGGATCCCACCTCTCTCCCTGGTATCCCCTTCCTATACAGCATATTTTGAAGTGTTTCCTGCGAGGAGGCAACAGCAGCCTCCAACAGGGCAGTAGCATTGGGTGTTAAAGGGAAGAGTTGCCAGTGCAGAAAGGATAACTGCGACGCCAGAAAGTAAGACCGCAGATCTGGTAACGCCATTCCACCCATTGTAACTGGCAATTTTAAAATCGCCAAGGAGACTCTGGGTGCTTTAGAGCCCCAAAGGAAACCCACAATAATGGAATCTATATTTTTAAAGACCTTCAGAGTCACAAAAACCGGAGAGTTCGAGAGAATGTAAAGAAATTTCGGCAGGAAAATCATTTTAAATAAATGTATCCGTCCCAATAGGGTAATCGGTAAATTCTGCCATTTCCGTACCTTCTCCCGAAAATTTTGTATAACCGGCATCAAGTTTTTCTCCAAGAACGTAGAGATGGGAAGCTGGATCTCGACCCCTAAATACCTAAAAGAAGCGGAGAGTGGGATGGGACAGTCCCTCGGGATCACCACCCCCCCATCAATAGGGAAAATAGAGGACTTTTTCCAATTAATCCGGAATCCAGAATAATCGCCAAATTCTTGAATCAATCGGAAAGCTTCTGATAATGAGGGCCCTGGATCCTGTAAGTATAGCAACATGTCGTCGGCATAAAGCGAAACTCGCTCCTCAAAATCGCCCAGTCTCAGTCCTACCAATTGCGGTGTGGCTCTCAGTTTGACCGCTAAGGGCTCAATTGCCAAGGCAAACAGGAGGGGCGAAAGCGGGCACCCCTGCCTGGTACCTCTAAAAATAGGGAAGGAGTCCGAAACTATACCATTTACCCTTAATCTTACCAGCGGGTCCGTATAAAGTAACCTCACCCAAGAGATAAAACAAGGGCCAAACCCATATGACTCAAGGAGGTGGAACAGATATGTCCACTCTACTGAGTCGAAGGCTTTCTTTGTATCCAAAGAAGCCACCACTCTAGTCCCCAAGTTGTCATGGGCTGTCTGAAGGCTTATAAAAAGTCTCCTAATATTCATCTGTGCACAACGACCCTGTATAAAACCAGTTTGGTCAGCGTCCACTAAATTTAGTATGACTGATTGCAGTCTACCAGCTAGTATTTTTGCAAGGATTTTTGTGTCCATATTCATCAATGAGATTGGACGATACGAATCACATTCTGGCAATGCAGTATGTGTGGTGACTGTGTCCTTTCCTGTAGTGGTCTCTACATGTTGAAGTGCTGTGTAGGCCCCAAACAGGTACTTCTCTACGGGCGTTTATCTCTTCTGTGCCCCCGTCAGTTGTTTGGACCAAAATCCAATGGGTATTGCTCTCAGTCCTTTCTTTTTATTTGGCTGTCACAGACTCCAAGATATGGTACCATCCTGCTCCACTACATCCAGCTAAAAGGGTACTCCTTGTCTCACGGGTCCCAATCCCTGATGCTGCAAAATGGCTTCTTTAGCGGCAAGGAATGCGATTCACTGCTCTGAACCCCATGAGAACTCAGTCTTTTTCCTGGTAACATTATAGGTCTCACAATCAGTCCAAGATGTGGGATGAACGATCTCCAGAATCCCACAACTCCAATGAACTTCTGTGCCTCCTTTTTGGTAGTAGGGGGGACAGCGCCTGGATAGTTTGCACAACTGTCTCTGGAATTTTCCTCTGTGACCAAGTCCACATCATTCCCAGGAATTTCACCTCTGTGGCAGTTCCTTGGACTTTGTCTCTGTTGATAGCCCATCCTCTGTACTCCAAGTGCTGTATCGGCAGGTGCAGTGCTTCATTTACATCTTCTTTTGTCTCAGAGATCATGATGTCATCAATGTAGTGAAACACAGCGACTTTTAAATTCAGAGTATTAAATCTCGGGCAATCAGTCCATAACAAATCATTTGAGATTTGAGAATGAAGATAGCCTTGCGGAAGGACAGTGATAGTGTACTGGCGGTGATAGTGTACTGGCGGCCATCCCACACCATAGCAAACTGGTCTTGACACTCTGAGTCTATCAAAACTGAAAAGAAAGCATTAGCCAGGTCTATCACAGCATGATATTCTCCTGCCTCTTTAGCAATTTTCTCAGCAATTGAGATCATATCTGGTACAGCTGACTTCAATGGAGGTGCCACTTTGTTTAGACCTCTGTAAGCACCAGTCATTCTATGTCCCATCAGGTTTCTTTACTGGGAACACCGAAGACGAGAAAGGACTTACTTACGGTCTAAGGATCCCTTCTCTCAACAGTTCTTGAATAGTCTCTGCAATTTCTTTGTGGCCTCCAGGAAATTTGTACTGCTTGAGACAGACTGGCATCTCTGGTGGAGGAATGTAGACAGGGGTCCATTTTGCATGACCTCTGACCAAAGCCTTCAATGCCATAACCAGATAAGCTTTATCAGGATACCCGAATGTGAATGTACCTCTTTCAGTCTAAATTGAGTGACCTTTAAGTACATCCATCCCAAGAATATTTTTTCGGGTACCTCTGATAGCAAAACATTTGTCATAAATCCTGATCCCTTGCCAATAGCCAATTTCACCCGTATCCTAAATGCTGGTGTGGTTTACCCTCCCAAACCTTCTACATAAATCAATTCTCCTTTGTGGTGGGAAGGATTTCCTTGCAAAAGTGTAACTTCAGCTTAGCTATCATTACATGTGTAGGAGAAGATGACTTCCCCCACCATACAGTGACAGGTGCATATGGGCGTCTGTCTCCTGCTGTCACTGCCCTCACTGCTATTACAGGAGACTCACCTTCCCTTCATAAAGGATAAGGAACTTCCCAATACCCTTTTCTGATTCTCTCTAACTCCTCTCGGGGATAAAGGGATTTGGGTTTGGGTTCAGTTTCAGTTTTGGGAATTGG
Source organism: Lithobates septentrionalis (assembly GCA_037952835.1). Taxonomy (NCBI): domain Eukaryota; kingdom Metazoa; phylum Chordata; class Amphibia; order Anura; family Ranidae; genus Lithobates; species Lithobates septentrionalis. The sequence continues at coordinate 91,524 of JBBDGP010001525.1, forward strand.
TTTGGGGCTAACAGGAGGGGTCTGTTCTGTTTTATCTAAGTCTAGGCTGATGTTATCTTCATTAGGAGTAGCGTTTCTAACCCTGACAGTTTTCCTTACTAAATGTTTCCACCTTTTGAGCATTTCTGCAGTAGAAATCCCATCTATCTCTACTTTAGGTCCACCCACATTTATTTATTTCCTAAAGATAACTAGCCTGGGTTTTCTCTGCACCTCCTGTCTTCTCTACCACATTCCCATTCTTCTCTGTTCTTTTCTGCTTGTATTCTTCCTGTCTGGCCTTGATCTTATCTACTGCCCTGACAGGTTTTGTTTTCGTCTCTTCCAGCTCCCCTAACTGGCTTAAAAGGATTGTGGCTTCATGAATCTTGCTGTTTAATCCAAGGCCTCCCAGCAAGGACAATAAAGGATCCCTGAGATGATTAAATGGCGCAAACTTCATCAGCTTAGAGCACAGAGCAGACTTAAAGGTTTCCATATCTGGATCCATCCATTTTGGAAACATATTTAATCAGGTTATACAACCCATCTTGCGTAACCTGGAAATACCCTCTCCTATTGATCTCCAGTGGTATTTTCCAGGTCAGTAGGACTAGCGTATACTCGGACTATTCCATCTCTCATGAGGTCCAACAGTGAAAAATTCACACTAGGAGAGCTGTCGGAGAATGTAGTGTGGATGGTGGAGAAGTGCTGTCGGAGAATGTAGTGTGAATGGTGGAGGAGAGCTGTCGGAGAATGTAGTGTGGATGGTGGGAGGAGAGCTGTCGGAGAATGTAGTGTGGATGGTGGAGGAGATCTGTCGGAGAATGTAGTGTGGATGGTGGGAGGAGAGCTGTCAGAGAATGTAGTGTGGATGGTGGAGGAGAGCTGTCGGAGAATGTAGTGTGGATGGTGGGAGGAGATCTGTCAGAGAATGTAGTGTGGATGGTGGGAGGAGATCTGTCGGAGAATGTAGTGTGGATGGTGGAGGAGAGCTGTCGGAGAATGTAGTGTGGATGGTGGAGGAGAGCTGTCAGAGAATGTAGTGTGGATGGTGGAGGAGAGCTGTCGGAGAATGTAGTGTGGATGGTGGGAGGAGATCTGTCGGAGAATGTAGTGTGGATGGTGGGTGGAGATCTGTCGGAGAATGTAGTGTGGATGGTGGGAGGAGAGCTGTCGGAGAATGTAGTGTGGATGGTGGGAGGAGAGCTGTTGGAGAATGTAGTGTGGATGGTGGGAGGAGAGCTGTCGGAGAATGTAGTGTGGATGGTGGGAGGAGAGCTGTCGGAGAATGTAGTGTGGATGGTAGAAGAGAGCTCTCTGAGAATGTACTGTAGATCGTAGGGGAGAGTTTTTTTTTCCAAGAAAATTGCGTTTCAAAAACTGCTGCGCAAATACCGTGTGACATAAAAAATTGCAACACCCACCATTTTATTCTATAGGGCCTCTGCTAAAAAAAATATACATAATGTTTGGGGGTTCTAAGTAATTTTCAAGCAAAAAAGGTCGATTTTTACATGTACAGTAGGAACGAAGTGTCAGAATTGGCTCAGATGGCAGTTGTGTCACAGCATACAAATTAGAGTTACAGTAATTCGTAACTGCCAATAGGCAATATAGAATGTAACAAGGAGCTTTAGAGCCCAAGGTGTATAGTCCCAAACATGGGATTTGCAACAATAAGATATGGCATCGTCACTTAACTTTGATTGGGTTTGATAATAGATTAATGGATGGCACGGCAGCAGGCACATTGTAGACTGCAGTATATATATTATATATTATTTTTTTAAATTCTTTATATTTAAATTTTATATAATAAAGTTACAAACATTAAAACAGGGTCAACAGTCAGCATTTCAATACACCAGCACCAGTGAACATTGCCGCTCTTGCAGTATTTATATTTAACACAAGGTGGTGATCTCAGTTCAAAATGCACAGACAGGAAGTGATATAAGGTATAGACAGGAAATGATGTAGGTACAGGCAGGAAGTGATGTAGTCATATAAACAGGAAGTTCCGGGTGAAAGGTTAGTTGGGAGGAAGTAAAGAAAAGATGTTAGAGCTGGCAGCTGAGGAGGTAATAAGATTTATTTTATATTTACACCCAGTAATCCCTCCGTCATGTCCGTCCTCTTCCTCCATAGTCACTGTGATGTCTTTTATCTCCAGCAGATGCTAATACACACATAAATGGATATTATAAACAGTACAGATATATAACCTAAACATGGAGCCATCTATCCATCTATATGGACATACGATGGCTCTAAAAATAGAACTTCTCACTAACTTAATAATCAAGTTAAGTTAAAACACACCAACTTAGGGTCGGCCATCACTGCGGGTAAACTCTGCCCCCTTGACCCCCGCAGTGATGGCACAACGCCGAGCCAGGAAAGGAAAATTACGGTAAGTATTTGGTAACAAATTTCCGTTATATTTTTTAGTCTTTCAGGCACTCGTGGTTTTGTTGTTGAATATATTTGGTATTTACTGACACAGTTGTAAACCTCCCTCACTTTTGGAAGGAGGGTTCTCTGCTTGTCTATGAGTTATAATGACCAGTGCGGCCGCTCTGTCTACAGGGATCAGAGTCTTGTATGGATCACATCAATGAGGATGGAGGAGGACCCGAGTCACATGACTGAGAGGATATTAAACCTCACCCTGGAGATCATCTACCTGCTGACCGGAGAGGTGAGGAGGGTTCTGGGAGGTCACATGACATCACTCTTATCTTTTAATAAAACACAGAGCTGACCGGACAGGTGAGGAGGATTCTGGGAGGTCACATGACATTATTGTTGCTCTTTCAATGCAGAGTGTTCCTCCAGTGAAGTCTGGTAACCATTTAACCATAAGAGTGCCTTCACCTCGTTCCCTGAAACCTAAGAGAAGCAATGAGAAGATTCTAGAAGTCACCAATAAGATTATAGAGCTGCTGACAGGAGAGGTGAGCGGTGGTGGGAATTCTGGGACATTATCCAGTAAGAGACAAGGGATGTGTCTGGATGGTGACTGTATCATTGTGTGTGTCAGGTTCCTATAAGGTGTCAGGATGTCACTGTCTATTTCTCCATGGAGGAGTGGGAGTATTTAGAAGGACACAAGGATCTCTACAAGGGCGTCATGATGGAGAATCAGCAGACCTTGAATGATGAAAAATTAAGAAAAGATGAGGTTATAATAAACCTCACCCTGGAGATCATCTGCCTCCTGACTGGAGAGGTGAGAAGGATTCTGGGAGATCACTTGACAATTCTTTTATCTCTAGTAATAAGGCTGAAACCTGTCCAGAGAGGTGAGGAGGGTTCTAATATTATATTTATTGCTGTATATCACAGGACGGTGCTGTAGTTATGAAAACATCTCTTGAGAATATTACCAAAAGGAAAAGTCCCCGCTTATCTACCAGGAGACAAAGACAAAACCCCATACCTGTGCCTCCACGTACTTTCTTGAATCTTGAGAGCAACAGCAAGAAGAAGATTCTAGAAGTCACCAACAAGATAATTGAGCTGCTGACAGGAGAGGTGAGCGGTGCCGGGAATTCTGGGACATTATCCAGTAACAGACAAGGGATGTGTCTGGATGGTGACTGTATCATTGTGTGTGTCAGGTTCCTATAAGGTGTCAGGATGTCACTGTCTATTTCTCCATGGAGGAGTGGGAGTATTTAGAAGGACACAAAGATCTCTACAAGGACGTCATGATGGAGAATCAGCCGCCCCTCACATCACCGGGTAAGAGGAGACTTTATTGTAAAGGAGAGAGCAGTACGGAGGGTCCACCTAGATCCCCCATCATCTGATAAACACATAGAAACAATGTATTCAGTCAGTGTGTGTGTTTCCTACAGATGGATCCAGTAATGGGAACCCACCGGAGAGATGTCCCCGTCCTCTGTATTCCCGGGATTCCAAACAGGAAGATCATAACATTCCTTACCATCATCAGGTAGGTGGACTCGGTGTATCTGCTAGGTTTAAGTACTTGTTTCTGTCTAGGGGACATTCTCAGTCCATAGCTCTGCATTGGATGTGATGGAGCCAAGGGACAGTCCACCGCAAAAGTGGCATCTGCCGGTGGAGCAGAGGAAGTAAAAGTGCTTCTTCTCTCCCCTAGACTAAACAAGCCGCTATCTCTTGCAGTGTGGGTGCAACCTCACTGCAAAGGAGAAACAGCAGACTGATGAGTTCATCTGCTCTCTCCTTCTGTCAGCATGTACCTTGTTAGCACTGCAGCAGAGCTCCCATTTACGAGCTCTACTTTACAAGGACTGTGAGAGACTGATATCAAGTCACATTCAGGTACTTGCACTGCTTGTATTAAAAAAAAAAATGTAATAATGTATTGGGGAAAAAAAAACTGCTGTCATTTGTTTCTTTTATAGCTGCCTGGAGTTTGGCTCTAATAGATGTTTTCCATTATTTTGGGGTTTAGGATGAAGAACGGATTAATATAAAAGCTGAGGTTAAAGAGGAAGAAGTAGAGACGTATGTGGGGGGTGTTCAGCCGTCTATGGAGGAGGTTGGGATGAATATAAAAAGTGAAGAGGAAGAAATGTCTCCACCTATTAACACAAGTAAGTATAGGCACTATGGTAGAAACCATTCAGGAAGGAAGGGAGGAAGAGCCTCATATAGTGTAAATCAATTTATTAAAAACAGTAAAAATGTAGTAATGCACACTCATATAAAAAGACATCATAACCACCATACAAGAAAAGCAGGAAGTGTAAGACCCATGATAGCAACCGTGCTTTCCAATCAGTGAAAATGATGTCACCCAGAAGTCCCACCCTATGTGTTTCGTCATCAATTTGCAACATTCTCAGGATCTCCCTGATGTGAGTCGATTACTACTTTTTTACTGTTTTTAATAAATTGATTTACAGGCTTTCCTTCCTTTTTTGGTATATTTTTGGAGTGCGATTTGTTACAGGAACATTGTCCCTAACAAATAACGTGAAAGGTCCATCTCCATTCCCCAATATAATGTCATGTTCCCAACAAATGAGGAGGAGATACTGTACACCATATGAAAGGTCCATCTCCATTCCTCAATATAATGTCAACAAATGAGGAGGAGATACTGTACACCATATGAAAGGTCCATCTCCATTCCTCAATATAATGTCATGTTCCCAACAAATGAGGAGGAGATACTGTACACCATATGAAAGGCCCATCTCCATTCCTCAATATAACGTCATGTTCCCAACAAATGAGGAGGAGATACTGTACACCATATGAAAGGTCCATCTCCATTCCTTAATATAATGTCATGTTCCCAACAAATGAGGAGGAGATACTGTACATCATATGAAAGGTCCATCTCCATTCTTCAATATCAAGTTATGTTTGATTTAAACCTTGTTTCCCAACAGATGGATGTGACGTCAGGAATTCCTCGGAGAGACATCTTCTATTATCTGCTGATTGTAAGTCAGAAGATAATGTCATCACACAGGATCCTCCAGGAGGAAATCCAAATACACAAAATATACATCACAAACCTTCCTGTCCGGAGACATCAATGGATCCCTCTGATCAGGGGGAATCTTCTCATCAATCACATACTAGGATTGTAAATATCCATGTAAGATCTCACACTGCAGATCCATCAACAGATCCTTCTAATCCCGAGGAATCTTCCTCACCCCATGAAGGAGATCACCGAGGTGACAATCTATTCTCATGTTCAGTGTGTGGGAAATCTTTCACTCAGAAGGGAGCACTTACAAAGCACCAGAGAATTCACACGGGTGAGCGTCCCTATAAATGTTCAGAGTGCGGGAAATCTTTCAATCGGAAAGGAAACCTTGTGCAGCACCTGAGAATACACACGGGTGAGCGTCCTTATTCATGTTCAGTGTGCGGGAAATCTTTCTTTCAGAAAGGAGACCTTCAGACTCACCAGAGAATTCACACAGGTGAGCGTCCGTATAAATGTTCAGAGTGCGGAAAATCGTTCACTCTGAAAGGCAGCCTCGTGCAGCACCTGAGAATTCACACAGGTGAGCGCCCCTATTCATGTTCAGAGTGCGGGAAATCTTTCTTTCAGAAAGGAGCCATTCGGACTCACCAAAGAATTCACACAGGTGAGCGTCCTTATTCATGTTCAGAGTGCGGAAAATCTTTTGCACTGAAAGGAAACCTTGTTGAACACGAGAGAATTCACACAGGTGAGCGTTCTTATTCATGTTCAGAGTGCGGACAATCTTTCCGAATGAAAGGAACCCTTGTTGAACACCAGAAAATTCATACTGGTGAACACCCGTATTCATGTTCAGAGTGCGGGAAAACTTTCAAATATAAAATAAGCTATGTTAAACACCAGAGAATACACACGGGTGAGTGTCCTTATTCATGTTCGGAGTGCGGAAAATCTTTCACTCAAAAAGAAGGCCTTATTATACACCAGAGAAGACACACGGGGGAGCGTCCTTTTTCATGTATTGAGTGCAGAAAATCTTTTTTTCATAAAGGAGATCTTGCTACACACCAGAGAATTCACACGGGTGTGCGTCCTTATTCATGTTCGGAGTGCGGGAAATCTTTCACTCTGAAAGGAGAGCTTGTTAAGCATCAGAGAAGTCACACAGGTGAGCGTCCTTATTCTTGTACAGAGTGTGGGAAATCTTTCACTCAAAAAGAAGGCCTTAATATACACCAGAGAAGACACACGGGGGAGCGTCCTTTTTCATGTATTGAATGCGGAAAGTCTTTCTTTCGTAAAGGAGATCTTGTTACACACCAGAGAGTTCACATGAGGTGAGCGTTCTTATTCATGCACAGAGTGCGGGAAATCTTTCACCATGAAAGGAAACCTTGTTGCACATCAGAGAACACACACAGCACTGTGTCCTCAGTGTGATCAGACTGTTTGAAATGTTTTACAAGTAAAAGAAGTCTAATTAGACATCCGAGGCACCTGCCTATTTTTATTTTTACAAATGTACGATGGTTTTTACTGGTGGGCCGAAGTCTTTTGGCTTCTTGTATTTTTTGGAAACTCCAATAGTGAGATGTGCCTGCTACAATTTCTGCCCCCACTTTGTGGTATCCCCATTTATCTAAATGACCCATCTAATTGTAAACCCTTTTTAGAAGGGTTTATTTCTGGAAAAATAATCTAATGTTATGGTTATGGGTGGGCGGGCTTACTTGTGGTTGCATTTTGGGAGGCCTGCCCCCTGGCCCAGTATGTTGGGTGGTACTGGACACAAGTGCGAGCTTTCAGGTTTTTGCCCTTCTACCTCAGTTGGTTGGGCTTGAATGGACAGTGCAATGTGCATGTGGGTGGTGACATGGAGGTGACATTGCCTGCTATGCGGGGTGACGTCACCATGCGGCATGATGTTATGGCGTCACATTCACGATTGCGGGCCGGAATGCCAGAGATCACAGTATAACAGCTTTTTGGAAGTGTTTATTTCTGGAAAAACAAACTAAAGTTATGTCCGATAGGCAATAGGAGATTTCTCCTTAAAATAGTATTTGGTAATCCCTGGATCTTTATGGAAATCTATAATAATCTCTAGATGTGATGAGTTTAAATATATGAAAAAAAAGTTAACTTTATCTGTATGTCTATAAACATTTATGTGCCAATACATATGTGATTTCTCTGTAAGATATGAATAAAATGTATGTGTGCTTATAGGTATGGGGATTATCAATGTAAGCAATGTACGATAATTTGCTTTTTTTTATATTTGTAATAAAGATTTTGTTTTCGTTTCATTTTTGTAAACTGATGTCTCCTTGGCTGTTGTGAGGGGAGTCATTTGAGTACACCGGACAAGGAAAGCCCTCCCTCTCATACGCTTTTGTGTTTATGGGGAGGTGGGCTAACTTGTTGCTGTGTGTTGGGAGGTCTGCCCAAGCCAGAGAATGTAGTGTGGATGGAAGGAGGAGAGCTGTCGGAGAATGTAGTGTGGATGGTGGGGGAGAGCTGTCAGAGAATGTAGAGTGGCTGGTGGAGGAGAGCTGTCGGAGAATGTAGTGTGGATGGTGGAGGAGAGCTGTCGGAGAATGTAGTGTGGATGGTGGAGGAGAGCTGTCGGAGAATGTAGTGTGGATGGTGGAGGAGAGCTGTCGGAGAATGTAGTTTGGATGGTGGAGGAGAGCTGTCGGAGAATGTAGTGTGGATGGTAGGAGGAGAGCTCTCGGAGAATGTAGTGTGGATGGTGGGAGGAGAGCTGTCGGAGAACATAATGTGGATGGTGGAGGAGAGCTGTCGGAGAATGTAGTGTGGATGGTGGAGAGGTGTCGGAGAATGTAGTGTGGATGGTAGGAGGAGAGCTTTTGGAGAATATAGTGTGGATGGTGGAGGAGAGCTGTCGGAGAATGTAGTGTGGATGGTGGAGGAGATCTGTTGGAGAATGTAGTGTGGATGGTGGAGGAGAGCTGTCGGAGAATGTAGTGTGGATGGTGGGGGAGAGCTTTCGGAGAATGTATTGTGGATGGTGGAGGAGAGCTGTCTGAGAATGAAGTTTGGATGGTGGGAGGAGAGCGGTCGGAGAATGTAGTTTGGATGGTGGGAGGAGAGCTGTCGGAGAATGTAGTGTGGGTGGTGGAGAACTGTCAGAGAATTTAGTGTAAAATGGTTGGAGGAGAGCTGTCGCAGAGAATGTAGTGTGGATGGTGGAGATGAGCTGTCGGAGAATGTAATGTGGATGGTGGAGGAGAGCTGTCGGAGAATGTAGTGTGGATGGTGGAGGAGAGCTGTCGCGGAGAATGTAGTGTGGATGGTGGAGGAGAGCTGTCGCGGAGAATGTAGTGTGGATGGTGGAGATGAGCTGTCGGAGAATGTAGTGCGGATGGTGGAGGAGAGCTCTCGGAGAATGTAGTGTGGATGGTGGGAGGAGAGCTGTCGGAGAATTTAGTGTGGATGGTTGGAGGAGAGCTGTCGCGGAGAATGTAGTGTGGATGGTGGAGATGAGCTGTCGGAGAACATAATGTGGATGGTGGAGGAGAGCTGTCGGAGATTGTAGTGTGGATGGTGGAGGAGAGCTGTCGGAGAATGTAGTGTGGATGGTGGAGGAGAGCTGTCGGAGAATGTAGTGTGGATGGTGGGAGGAGAGCTGTCGGAGAATGTAATGTGGATGGTGGAGGAGATCTGTCGGAGAATGTAGTGTGGATGGTGGGAGGAGAGCTGTCGGAGAATGTAGTGTGGATGGTGGGGGAGAGCTTTCAGAGAATGTAGTGTGGATGGTGGGAGGAGAGCTGTCGGAGAATGTAGTGTGGATGGTGGAGGAGAGCTGTAAGAGAATGTAGTGTGGATGGTGGGGGAGAGCTTTCGGAGAATGTAGTGTGGGTGGTGGAGGAGAGCTGTCGGAGAATGAAGTTTGGATGGTGGGAGGAGAGCTGTCGGAGAATGTAGTTTAGATGGTGGGAGGAGAGCTGTCGGAGAATGTAGTGTGGGTGGTGGAGGAGAACTGTCGGAGAATTTAGTGTAAAATGGTTGGAGGAGAGCTGTCGCGGAGAATGTAGTGTGGATGGTGGAGACGAGCTGTCGGAGAATGTAATGTGGATGGTGAAGGAGAGCTGTCGGAGAATGTAGTGTGGATGGTGGAGGAGAGCTGTCGCAGAGAATGTAGTGTGGATGGTGGAGATGAGCTGTCGGAGAATGTAGTGCGGATGGTGGAGGAGAGCTGTCGGAGAATGTAGTGTGGATGGTGGGAGGAGAGCTGACGCAGAGAATGTAGTGTGGATGGTGGAGGAGAGCTGTCGGAGATTGTAGTGTGGATGGTGGAGGAGAGCTGTCGGAGAATGTAGTGTGGATGGTGGGAGGAGAGCTGTCGGAGAATGTAATGTGGATGGTGGGGGAGATCTGTCGGAGAATGTAGTGTGGATGGTGGGAGGAGAGCTGTCGGAGAATGTAGTGTGGATGGTGGGGGAGAGCTTTCGGAGAATGTAGTGTGGATGGTGGGAGTAGAGCTGTCGGAGAATGTAGTATGGATGGTGGGGGGAGAGCTGTCGGAGAATGTAGTGTGGATGGTGTGGGGGAGAGCTGTCGGAGAATGTAGTGTGGATGGTGGAGGAGAGCTGTCGGAGAATGTAATGTGGATGGTGGGAGGAGAGCTGTTGGAGAATGTAGTGTGGATGGTGGGAGGAGAGCTTTCAGGGAATGTAGTGTGGATGGTGGAGGAGAGCTTTCGGAGAATGTAGTGTGGATGGTGGGGGAGAGCTGTCCGAGAATGTAGTGTGGATGGTGGGGTGGAGGAGAGCTGTCGGAGAATGTAGTGTGAATGGTGGAGGAGAGCTGTCGGAGAATGTAGTGTGGATGGTGGAGAGGTGTCGGAGAATGTAGTGTGGATGGTGGAGGAGAGCTGTCGGGGAATGTAGTGTGGATGGTGGGGGAGAGCTGTCGGAGAACATAATGTGGATGGTGGAGGAGAGCTGTCGGAGAATGTAGTGTAGATGGTGGAGGAGAGCTGTCGGAGAATGTAGTGTGGATGGCGGAGGAGAGCTGTCGGAGAATGTAGTGTGGATGGTGGAGGAGAGCTGTCGGAGAATGTAGTGTGGATGGTGGGGGACAGCTGTCAAAGAATGTAGTGTGGATGGTGGAGGAGAGCTGTCGGAGAATGTAGTGTGGATGGAGGAGAGCTGTCGGAGAATGTAGTGTGGATGGCGGAGGAGAGCTGTCGGAGAATGTAGTGTGGATGGTGGGGGACAGCTGTCAAAGAATGTAGTGTGGATGGTGGAGGAGAGCTGTCGGAGAATGTAGTGTGGATGGTGGAGAGGTGTCGGAGAACATAATGTGGATGGTGGAGGAGAGCTGTCGGAGAATGTAGTGTGGATGGTGGAGGAGAGCTGTCGGAGAATGTAGTGTGGATGGTGGAAGAGAGCTGTCGGAGAATGTAGTGTGGATGGTGGGGGAGAGCTGTCGGAGAACATAATGTGGATGGTGGAGGAGAGCTGTCGGAGAACATAATGTGGATGGTGGAGGAGAGCTGTCGGAGAATGTAGTGTGGATGGCGGAGGAGAGCTGTCGGAGAATGTAGTGTGGATGGTGGAGGAGAGCTGTCGGAGAATGTAGTGTGGATGGTGGGGGACAGCTGTCAAAGAATTTAGTGTGGAAGGTGGAGGAGAGCTGTCGGAGAATGTAGTGTGGATGGTAGGAGGAGAGCTGTCGGAGAATGTAGTGTGGATGGTGGGAGGAGAGCTGTCGGAGAACATAATGTGGATGGTGGAGGAGAGCTGTCGGAGAATGTAGTCTGGATGGTGGAGAGGTGTCGGAGAATGTAGTGTGGATGGTGGAGAGGTGTCGGAGAATGTAGTGTGGATGGTAGGAGGAGAGCTTTCGGAGAATATAGTGTGGATGGTGGAGGAGAGCTGTCGAAGAATGTAGTGTGGATGGTGGGGGAGAGCTTTTGGAGAATGTAGTGTGGATGGTGGAGGAGAGCTGTCGGAGAATGTAGTTTGGATGGTGGGAGGAGAGCTGTCGGAGAATGTAGTTTGGATGGTGGGAGGAGAGCTGTCGGAGAATGTATTGTGGGTGGTGGAGGAGAACTGTCGGAGAATTTAGTGTGGATGGTTGGAGGAGAGCTGTCGCGGAGAATGTAGTGTGGATGGTGGAGATGAGCTGTCGGAGAATGTAATGTGGATGGTGGAGGAGAGCTGTCGGAGAATGTAGTGTGGATGGTGGAGGAGAGCTGTTGCGGAGAATGTAGTGTGGATGGTAGAGATGAGCTGTCGGAGAATGTAGTGTGGATGGTGGGAGAGCTGTCGGAGAATGTAGTGTGGATGGTGGGAGGAGAGCTGTCGGGGAATGTAGTGTGGGTGGTGGGAGGAGAGCTGTCGGAGAATGTAGTGTGGATGGTGGGAGGAGAGCTGTCGGAGAATGTAGTGTGGATGGTGGGAGGAGAGCTGTCGGGGAATGTAGTGTGGGTGGTGGGAGGAGAGCTGTCGGAGAATGTAATGTGGATGGTGGAGGAGAGCTGTCGGAGAATGTAGTGTGGATGGTGGAGGAGAGCTGTCGGAGATTGTAGTTTGGATGGTGGAGATGAGCTGTCGGAGAATGTAATGTGGATGGTGGAGGAAATCTGTCGGAGAATGTAGTGTGGATGGTGGGAGGAGAGCTGGGGGAGAATGTAGTGTGGATGGTGGGGGAGAGCTTTCGGAGAATGTAGTGTGGATGGTGGGAGGAGAGCTGTCGGAGAATGTAGTGTGGATGTGGAGGGAGAGCTGTCGGAGAATGTAGTGTGGATGGTGTGGGGGAGAGCTGTCGGAGAATGTAGTGTGGATGGTGGAGGAGAGCTGTCGGAGAATGTAATGTGGATGGTGGGAGGAGAGTTGTCGGAGAATGTAGTGTGGATGGTGGGAGGAGAGCTTTCGGAGAATGTAGTGTGGATGGTGGAGGAGAGCTGTCGGAGAATGTAGTGTGGATGGTGGAGGAGAGCTGTCGGAGAATGTAGTGTTGATGGTGGGGGAGAGCTTTCGGAGAATGTAGTGTGGGTGGTGGAGGAGAGCTGTTGGAGAATGTAGTTTGGATGGTGGGAGGAGAGCTGTTGGAGAATGTAGTGTGGGTGGTGGAGGAGAACTGTCGGAGAATTTAGTGTAAAATGGTTGGAGGAGAGCTGTCGCGGAGAATGTAGTGTGGATGGTGGAGATGAGCTGTCGGAGAATGTAATGTGGATGGTGAAGGAGAGCTGTCGGAGAATGTAGTGTGGATGGTGGAGGAGAGCTGTCGGAGAATGTAGTGTGGATGGTGGAGGAGAGCTGTCGCGGAGAATGTAGTGTGGATGGTGGAGATGAGCTGTCGGAGAATGTAGTGTGGATGGTGGAGGAGAGCTGTCGGAGAATGTAGTGTGGATGGTGGGAGGAGAGCTGTCGGAGAATCTAGTGTGGGTGGTGGGAGGAGAGCTGTCGGAGAATTTAGTGTGGATGGTTGGAGGAGAGCTGTCACGGAGAATGTAGTGTGGATGGTGGAGATGAGCTGTCGGAGAATGTAGTGTGGATGGTGGGGGACAGCTGTCAAAGAATGTAGTGTGGATGGTGGAGGAGAGCTGTCGGAGAATGTAGTGTGGAAGGTGGAGAGGTGTCGGAGAACATAATGTGGATGGTGGAGGAGAGCTGTCGGAGAATGTAGTGTGGATGGTGGAGGAGAGCTGTCGGAGAATGTAGTGTGGATGGTGGAAGAGAGCTGTCGGAGAATGTAGTGTGGATGGTGGGGGAGAGCTGTCGGAGAACATAATGTGGATGGTGGAGGAGAGCTGTCGGAGAACATAATGTGGATGGTGGAGGAGAGCTGTCGGAGAATGTAGTGTGGATGGCGGAGGAGAGCTGTCGGAGAATGTAGTGTGGATGGTGGAGGAGATCTGTCGGAGAATGTAGTGTGGATGGTGGGGGACAGCTGTCAAAGAATTTAGTGTGGAAGGTGGAGGAGAGCTGTCGGAGAATGTAGTGTGGATGGTAGGAGGAGTGCTGTCGGAGAATGTAGTGTGGATGGTGGGGGACAGCTGTCAAAGAATGTAGTGTGGATGGTGGAGGAGAGCTGTCGGAGAATGTAGTGTGGAAGGTGGAGAGGTGTCGGAGAACATAATGTGGATGGTGGAGGAGAGCTGTCGGAGAATGTAGTGTGGATGGTGGAGGAGAGCTGTCGGAGAATGTAGTGTGAATGGTGGAAGAGAGCTGTCGGAGAATGTAGTGTGGATGGTGGGAGGAGAGCTGTCGGAGAACATAATGTGGATGGTGGAGGAGAGCTGTCGGAGAATGTAGTCTGGATGGTGGAGAGGTGTCGGAGAATGTAGTGCGGATGGTGGAGAGGTGTCGGAGAATGTAGTGTGGATGGTAGGAGGAGAGCTTTAAGGGAATATAGTGTGGATGGTGGAGGAGAGCTGTCGAAGAATGTAGTGTGGATGGTGGGGGAGAGCTTTCGGAGAATGTAGTGTGGATGGTGGAGGAGAGCTGTCGGAGAATGTAGTTTGGATGGTGGGAGGAGAGCTGTCGGAGAATGTAGTTTGGATGGTGGGAGGAGAGCTGTCGGAGAATGTAGTTTGGATGGTGGGAGGAGAGCTGTCGGAGAATGTATTGTGGGTGGTGGAGGAGAACTGTCGGAGAATTTAGTGTGGATGGTTGGAGGAGAGCTATCGCGGAGAATGTAGTGTGGATGGTGGAGATGAGCTGTCGGAGAATGTAATGTGGATGGTGGAGGAGAGCTGTCGGAGAATGTAGTGTGGATGGTGGAGGAGAGCTGTCGCGGAGAATGTAGTGTGGATGGTGGAGATGAGCTGTCGGAGAATGTAGTGTGGATGGTGGAGGAGAGGTGTCGGAGAATGTAGTGTGGATGGTGGGAGGAGAGCTGTCGGAGAATTTAGTGTGGATGGTTGGAGGAGAGCTGCCGCAGAGAATGTAGTGTGGATGGTGGAGGAGAGCTGTCGGAGATTGTAGTGTGGATGGTGGAGGAGAGCTGTCGGAGAATGTAGTGTGGATGGTGGGAGGAGAGCTGTCGGGGAATGTAGCGTGGGTGGTGGGAGGAGAGCTGTCGGAGAATGTAATGTGGATGGTGGAGGAGATCTGTCGGAGAATGTAGTGTGGATGGTGGGAGGAGAGCTGTCGGAGAATGTAGTGTGGATGGTGGGGGAGAGCTTTCGGAGAATGTAGTGTGGATGGTGGGAGGAGAGCTGTCAGAGAATGTAGTATGGATGGTGGGGGATGAGCTGTCGGAGAATGTAGTGTGGATGGTGTGGGGGAGAGCTGTCGGAGAGAGTGTAGTGTGGATGGTGGAGGAGAGCTGTCGGAGAATGTAATGTGGATGGTGGGAGGAGAGCTGTTGGAGAATGTAGTGTGGATGGTGGGAGGAGAGCTTTCAGGGAATGTAGTGTGGATGGTGGAGGAGAGCTGTCAGAGAATGTAGTGTGGATGGTGGGGGAGAGCTGTCGGAGAATGTAGTGTGGATGGTGGGGTGGAGGAGAGCTGTCGGAGAATGTAGTGTGAATGGTGGAGGAGAGCTGTCGGAGAATGTAGTGTGGATGGTGGAGAGGTGTCGGAGAATATAGTGTGGATGGTGGAGGAGAGCTGTCGGAGAATGTAGTGTGGATGGTGGGGGAGAGCTGTCGGAGAACATAATGTGGATGGTGGAGGAGAGCTGTCGGAGAATGTAGTGTGGATGGTGGAGGAGAGCTGTCGGAGAATGTAGTGTGGATGGTGGAGGAGAGCTGTCGGAGAATGTAGTGTGGATGGTGGGGGACAGCTGTCAAAGAATGTAGTGTGGATGGTGGAGGAGAGCTGTCGGAGAATGTAGTTTGGATGGAGGAGAGCTGTCGGAGAATGTAGTGTGGATGGCGGAGGAGAGCTGTCGGAGAATGTAGTGTGGATGGTGGAGGAGAGCTGTCGGAGAATGTAGTGTGGATGGTGGGGGACAGCTGTCAAAGAATGTAGTGTGGATGGTGGAGGAGAGCTGTCGGAGAATGTAGTGTGGATGGTGGAGAGGTGTCGGAGAACATAATGTGGATGGTGGAGGAGAGCTGTCGGAGAATGTAGTGTGGATGGTGGAGGAGAGCTGTCGGAGAATGTAGTGTGGATGGTGGAAGAGAGCTGTCGGAGAATGTAGTGTGGATGGTGGGGGAGAGCTGTCAGAGAACATAATGTGGATGGTGGAGGAGAGCTGTCGGAGAACATAATGTGGATGGTGGAGGAGAGCTGTCGGAGAATGTAGTGTGGATGGCGGAGGAGAGCTGTCGGAGAATGTAGTGTGGATGGTGGAGGAGAGCTGTCGGAGAATGTAGTGTGGATGGTGGGGGACAGCTGTCAAAGAATGTAGTGTGGAAGGTGGAGGAGAGCTGTCGGAGAATGTAGTGTGGATGGTAGGAGGAGAGCTGTCGGAGAATGTAGTGTGGATGGTGGGAGGAGAGCTGTCGGAGAACATAATGTGGATGGTGGAGGAGAGCTGTCGGAGAATGTAGTGTGGATGGTGGAGAGGTGTCGGAGAATGTAGTGTGGATGGTAGGAGGAGAGCTTTCGGAGAATATAGTGTGGATGGTGGAGGAGAGCTGTCGGAGAATGTAGTGTGGAAGGTGGGGGAGAGCTTTCGTAGAATGTAGTGTGGATGGTGGAGGAGAGCTGTCGGAGAATGTAGTTTGGATGGTGGGAGGAGAGCTGTCGGAGAATGTAGTTTGGATGGTGGGAGGAGAGCTGTCGGAGAATGTATTGTGGGTGGTGGAGGAGAACTGTCTGAGAATGTAGTGTGGATGGTGGAGGAGAGCTGTCGTGGAGAATGTAGTGTGGATGGTGGAGATGAGCTGTCGGAGAATGTAGTGTGGATGGTGGGAGAGCTGTCGGAGAATGTAGTGTGGATGGTGGGAGGAGAGCTGTCGGAGAATGTAGTGTGGGTGGTGGGAGGAGAGCTGTCGGAGAATGTAGTGTGGATGGTGGGAGGAGAGCTGTCGGAGGATGTAGTGTGGATGGTTGGAGGAGAGCTGCCGC
Source organism: Lithobates septentrionalis (assembly GCA_037952835.1). Taxonomy (NCBI): domain Eukaryota; kingdom Metazoa; phylum Chordata; class Amphibia; order Anura; family Ranidae; genus Lithobates; species Lithobates septentrionalis. The sequence goes on from JBBDGP010001525.1 coordinate 107,949, forward strand.
AGAGAATGTAGTGTGGATGGTGGAGATGAACTGTCGGAGAATGTAGTGTGGATGGTGGAGAGGTGTCGGAGAATATAGTATGGATGGTGGAGGAGAGCTGTCGGAGAACATAATGTGGATGGTGGAGGAGAGCTGTCGGAGAATGTAGTGTGGATGGTGGAGGAGAGCTGTCGGAGAATGTAGTGTGGATGGTGGAGAGCTGTCGGAGAATGTAGTGTGGATGGTGGGGGACAGCTGTCAAAGAATGTAGTGTGGATGGTGGAGGAGAGCTGTCGGAGAATGTAGTTTGGATGGAGGAGAGCTGTCGGAGAATGTAGTGTGGATGGCGGAGGAGAGCTGTCGGAGAATGTAGTGTGGATGGTGGAGGAGAGCTGTCGGAGAATGTAGTGTGGATGGTGGGGGACAGCTGTCAAAGAATGTAGTGTGGATGGTGGAGGAGAGCTGTCGGAGAATGTAGTGTGGATGGTGGAGAGGTGTCGGAGAACATAATGTGGATGGTGGAGGAGAGCTGTCGGAGAATGTAGTGTGGATGGTGGAGGAGAGCTGTCGGAGAATGTAGTGTGGATGGTGGAAGAGAGCTGTCGGAGAATGTAGTGTGGATGGTGGGGGAGAGCTGTCAGAGAACATAATGTGGATGGTGGAGGAGAGCTGTCGGAGAACATAATGTGGATGGTGGAGGAGAGCTGTCGGAGAATGTAGTGTGGATGGCGGAGGAGAGCTGTCGGAGAATGTAGTGTGGATGATGGAGGAGAGCTGTCGGAGAATGTAGTGTGGATGGTGGGGGACAGCTGTCAAAGAATGTAGTGTGGAAGGTGGAGGAGAGCTGTCGGAGAATGTAGTGTGGATGGTAGGTGGAGAGCTGTCGGAGAATGTAGTGTGGATGGTGGGAGGAGAGCTGTCGGAAAACATCATGTGGATGGTGGAGGAGAGCTGTCGGAGAATGTAGTGTGGATGGTGGAGAGGTGTCGGAGAATGTAGTGTGGATGGTGGAGAGGTGTCGGAGAATGTAGTGTGGATGGTAGGAGGAGAGCTTTCGGAGAATATAGTGTGGATGGTGTAGGAGAGCTGTCGGAGAATGTAGTGTGGAAGGTGGGGGAGAGCTTTCGGAGAATGTAGTGTGGATGGTGGAGGAGAGCTGTCGGAGAATGTAGTTTGGATGGTGGGAGGAGAGCTGTCGGAGAATGTAGTTTGGATGGTGGGAGGAGAGCTGTCGGAGAATGTATTGTGGGTGGTGGAGGAGAACTGTCGGAGAATGTAGTGTGGATGGTGGAGGAGAGCTGTCGCGGAGAATGTAGTGTGGATGGTGGAGATGAGCTGTCGGAGAATGTAGTGTGGATGGTGGGAGAGCTGTCGGAGAATGTAGTGTGGATGGTGGGAGGAGAGCTGTCAGGGAATGTAGTGTGGGTGGTGGGAGGAGAGCTGTCGGAGAATGTAGTGTGGATGGTGGGAGGAGAGCTGTCGGAGAATGTAGTGTGGATGGTTGGAGGAGAGCTGCCGCAGAGAATGTAGTGTGGATGGTGGAGATGAACTTCGGAGAATGTAATGTGGATGGTGGAGGAGAGCTGTCGGAGAATGTAATGTGGATGGTGGAGGAGAGCTGTCGGAGAATGTAGTGTGGATGGTGGAGGAGAGCTGTCGGAGATTGTAGTTTGGATGGTGGAGATGAGCTGTCGGAGAATGTAATGTGGATGGTGGAGGAGATCTGTCGGAGAATGTAGTTTGGATGGTGGGAGGAGAGCTGTCGGAGAATGTAGTGTGGATGGTGGGGGAGAGCTTTCGGAGAATGTAGTGTGGATGGTGGGAGGAGAGCTGTCGGAGAATGTAGTGTGGATGGTGGGGGGAGAGCTGTCGGAGAATTTAGTGTGGATGGTGTGGGGGAGAGCTGTCGGAGAATGTAGTGTGGATGGTGGAGGAGAGCTGTCGGAGAATGTAATGTGGATGGTGGGAGGAGAGCTGTCGGAGAATGTAGTGTGGATGGTGGGAGGAGAGCTTTCGGAGAATGTAGTGTGGATGGTGGGGGGAGAGCTGTCCAAGAATGTAGTGTGCATGGTGGGGGGAGAGCTGTCGGAGAATGTAGTGTGGATGGTGGGAGGAGAGCTGTCGGAGAATGTAGTGTGGATGGTGGAGGAGAGCTGTCGGAGAATGTAGTGTGGATGGTGGGAGGAGAGCTGTCGGAGAATGTAGTGTGCATGGTGGAGGAGAGCTGTCGGAGAATGTAGTGTGGATGGTGGGGGAGAGCTTTCGGAGAATGTAGTGTTAATGATGGGAGGAGATCTGTCTGAGAATGTAGTGTGGATGGTGGGAGGAGAGCTGTCGGAGAATGTAGTGTGGAAGTTGGAGGAGAGATGTCGGAGAATGTAGTGTGAATGGTGGAGGAGAGATGTCGGAGAATGTAGTGTGGATGGTGGGAGGAGGACTGTCGGAGAATGTAGTGTGGATGGTGGGGGGAGAGCTGTCGGAGAATATAGTGTGGATGGTGGGGGGAGAGCTGTCCAAGAATGTAGTGTGGATGGTGGGGGGGAGAGCTGTCGGAGAATGTAGTGTGGATGGGGGAGGAGAGCTGTCAGAGAATGTAGTGTGGATGGTGGAGGAGAGCTGTCTGAGAATGTAGTGTGGATGGTGGAGGAGAGCTGTCGGAGAATGTAGTGTGGATGGTGGAGGAGAGCTGTCGGAGAATGTAGTGTGGATGGTGGAGGAGAGCTGTCGGAGAATGTAGTGTGGATGGTGGGAGGAGAGCTGTCGGAGAATGTAGTGTGGAAGTTGGAGGAGAGATGTCGGAGAATGTAGTGTGAATGGTGGAGGAGAGATGTCGGAGAATTTAGTGTGGATGGTGGGAGGAGGACTGTCGGAGAATGTAGTGTGGATGGTGGGGGGAGAGCTGTCGGAGAATATAGTGTGGATGGTGGGGGGAGAGCTGTCCAAGAATGTAGTGTGGATGGTGGGGGGGAGAGCTGTCGGAGAATGTAGTGTGGATGGGGGAGGAGAGCTGTCAGAGAATGTAGTGTGGATGGTGGAGGAGAGCTGTCTGAGAATGTAGTGTGGATGGTGGAGGAGAGCTGTCAGAGAATGTAGTGTGGATGGTGGAGGAGAGCTGTCGGAGAATGTAATGTGGAAGGTAGAGGAGATCTGTTGGAGAATGTAGTGTGGATGGTGGAGGAGAGCTGTCGGAGAATGTAGTGTGAATGAGGAGTAGAGCTGTCGCCGAATGTAGTGTGGATGGTGGGAGGAGATCTGACGAAGAATGTAATGTGGATGGTGGGGGGAGATCTGTCGGAGAATGTAATGTGGATGGTGGAGGAGAGCTGTCGGAGATCATGATATTGATGGAGGAGAAGTGAGGTGCTGTAAAACATTGTGTGAAAGGGACGAAGCTCTTGGATGAGTCTTTTCAGACAGCTTAGCCACTAGCCGTCCAAGGCAATATTTAATTATATCTTTACACCCAGTAACCCCCCGTCATGACCGTTCTCTTACTCCATAGTCACTGTGATGTCTTTTATCTCGAGCAGATACTACATATACATATAGATTAGTGTTGTCACCTATCCGGTTTTCTCCCGGACAGTCTGGTTTTTGAATGATGTGTTCGGCTTTACATTTACCCCAGACCCGGACACATCATTCACATCAGACTGCACCGAGAGTGACATCTGATGTCTCCCCTCTCCCTGACGGCAGCTTGGTTCAGCAGAGCAGAGTGTCAGTGAATCAAAGCTCCTCCCCTTCTCCGTTCTGTATACACACACAGGAGGAGGGAGGAGAAGGGGAGCAGGGACGCGCTGATCTCAGGACTGTAGAAAGTCTTTATTATGCTCTGTAGATGGAGGAGGGAAGGGGAGAGAGTGGCTGGGAAGAAGGACAACTTAGAAAACATGTTGAGTGATCGAGGGGTTAGGAGGATAAGTGCTGGGGGGGCTTTGACAGGTGGAAGACATGCTAGAAGAAGTGTGGGTTGGATTTGAAATCTGACAAACCCTCCTAGGACTATCTCTCTTCCTTTCCAAACACCCCCAGTACATATCCTACCCCCACCCCCCAGCACATATCCAACCCCCTAAACACCCCCCAGCACATATCCTACCCCCAGCACATATCCAACCCCCTAAGCACCCCCAGCACATATCCAACCCCCCAGCACACATCCCAACCCCCTAAGTACCCCCCAGCATATATCCTACCCCCTTGCGCTAACCCTCTCCCCTACAAAGTGCCCCACCAGCACATATCTGTCCCCCCACTGCACCCCCCAGCACATATATGACCCCCCAAGCGCCACCCAGCACATATCCGACCCCCCTACCCTCCCATTGTTCTAGCCCTCTCCCGTCCCAAAGCACCCCCAGCACATGTGTTACCCCCTACCCCCTTGCACTAGCCCTCTCCCCTCTCAAAGCACCCCCCAGGACATATCTGACCCCCCCTAGTGCCCCCAGCACATATCTGACCCCCCTACCCCCCCTTACACTACCCCTTTAAAAACACCCCTCCAGCACATATACGACCCCCCACCCCCATCTTTCACTAGCCCTCTCCCCTCCTAAAGTGCCCCCTAGCACATATCTGACCCCCCCTTGCTAGCTCTAGCTCTGTCCCCTCCCAAAGCATCCCTATAGCACATATCTGACCCCCCTCCCCGGCTAGCAGTAGCCCTCTCCCCAGGACATATCGGACCCCTGCATTTTGTACATTAAATATTTCTGACCCCTGTATTCCGTGCATAGCACTCAGAATTCAGCCACGTGCACTGTTTGCTGTGGAGCCACACCAAATGTGTCCCAGGTTACAATCTATTAGCAAATAACCCCCCCCCCCCCAAAAAAAATGCAGCCGCTAAAGTGTTCGGGTTCGGCTTGAAGAAAAGGTGGCAACCCTAATATAGAGGGATATAAAAATGTGACTCTGATATTATTTTACCTTTACCACATTTCCTGTGACAGAAAACAGAACCCATTCCACCGTCACTTCTGTCACCAATGTAAAACAAAATGGAGGATTCAGTCATAGAAGAGCCGAGGAGAGCCGGTGTTCTGACAAAATGACCAACCTGGCAGAATGTACAACCAACGTCACATCCTGTGATGTGGAATCAGCTGGAGCTCCAAACCGGCCGCACTGCGCAGGCGCAACAACTTTTCCTACATCCCTTGGCTGATGTCAGTGTACCGAGGAATTTGCCTGACAAACTGGTCGACAGACTATTGTGCATGCGCACCCTGGAAATAAAGTAAGGTGTGCGAAATCTACGTTGTTAAGGCCATCTTGGTACACCTTATACTCAATCTCATCACACCTACAGTAAGCAGGTGGGGACAGCGGACATGTTGCTACACCAAACCATGTTTTGAATTACCAAACTCATTTCAACAATCGAGTGAGCTTATCTACATGAATATATATTTATTTAGATAAGCTCACTCGATTTCTGACATTAGTTTGCTAATTCAAAACGGGGTTTGCTGCAGCAAGATGTCCGATGCCCCGTCTGCTCACTGTATGTGTGATGAGATCGAGTGTAAGGTGTATCAAGATGGCCTTAACAATGTTAATTTCGTAAGCCTTAGTTTATGTCCGACGTACGAATGCGCAGTAGTCGGTCGAGCATTTTGTCAGGCACATTTCTCCGTGCACTGACGTCAGCCACTGAAGGGATGTATGAGGCGTTGCGGCTGCGCAGTGCACGCAGTTTGGAGCTCCAGCTGATTCCATGTCGCAGGATGTGACGCGGGTTCTACATTGTGCCAGGTTGAGCATTTTGTCACAGCAAAGTTGTGTTCCCACTTCACACCTCCTCCACTGTGATTGGCTGCACTCCCTCCACACCAACCAATCACAAGGTGGGATCACAGTTACCGGGTGGATTTTGCTTTCTACTGAGACTCACCTCAGACCTCTCCACTGTGATTGGCTGCTCCACAGAAACCAATCATAGGGTGGAATCAGAGTCACCGGGCATATTCTACTCTCCACAGCGATTCATCTCAGACCTCACCATAGTCACACACTATTATTGTTATACATTTATGTAGCTCTGACTGTTGGAAAAGTTTTAATGTTTATTGTGTGACTATTTTATCTAAAATGGAGACTGATTTTTAAAATGGCTTCTATGGACACGTTGCTTTAACTTGTTTTTTTGTCTATTATTTCAACTAACTGCCTAAGGCCAGAAAACCACAAGCTTTGCTATATAAGGGAATAGATTGTAAAAAGACACTGCGATTAGCAATAAAGCTGTAATGCGTCATGAGCCACCAGTGAACTTTTAGCCAATCAGATTCTGTCTGTTGATCTTATAAAAAAGGTCACACATCCTGTGTCTGTATGACTTCTGCTTTTCTTCTCAGCATGTAAAGTGTCATCCATTTGCACCGGTGCATCTGAAATAAATCATCTCACTTTCATATACTTGGAGTTGTGACTGATCTCGGGTGAAGAGTTTTCCTGTCACTGACATATACCACAGTGCTGTACAGAGAACACTGAGCTGGTCACATCAGTCTCTGTACCAGAGGAAAAAACAGGGAAGGTACCCTAGAAAGAGGACCAACAAAGAACACTATTTGAAATTACAAACCAGCTTTATTATTTACCAATAAAATAAACACCAAGTAGAAATAAATAAGCAGCAAAAAAGGAAGCAGTGTGGGCAGACGGCTGCCACAACCAATTGAAAATTGGACAACGTTGTCACAAAGGGGGGTTTATAAAAACAAATGGGGAGCCGCGGCATACATCCACTCAACCAGTCAATCGATACATCATACATCCACCTATAAATAATTGGGGTTGGTAAAGTCCGTGTTAATTGGGTATTGATTGCAGATATCAAGTTATCCTATAGGAAAGTATCCAGAATATCACGGACAGTTCTAATACCAGCAGTATGATGAGAGATTAGAGTGGGTGCACGATCTGGCCGTAAAAACTGAGTGTGATATAGTCCAGTATAGAGAAATTAGACTAGTTGCTAGTTGAATCATTGATACATAATAGTTGTCTACCAGCTAGATCAGCAGACTGCATGGGGAACCATATAGACTGCTATGTTAAGAAGATGTAAATTGCTTGGCTAGATCCCAGGGCAACATAACAGTAGAATGCCCAAAACAACCAGTGGAAAAGAGTCATCCCAGAGAAGCAGAAAAGGGAAACATAGAAGGAAGAGGAAGGGACCGAGACACAGTTCAGAATCGGCGCAGTGGGAGACTAAGGAGTCAGAGAAGACGCTGAATGCATCTTCTAACTCAACAACTACGGATTTGAGCATAGTCAATCTATCCGACTTTCAGCTGGACCCCAATCACATTAAACTCCTTCAAAAAGGACTCTCCTTCTCCCCCACTGCGCCCATGAATGAATTTGAAGTGTTCAAAGACATCAATCTATTTCTCAGGAAGGTCCTTTTTAAACTCTGGCACCAGAGAGGCCCTGATAATTCAAATACTATGGACCCTAACCTCAATAAGGAAGAAAAAGAGGCTATAGATAACCTAATATCCTTGCTGGAAGAAAATACTGACAGCGATTCGGAAACGGTTAGCAGCCATCCGATCACTAGAAAATCTAATTTGAGAATCAAGTCCACCAGCATGCCACCATTATCAAAACACAAGTGGCTCCAAGTATTCCTAGATCAGGTCAAACATGATCTTAGGAGGGTTAACTGGGAATGGTTGGGATCTAATAACCTTACCGGCTCTGAGAGAAAAGCTTTACGTGAACTACAAGAAGCTCCCAATCTGGTGATAAAAAGAAGTGATAAGGGCGGGAATGTGGTGCTACTCAGTGAAAAAATTTACGAGAATGAAGCACTCAGACTGTTAAGTGATACCTCCACCTATAAAAAACTCACTGAGAATCCCTTCCCAGCCCTAATCGACACTCTGAACACAAAATTAAAACTAGCTATGGAAGCTGGCCTTCTAACCAAAAAAGAATATCTCTATCTCAGAGCCGATAACATCACAATCCCAACCTTCTATATAATCCCCAAACTACACAAATCCTTGACCAACCCACCAGGGAGACCAATTGTGTCAGCTATTAATGGTCCCCTGGAAAGAGTCGGTAAGTTTGTGGACTCGATGATCAAAGATATGGTAACTAAACTTCCATCCTTTGTCCAAGACAGTAGAGATATACTCTCTAAACTATCTGACTTCTCTCTATCATCAAACACACTACTAGTAGGGATAGATGTAGAAAGTCTGTATACGTCGATTCCCCATGACTGTGGTATTCAAGCCATTAGAACCTTTCTTGACATCTACTACCCAGGTTTGGGTGCCCATAATGAGTTCATTATTGAATTATTGGAATTCATGTTGGGCAACAACTATTTCAAATTTCTCGGGAAATTCTACCAACAGGTAAGAGGCACCAGCATGGGTGCCCCTTGGGCCCCGTCTTATGCCTGTCTTCACCTGGGTCTCTGGGAAACGGAGGCTGTGTACGCGTCCTCGATGTACCTTGACCACTGTACCCTGTGGTTAAGGTACATCGATGACGTGCTTATGATATGGGAGGGCACTGTAGAACAACTCCTGGAATTTCTATCTCAACTAAACATTAACAATAAAAATATTCATCTAACCTATTCCTATCATCCTGATACCCTCCCATTCCTTGACTTACAAATTACAAAAAGCGGAAATCGGATTGTAACCAGTACTTTTAGAAAGGAAACAGCAGCAAACACCCTCCTCTTGGCACAGAGCCACCATCCAAAATCCCTAATTAAAGGGATACCTACAGGCCAATTTTTAAGGATCAGGCGAAACTGCTCAGAGGAGGAACAATTTAAATCTGAAGCACAGGAAATGTATAACAGATTCAGGAAAAGAGGGTACTCGCATAACTCCCTCAAAAAAGCTAGAAACAATGCATTAGGTAGGAAACGCGAAGACCTCTTACTTACAAAAACAAATATTCAGTCATCTGCTAAACCAGCAAATGATTTTCCTAGAATCATCACGAGATTTGGCTCACAATGGACCCAGGTCCAAGAGGTCCTCAATAGACACTGGCATATTCTAAGATCAACACCCTTAATCGCAAACATAATTAGCCCTAAACCACTACTCACGGCTAAAAGGGCACGTAACCTGGGTGACGTGCTAGTTCATTCAGAATACACGAGAACGACCAACAAAAACTGGCTTTCGGGGAAAAAACCCCCTCCAGGTATGCATGCATGCGGACATTGTAACATCTGTAGGTATGTGCACCACACTGATGTGTTCCCCGATCCGAGAGGAGGCAAGGACTATAAGATTAAACAGTTCATCAACTGTTCTACGACACGAGTTATATACATGCTCACATGTCCTTGTAACAAAAACTACATAGGAAAAACGAAACGCCAACTCCGGATCAGGATCGGCGAACACATTAGTGGGATACAAAATAAGAAAAAGAATAAAAACGATGATCGACCTATTCCTCAACACTTTGCTGAATTCCATGATAGTAATCCTAGGGGCCTCACAGTTAAGGGAATCTATGTGTTGAACCTGCCCCCTAGAAGAGGTGACTTTGATACTATTCTCCTTCAAAAGGAGAAAATGTGGACATACTACTTAGATTCCCTAGTGCCTAAAGGATTAAACACAGAATGTAGCCTACAACCCTTCCTTGAGAAATAATGCATTCTTTAAGACTCTTTGATAAAATCGCTATCATTACATGTTACAATTAGTCACTTCACTCTTTCCATCACCACCTTTTTCCTCCTTTTTTCCTTCTTTTCTTCCTTTCATCTAATCCTCCCTTTTCCCTTCTCTCATTCTCTTCCTTTTCTTCTTTCTTTTCTTCTATTTTGTTAATCTTTTCCCTGCCATATTCTTTCTCGCTATTCACTGACCGCCATCTCTATTTGCCTATTAATATACTTAGAATGTATGCTGCTTGATTGCTGTCTGTCTGGCACAAGAGAAGCTCTTGGTGACACCCAGTGGTTGTGTGCAAGGAACTGCACCTGATAAATCTCTACTTAAGCCTGTCACAAATGTCTCCTCCTAGCTCTGAAGAAACCAGCGTTCATTGGCTGGTGAAACGCGTCAGCGGTGTGACGTCAGCACGTCACCGGGAGCCGCGCGCTATTCGATCTGGCCCTGCTACCTACACTCCACATCTACCAGCTGATCACAGCCTCTCTACTCGGCTACGCACTGCATCGAAAAAACCGCCTCACAGAGGCCTTTCAGCTACGGACGGAACCTTACTCAGACTGCAAACCCACTGAGCTTCCAATACGGCACGTAAGTGATTTCCATCTACACAGAGACCTGGAACAAAGGACTGCCACTATTCGACGACGAGGACAGCGTGACTGGTGAGACTTCTCTACTCCACTCAGCGCTTACAAATGTATGTCGATTTCCCTGCATCCTTTTACTGCTGTCTCCCTGGATAATCACCCACTGCTCTAGCCAAGCAATTTACATCTTCTTAACATAGCAGTCTATATGGTTCCCCATGCAGTCTGCTGATCTAGCTGGTAGACAACTATTATGTATCAATGATTCAACTAGCAACTAGTCTAATTTCTCTATACTGGACTATATCACACTCAGTTTTTACGGCCAGATCGTGCACCCACTCTAATCTCTCATCATACTGCTGGTATTAGAACTGTCCGTGATATTCTGGATACTTTCCTATAGGATAACTTGATATCTGCAATCAATACCCAATTAACACGGACTTTACCAACCCCAATTATTTATAGGTGGATGTATGATGTATCGATTGACTGGTTGAGTGGATGTATGCCGCGGCTCCCCATTTGTTTTTATAAACCCCCCTTTGTGACAACGTTGTCCAATTTTTAATTGGTTGTGGCAGCCGTCTGCCCACACTGCTTCCTTTTTTGCTGCTTATTTATTTCTACTTGGTGTTTATTTTATTGGTAAATAATAAAGCTGGTTTGTAATTTCAAATAGTGTTCTTTGTTGGTCCTCTTTCTAGGGTACCTTCCCTGTTTTTTCCTATATGACTAAAGGACAACTTGAACTGCATTCAGATTTTTCTGCATGATTGATCTATACTCACCAGCTAAAGACCAATACTGAATAATTTAAGTTGGTTGATCCGGGCAAACTCTCTGTTTTTTGGTTCTGTACCAGAGGAGCTTACACTCTAATGATTTTTTTTTAAAAAGGGACAGTTATTTCCAGTGCTATGTGATAAGAGGAGTCACATGGCTAAAATAAAAATGGCTATAATTGTATTAAAGCTTTGTGAATTGTGCCTCATATGTCGTACTTCAAATTGTAGTTTCCTTTTCGTCATTTCGTTTCACCTAATGCGTTTTAAAAAGCTATCAAAATGGTCATTGTCATATTAGTCTGGATTTTATCTGCGTTATAATCTGTGTGTGTAATCATGGATATAACAGCAAAATGCTGAAACATAATGTAGACTGCAGTACTTATAATTAACACAAGGTGTTGATCTCACTTCACAATGCACAGACAGGAAGTGCTGTAGATGTATAAACAGGAAGTTCTGGGTGAGAGGTGAGTCGGGAGGAAGTAGAGAGGAGACATTGCTAGAAGTGGCAGCAGAGGAGGTAATAAGATCTGATTTTATATTTATATCCAGTAACCCCCCCCCCCCCCCCCGTCATGTCCGTCCTCTTCCTCCATAGTCACTGTGACGTCTTTTATCTTCAACAGTTGAATACCTAAATCTATAAAGGATTATAATACATACACATCCTAAATATAGAGCCATTTATCCAACTGTCCATCCAGAGCCTCTGGTTTATAGACCAGATACATCCTAAATATAGAACCATTTATCTGAGTTTTAATCCAGAGTCTCTTGTTTATAGACCAGATACATCCTAAATATAGAGCCATTTATCCAACTGTCCATCCAGAGCCTCTGGTTTATAGACCGGATACATCCTAAATATGGAACCATTTATCCAACTGTCCATCCAGAGCCTCTGGTTTATAGACCAGTGTAGAATAATTATATTAATTCGGCTTTATAATCAAGATCTGTATTTATGCAGTCTGAGTTCCCTTTTATGCTTTGACATTGAAAAAGCTCACTCAGCTCAGCATAAGACAAATCTTGAAATAGCTAGGTTGTGTGCATGTCATTTCTGTACCAGTTGTTCTCCATGTACAGAGTTAATGACTAAAGGTCAGTAGGTCAGTGGTTTCACAGATAAGAATATACTCAGAGTATCTGTCATAGACTTTATTGTAAAGATCTTTTTAAAAGTAAAAACATATATTATCTATAATATAGTTAGTTATTTGATATAGTTATTTAATTAGTTAGCTAGATTGAGTTTGTGTGAAATAATATATATTTATATATATTCAATTATAGTTTATTATGCATTTGTAAGTTTTGGTACAGAATAAGCATTTCTGTAATTTAAAGTATATCCATTACAAGAATTCGGCCATTTGGAAAGGTCATTCACTCAGAATCTGTTGTGTGTTGTTGTCAATCAAAGAAGCTTAAGAGACGTGTCAGCTGTTGGCAAAGAGAATATTTAGAATAATCACGAATATGATCATTTCATATTTAGTTCTAGCTGTATATGGTTATGGCTGTAGTTTGCTGACTAGTAGATTTGGAATTGTATAAAAACCAGTGTGACACTAGGCTAGGGGCACGACACGACATACACTACACATGTCCTTCACTCACACACAGAAGGACTTCACTACTATTACACACACACACAACCTTACACTACAGAAGTCATTTTGTTTACATTAGGCCTATATACAGCCTACCTCACAAACAGCTGCTAGAGCAGACATCTCTCTGACATAGAGAAGCACAGACGGAGCTGAAACATCTCTTGAACTTTCTTGATACAAGTTTTTGTTCCTATTATCTTTTGTTTTACTACATCAAGCTGTAAGACGAATTTAACTTTGTATATATTTTCAAGTTATTGCCAAGTGTGACCAAATAAACTCACACTTTGTTTTAAGACAGCCTGGCTACTGAACTTTTGAACAAAACGCCTAAGACACTGTTGACATAACACGTGTCTGTGAGAAGAGAAGCAATTTTCGCTTTCCCTATATTTTACAACCAGATACATCCTAAATATAGAGCCATTTATCAGAGTTTTAATCCAGAGCCTCTGGTTTATAGACCAAATACATCCTAAATATAGAGCAATTTATCCAACTGTCCATCCAGAGCCTCTGGTTTATAGACCAGATACATCCTAAATATAGAACCATTTATCCAACTGTCCATCCAGAGCCTCTGGTTTATAGACCAGATACATCCTAAATATAGAGCCATTTATCCAACTGTCCACCCAGAGCCTCTGGTTTATAGACCAGATACATCCTAAATATAGAACCATTTATCCAACTGTCCATCCAGAGCCTCTGGTTTATAGACCGGATACATCCTAAATATAGAACCATTTATCCAACTGTCCATCCAGAGCCTCTGGTTTATAGACCGGATACATCCTAAATATAGAACCATTTATCCAACTGTTCATCCAGAGCCTCTGATTTAACCAGACCCTTATCTGGCCAGGAAAGTGAGGTCAGTGAGGGTGCAGCCCCTCATTCTTAAAGTGGAGATCCACCCTGAAAAAAAAATGCTCCAAAAAATACCTATAAAAATGGAGGAAAAGAAAAAAATTTTTTTTTTTTACTTACGTGAAATGGCTGTTGCTAGGCAGTCTTCCTAATCTGCCTCTTCCTACACCGCGGTGATCTTCAGTCTTCTGCTATCCCGCGTTGTCTTCTGGGGAATGGGGCGCGGTGTGTTATGGGAACTGTGTGTGTTCCCACAACACATCGCGTCCCATTCACAAAGCACCGTGCCGCTCGCGCATGCGCAGTAGGAAACTGGCAGTGAAGCCGCAAGGCTCCACTGCCTGTTTCCCTTACTTGGGATAGGGACCCGAGAGCCGAGGGATGGGTCGGCCTCGAGCGGCCGACATCGCGTGCACCCAGGACAGGTAAGTACTTATTTAAAGTCAACAGCTACAGTGTTTGTAGCTGCTGACTTTTAATTTTTTTTTTTTTAATGACGAAATCCCGCTTTAACCATACAAGGCCACATGCTCTCAAAACTGGGAGCTTACTTTCCCAGGGGAGACCCCCCCCTACCCTGCGAAGCAGCTTTTCTTGTATAGATGAGGAAGGCTATAGGTCTTATTTGGTTTACTTCTTAACCACTTCAGCCACGGAAAACTTGCCCCCTTCCTGATCAGGCCATTTTTTGCGATCACAATTGCGCGGTCGTGTGATGCTGTACACAAACAAAATTTATGTCCTTTTTTTCCCACAAGTAGAGCTTTCTTTTGGTGGTATTTGATCACCTCTTTTTATTTTTTACGCTATAAACAAAAAAAGAGCGACAATTTAGAAAAAAAAAAAAAAAACCCCACAATATTTTTTTACTTTTTGCTATAATAAATATTAAAAAAAAAAATGTTATGAGTTTAGGCCGATATGTATTCTTCTACATATTTTTAATTTTAAAAAAAAGTGTGTATTGATTGGTTTGCGCAATAGTTAGTCTACAAAATAGGGGATAGATTTATGGCATTTTTATTATTTATTTTTTACTAGTAATGGCGGCGATTTGCAATTTTTATCAGGACTGCAACATTGCGGCGGACAGATCGGACATTTTTAACACTTTTTTGGGACCATTGACATTTATACAGCGATCAGAGCTAATCATAGCCATTGATTACTGTGTAAATGTCACTGGCAGGGAAGGGGTTAACACTAGGGGGGGAATCAAGGGGTTTAAATGTGTGTCCTCAGTGTGTGTTCTAACTAGGGGGGAGATGGGACTGACTGAGGAAGGAGACCGATCGCTGTTCCTTTATACTAGAAACACTCGGTCTGTCACCTCTCCCCTGATAGAATGGGGATTTGTGCATTTACACACGCAGATCCCCGTTCTGGCTCTGTCAGGAGCGCAGGTGCCCAGTGGACATCGTGGCCGCCGGCCACAAGCATCGGCTCCTCAGTGACACGGCAGGCGTGTGCCCCCCATACCCTTAAAGCAGCCGCCGTACAGCTATGGCGATTTGCACAGGGGGCCTTACTGCCCCCGCCAAAAGACGGCGGGTGGTTGGCAAGTGGTTAATTGAAATACAGATCTGACCGGAGAGGTGAGGAGGATTCTGGGATGTCTGTGGTGACAATTGTTACTTTCTCTCTTTACACAGGATTATAAAGTAGTCAAGAAAACATCTGTTGATCAATTAACACCCAGGAGCCGTCTTCACAGGACATCACCCATCACAGTGCCTCCACCTCACTGCCTGACAACAGAGGTTACCAGTGCCAAGAAGATCCTAGAAGTCACCAAGAAGATCATTGAGCTGCTGACAGGAGAGGTGAGCAGTGCCGGGAATTCTGGGACATTATCCAGTAACAGACAAGGGATGTGTCTGGATGGTGACTGTATCATTGTGTGTGTCAGGTTCCTATAAGGTGTCAGGATGTCACTGTCTATTTCTCCATGGAGGAGTGGGAGTATTTAGAAGGACACAAGGATCTCTACAAGGACGTCATGATGGAGAATCAGCCGCCCCTCACATCACCGGGTAAGAGGAGACTTTATTGTAAAGGAGAGAGCAGTACGGAGGGTCCACCTAGATCCCCCATCATCTGATAAACACATAGAAACAATGTATTCAGTCAGTGTGTGTGTTTCCTACAGATGGATCCAGTAATGGGAACCCACCAGAGAGATGTCCCCGTCCTCTGTATTCCCGGGATTCCACACAGGAAGATCACACCATCCCTCACCATCATCAGGTAGGTGGAACGGAGCAACTGGAACTTGATAGAGATTCCAAACTGTATGGAATGACATTCTTCTATGTAATCTTTTGCTTCTTTTTGCAAATGTATTCTGTCATCTTTGGGGTTTAGGGTGAAGAACTGAAAGACATCAAAGTTGAGGAGAAAGAGGAAGAAAAAGAAGAGATGTTGGTGAGTGGAGATCAGCAGTCTATGGAGGAGGGGGAGATGATTATGAAAAGTAAACAGGAGGAATCTTCTCTACATATGGACATAAGTAAGTAATAAATACTAAATGCAGAAAGGGTTATTTTTAAATTAACCTAAAAGAAGGTGTGCAACAAATTTACCACCACCAAAATTCTTTCCCACAACAATGAAACCTTTGTATTTGCAACAATAAACCAATGTTCCCAACAAATGAGGAGGAGATACTGTACACCATATGAAAGGTCCATCTCCATTCCTTAATATAATGTCATATTCCCAACAAATGAGGAGGAGATACTGTACACCATATGAAAGGTCCATCTCCATTCCTCAATATAACGTCATGTTCCCAACAAATGAGGAGGAGATACTGTACACCATATGAAAGGTCCATCTCCATTCCTTAAAGTCATGTTTCCACAAAATGATGTGGCTAAAACATTTTGTGATATCTCTATTACGCCCCCTATCTACCATTAATGCAGAAAGCAATGTTCCCCAGTATGCCGTTTTCTTTTTTTTTTAACAAAAAGAGAGGTGCTTTTTTGTCATAGAAGGTAAAGTTACAAAATACCAATCGACATAGTACAGAACACTACATGGAAGATATACATGCTTTAGCACAGGTAAATTCAATGTGTACATACTGAAGGGTATCATAAAAGGGATATCAATACTATATCTACAAGATAACCTCCACCTTTCCAGCCTCTAGAAAACCCTCCCACCCATTAAGCTAGTAAACATAACATACTGTACGCCTCTAGGAGGCCATCCACGGAGCCCACACTTTTTCGAATTTCCATGGGCAACCACGGTTTATATATGTCATTTTATACATGGGAATAGCTGCTTCAATCTGTGCTTCCCAGGCCGGGATGGATGGAGGGGAAGAGTCAATCCACTTCATGAGGATCTCCTTTTTTGCATAAAGGAGGTAAGAAATTAATAGTTTAAGATGATAGGGCCTCTGTTCGTCATCATGCACCCCCAACAGAGCCAGCTCCGGCAAAATCTGAATAGATATTTGCAACCTGGAATTAATTTCTCCAAAAATCGCAGACCAAAATATCGCTATAGTGAGGCACTCCCAGAACATATAGAAGAACGTTCCAATTTGAACCTTACATTTAGGACATAGGGGGTCTTTCTCAGGGAAGATGCGATGGAGTCTCTGAGGATGAATATGGCCCTAGCTATCACTAGCTTAGGGCCATAATCTAAACAGTCCTCCCATCCCTCCCTATCCAATGATGGTATGTCTGCCCGCCATCTTTCCCATAGTTTTCCTACCTTGGGGGAATCCCTACCCAGGAGCGCATTATAAAGAGAGGATAGAGGTTTAGATACATCTCCAGGAGACAGGAGTTCTTCAATGGGGTCGGCTTGTAGTAGGGGGGGTTTGTGGAAATTGAACCCTAGCCGCGTGTCTAAGCTGCAGATACCTGAATCTCATCCATTGGGGCAAACCAAATGTTGCTGTCAATTCTGGTGAAGAGAGCAACTGTCCTCTAGGCATTATGTGCCCCAGTGTTGTAATACCATATCTAGCCCAAATCTGCGGGTCTGGAATTGTACGGAAGTGTTTTAGCGCTGGGTTTCCCCACAATGGATGAGCCGGAGACAATTGTCCCGGTTTAAGGTACCTCCGTCTAGCAGCCACCCATACCTTCCATGTTGCCCGAGTAGGTCCGGGCACCTCAGGGTATCAGTATGCCATTTTCAGTGTTTTGTATCCTGTAACTAGTTTGTTTTCATATTTTGATGGTACATTTGTAACCACATCTGGCATTTTCACTTATTGCATTGGTCTGGAGGAAGAGCGAAATCTCTAGTTAATGTGATCTACTGACATTCTTACATATATTTAAACCTTGTTTTCCCATCAGATGGATGTGATGTCAGGAATTCCTCGAAGAGACATCTTCTATTATCTGCTGATTGTAAGTCAGAAGATAATGTCATCACACAGGATCCTCCAGGAGGAAATCCAAATACACAAAATAGACATCACAGACCTTCCTGTCCGGAGACATCAATGGATCCCTCTGATCAGGGGGAATCTTCTCATCAATCACATACTATGATTGTAAATATCCATGTAAGATCTCACACTGCAGATCCATCAACAGATCCTTCTAATCCCGAGGAATCTTCCTCACCCCATGAAGGAGATCACAGAGGTGACAATCTATTCTCATGTTCGGAGTGCGGGAAATGTTTAACTCGGAAAGGAAACCTTGTACAGCACCTGAGAATTCACACGGGCGAGCGTCCATATATATGTTCAGAGTGCAGGAAATCTTTCACTTTGAAAGGAAACCTTGTGCAGCACCTGAGAATTCACATGGGTGAAGGTTCATATCCATGTTCAGAGTGCGGGAAATCTTTTGTTCACAAACAAAACTTTGAAAAACATCATAGAATTCACACGGGTGAGAGTCCCTATATATGTTCAGAGTGCGGGAAAACTTTCACCCTGAAAGGAAACCTTGTGCAGCACCTGAGAATTCACACGGGTGAGGGTTCATATCCATGTTCAGAGTGCGGGAAATCTTTTGTTCACAAACACAATTTTGATAAACATCAGAGAATTCACACGGGTGAGCGTCCCTATCCATGTTCAGAGTGCGGGAAATCTTTCTTTCACAAAGGAGACCTTCGGTCTCACCAAAGAATTCACACAGGTGAGCGTCCTTATTCATGTTCAGAGTGCGGAAAATCTTTCACACGAAAAAGAACCCTTGTTGAACACCAGAAAATTCATACTGGTGAACACCCATATTCATGTTCAGAGTGCGGGAAAACTTTCAAATATAAAATAGGCTGTGTTACACACCAGAGAATACACACGGGTGAGCGTCCTTTTTCATGTTCGGAGTGTGGGAAATCTTTCACTCAAAAAGGAGAGCTCAATATACACCAGAGAAGACACACGGGTGAGCGTCCTTTTTCATGTATTGAGTGTGGAAAATCTTTCTTTTATAAAGTAGCTCTTGTTACACACCAGAGAGTTCACACGGGTGAGCGTCCTTATTCATGTTCAGAGTGCGGGAAATCCTTCACTGTGAGCGGAGAGCTTGTTAAGCATCAGAGAGTTCATACAGGTGAGCGTCCTTATTCATGCACAGAGTGCGGGAAAGCTTTCACTCAAAAAGGAGGCCTTAATATACACCAGAGAAGACACACGGGGGAGCGTCCTTTTTCATGTATTGAATGCGGAAAATATTTCATTGTGAAAGGAGATCTTGTTACACACCAGAGAATTCACACGAGGTGAGCGTTCTTATTCATGCACAGAGTGCGGGAAATCTTTCACCATGAAAGGACACCTTGTTGCACATCAGAGAACACACTCGGACTGCGTCCTCAGTGTGATCAGACTGTTTGAAGTGTTTAACAAGTAAAAGAAGTCTAATTAGACATCAGAGGCACCTGCCTGTTTTTATTTTTACAAATGTACGATGGTTTTTACTGGAGGGCCGAATCTTCTTTTGGCTTCTTGTATTTTTTGGAAACTCCAATGGTGAGATGTGCCTGCTACAATTTCTGCCCCCCACTTTGTGGTATCCCCATTTATCTAAATGACCCTATATCTAATTGTAAACCCTTTTTAGAAGGGTTTAAAAATAATCTAATGTTATGGTTATGGGTGGGCTGGCTAACTTGTGGTTGCATTTTGGGAGGCCTGCCCCCCTGGCCCAGTATGTTGGGTGGTACTGGACACAAGTGCGGCCGTTCAGATTTTTGCCCTTCTACCTCAGTTGGTTGGGCTTGAATGGACAGTGCATTGTTCATGTCGGTGGTGACATGGAGGTGACATTGCCTGCTATGCGGGATGACGTCACCATGCGGCGTGACATTATGGCGTCGCATTCACGATCGCGGGCTGGAATGCCAGAGATCACAGATTAACAGCTTTTTGGAAGTGTTTCTTTCTGGAAAATCAGACTAAAGTTATGGGCAATGCTCATAACTTCTTCCAATGCTCCGATGGGCAATTGAAGAAGATTTCTCCTTGAAATAGTATTTGGTAATCTCTGGATCTTCATGGAAATCTATAATAATCTCTAGATCTGATGAGTTTAAATATATGAAAAAGTGGTATTTGCTAGACTCTACTATCTGTATGTCTATAAACATTTATGTGCCAATACATATGGGATTTTTCTGTGTGATATGAATAAAATTTATGTATGCTTATAGGTATGGGCATTATCACTGTACGCAATCTACGGTAATTTTACGATTTTATATTTGTAATTAAAGATTTTCTTTTTGTTTCATTTTTGTAAACTGTAAAATGTCTCTTTGGCTGTTCTGAGCAGAGCGCTGCCTTTGTGAGAGGGGTCTCATTTGAGTACACCCGGCAAGGAAAGCCCTCCCTCTCATGCCCTGTTGAGGTTTATGGGGAGGTGGGCTAACTTGTTGCTATGTGTTGGGAGGTCTGCCAAGCCGGAGAATATAGTGTGGATGGTGGAGGAGAGCTGTCGGAGAATGTAGTGTGGATGGTGGAGGAGAGATGTCGGAGAATGTAGTGTTGATGGCGGAGGAGAGCTGTCGGAGAATGTAGTGTGGATGGTGGAGGAGAGCTGTCGGGGAATGTAGTGTGGATGGTGGAGGAGATCTGTCGGAGAATGTAGTGTGGATGGTGGAGGAGAGCTGTCGGAGAATGTGGTGTGGATGGTGGAGGAGATCTGTCGGAGAATGTAGTGTGGATGGTGGAGGAGAACTGTTGGAGAATGTAGTGTGGATGGCGGAGGAGATCTGTCGGAGAATGTAGTGTGGAAGGTGGAGGAGAGCTGTCGGAGAATGTAGTGTGGATGGTGGGAGGAGAGGTGTCGGAGAATGTAGTGTGGATGGTGGAGGAGATCTGTCGGAGAATGTAATGTGGATGGTGGAAGAGATCTATCGGAGAATGTAGTGTGGATGGTGGAGATCTGTCGGAGAATGTAGTGTGGATGGTGGAGGAGAGCTGTCGAAGAATGTAGTGTGGATGGTGGGAGGAGAGCTGTCGGAGAATGTAGTGTGGATGGTGGAGGAGAGCTGTCGGAGAATGTAGTGTGGATGGTGGAGATGAGCTGTCGGAGAATGTAGTGTGGATGTGGAGGAGAGCTGTCAGAGAATGTAGTGTGGATGGTGGAGGAGAGCTGTCAGAGAATGTAGTGTGGATGGTGGAGGAGAGCTGTCGGAGAATGAAGTGGGGATGGTGGAGGAGAGCTGTAGGAGAATCTAGTGTGGATGATGGGAGCAGAGATGTCAGAGAATGTAGTGTGGATGGTGGAGGAGAGCTGTCGGAGAATGTAGTGTGGATGGTGGAGGAGAACTGTCGGAGAATGTAGTGTGGATGGTGGGAGAGCTGTTGGAGAATGTAGTGTGGATGGTGGAAGGAGAGCTGTCGGAGAATGTAGTGTGGATGGTGGAGGAGAGCTGTCGGAGAATGTAGTGTGGATGGTGGGAGGAGATCTGTCGGAGAATGTAGTGTGGATGGTGGGAGGAGATCTGTCGGAGAATGTAGTGTGGATGGTGGAGGAGATCTGTCGGAGAATGTAGTGTGGATGGTGGGAGGAGAGCTGTCGGAGAATGTAGTGTGGATGGTGGAGGAGAGCTGTCGGAGAATGTAGTGTGGATGGTGGAGGAGAGCTGTCGGAGAATGTAGTGTGGATGTGGAGGAGAACTGTCGGAGAATGTAGTGTGGATGTGGAGGAGAGCTGTCAGAGAATGTAGTGTGGATGGTGGAGGAGAGCTGTCGGAGAATGTAGTGTGGATGGTGGAGGAGAGCTGTCGGAGAATGTAGTGTGGATGGTGGAGGAGATCTGTCGGAGAATATAGTGTGGATGGTGGAGGAGATCTGTCGGAGAATGTAGTGTGGATGTGGAGGAGAGCTGTCAGAGAATGTAGTGTGGATGGTGGAGGAGAGCTGTCGGAGAATGAAGTGGGGATGGTGGAGGAGAGCTGTAGGAGAATCTAGCGTGGATGATGGGAGCAGAGATGTCAGAGAATGTAGTGTGGATGGTGGAGGAGAGCTGTCGGAGAATGTAGTGTGGATGGTGGAGGAGAACTGTCGGAGAATGTAGTGTGGATGGTGGAGGAGATCTGTCGGAGAATGTAGTGTGGATGGTGGGAGGAGAGCCTTCGAAGAATGTAGTGTGGATGGTGGAGGAGAGCTGTCAGAGAATTTAGTGTGGATGATGGGAGGAGAGATGTCAGAGAATGTAGTGTGGATGGTGGAGGAGAGCTGTCGGAGAATGTAGTGTGGATGGTGGAGGAGAGCTGTCGGAGAATGTAGTGTGGATGGTGGAGGAGAGCTGTCGGAGAATGTAGTGTGGATGGTGGGAGGAGAGATGTCAGAGAATGTAGTGTGGATGGTGGAGGAGAGCTGTCGGAGAATGTAGTGTGGAAGGTGAAGGAGAGCTGTCGGAGAATGTAGTGTGGATGGTGGAGGAGAGCTGTCGGAGAATGTAGTGTGGATGGTGGGAGGAGATCTGTCGGAGAATGTAGTGTGGATGATGGGAGGAGAGATGTCAGAGAATGTAGTGTGGATGGTGGAGGAGAGCTGTCGGAGAATGTAGTGTGGATGGTGGAGGAGATCTGTCGGAGAATGTAGTGTGGATGGTGGGAGGAGATCTGTGGGAGAATGTAGTGTGGATGGTCGGAGGAGAGCTGTCGGAGAATGTAGTGTGGATGGTGGAGGAGAGCTGTCGGAGAATGTGGTGTGGATGGTGGAGGAGAGCTGTCGGAGAATGTAGTGTGGATGGTGGAGGAGAGCTGTCGGAGAATGTAGTGTGGATGGTGGGAGGAGAGATGTCAGAGAATGTAGTGTGGATGGTGGAGGAGAGCTGTCGGAGAATGTAGTGTGGAAGGTGAAGGAGAGCTGTCGGAGAATGTAGTGTGGATGGTGGAGGAGAGCTGTCGGAGAATGTAGTGTGGATGATGGGAGGAGAGATGTCAGAGAATGTAGTGTGGATGGTGGAGGAGAGCTGTCGGAGAATGTAGTGTGGATGGTGGAGGAGATCTGTCGGAGAATGTAGTGTGGATGGTGGGAGGAGATCTGTGGGAGAATGTAGTGTGGATGGTCGGAGGAGAGCTGTCAGAGAATGTAGTGTGGATGGTGGAGGAGAGCTGTCGGAGAATGTAGTGTGGATGGTGGAGGAGAGCTGTCGGAGAATGTAGTGTGGATGGTGGAGGAGAGCTGTCGGAGAATGTAGTGTGGATGGTGGAGGAGAGCTGTCGGAGAATGTAGTGTGGATGGTGGAGGAGAGCTGTCAGAGAATGTAGTGTGGATGGTGAAGGAGAGCTGTCAAAGAATGTATGGATGGTGAAGGAGAGGTGTCGGAGAATGTAGTGTGGAGGAGAGCTGTCGGAGAATGTAGTGTGGATGGTGGGGGGAGAGCTGTCGGAGAATGTAGTGTGGATGGTGGGGGGAGAGCTGTCGGAGAATGTAGTGTGGATGGTGGAGGAGAGCTGTCGGAGAATGTAGTGTGGATGGTGGAGGAGAGCTGTTGGAGAATGTAGTGTGAATGGGTGGAGGAGAGCTGTCGGAGAATGTAGTGTGGATGGTGGAGGAGAGCTGTCAGAGAATGTAGTGTGGATGGTGGAGGAGAGCTGTCGGAGAATGTAGTGTGGATGGTGGAAAGGTGTCGGAGAATGTAGTGTGGATGGTGGGAGGAGAGCTTTCGGAGAATAATTTCCAATAAGTACTGTTCATATCTGTGCGACTTCAAGACGCAGCGACTTCAAAGTAGTCCCTGCACTACTTTGGACCCACTTTGATGCGACTTGAGGTCCATAGACCTCAAGAATACACAGGCATTGCTTCAAGTCGCAGCAAAAAATCACGGCAAAACCGCACGACTTTGGGGACGCAATAGTGGAAACATAGCCTTAATGAAAGACAAGAAGTGGTGTTACAAATGGACAGGAAAAGATGTCACAGGCAGACAGGAAGTTCAAAGTTTTGAGGAAGTAGAGAGAAGACATTGCTGGAACTGGCAGCAGAGGAGGTAATAAGATATCATTTTATAACAAAGTGAAGTAACACATGCAAGAGTTGACACAGCTGCACACCCCAAAATGCATTGCAAAATTAGTGGAAAAGTTTCCCCGGGGGGGGGGGCTTTAAAGCAGCAAAATATTTTTGAAACAATGTTTAGTAGCCATGTTTGGTAAAAATATTGTTTAATTCGGACATAGAATGCATTACATAGATACAATCAATATCACATAAAATTCCAGTAGTCGACACAAGCAACAACAAAGGACCATCTCCCATGGCAATCAATTCATTAAAAAAGTTCTAATTGTACAGTTACATTTTAACAATACTATCCATGTGAATCCCCATGAATACCCCAATGCATTTCGACCCTTTTTCCTTTTCTGGTCTTCTTCGGGGGGGGGGGGGTTTAAATTCATTTGGGAATAGGAAAGTGGGCTTGTGTCGCATAGTTTGAATTAATAAAAACCGTTGCGTGCGGTGGTCCCACAATGTTTGCTCATTCCCTCTGTCACCTCTGGGCCCTGCTGTGAAATATTAGATCAAAAATTGTAATTACAATACAGTTCAGCCGTAGTGCAGTTGCTACTACTTTTCTGGTGGTGTACACAGTACACAATACAGTGTAGTGCAGTGTTGCAAAACAAAATATACATCATGTCCAGAAGGCCACCAAGGAGAGGCAGACGCTTACAGCAGGCCACTAAAAGAGGGCAAGCAGGCTCTGTGTCTACAGTCAACAGTGCTGGTCCTGGACATAGTGCACACTTGTCCTTTTTTTCTGCTGCTGGCCGTGTTATTGAGCCAGAACATGCAGAAGAGTTGGTGGAGTGGATAACAAAGCCGTCCTCATCCTCTGTCACCCAGGCTCAGAGTAGTTTTCCTTCCTATGCGCTGCCAAAGTGGCCTATTCCACTGGCTCCTTGTCCACAGTCACTCCTTCCGTAGCAAAACCATCATGCACGGAGGAGTCCCCTGAACTATTTGACCACAGTGTAGGGTACATGCTGCTGGAGGATGTGCAGTGATTTGAAGGCTCCGATGTTGGTTCCCAGGTTGAGGAAGGGAGTAACGTGAGCCTAGAGAGAGGGGGTGCCCAAGAAGGCCAAGAAACTGGCAGTCATGTTCCGCCAGCTGAAGCATAGTGCCAAGTTTGCTCCAGTGACGAGGAGGGAGGGGATGATGAGGTCACTGACTCTACTTGGGTGCCTGATAGAATAGAGGAGGAGGAGGCACAACTCCAACGAGGCAGGATGTCCTCTAGGGGGCAGCTTAAGGGCACCCACCCTACTGCATCACACCGCAGAGCTCCGCAGGTGCAGGTTGCTGCTGGCTCCCTGCGGATTTTGAAAAGTTCCTTGGTGTGGGCCTTTTTGGACACGTGTGCAGCAGATCGCACCATTGCTGTTTGCAACCTATGTCTGAAGTGGATCAAGCATGACCACAACAGCAGCCGCTTAGGCACCACATGCTTGACCAGACATATGACGACTTCCCATGCAGTCTTTTTCCCGTATACTATATTTGAGATTTAATATCTCTCAGATATGACTTGGGTTAAATGAGTTCTTTGACCATGAGTGAAAGCTTTAATACAATAACAACATTTATTGGTGAGTAGATGAAAGTCTATCTAATACACAACCATCTATCTATAGTCTACAGCAAGGAAGAAAATATTAGGTTAAAATAAGTGAATTACATGAAGGAATACAGAGTATATTCCATTAATCTGCAAACATATTTAGTTACTTACAAGTAAAATGCAGACCTTTCCCATAATTACCCTTTGCACCAAGGTTCCATCCACTTTGATAGTTGCTCTCCCATAAAAGTGTGTGTTTCCCTCCCATCTAGTCTGTGTATATCATTACATGCTAATGCCTCATTGGTTGGCATAGCATGGCTCTGATTGGTGAGCTTCCCCATTCCTGGTTAAGGACTGGCTACATCTCCAATCCCTATACGTTGCATAAGTCAGCCCCCTTTAATGCAAATCCTTGTGACTATTCTGAGCTTGAATTTTCCTGGGAAATTAAGTATTGATTACGAGTTGGTTTCATGGGATCCTTTGAAGTGAGTATGTGTAAAACAATGAGGTTTGGATCCCATTGTTTGTATACACAAGCCTAGGCACTGACTTGTCTGGTCTACCAGAGATTTCGGTAAAGATAATATGTTCTGCCCTACAAAGCTACAAGCTAAATTAAATATATTCATTATATATAAATAAATTAAATATATGAATTAAATATAAATAAATATAAATTAAATATATTCATAATTACAATATCCTACGGCAACAGCACTTCAAAAGACACACATCAAAGAAAAATGCAGACTTCACCTTGCTCCTCATCTGGGATCTCCAACCCTACTCCAGTCCTCTGGAAAACCTGAACTGAAAGGAATGAAGGTCTAGCAATAGGTGTCCCAAGTACGGTACTTGCAGCCAATCTGTATACATATATGAAATACACTGCAGCTAACTGAATCACCTGCCTGCCATAAGTATAGTAGAAACAGTACACCACCAGGAATGGATCGCAGTGAGATCTAGCTAAACTGTATGCAGTGGATATATATATATATATATATATATATATATATATATATATATATATATATATATATATACACATATACTAGACTGACTGTATATATATATATATATATATGAAATACACTGCAGCTAACTGAACCACCTGCCTGCCAGAAGTATAGAAGAAACAGTGAGTACACCAAGAACGGACCGCAGTGAGATCTAGCTAAACTGTATGCAGTGGATATATATATATATATATATATATATATATATACTAGACTGACTGTATATATATATGAAATACACTGCAGCTAACTGAATCACCTGCCTGCCAGAAGTATAGTAGAAACAGTACACCACTAGGAACGGACTGCAGTGAGATCTAGCTAAACTGTATGCAGTGGATATATATACTAGAATGACTGTATATGTATATATATATATATATATATATATATATATATATATATATATATATATATATATGAAATACACTGCAGCTAACTAAACCACCTGCCTGCCAGAAGTACAGTAGAAACAGTGAGTACACCATGAACGGACTGCAGTGAGATCTAGCTAAACTGTATGCGGGGGATATATATATATATATATATATATATATATATATATATATATACTAGACTGACTGTATATATATATGAAATGCACTGCAGCTAACTGAATCACCTGCCTGCCAGAAGTATAGTAGAAACAGTGAGTACACCAAGAACGGACCGCAGTGAGATCTAGCTAAACTGTATGCAGTGGATATATATATATATATATATATATACTAGACTGACTGTATATATATATATATATGAAATACACTGCAGCTAACTGAATCACCTGCCTGCCAGAAGTATAGTAGAAACAGTACACCACAAGGAACGGACTGCAGTGAGATCTAGCTAAACTGTATGCAGTGGATATATATACACACTAGACTGATTGTATATATATATATATATATATATATATATATATATATATATATATATGAAATACACTGCAGCTAACTGAATAACTGCCTGCCTGCTCAATCTAAATGACACTCTCTCTCCGTCCACGCCGGCAACGACACACTACACAAGGTCGACGTGCAGTCAGCCTTATATAGTGTGGGCGTGGATTTAGTCCCCCTGAGCCATGATTGGCGAAAGGCACCCTGCCTTTGACCAATTATGGCTCTCTTAACTGAGGGCGCTGTGATTGGCCAAAGCATGCAAGTTATGGTGCATGCTCTGGCCAATCATCATACAGCAATGCACTGCGCTCCAGCAGTGCATTATGGGCCATTACGCGCCGCTCAAATTTGGCGCGAACGGCCCATAATGTTCGGTTTCCTTTTCGCCATTTAGTTTCGCCTTATACATTTTAAGAAGCTATCAAAATGCTCATTCTCATTTTAGTCTGGATTTTATCTTCGTTATAATCTGTGTGTGTAATCATGGATATAACATAATAGATCAGGGGTGTCAAACTCAATTTAATCGTGGGCAGCATCAGCATTATGATTGTCCTCAAAAGGGCCGGTTGTATCTGTAAGATTAGATGGCCAGCGCATCCCCTCCCCTTACATTAGATGTCAAGAGCCACCCCACCATCAGAAGTTGAGTCCCCTACTCTCCCTTACATCACAGTGCACCCCCTTTCCTTATGCTGCTGCTGGGAAGAAGCTGGATGCATTGCTTAAAAGCAGAAAGTAGGGGTCTGGAGGAGGACCAGAGGAGGGCTGGAGCTCTCCTGCAGCTGCAGGAGAGGTGTGAGGGCCACATGAAATGGCCTGGAGAGCCGGATTCGGCCCGCGGGCCTTGTGTTTGACACCTGTGTAATAGATGGTGAGGCAGTGAGCAAAATGCTGAAACATAATGTAGACTGCAGTACTTATATTTAACACAAGGTGGTGATCTCACTTCACAATGCACAAACAGGAAGTGTTGTAGATGTATAAACAGGAAGTTCCGGGTGAGAGGTGAGTTGGAAGGAAGTAGAGAGGAGACATTGCTGGAACTGGCAGTAGAGGAGGTAATAAGATATTATTTTATATTTACACCCAGTAACCCCCCGTCATGTCCGTCCTCTTCCTCCATAGTCACTGTGATGTCTTTTATCTCCAGCAGTTGAATACCTAAATCTATAAAGGATTATAAAACATACACATCCTAAATATAGAACCATTTATCCAACTGTCCATCCAGAGCCTCTGGTTTATAGACCAGATACATCCTAAATATAGAACCATTTATCCAACTGTCCATCCAGAGCCTCTGGTTTAAACAGACCCTTATCTGAGCAAGCGGCCTGGCTGGCCAGGAAAGTAGGGTCAGTGATCGTGTAGCCCCTCATTCTTTACCATACAAGACCACATGCTCTCAAAACTTGGAGGTTACTTTGCCAGGGGAGGATTATAAGGTAGTGAAAAAAAATCTGTTGATCCATTATCACTCAGCAGCTGTCTTCAAAGGACATCACCCATCACAGTGCCTCCACCTCACTGCCTGACAACAGAGGTAACCAGTGCCAAGAAGATTCTAGAAGTCACCAACAAGATCATTGATCTGCTGACAGGAGAGGTGAGCGGTGCCGGGAATTCTGGGACATTATCCAGTAACAGACAAGGGATGTGTCTGGATGGTGACTGTATCATTGTGTGTGTCAGGTTCCTATAAGGTGTCAGGATGTCACTGTCTATTTCTCCATGGAGGAGTGGGAGTATTTAGAAGGACACAAGGATCTCTACAAGGACGTCATGATGGACAATCAGCCGCCCCTCACATCACCGGGTAAGAGGAGACTTTATTGTAAAGGAGAGAGCAGTACGGAGGGTCCACCTAGATCCCCCATCATCTGATAAACACATAGAAACAATGTATTCAGTCAGTGTGTGTGTTTCCTACAGATAGATCCAGTAATGGGAACCCACCAGAGAGCTGTCTCCATCCTCTGTATTCCCGGGATTCCACACAGGAAGATCACACCATCCCTCACCATCATCAGGTAGGACTAAGAAACTAGGTATAAAAGGTATTCTAACTAAAAAAATGCCATTCCTCAAATGTAATCTTAAATTTTTTCATAAATGTTTGCTATTCACTTTGGGGTTTAGGGTGAAGAATTTTTTTTTATATAATCTTTATTTATCAAAACGTTTTAACAATATTTATAATACATATATATACATCCATGGCATGAAACAATTCTATAATTCTTTATCGTGACCATTATTACATTCTCTATTTCCTTAAAACTACACGATTTATTCAAGGGTGAACATACATATATTTATACCCATCCCCCATCCTCTCTAACAAAACACTCAAACCCATTCATACCGACACACCAAATGACTGCAATAACCAAGGAAAGAAAAAAAAAAAAAAAAAATTAATAATTTTCCTTTAGAATTTTCTCTCTCTTTTCCCGGGGACCTCACTTCCTCCCATATTAAATTAGAGCTTCTATGCCTTTCTCAGAAGCTTTGAAGAGACTCTGTACTCTTCCCATTTAATCCATATGTTCAATATTTGTTCCTTATACCCTTCTTCTATCATCATTCTTTCCTCCAGGGCACGCATCTCCGCCATCTCACACTCCCACTCCACTACTGAGGGCATATGTGTGCTCTTCCAATTCCTTGCTATAATGGTTCGAGCCGCTGTCAAAAAATATTTCAAAATTCCCTTCTTTATTTTTTTCACTGATCCTGGGATCATAGATAATACTGCTATCTGTATTCCAGGGTATAGATCCGTCCCTGTCATATCTCTGTATATCTCAAATATTCTCTGCCAGAATGGTTGAACTTCTGAGCAATAGTACCAAATATGTGACATTGTACCCTGAGCTGCATGACACCTCCAACATATATCCTCATTATCCGGGTTTATTTTATGTAAATCCACAGGACATCTATACCATCTGGCTAAGATTTTATAGTTCCTTTCTTGATGTTTAGCAGATATTGAGAGCTTATGGGTTGCTATGATTGCTTTTTTCCACCTTTCCCTAGGGATTTCCATCCCTATCTCTATTTCCCACTTCTTAATGTAGGGTAATTCCAGTTTTTTGTTCTCTGAATTTAAATATTTATATATCTTAGATAGAACATGGGTGGGTCTATGTTCCTGCAGGAAAATTTTTTCTAGATCTGTCAGAGGCCTATCTATTACCGATTCCTTTATTAAAGATGTAATATACCGTTGAAGCAATCCATACTGCATCCATTTTGTTTTATGTTCTTCGCCTAATCTATCCAATGGGAGGAGTGTATTCCCTACCATTGTTTCCACTATCCTGGTATCCTCAGATCTCTTCCATTTAAGAAATGTTTTGGCTTCAAGTGCCAATGGGAATTCTGGGTTACCAAATAATGGAATCATTGGGCCTCTATTGGTAGATCCTATCCCTTTTTTTATCATGCTATCCCATACCTTTAGTGTTGATACCACTAGAGAGGGCATTTCTCCGTCTGGCGGTCTTAGCTCTTTTCTAATCCATGGTAATGATTTTAATTTTAAGGCCGTGATCTCTTCTTCAAGCCTCACCCACTGTTTATTATCTCTGTTGTGGAACCAATCCACCATTCTTGTTACCAAAATTGCTCTAAGATATAAATCTATATCTGGAAGGGCAAGGCCCCCGTCTCTTTTATTTTTGTTTAATACTGTTCTATTGATTCTGGGGGTCCTGCCTCCCCAGACAAACTTACCTATTAAACTATGTAGTTTTTTTACATTTGTTGCGGGAAAAGTGGGTATCGCTTGTAACATATAGAGAATCTTGGGTAATATGTCCATTTTCACTATACTTATTCTACCCATCCAGGAAAACATTCCTTTCTCATACTGTTGTAACATTCTCGCAGTTTTCTGCACCATCGGGACATAATTATATTCCTGCAATTTACCAAGGTCGGTAGGAATATAGATACCTAAATATTTGATTGCATTTACCTGCCATTTAAAAGAAAAATTGTTTTTAAGGAGTTCCAACATACTATTTGGCAGATTAATATTTAGAGCTTCAGATTTATTATAGTTTACCTTGAAATTGCTAAGTGCCCCATATCGTTTAAATTCAGATATTATATTTGGTAATGATATCAAGGGATTTGAGATATATAATAGAATGTCATCTGCATATACTGACATCTTGTACTCTATGTCTCCCACTTTGATTCCTTGTATGTCTTTATTTTCTCGGATTGCTTTTAGTAAGTGCTCCATCACTAGTATATATAGCAGTGGGGATAGCGGACAACCCTGTCGGGTGCCGTTCGTTATAGGGACTACCTCCGAAAGATCACCATTTGCCCTTATCCTAGCTGTTGGATTCTGATATAATGCCATTATTTTATCTATAAGTATCGGGCCCAATCCCCATTGTACTAATGTCTCTCTAAGAAAGTTCCATCCCACCCTGTCAAAAGCTTTCTCAGCATCAATTGCCAATAGACAGGATGGGATGGAACCTCTCTGTGCATGTTCCACCAGTGTGAGTGTTTTTAGGGTGTTATCTCTTGCCTCCCTACCTCTCACAAAACCTACTTGATCTAAATGTATATACAGAGGCATTATAGGTGTCAGTCTATTGGCGATTATTTTAGAGTACAATCTTAAATCAATGTTTGTCAGCGAGATTGGTCTATAATTTCCACATAATGTATGATCCTTCTCTGGTTTGGGTATAAGTGATATATACGCCTGCATACTTTGTGGGACAAAAGGCACTGAGGTAGATACTGCATTAAAGGTCCGCGTTATTATAGGGATAAGTTCTTCTTTAAATGTTTTGTAGAATCTAGGGGTAAAACCATCCGGGCCTGGGCTTTTCCCAGGTACTAATGCATCAATTGCTTTTTGTACCTCCTATCTCTGAGAAATCCTGGTCTAATTGTGATGTTTCTGTTGGTGCTAGTGTGGGGAGTGCAGTTTCTTTAACATATTGATACACACTTTGTTGAAATCCTTTCGGATCGCTGTTTATGCTATCGTTAGGTATATTATATAATTTTGTATAAAAAATCTGAAACTCTTTTAATATTTCTTTTGAATCATACCTCATATCTCCTTTTTCTGACTTGATTTTAATTATGGGCATTGTATTGCCCCGGTGGCGCAGAGCCCTAGCAAGAAGTTTACCTGGTTTATTACCCTGCTGATAATATAAAGAGCGATTACTATCTCTTATTCGTAAAGTTTGCTCATTTATCAGTGTTTTTAGTTCTGTTTTCATATCCGTTAGTTCGATTAATTTATCACGCGTTGGGTTTTGTTTATGTTGGGTTTCTATTTTAGGTATTTCTTTTAATAATTGAGTCATTTTATTCCCTTTTATTTTCTTCAACCTGGCCCCATGTTTTATAAAAAAAACCCGAATTACGCACTTTAATGCTTCCCACTGATTCGGCAAGGATGTAGTATCTTTTATGTGATCATATATAAAATCTATTATCACTTTTCTAATCTCTGTCACACATTTTTCATCATACAACAGATTGTCATTAAGTTTCCAATTTCCCCTATTATTTTTACTCTTAAATATATCTAGCACCAAGAACACTGGCGCATGGTCTGACCACAAGGAGCTACCTATCTCAGTGGATAAGGTTATTTCTATCCCCATCTGATTTATCAAGAAAAAATCTAATCTATGGTATGTCCCGTGGACTTTTGAGTGGAACGTGAAGTCTTTTTCGGTTGGGTGCAATACTCTCCAAATATCAAATAACTGATATTTTACCATCATGTCTGAAAAACTTTTTTTCTCCCTACCCGCCTGTATTTGTGATGGTGCTGTAGTGTCCTTCTCTCTATCTAAGACAAAGTTGAAGTCCCCCCCTATTATTATTATCCCTTCTGCCTTTTCCATAAGCATTTTTAACATTTGTGTTCCTACTTTGTGTTGACCCTGATTAGGTAAATATATATTAATGAAAGTATATTTCTTACCGAGTATCAACACTTTGAGTAGTATCGCTCTTCCATCTCTATTACGCCATTCCTCCAACACTTGGTGTGGTATTGTCTTATGTATTGCAATAGAGACAACTTTTGATTTTGAATACCCGAAGGAATCATGATACCATGCAGTATAGAATCTATTTTGTAGTTTAGGGATATGATCTGTGCGGAAATGCGTCTCCTGGAAGAATATTACACCAACTTTTTGTTTATGGAGAGAGCACAGAATCTGAGACCTCTTTGCCGCCGAGTTAAGGCCTCTAACATTATAAGAACATATTTTCATACTTCAAAATCCAAGAGGTACCCAAGAAAGAGAAAAAAAAAAAAAAATAAATAAAAAAAAAGAAAAAAATTTAGGGGAGGGGGAAAAACACACACTCACACTCACCACTCGCACTACCCTAAAACTATTGACTTATATAAAGTCTGTCTTACTAACTAAAGTAAGTTCCCTATAGGGGGGTCACCGGACACCGCTGTCCCAGATTAGCCGCTCTATCGGTGGCGCATGCTATGATTAAGCCTTAATTTACTATTATTTTATTTCATCTACTCCCATCTCCCGTCCCCATATTGATTTTCCTTACCCTCACTCTAGGCCAGTAGAGAGGGAGAATAGGAGAGCACAGGCGGGGGTGGGAGCATGGGGAGGGTCTTTCATCTTAAAACCTACATCTTATGTGTACCTATCTATTTTCCCCTCCTCATCCCGTCCCGCGTGAGGGATGTCTCTGTCCGACACTGCGAGGAGGGGGTGCAGAGACACAGCCAGAGGGGGGATGGAGAGGGGAAGAGAGAAAAAAAAAAAAGGAAACCCTACTATAATTACCTAAAACCCTCTGATGTCGATTCCATCAGTGTATGCTGATTTATTGCATAATAATAAATTGTGTAATGTGAACATCTCACCAAAAAAAAAAAAAAAAAAAAAAAGGGGAACCCCCACCTCTCCCCCTAGCTATCCCTCCCCCATGTCAACACACACCTGCCAAATTACCCCAAACCCTCTTAGTGTCGTATCCATCAGTAACAGCATATCCATCAATCTAACTATTTTGTTATATTTGTTATATAGTAATAAATATATAGTGCATCTCATCAAAACACATTATTCAAATCTACAAAAATATCCAATATAGGAAAAAAAAAAAAAAAAAAAAAAAAAAACAGAAAAACCCCATCCCCCATCCTCCCCGACTAACACTCCCCCCATATCTCCCCCATACCCTCTAAGTGTCATATCCAACAGTGACCGTAGTGTCCAACCAATCTGTCAATCTATGCTATTTTATTATAAATAAATAATAAGTAATATGGTGGAAACATCTCACTAAGAAAAAACAGTGTCAAATCTATTAAAATATCCTACGAAGAAAAAAAAAAAAAAGCAAAAAAAAAAAAAAAAAAAAAAAAGTAAAAAACATTCCAACAAACTATTCTGTTATGATACCTTATTGTGTACTATATTGTGCTAGTATCTCACCACAAAAATAATGTGCAAGTCCAAAAAAAAAAAAAAATAAAAAAATAAAAAAATTTTCATAATCCCCTTTCCTCACTCCCCCCTATATTGTTTACTTTTCCCTTCTCTTCTCTCCCCTCCCCCCCCATGCAGCTTCTATTTGTGTGACTAGTCGATTAATGATCCCGTATCACCTTTTCTCTCCTCTCCCCCCTCCCCCATACATTGCTCCTCAAAATCTTCTTGGCGATTTCATATAAGAAATGGGCCAGTCCGGCAGTTCCACTTCTGAAAGTTTAAGGGTTGCCAAAAACTGTGGTAGATCTTCTAAATCGTTGAATGTTGCAATTGCTTCCTCTTTTTGGGCCTGTAACTGAAATGGGAATTTCCATCTATACTGCAGATTATTTCTTTTAAGTTGTTCCACCAAGGGTTTCAGTGCTCTTCTCCGATCTAGTGTATATTTTGATAAATCTTGAAAAAATAGTAATGAATCTCCCTCATGCTGGATATTTTGGTTTTGTCTTGCTGCTAGCATGATTCTGTCCTTTATGTGAGCATAATGCATCTTGCAGATGATATCCCTTGGTTTGCTAGGATCTACTCTCCTTATTCCTGATACTCTATGTGCACGGTCTATTATCAGGTCTTTTATATCTGTATCTTGACTTATTTCCTGAAAAATTTTTTGTAACGTTGTTGTAAGATCCTTAGCATTAACCTCTTCTTTTAATCCTCTGATTCTTATATTGGACCTTCGACTTCTATTTTCTTGCTCATCTAGGCTATTTATTAATTGGTTTATTTGATTCCCTTGTTTTTGTATTTTTTCTTTTATCTTCAATAGCTCTTGCTCTGTTTTTGAAACTCTATTATCTAATTTAGTTGTTTTTTCTTGTGCATCTTTTGTGGCTATCTTGAGTTCTTGGATTTCAGTTTTATATGTTCTTTCCAATCTATGTACATATTGATCCATATCTGCTCTGGTAGGGAGAGATTGAATGTATGTCCTCATATCCCAATTTCCTTTATCCTCTTCTTTTTGTTCGCTTAAAGAGCCTGATGTATCTATTGGTGAGCTATTTCTTGGGTGAGTGATTTGCTCTTCCCCTGACGATCTGGATGTGACTGAGGTTTCCGCAATATTTGATATTTCCTGTGGTGGGTGCAGACCTTGAATAGTTCGGGGTGATTGCAATTGTAATTGTTGAAAAATCTCTTTTATATCCATTTTTTGTGTAGATTGGGCCCCTGTAGGGTTTTTATTTGTGCTCTCCATTTTATCTTTCTTATTTTTTTGATGTTGGGGTGTTTTATTACCTTTCTTGGGTGCCATATCTTAATTAAGGCTTCTGTTTCTTAGTCCTTGCTGTATAAAGCGGATATTTTATATGTTCTTTATGATTACTTATCCGTCTTGGCTCTTGATTGATATCTTCCTTTCTTCCCTTTCTCCCCCTTCTTTTAGCACAATAGTTATCAGGGTGTTGCCAAGCCCTTTAATTTAAATTTATATACACAGATCCTTAATTAGTACTGGGGAAACCCATAGAAACTAGTGGCATAGTGTGTGTTGTCTCTACACCTGTATTGTGTGATTAGGGTTTAGTTGGCTTTATTGCCCCAACAATACCTATGAAAGAGACCCTTAAATCTTCTCCATGCCTCTATTTAAGGAAGGTTTAAAAGACAGTAATTATTTATGCAGTCCTATGGGCTTGTATGCAGCCCTTATATAGTCCTTATATATTCCACCATTCCTTTATATGCCTTCATACCTTGTATAGAGATCTTTGTTTTCCTTTCTTCGTTTGTTGTTTATTTGAAGTACCGTGGTGCTCCTGTTTCCTCTATGTAAGAAGTATAGACTCTGTGGCTTGAGGACGCTTGATTTTTTCCTGAGCTCTGCTCCCGAGCTCTGCTGTCTGTGTCCTGAGCTCCTCCGCCGGAGTGCGTGTCTTCCCAGCGAGCTGCCTCCGCTGCCTGTGTATGTAGACAGACGGGGACTCCCGCACAGTACTGCGCAGACTCCTGGCTCCTGGCTCTGTCCTCGATCTCTCACCAGCGCCCAACAGGTACCGCTCTTTCCTTAATCTCCTGGAACTATTCAGGCCGCCTCGATACACCGCTCCGGTTGTGGCGGCACTTATTTAGGTGACTCAATCTCTAGTTAGAGGTAGTCTCTGGCATGCAGTCTAGAAGTTAAGCCTGTGTAACAATTGGCATGGCCCTCCTTCTCTATAGTGTCTGCAGCATGTCTGCCTCCCGATCTCGCTAGGCAGCCATCTTGGACATCAGCTCCTCCCCTAGGGTGAAGAATTGAAAGACATAAAAGTTGAACTAAAAGTAGAAGAGGACGAGACATTGATAAATGGAGATCAGCAGTCTATGGAGGAGGGGGAGATGATTATGAAAAGTAAACAGGAGGAATCTTCTCTACATATGGATACAAGTAAGTCATAAATATTAAATGCAGAAAGGGTTCTTTTTAAATTAACCTAAAAGAAAGTGTGCAACAATTTTACCACCACAAAAATTCCTCCCCACAACAATGAAACTTTTGTATTTTCAACAATAAACCAATGTTCTCAACAAATGAGGAGGAGATACTGTACACCATATGAAAGGTCCATCTCCATTCCTCAATATAATGTCATGTTCCCAACAAATGAGGAGGAGATACTGTACACCATATGAAGGGTCCATCTCCATTCCTCAATATAATGTCATGTTCCCAACAAATGAGGAGGAGATACTGTACACCATATGAAAGGTCCATCTCCATTCCTCAATATAACGTCATGTTCCCAACAAATGAGGAGGAGATACTGTACATCATATGAAAGGTCCATCTTCATTCCTCAATTACAGTGGGGACGGAAAGTATTCAGACCCCCTTAAATTTTTCACTCTTTTGTTATATTGCAGCCATTTGCTAAAATCATTTAAAGCGGAGTTCCACCCAAAAGTGGAACTTCCGCTCATCGGATTCCTCCCCCCCTCCGGTGTCACAGTTGGCACCTTTCAGGGGGGAGGGGGGGTGCAGATACCTGTCTAAGACAGGTATCTGCACCCACTTCCGGGAATAGACTCCCATGGGAGTCACGCCCCCTCCCGCACTCCCCCCTGTCTCCTTGGAAAGACACAGGTCCCAGGAGATAGCGGGGACCATTGAGAAAGCGCAGCGCGACTCACGCATGCGCAGTAGGGATTCGGGAAGTGAAGCCGCAATGCTTCACTTCCTGATTCCCTCACTGAGAATGGCGGCAGCAGCACCCGAGGATCGAGGGACGGTTCGGTCTCGGGTGCCGACATCGCTGGACCCCGGGACAGGTGAGTGACGTTATTTTAAAAGTCAGCAGTTGCAGTATTTGCAGCTGCTGACATCTAAAAAAAAATTTTCGCGGGACTCCCGCTTTAAGTTAATTTTTTTCCTCATTAATGTACACACAGCACCCCATATTGGCAGAAAAACACAGAATTGTTGACATTTTTGCAGATTTATTAACCTCCCTGGCGGTATGATTATTTCGGATTTTAGGTGCTGAAAGCGGTACAATTATTTTGCATGGAAATTTGGCGTTTTATATTGTAGGTCTGTAATTCTTAGCAATAACACACTTAAATCTGTCCAAACAAGAGTCTAGTAGATATCCCAGGTATGATGAAGTTTGAAACACAAAAACATAAATTATAATATAATAAATAAAAATAAATAATAAAAAAAAATAAAAATAAATAGTAATGAAATAAATTTCCCCACGATTCACTATCGCTCAATTCTGCAAGTGTTCTAATTTACTATCGCTGTTTTCTAGCTGGTCTAAAGCCACTTTTGACGTAAGGGGACACTTTTTGGTTGCTATGGACAATCTCCAGTTTCCAGGCAGAAAGAACAGTATATATCACATAAAACTGCATGCAGGGCACTGGACAAACCACTGGGGAGAAAAGGGATGTGAAATGATTTCATACAGTACTGTAATCTGTAAGATTACAGTACTGTATGTGTTATGATTTTTACTTTTTTTTTAATTTGCCGCCAGGCTCCGCCCCCGTGCGTCGCGACGCTCGCAGGGAACGGATCCTGGCAAGGAGAGGCTTCGGAGGAGGACAGAGCCCACGGACACTGCGGGGGACATCGCAGGATCCCGGGGACAAGGTAAGTAAAGCCACACCAGGATCCTTCGATGTAATCCCGAGTGTGGCTCGGGGTTACCGCTAATGGTCCTGAATTTTAACCCCGAGCCACACTCGGGAAAACTGCCAGGGAGGTTAAAGAAGAAAAACTGAAATATCACATGGTCCTAAGTATTCAGACCCTTTTCTCAGTATTTAGTAGAAGCCCCCTTTTGATCTAATACAGCCATGAGTCTATTTGGGATGCAACAAGTTTTTCACACCTGGATTTGGGGATCCTCTGCCATTCCTCCTAGCAGATTCTCTCCAGTTCTGTCAGGTTGGATGGTAAACGTTGGTGGACAGCCATTTTTAGGTCTCTCCAGAGATGCTCAATTGGGTTTAAGTCAGGTCTCTGGCTGGGCCATTCAAGAACAGTCACAGAGTTGTTGTGAAGCCACTCCTTCGTTATTTTAGCTGCGTGCTTAGGGTCATTGTCTTGTTGGAAGGTAAACCTTCAGCCCAGTCTGAGGTCCTGAGCACTCTGGAGAAGGTTTTCGTCCAGGATATCCCTGTACTTGGCCACATTCATTTTTCCCTTGATTGCAACCAGTCGTCCTGTCCCTGTAGCTGAAAAACACCCCCACAGCATGATGCTGCCACCACCATGCTTCACTGTTGGGACTGTATTGGACAGGTGATGAGCAGTGCCTGGTTTTCTCCACACATAGCGCTTAGAATTAAGGCCAAAAAAATCTATCTTGGTCTCATCAGACCTGAGAATCTTATTTCTCACCATCTTGGAGTCCTTCAGGTGTTTTTTAGCAAACTCCATGCGGGCTTTCATGTGTCTTGCACTGAGGAGAGGCTTCCGTCGGGCCACTCTGCCATAAAGCCCCGACTGGTGGGGGGCTGCAGTGATGGTTGACTTTCTACAACTTTCTCCCATCTCCCGACTGCATCTCTGGAGCTCAGCCACAGTGATTTTTGGGTTCCTCTTTACCTCTCTCACCAAGGCTCTTCTCCCCCGATAGCTCAGTTTGGCCGGACGGCCAGCTCTAGGAAGGGTTCTGGTCATCCCAAACATCTTCCATTTAAGGATTATGGAGGCCACTGTGCTCTTAAGAACCTTAAGTGCAGCAGAAATGTTTTTGTAACCTTGGCCAGATCTGTGCCTTGCCACAATTCTGTCTCTGAGCTCTTCAGGCAGTTCCTTTGACCTCATGATTCTCATTTGCTCTGACATGCACTGTGAGCTGTAAGGTCTTATATAGACAGGTGTGTGGCTTTCCTAATCAAGTCCAATCAGTGTAATCAAACACAGCTGGACTCAAATGAAGGTGTAGAACCATCTCAAGGATGATCAGAAGAAATGAACAGCACCTGAGTTAAATATATGAGTGTCACAGCAAAGGGTCTGAATACTTAGGACCATGTGATATTTCTTTTTTTTAATCAGAAACAAAGTTTATTGAGCATAAAAGTCAGTACATATTAGGAATGTTAAAGTACAAAGTGCAGCATACACTGGAATCAGATGTATTAACTTTTACACTGAAAGTCTTGACAAGTCATTGCAAACCAGTGTCAGGGTGTACATCTTAATTAGGTTAATAAGAAATTTGGTCATAAGTAAAGGTAAGTGCCATTATACCAACAGACATATATATGTTGTGTAGTGCTAGTCTGTGCATGTAGAGGCTTCATTTATCCATCTATCCCATATTTTGTGGTATTTGGCTGGGCAACCACGGTGGGTATACAGTACTTTTTTGTAGGGTAGGGTGAGGTTCACTGCCCTCTTCCAGTGCTGCACAGTGTGGGGGGGGGGGGTTGGGCAGAAGCCACAGTTGGGCAACCTGCAATCTGGCTATGAAGAGGGTCTCCTGCATAAATATTGATAAATATTTCTCCTCCTCCAAGACTGCGAGCAGACCAAGTAAACATTGGCGAGGGCACAGCGTCAGAGGAGAGCCCATTTGATCATGGAGAAACTTGACTATTTGCAGCCAGTAATTCTGAATAGTTGGACAAGACCATATTAAGTGATAGAAGGTACTGGGGGTGTTTCCGCAACGAGGACAAGCTGGAGTAGTGTCCGGCCTGTATTTAAGGATGCGTGCAGGGGTGAGATAAGATCTGTGGAGAATGTATAAGTGGGTGAGGCGATCTGATAATTTCGGAGATACTTTTGTACAAGTCCCGAGTATGTCCCCCCACTGGTCATCATCAAAGGTCCCGGTATCGGCCTCCCATTTAACCCTTATGTTTTGTGTGTGAGTGGTGGCAGCAGGTAGGAGAAGGAGACTGTATAGGGTGGAAATCAGCTTTTTCGGGTCGTCACCTAAGAGTAAATCTGTGGCTGTCAGCACTTCTAGAGCGGGAATAGAGTTGTTAAATTGAGACTGAAGGGCGTGGCGAATCTGGAGGTACCTAAAAAAATATGGTTAGGAAGGGCGAATTCATCTTTTAGAGCCTGAAAGGACCTGACCTCCCCTCCCCTCCCACTACAACCTGATAAAGGTATATGATTTTATAGATGATCCATAGTTTAAAGTCTGGGATGGTCAACAGTTCAGGGAGCTGAGGATTGTCCCATAGTGGAGTATGAGCGTGAACAGGAGGAGCTCCGATAGTAGTAAGTGTGCGGTGCCAGATTCTACTATGGTGCTGTAACAGTCGGTTCCCACCCGCAAGACTAGAATTACCCCTATGTTTGCAAAAAAGTATCTGGAAGGGGTGGGCCACTACGTCAGAGGCGTGTGTGCATGCCAGAATAGTGTAACGGAGTCTGTCGTGCTTATTGAAATGGTAAAAATGGGACAGCTGGGAAGCAAAATAATAAAGTGCGAGGTCAGGGGTGGCCGTGCCCCCCAGGTGGGTGGGACATTTAAGGGTCTGCCATGATAGCTTATGTCTGGATGTGCCCCATATAAATGTATTGAGTATGGACTCGAGGGACCTGAATATATGAGCTGGGACATACAATGGGGCATGCCAGAATAGGTATAACAGCTTGGGAAGAAGAATCATCTTCACCAAGCTATTACGACCCATCACTCCCAGAGGAAGTCTGGACCAGACTTGCGTCTTGTTTTTAAGATATGCGAAAATTGGTTCAATATTTAGGTGTATGTAGTCTGTTAGGGAGCGTGAGCATTGTATGCCTAGGTATTTAAGCTGGCTGGTCCTTACCAGTGGGAGGGACACCTGAGTATTCGTTGGAACAGAAACATCTATGGGGAGTATTTGAGACTTAGACCAATTAATTTGTAGCCCTGAAAAGGTCCCAAATTGCTGGATAAGTTGTAGAGCTGTAGCCAACGAGGGACCTGCGTCTGATAAATAAAGTAGCATATCGTCAGCATATAAACTAAGCACCTCGGTCAACTGCCCCCGGCGGAGGCCCTTGATGCCAGGGTGCGCTCTGATGGCTATGGCCAATGGCTCGACAGCTAGAGCATATAACATGGGAGATATTGGGCAGCCCTGACGTGTTCCCCTTGACAGTGAGAATGGGGTGGACATTTTGCCGTTGACCTGGATCCGAGCAGTGGGAGCCTGTTAAAGGGGTTGGAGCCATTTAATGAACCTGGGGCCAAACCCGAATCTATGGAGGCACTCCCAAAGGTAACTCCACTCCACAGAATCAAACGCCTTGGCGGCATCCAAACTGACCACCACCCTGGACCCAGTCTCATCATGTGTAGCTTGAAGATTTGTGAATAGCCTTCTCAGGTTAAACGCTGTGTTCTTATTGGGCATAAAGCCTGTTTGGTCAGGGTGAATGAGGCTGAGGATGACCTTGTTAAGTCTCATGGCAAGAATTTTAGCGAGAATTTTCACATCCAATTGGAGGAGAGAGATCGGGTGGTAGGACTCGGGTTGGAGGGGATCTTTGCCAGGTTTGGGGATGAGGACAATCAATGCCTCGTTCATGGTGCGCGGGAGTGTGCTGGACGTGTGTATGTGTGAATATAAAGCCTCTAGTCTGGGAATGAGGACCTCCTGGAATTGAGAATAGAACTCCAGAGGGAGGCCGTCTGAGCCTGGGGCCTTCGACGCTGGGAGGTTTGCCATCGCCGCTTTGATGCACTACTCAGTTATAGGTGCCTCCAAAAGTTCTACCTGAGTGGTTGAGAGGGAGGGGAAGTCGATATTATCTAGGAGAAGGTGTAGCTCGTCCAGGGGTCGGCTAGCTCTAGAAGTGTATAGGTCGGCGTAGAATCTTCTAAATTCATGGGCTACTTGTTCAGGGTCCGTGAGCATGGTACCATCATGTGAGCGGAGCTGAACCACCACCGGAGGCGTATGGTCCAAATGGGCCATGTAGGCTAAGGGTTTCCCCGCCCGCTCTCCATGCTCAAAGATCCTTTGTTTACTAAAAAAGATTCCCTTCTTTGCTTTCTCAAAGTGTAAGTGATCAGTAAGCCTAGATTGCAAGCGTAGTTGGGCAGAGTTGGAGGGTGTTGGGTTTGACAGGAAAGCCTGTTCGAGGGAGCCCAAGTGCTCCTCGGCCTGTAACGAAATATTGTTAGAGGAGGCTTTGTGCCTGTTGATGTGTGTAGATAGAATCAGGCGGGCATGAGCCTTGAAGGCCTCCCACACCACTCCGGGCGGGGCCGACCCCTGATTAGTCTGAAAATAGAGAGACCACACGCGCTGTATGATCTCAATATCAGTGAGGGTTGCGAGCCAGAATGGATTCAGCCTCCACAGACGGGACGGCGGGGAGGACGGTAGCCTCAGATTGATCCAGTAGGGGGAATGGTCTGAGAGAACTCTCACGCCGAACCCCACTGCAAGGAGGCTCGGAATGAGAGTGGGGGTGAGCATAATCATGTCTAGGCGGGACATTGCATTTTGTGCGGGTGTAAAGCAAGAATATGCGGATGTGTTGGGATATTTAAGTCTCCAGGTGTCGGATAGGGCAAATTCCAAGAGGAATCTACCAAACTCAGTGAGAGTCGGCCTATTTTGTGACGTATTTGATGGGTGGAGCCTGTCTAGGAGGGGGTCAATCACCATATTAAAATCCCCCATCCAGATCGCTGGTATCGTGGGATGCTCAGACATAAAAGCTAGCCCCTTTCTGAGGGCAGTAAATTGAAAGGGTGGGGGTACATAGAAGGCCAGCAAAAGGGTTTCAAGACCCCCCACAGTTACATGTAAGAACAGGAACCTCCCCTGCTGGTCCGATTTTAAATTATGCAATTGTAAATTAACCGTTTTGGCTATGAGGATAGCTATACCTCTGGAGTTGTTGGTGAATGGAGCCTGGTAAGTCCAGCCCACCCATGGTTTTTTAAGGGCCATTTGAAGTTGCCCTGTTATGTGGGTCTCCACTAGCACAGATATGTCCGCGCGCATGCGCTTAAGGTGAGACAGCACAGCTAAGCGTTTGGACTTATCACGCAGCCCTCTCACATTCCATGTGACTATTTGTAAAGAGGCCATCAGGTAATTGAGTGGAATGTGGTGTCTAGTCGGACCAGCAGGAGAAGACCCACCACCCCAACCACCACAGCCAGTCCCGCACCGGGTATCATTATAAAAAAATAAACAACTCCAACCGCACAGATCTTGGCTGGGAGGTCCCGCAGATTGGCCGGAACCATAGAGTGGGTCCTGCCAATCTGCAGGAAGCCCCGCATATGAATAAGACAATGGATACAGACATAAGCAGACTAGCTGTGGGTTGTATGGCATGAAATGTCAGACATTGCTCGTATGCAAAGAAATCAATAACATTAACAAATAAAACAAAAAAAACGGAAACTATGCCAACTCTGGACCAGCGTGGCTTATCAAACTTGTGGCAACCCTCCGCATC
Organism: Lithobates septentrionalis; assembly: GCA_037952835.1. NCBI lineage: Eukaryota > Metazoa > Chordata > Amphibia > Anura > Ranidae > Lithobates > Lithobates septentrionalis. The sequence continues at coordinate 152,855 of JBBDGP010001525.1, forward strand.
CGTGGGGGTTGCTGCTGGCCAGGGAAACATTTCTTTGTGCAGTTGCAGGGGGGCACCCAGACCGGTTAGTAAGATAAGCAGGAAGTTTAGGAGCAAGGGTATAGTTGGAGCAGGTGCCACCTCACAAACTGCTGAGGGCGAACAAAAGTTAACTGAAGAACATGGCGGTGCTAAACAAATTAGCATCCGAACGTCTGAGGGGGGTGCTTCAAATTACTTGAGCCCGGCTGGGCATGCAGTTCATCATAGGGGGCTAAATGAAGTAGCGGAGTGACAAAGATGGATGGCTTTAAACCAGGTAAATGTGATGGGAGAGGAAAATAGGTAGTCAAACAATATAGGCATCCTCTGGATCAGCAGGGAGTTTGGGTTTAATATGGGGGAAGGAGAGTGAACAGGGTAACTCACTGTTAGTATAATGTAAGTCTCCGGGATGGAAGATTCCTGCATATCACGGGACAGAGGAGTGATGGTTTGGTGTTCGGATCATGGTGTCGTCGAACCGGACGTGGCTCAGCCCTCCAGCCAGGAGATGACCGCCGAGGGATCCTCGAAAAAGTGAGCCTTGCCGCCCCAGACCACACGAAGGCGCGCTGGAAACAGCATGGCGTATGCCAGGTGACGGTTGCGCAGCTGACGCTTGGCCTCCAAGAATTGTGCCCTCTTCTTCTGCACCTCGGCGGAGAAGTCGGGATAAACTGCTACGTGTGCGTCTCCAAATGGGATGTTGCCCTTTTCCCGGGTAAGGCGCAGGATGGTGTCCCTGTCTCGAAAGTTTAGCAATTTCGCGATGAAGGGTCGCGGAGGGGCTCCAGGAGCAGGTGGCCGTGCCGCCAGCCGGTGCGCGCGCTCCACCACAATGGTGGAGGAGAAGGCCTCCCTGCCAAAGTTAGTAATCAGGAGATTCTCTAGGAACGTCGGGGGTTGGAGCCCTCCGCTTTCTCTGGAAGTCCCACAAAGCAGGGGTTGCAGCGGCGCAGTCTGTTCTCCATTTCGTCCTGTTTACTAAGGACTGTATTTAGCTGATACTGTAACCTCTCCACGTTGATCTGTAATGGTGGAATTTCATCCTCTGCCTGGCCAATCCTGCGCTCCGTCTCGGACACTCTCTCCCTTAGCTTATGAATGTCCTGCCGGATAAGTGATATCCACCTTGACCTCTTCTATCTTGGAGGTGAGGGTCGTTTGGCAGACAGAAACTGCCTCCAAGATCCGAGCAGTGTCTCCGGATCTCTTCCCCTGATGCCGTGGGAGCGCCATCTTCAGTCACCGACTCCCGCTCCTCGTGGCGGTATTTGTCAAGCTTCCCGAGCGTCCCGGTGTTACGGTTAGGTGGCGACATGGTCGCGGGAGACGACTGGGTGGTTTGTGGTACTTGGTGCCAAGTTTAGGGGTGATTTAGCCCCGAAGGATGGGTTTTCAGGATGTTTGTAGCTGGAGCTCTCACACCGCACTCCTCACTCCATGAAGCTTCATGCCACGCCCCCCGACCATGTGATATTTCAGTTTTGTTTTTTTTTAACAAATCTGCAAAAATGTCAACAATTCTGTGTTTTTCTGTCAATATGGGGTGCTGTGTGTACATTAATGAGGAAAAAAATGAACTTAAATGATTTTAGCAAATGGCTGCAATATAACAAAGAGTGAAAAATTTAAGGGGGACGGAATACTTTCCTTCCCCACTGTATATGTCATGTTCCCAACAAATGAGGAGGAGATACTGTACACCGTATGAAAGGTCCATCTCCATTCCTCAATATAATGTCTTGTTCCCAACAAATGAGAAGGAGATACTGTACACCAGTGGTTCTCAACCTCAGTCCTCAAGTACCCTCAACAGGTCATATTTGCAGGTTTTCCTTTATCTTGCACAGGTGCTTTAAGTCAGAGTCAATGGCTTGGTGTTTTGGACAGCTATTTTATCTAATAGAAATTCCCAAAACATGGCCTATTAGGGGTACTTGAGGACTGAGGTTGAGAACCACTGCTGTACACCATATGAAAGGTCCATCTCCATTCCTCAATATAACGTCATGTTCCCAACAAAATTATGTGGCTAAAACATTTTGTTATATTTCTTTTCTCGGACATCACGGGACACAGAGCCACAGTAATTACTGATGGGTTATAGGGTATCACTAGGTATTGGACACTGGTCACACCCTAATCAGGAAGTTCAACCCCCTATATAACCCCTCCCCTTCCAGGGATACCTCAGTTTTTACACCAGTGTCTTAGGTGTTGGACGTGCAAAGATGTCCTGTGCTGAAGCTCCAAAAGGAATATCCCAAAGATCCTATACTGGGGCAAGCCAGGCGACCGGATCCATTCAAAGTGTCTTTTCATGGCCGAATTGAATGGTACCCGGGCCTCGTGTCCGAAGAAACGAGGTTTTACCTGTAACGCTTCTCTTTTTAGAGAGCTGGACCCGCGGATCAGAAAATGGCTTTAAACTTCCTAATTTCTGGCGAGGTGCTTTACAGGCCCAGAACTGAAGGATCCCCCTACTGATGGGGGCCCCAGTCTCTGACGGTTTTTCACAAACGGAGCCCACCGTGAGAGGCGAAGGCTGGGTCTGTGTAAACTGAACCCTGCGGCCTGGATAAGGTAAGAGGAGATTCCACAGAATTTTAAATTCTAGTGGCTCTTCTCCTTTAAAGTGTATGCATGCTGTGCCTATTGTGACCACCGGGGGCGGCCAAGAGCACAAACCTTCTCATGCTTGATCTGTCTCAGCGTCCGCTGCAAGGCTCGTCCTCCAGCTCCAAAGGTAGATGGTGGGGGGTTTTCTCTGCTGGGATGGTCCCCCCAGGCTAGGGAAAGGCTCAGGTAGGCTGTAAGGCGGGTGAGACCGCACTGTCACAGCCGCTACCGCGCCGCCACCGAAGCCGCATTGCGATGCAGGGCCCATCACTGCCGGCCTCCTCCTTATTCCCCCAACCCCAGCCTCCCTTCAGGTTGTCAGAAAGGGTCGGCTCGCGCGGGAAGCGCTCGTTTTTCAAAAACGAGGGGGGGGAGGGGGGCGGGGCGTCAGCACAGCCTCAGCACAGCGTCAGCGTGCCCAGACGCCCACATTGCCTGAAAGCATGGCTATTTAAAGCACACTGTATAGGTGCTCTGAGCTTTGGAGAGACACAGAGCTGACAGTCACATGTAAGGTGGGACACAGGCATTCCCCTAGGCTGCATTCACTAAAGAACACCGGATTGGGCATTTGGTAGCAAGGCTTTTAGCCAGACTACATCGCTCAGCAGTCAGTGTTCGTTTTTGATACCTCACACCTTGTTGCTTTGCACTATGGGTAGAAGAGGTTCAAGCACCCCTAGAACCAGAGGCACTAGGGGGGTCTCGTTCAGGTTCTGAGGACCCCCCATCTGCTACACCATCCCCTCCTGAGGGACCAGGGGCAGCTGGACAGGGAGAGCCTTTGGGGTTAGGGGCTACATCTGCTGCCGGCACTTCAGCCCCTGTGTACATTACACAAGAAGTTTTTTCCTCAACCATTTCTGGATTAGAGAAAAAACTAATGGCCGCGATTACATCTTCACTGAGTGGAAGAAAACGCACAAGGCCTTCCTCTGCTCCCCAAGACCCTCAGTCAGAGGAGCTCTGGGATAAAGGAGATGAATCCCTTTCAGAGGATCGGGATGGGACAGATGATTCCTCTTCGGAGGATTCAGGTGTAGAGGGACCCTCTGCGACTTCCCAAGAGGAGAAAGTCTTAGTGCAGATCCTCACTGGTTTGGTCCGCTCCACATTTAAGTTGCCCCTACCTGAAACTACTACATAAACCTCTTCTGCTTTGGGGTCACTGAAACCTTTCCAAGCAGCACATGCTTTTCCTGTTCATAAATTACTTGAAAAGCTGCTTTACTCTGAGTGGGATCACCCAGATAAGCGATTTCTTCCGCCGAAAAAGTTTTCTACACTTTATCCTATGGAAGAAAGGTTTATTAAGAGGTGGGGAATACCGGCCATTGATGCGGCCATTTCCTCTGTAAATAGTAATCTGACTTGTCCTGTAGACAACGCTCAGATGCTCAAAGATCCTGTGGATAAAAAGATGGACTTCTTATTGAAAGATGTGTTCTCTTTAGCAGGATCAGTGGCCCAACCTGCAGTAGCAGCGATTGGAGTCTGTCAATACTTAAGAGACCATGTTAAGCAGGTCATCAAATTATTGCCTGAACAGCAGGCCCAGGGGTTTGCTAACCTTCCTGCGGCTTTATGTTATGCTGTTGACGCCATTAGAGATTCTATCGTGCAAACCTCTCGCCTCTCGCTTGGGTTGGTGCATATACGTAGAATCTTATGGTTGAAAAACTGGTCAGCCGAAGCACCATGTAAGAAGCTTCTGGCTGGGTTTCCCTTCCGTGGTGAAAGGTTGTTTGGAGAGGACTTGGATAATTATATCAAGACGATCTCCTGTGGGAAAAGCACTCTCTTACCTGATAAGAAGAAGAGTAAGCGTCCCTCTTTTAAACGGACTCTTTCCCCAGCGCCAGGGGCATCAGCCTCCAGGCAGTCACGACGGTCTCCTCCGTCTGGGGCAAGAAACAAGAGTCGACCCCAGGGACACAAGAAATCCTGGGGGAAAAGGTCTTCTAAGCAAGACACTAAGACCTCTTCATGAAGGGGCGCCCCGCTCGCTCGAGTGGGGGGAAAGACTGCTGCAGCTCTCAGGACTTCCAGGACAGATGGGTAATCTCCAGGGTAACCTTAGGGTACAGACTGGAGTTCCGAGAATGTCCCTCTCCTCGTTCCCTCAGATCAGGTGTTCCCAGAAAACCAGAAGAGAAGCAGTCACTCCTTCTAGCGATAAAGCGACTTTGGTCGCAAGAGGTCATTGTGGGGGTTCCCACAAAGGATCAAGGATTGAGACTCCGTTCCAATCTTTCTATGGTCCGAAAACCAAATGGGGACGACAGACCCACTTTGGATTTGAGAGATCTGAAACGATTCCCAAGGATGCAGTCCTTTTGTTTGGAATCAATTCAGACAGTAATCTCCGTCCTGCAGGGAGGAGAATTTCTGATGTCAATAGGCATCAGAGATACAGGCCTATATGTGCCCATTTTTCCTGCTTAACTGAAGTGTCTGCAGGCAAAGATCACTGCTCTAAGGGAGCTGATTCTGACAGTCAGGGCCAAGAAGGGTCTTTCTGTCCGCTTTTGTATGAGGCTGCAGGGGAAGATGGTGGCTTCATTCGAAGCAGTTCCCTATGCGCAGTTCCAAGCAGAACTGTTGCAACACAGTATTCTGTTGACCTGGAACAGGAAGGTGCAGGCATAAGTCTTTCCAATGCACCTATCGCATGCGATGCGTCAGAGCCTCAGCTGATGGCTCATACCCGAAAACCTACAGAAGGGGAAATCCTTCCTACCGGTTGCCTGGGATCCTCTTGCAGGCAGGACGGATGCGTTGGTGATTCCGTGGCATCGGCTCTCACCGATTTATGCATTCCCTCCCATTCTGCTACTGCCACGGCTCCTTCGCAGACTCAGGCAAGAAGGGAAGTCGGCACTTCTGGTGGCCCCCGTTTGGCCCAGAAGAACCTGATAAGCAGAAATAGCAGGGATGATGGTGGGTTTCCGGTGGACCCTACCGATACACCCAGACCTGTTAGCTCAAGGTCCGGTGTTCCAGCCTGCCTCACAAATGCTAGATTTGACGGGTGGGCTATTGAATCCTACGTTCTGAAAAATCGTGGGCTTTCAGGTCCTGTCATATCTACCTTGATCAATGCAAGGAAACCAGCTTCCAGAATGATTTATCATAGAGTCTGGAAAGCTTATGTATCCTGGTGTGAATCCAGAGGTTGGCATCCCAGGAAATATGTCATAAGTAGAATTCTGGATTTTCTACAATTAGGATTAGAGATGAAGCTGGCCTTGAGTACCATCAAGGGCCAGGTGTCGGCCTTATCAGTGTTGTTTCAACGGCCGCTTGCTTCGCATTCTCTGATCCGAAACTTTATACAGGGGGTGATGCGTCTTAATCCTCCGGTTAGGGCGCCCTTAAACCCCTGGGACTTGAACTTGGTTCTATCGGTGTTACAAAAACAACCTTTTGAACCAATACGTCAGATTCCTTTGGTCTTACTGACGAGGAAACTAATTTTCCTGGTAGCTATCTCTTCTGCTAGAAGAGTATCAGAAATAGCAGCTCTTTCCTGTAAAGAGCCTTACTTGATTATACACAAGGATAGAGTGGTACTGCGCCCTCATCCTAGTTTTTTACCGAAGGTGGTTTCAGATTTTCATCTAAACCAAGACATTGTGCTACCTTCCTTTTTTCCAGAACCTTGTTCTTCGGAAGAAAGGTCATTACATTCTTTGGATGTAGTAAGAGCAGTCAAGACCTATCTGGAGGCAACTGCTCAGATTCGCAAGACGGATGTCTTGTTCGTGCTGCCGGAGGGTCCCTATAGAGGACAGGCAGCGTCAAAAGCGACCATTTCTAAATGGATTCGACAGTTGATTATTCAAGCTTACGGTTTGAAACAGAAGATTCCTCCGTTTCAGATCAAGGCACATTCCACAAGGGCTATTGGTGCTTCTTGGGCAGTGCATCACCGGGCCTCTATGGCTCAGATCTGCAAGGCCGCAACCTGGTCTTCAGTTCATACATTCACCAGATTCTATCAGGTGGATGTAGGAAGGCATGAGGATATCGCCTTTGGGCGTAGTGTGCTGCAGACAGCGGTACAGGGTCCTCAGGTCTGATAGCACCCTACTTGGTTGTGATCCCCCCCCCCCCCCCCTCAGTTGGCATTGCTTTGGGGCATCCCATCAGTAATTACTGTGGCTCTGTGTCCCGTGATGTCCGAGAAAAGAAAATAGGATTTTTTATTACAGCTTACCTGTAAAATCCTTTTCTTTCGACGGACATCACGGGACACAGAGGTCCCGCCCCTCTTCTAATACACCTATACTGCTTTGCTACAAAACTGAGGTATCCCTGGAAGGGGAGGGGTTATATAGGGGGTTGAACTTCCTGATTAGGGTGTGACCAGTGTCCAATACCTAGTGATACCCTATAACCCATCAGTAATTACTGTGACTCTGTGTCCCGTGATGTCCGTCGAAAGAAAAGGATTTTACAGGTAAGCTGTAATAAAAAATCCTATTTTCCATTACGCCCCCCAGCTGTCATTAATGCAGAAAGCAATGCTCCCCAATATGACATTTTCAGTGTTTTGTATCCTTTAACCTGTTTGTTTTCTTTTTTTGATGATACTTTTGTACCCACTTCTGACATTTCTTGCATTAGATTGGAGGAAGAGCTAAAGCTCTACTTATTTGTGAACTACTGACATTTAAACCTTGTTTTCCCAACAGATGGATGTGATGTCAGGAATTCCTCGGAGAGGCATCTTCTATTATCTGCTGATTGTAAGTCAGAAGATAATGTCATCACACAGGATCCTCCAGGAGGAAATCCAAATACACAAAATATACATCACAGACCTTCCTGTCCGGAGACATCAATGGATCCCTCTGATCAGGGGGAATCTTCTCATCAATCACATACTATGATTGTAAATATCCATGTAAGATCTCACACTGCAGATCGATCAACAGATCCTTCTAATCCCGAGGAATCTTCCTCACCCCATGAAGGAGATCACCGAGGTGACAATCTATTCTCATGTTCAGAGTGCGGGAAATGTTTCACTCTGAAAGGAAACCTTGTACAGCACATGAGAATTCACACGGGTGAGCGTCCATATATATGTTCAGAGTGCGGGAAATCTTTCACTCTGAAAGGAAACCTTGTGCAGCACATGAGAATTCACACGGGTGAGGGTTCACATCAATGTTCAGAGTGCGGGAAATCTTTCGTTCACAAACCAAATTTTGAAAAACATCTGAAGATTCACACAGGTGAACGTCCCTATATATGTTCAGAGTGTGGGAAATCTTTCCCTCTGAAAGGAAACCTTGTTGTACATGAGAGAATTCACACGGGTGAGCGTCCTTATTCATGTTCAGAGTGCGGAAAATCTTTCACACTAAAAAGAACCCTTGTTGAACACCAGAAAATTCATACTGGTGAACACCCATATTCATGTTCAGAGTGCGGGAAAACTTTCAAATATAAAATAGGCTATGTTACACACCAGAGAATACACACGGGTGAGCGTCCTTATTCATGTTCGGAGTGCGGGAAATCTTTCACGCAAAAAGGAGAGCTCAATATACACCAGAGAGGACACACAGGTGAGCGTCCTTTTTCATGTATTGAGTGCGGGAAATCTTTCACTGTGAGAGGAGACCTTGTTAAGCATCAGAGAGTTCACACGGGTGAGCGTCCTTATTCATGTTCAGAGTGCGGGAAATCTTTCACTGTGAGAGGAGACCTTGTTAAGCATCAGAGAAGTCACACAGTTGAGCGTCCTTTTTCATGTATTGAGTGCGGGAAATCTTTCACTGTGAGAGGAGACCTTGTTAAGCATCAGAGAGTTCACACGGGTGAGCGTCCTTATTTATGTTCAGAGTGCGGGAAATCTTTCACTGTGAGAGGAGACCTTGTTAAGCATCAGAGAGTTCACACAGGTGAGCGTCCTTATTCATGCACAGAGTGTGGGAAATCTTTCACTCAAAAAGGAGGCCTTATTATACACCATAGAAAACACACGGGGGAGCGTCCTTTTTCATGTGTTGAATGTGGAGAATATTTCACTGTGAAAGGAGATCTTATTACACACCAGAGAGTTCACACAATGTAGCGTCCTTATTCTTGTACAGAGTGCGGGAAATCTTTCACCATGAAAGGAAACCTCGTTGCACATCAGAGAACACACACAGCACTGTGTCCTCAGTGTGATCAGACTGCTTGAAATGTTTTACAAGTAAAAGAAGTCTAATTAGACATCAGAGGCACCTGCCTGTTTTTATTTTTACAAATGTACGATGGTTTTTACTGGAGGGCCGAATCTTCTTTTGGCTTCTTCTATTTTTTGGAAACTCCAATGGTGAGATGTGCCTGCTACAATTTCTGCCCCCACTTTGTGGTATCCCCATTTATCTAAATGACCAATCTAATTGTAAAGCCTTTTTGGAAGGGTTTAATTCTGGAAAAATAATCTAATGTTATGGTTAAGGGTGGGCTGGCTAACTTGTGGTTGCATTTTGGGAGGTCTGCCCCCCTGGCCCAGTATGTTGGGTGGTACTGGACACAAGTGCGGGCTTTCGGATTTTTGCCATTCTACCTCAGTTGGTTGGGCTTGAATGGACAGTGCAATGTTCATGTCGGTGGTGACCTGGAGGTGACATTGCCTGCTACGCGGGATGACGTCGCCGTGCGGCGTGACATTATGGCCCCAATGCCAGAGATCACAGTATAACAGCTTTTTGGAAGTGTTTATTTCTGGAAAAACAGACTAAAGTTATCTCCAATAGGAAATGGAAGAAGATTTCTCCTTGAAATAGTATTTAGTAATCTCTGGATCTTTATGGAAATCTATAATAATCTCTAGATCTGATGAGTTTAAATATATGAAAAAGTGGTATTTGCTAGACTCTACTATCTGTATGTCTATAAACATTTATGTGCCAATACATATGGGATTTCTCTGTAAGATATGAATAAAATATGTGTGCTTATAGGTGTGGGGATTATCAATGTAAGCAATCTACGGTAATTTACGATTTTATATTTGTAATAAAGATTTTCTTTTTGTTTCATTTTTGTAAACTGATGTCTCTTTAGCTGTTCTGAGCGGAGCGCTGCCTTTGTGAGAGGGGTCTCATTTGAGTACACCAAGCAAGGAAAGCCCTCCCTCTCATGCCCTGTTGGGGTTTATGGGGAGGTGGGCTAACTTGTTGCTATTGAAATGGATCAGACCAATCGTCTGGTGAGTATCTGTCCCCGTCCTGATTAGGCCTATGTAATCTAGTGCATGCACAATGAAGAACCACACACTGAGACTGGGTTCAGATACGTGATACTTCTTTATTCTTCCTGGTTACATGGGGTTTTATATATATATGAGTGACTTGTGATGTCAGGGAGTACATCGTTAGCATAGCGTTATCTAGATATTAGTAGCTTCTGATTGGCCATGTCCATATGAGGTGAACTCCAGAACCTAGATGTCATCATTTTGGGTGTAGTCCTGGATGGAGGCGCCATCTTAGTTATACATTCTTCATTCGATGGGAGGGGGTGCTACTAACGGTCATTTTGAGCAAGGAATTTATAAAGCACTCCTTATATACAGAAAAATATAGACTTTGTTAGTTTAAAAGTTAGAAATAGAAAATGGGCATTTTATCTGATCCATCACAGCCCCCCTTAAAATGACTATTTTCAACTGTCCCTAATCGTCCTAACTCATCTGTCCGTATGTGCCTTGGAAATCTTTTGTCCTGCACCACGTTAGACGGCTTTTCCATCACCCCCCTTGCCACAGATTTTGCACATAAGGAAGTCAGATGCTATCCCTATTGGCAATGTAGTTCACAGGGAGGGACTGCAATGGAGTATAAGGTTTCTCATCTGCCCCATCAAAATCTCCTCCTCCTTGGTTCAAGAAGGTTGGGGTGCCTGCTCGTGTGCAGGAATTTTCTGTCTCCCAGGGTCATACCTTTTACATTAATTGTAGACATACAGCAATTGGCTGTCAGGCTATATTCAGCCACTAGCACTGCTGGAGCTTAATTAAGCAGATATGCCTTATGTACTGTGGACGCCATTGTAACCTTGCTGGCCTCTTTCTGACCCGGAATACAAGCTTCCTTTGCCCCTGCTCACAGACTTAGCCAAATAAACTGTGATTTATCCGTACTTTCAAAACTCACCATCCATCTGATTCTGGGTATATTTGATAGTGTAATCCAAACTAAGATAGAGAAATATGTTCTCTTATCTGTTTCGTGTTTGAACCTTGGCCATGTCCTGAAGAAGTCTAACGGCGAAACGCGTAGACGTACAAGGGCTCACTGCACATAAACACAGATGCATATATGCTACGTTTTTCATCTCTTTTGATTATTCTATGTTATGTAAATCCTAATAAACTTGATTATTTATACTATTCTTCCTCTCCATTGTTTTCTTAGCCTATAAAGTCCGCCCTTTTGGTAATACTTAGTACTACCTTTTTTTTGTCTCAAGGTTGTGGTGCTATTTTCCACAGTTTTCTCCACTAACTTCTTCAGACAAGTTAAAATGCAACAAACCATCAGAGCGAGGATGATCAAAATGATCAAGACAGCTATACCTATTTGGGCTAAAATATTTTTTCCACCTTCTTATCCAGCTAAAATATTAGTCCCATGGGTTTGAGATACCTGAATTCTTCTTCAGCTCTACTGATGGGCTTTCCAACTTTTTGATGGCCAGGGTGAGCTTACCATTTGGACCAGTGTATGTACAGCACGTCCCTGTACCTTCTATCATTTTACAAACACCCCCCTGCTCCGCTAAAATCATGTCCAAGGCCATCCTATTCTGAAATGTCATGTAAGGTGTGGGGACTAATTGGTCAGCAATCCCCTGTAGGGGATCTCTGGTGTAATTCCCAAACCGCTGCTGGTTGGAATATATGTAATTTATCCAGTCTACATTTTTGTTGACAGTGATTATGGGAATCAGAGACTCAAAACTTGCCTTTACTTGGTCTCCGGATTTGAACTAATCCGGGACCCCCCTTGGGACCCCTATGGCATCTATATACACATATGGGTCAAAACTTCCTTCAGGAGCACTCTTAGATATAGCCACCTGTTGGGTCCTCACCAGATTTAACAGGAAAAGGACATAAAAGGATATACAATATAGACATCATGGTGTAGTCAATGTCTTATCCTCCGGGTTTGGGACTTTCTTACAGTGGGAGGCGTGGATCCAAGTGTTCTTCTCAGCCAACTTAACAGATGTGGCTGTACTCAGCAGGACCTGGAAGGGACCATCATATCTGGGTTCAAGGGAATGTTTTCTCACAAATTTCTTTACCAGCACCCAATCTCCAGGCAGTAGTTGGTGTGTTTCTGTATCTAATTCAGGATCTGGAATGGAAGAAAACATCTGGGCACGTATTCAGGTTAATTCTCGTGATAATGCGGTTATATAGTTAGTCAACACATCAGACTGCAGTTATAACTGTTGTGGAAAATAACAACCAAGTCTAGGGGCTAAACCAAACAAAATCTCATAAGGGGATGGGGAGTGTTCTCCCCTTGGTGTGTATCTGATGCTGAACAGGGCAATGGGCAGACCAGGCCAGCTCATACCAGTTTCGTGGGCCATTCATTCTTTCTACCTTCCCGCTACTCTGGCGGTGGTAGGGTGTGTGAAACTACTAAGGCATACTCAAATCGTCCACTCTTTGGCATTTGGATGTGGTCAATTTGTATCCACTGGAAAGGGTACAAGGGCTTTGCCAGGTGTTTCTGTGGCGTCCTCTCTGTGCGTTCCAGGTTACACTTTGCACAAATGGTGCATGACTTACAGAAGTTACTAGCCAGTGGAGTGATTCCTGGTGCTACATAGTATTTGTTGATGATGGAATATATAAGAGTCTATGACAGATGGGCAGCTCCATGTACCACAGCCAGGTACATATTCCTGGGCAAGCAAGGTTTCTTGTTGCACTTGAATAGTCCATCCTTGAGGGTTGCTCCCCTCCGCTTCCAGCTTTCCTTCTCATCTGGACTTGCTGCTTCCTGTAGTTCTTTCAGATAAACTCTGTCCACTGGGAGAGTCTGTAGGGCAAGCACGGGGTGGTCTTCTTCTACCACCCTACTTTCCACTTTCCGTGGACCGCTGGCTGCCTGTTTGGCAGCTGAATCAGCTAATGATTGCCTCTGGCTTCCTTCGAGTTCAGTTTGCCGTGTGCTTTTACTTTCAGAATAGCCACTTGGGTTGGGAGAAACAAGGCGTCCATCAGGTCTTTGATAGCTGAACTGTGTTTCACAGATGTTCCTGCACCTGTCAGGAATCCTCTGACCTTCCAGATAACACCAAAGTCATGGGCAACACCGAAAGCGTATCTTGAGTCTGTATGAATGTTTGCTCTTTTTCCCTCTGCCAGTTTACATGCTGTAGTGAGTGCTTGCAGCTCTACCCCCTGTGCAGACATCGCTGGTGGTAAGGCTTCAGCTTGTAGAACTGTGTTTTCAGCAGTGACTGAGTATCCTGTGTGGTATTTGCCTCGTTCATCAGCAAATCGGGAGCCATCAACAAAAATTGTTAGGTCTGGATTCTGCAGGGGTATTTCACGCACGGTGGGGAGATGTGTGGTTTCCAGCCACATTAATTCAAAGCAGTCATGGGGTGACGAGTCAGGACTCGGCTCCTCCTCTATTCCCCCCTTGGAAGTGAAAGAAGGGTGGAATGGTTCAGTGTTGGACAACGTAATAAAGTAATGTTGTCCCGTAGAAGGAGGGAGCATTGGAGTCTCAAATGCCTGGCAGTGGACAGATATTTTGGCTGGATCTGGTTGAGTATGACAGCAATGTCATGGGGAGCAAGCAGAATGAGAAAGTGTCCGAGGACCAAGTCCGAAGTTTTGTCAAGCAAGGCATGTGCAGCAAAGACAGCTCGCAGACACGATGGACCTCTTCTTGCTACCGCATCCAGCCGACAGGAATAATATTCTATGGGGCGTAGGCGGTTGACGTGTGATTGGGTGAATACTCCTGCAGCATGTCCCAGACGTTCAGATACAAAGAGCTTGAACGTTTTAATCGTAGTCTGGGAGCCCTAAAGCCGGAGCTGATGAAATGGCTTGTTTGAGGACCTCGAAGTTGAATATTGCCTCTGAGGACATTTGGAAGGGGTCAGACTTCAGGGCATCATAAAGGGGTTGCATCAGTAAGGAGGCTTCCGGAATCCAATAGGAGATCAGCCCGAGGAAGGCATGAGATCCATGTGTTCCGAGGTGGGACGTCCAGGGTTCTTGTTGCCGCTGATGTTGGTACTGTTGCTGAGGACATTGATTTTGTGCATTTGGGTTCCCTGGTGGGGGAAATTGCCTAGGGCGTCTGGGCGCTTTACAGTCCCTTTTGTAATGTCCAGGATTTCCACAGTTGAAACAGGTTGGTGGTGGCCTCGGTGTGTATGGGGTAGTCCTGGCAACCATAAGTGGTGTGGGCTTTCTTGGTGGTCTGAGAAGATTGCAGACCCTTTGCTACCAAAAGGAGGGTGTCTAGGGGCAACACACAGTATTTCAGGCCATGGTGAGGCCTTTTTGGATTGACTCCTTGAGGCCTGCCACAAAGGCTGAAGACAGCATCTGACTGTGTGCCTTGTTATGGGTGGTGAATCCCAAACCTGAAAAAACTTGTAACAGTCTGGTGTAATACTTTTCTACTGACTCAGTTTTGTCTTGAGTAACATCTTGGATACTTGTGGCTTGGTCAGCCAGTCTGTCCCTTGCCCACTCGCGCAGGTGCTCTCAGAATTCCACACCGGAAGTAAAGGTATTGCCATCGACAATCCTTGCACCATGGAGATTTTTCTCCATGATGGGCCAGTAAGCGTCTCAAGCTTTTATTTCACATAAACTGACTAGATCTCTCCATGCTGCTGAGTAGGTTTTTTTGGATCTGGGCCAACCTACGGTAAAAGGGCATGGGTTGTTTTTCTGGGTCTGGCAGAGTGGTCACCAGAGTGGATGCTTGGGATGGAGTGAACGTGACATACATCATAGGTGTATCGGCCACTGACCTAGGAGCTACTGTCAATGCCCGTGGCATTGGGGTTTGTGGAGGGGGGTTCCAAGTAATCAACTCCTCATCCTGTAAAGAGGATGGGAAAGTGTCCGGTATGGACACCGGGGGGTGTTGATATGAATGTAAACTCACATCTGGCCTTGCCGTTGTATCGGGGAAGGCCGGAACTTCACCTGCTGGAGCGGTGGCATACCGTCCTAATATGTTGGGCATGTCAGGTGTTTGGATCGGTAGGGGAGGCCCTTATGACCGGTTAGATGGAGGTTACAGGGTCTGTAGGCCTTCCGGTGCTCTGCCTAGGTGCACCAAGATGGACGCCGGAAGGAGTCATAGGGAGTCTTCTGGCATCTTGACTGGGTGTACCAAGATGGCTGCTTCCGGAAGGGGTGTGTTGGGCTGTGGGCGGAAGTACGGGCAGCAACGGGGTGTGTGATGGCAGGCGGGGCTCAGTGGAGTGTCAGGTGTTACAGTCATCATAGGGCGGTGGCTTGTTATTGTCAGTCAGCACATATAATGGTTCATTCTTGTCAATGCACTGGTGATACACATATACCGTCAGTTTCCCCTGCTGCACCTCCTGCTCTATCCATTGTTCTCTGTGGATGGCCTTTGCCACATTTAAAGTAATCAAAACATCCTCAGCCTTTTCTTGTCTCACATCCAGCAATCCTCATTAATAATTCTACAACATTCTGTCCACTTTCTTCTAGTGCAAATCACTTTCATGTTTCCTATCTACTTCTTTAAACTATCAATAACATTCTGATTTCTCTCCTGCATAATTCCTTTAATATTCTGGCATGGTAAAATAATAAATCAACTAGGTCTTATATATCACTCACATTTAAACATCATATGTTATACTAGTAATTTCATAGCTGGTCAAGAAAACATTTTTTACAGACAGTATCTCACACAGGAATTTGAAGGGAGGAGCACTTAACTCCTTACACTGAGACGAAAGGGTGGGGGGTGAGGGCAGAGCTGCAGACAGGCTTCTTTGATGCTCAAAATTATTTCTCATGCTTATTTTTCAACTCAGCGATATGTAGCTACCTTTCTGCTTCTCAAACATTTACATTGCCTGATATAATTCTCTTTTGCTAGACCCATCAGTGATATGCATTAAAAACTTTGACAGGCTCATAACTAAAGTCACATTTCCGACTTTCAAAAATCCAATATTGTACACATTTAGGACATGATATACTAATCAGTGCCACAGGAGGAAAGAGATGCTCAGGAGTGGATTTCACAGAACCACTGCGCTGCCATCCACGACGCGCACACCACGCTGCCACCAATGACGCGCACCCGACACCTCTCCCCCTTGACGCGCACACCGCGCTGCCACTGGCAGGAGAGTTACCGTGTCAAATTAGTCCCTCTGTGCACCAACCCACTCTCCCGGTCCCTCTCTCTCCCTTCGATGACCGACACATATATACAGACACAAACCGGGCAACAGATACTCAGGTACAGGTTTGATACAAATTAGACCCCGGGCAAGCAATTACCTGTCTCTGGGGACCGCCGGCAGCCGCATCAGACACAGGGATAGACCAACAATGGAGATGGGTCACGTACTGATAAGGTACTGAAAGGTATGTCTTACCGTACTCTGGAGGTGCAGTCTCCAGCTCATCCGCGTTGGTCCACCTTGGCGTCTTTGCGATCGGCAGTCAGTTGGTTCACAACCCAGGGCCCCACCTTGGGCGCCAGCTGAAATGGAACAGACCAATCGTCGAGTATCTGTCCCCGTCCTGATTAGGCCTATGTAATCTGGTGCAGGCACAATGAAGAACCACACACTGAGACTGTGTTCAGATACGTGATACTTCTTTATTCTTCCTGGTTACATGGGGTTTTATATATGTGAGCGACTTTTGATGTGAGAGGGAGTACATCGTTAGCACAGCGTTATCTAGATTCTAGTAGCTTCTTATTGGCCTTGTCCATATGAGGTGAACTTCCTCCAGAACCTAGATGTCTTCATGTTGGGTGTAGTCCTGGACTGAGGCGCCATCTTAGTTATACATTCTTCATTCGATGGGAGGGGGTGCTTCTAGCGGCCATTTTGAGCAAGGAATTTATAAAGCACTTTTTGTATACAGAAAAATATAGACTTTGTTAGTATAAAAGCGAGAAATAGAAAATGGGCATTTTATCTGATCCATCACACTATGTTTTGGGAGGTCTGCTAAGCCGGCAGAGATTGTAGTGTGGATGGTGGGGGAGAGCTGTCGGAAAATGTAGTGTGGATGGTGAGAGGAGAGCTGTCGGAGAATGTAGTGTGGATGGTGGAGGAGAGCTGTCGGAGAATGTAGTATGGAGGAGAGCTGTCAGAGAATGTAGCGTGGATGGTGGAGGAGAGCTGTCGGAGAATGTAGTATGGATGGTGGGAGAAGATCTGTCGGAGAATGTAGTGTGGATGGTGGAGGAGAACTGTCGGAGAATGTAGTGTGGATGGTGGAGGAGAACTGTCGGAGAATGTAGTGTGGATGGTGGAGGAGAGCTGTCGGAGAATGTAGTGTGGATAGAGGGAGGAGAGCTGTCGGAGAATGTAGTGTGGATGGTGGAGGAGAGCTGTCAGAGAATGTAGTGTGGATGGTGGAGGAGAGCTGTCAGAGATCATGATATTGATGGAGGAGGAGGGAGGTGCTGTAAAACATTGTGTGAAAGGGACGGGGCTCTTGGATGGGTCTTTTCAGGCAGCTGAGCCACTAGCTGTCCAGGGCAATAGTTTAATTTTTCACATATGCTAAAAATTAGCATTATTTGCTGGAAATTTCCTCTTCATAACATTCATATTTAGGGAGTCCTTGTCCTTACATCCATATATAGAGTTTCTGCCCATTTAAAGTGTATAGAGAATACTAGGAGAGGATTGGTTTACTGTCAGCAGCATTGGAGATATACATTATTGGAGGCGCAGTACTCACATTGTGCAGTAGCCAGTGATCTCCTCTACTAAATGAAAGACAAGAAGTGGTGTTACAAATGGACAGGTAGTGATGTCACAGGCAGACAGGAAGTTAAAAATTGTGAGGAAGCAGAGAGGAGACATTGCTGGAACTGGCAGCAGAGGAGGTAATAAGATATAATTTTATATTTACACCCAGTAACCCCCCGTCATGTCCATCCTCTTCCTCCATAGTCACTGTGACGTTTTCTATCTCCAGCAGACACTACATATACATATAGAGGGATATAAAAATGTGACTGATATTATTTTACCTTTACCACATTTCCTGTGACAGAAAACAGAACCCATTCCACTGTCACTTCTATCACCAATGTAAAACAAAATGGAGGATTCAGTCATAGAAGAGCCGAGGAGAGCCGGACACCTCACAGCCATCACGTCAGAGTTCCCACTTCACACCTCCTCCACTGCCATTGGCTGCACTCCCTCCACACCAACCAATCACAGGGTGGGATCACAGTCACCGGGTGGATTCTGCTTTCTACGGAGACTCACCTCAGACCTCTCCACTGTGATTGGCTGATCTACAGAAACCCATCAGAGTCACCGGGCAGATTCTACTCTCCACAGAGACTCACCTCAGACCGCCCCACAGTCACACACTATTATTTTTATTATACATTTATATAGCTCTGACATATACCACAGTGCTGTAGAGAGAACACTGAGCCAGTCACATCATTTTCTGTACCAGAAGAGCTTACACTCTAATGTCCCCCCACAGTCACACACTGTTATTATTTATTTCAGGTACATATAGGGGGCTATTTACGAAAGGCAAATCCACTTTGCACTACAAGTGCAAAGTGCACTTGAAATTGCACTGAAAGTGCACTTGGAAGTGCAGTCGCTGTAAATCTGAGGGGAAGATCTGAAATGAGGGGAAGCTCTGCTGATTTTATCATCCAATCATGTGCAAGCTAAAATGCTGTTTTTAATTTTCCTTGCATGTCCCCCTCGGATCTACAGTGACTGCACTTCCAAGTGCAAAGTGGATATGCCTTTCGTAAATAACCAAATACACCAAAATAAGTGCGCTCATAATCTATATGCAAATCTAATCATATTGAAACAATAAAATTAAAATTAATTAAACGTACATAAAACAAAGTGCCATGGATAAGATATCCTAAATGAAGTGTGCACTGATGTGCAAAAACACATATAAATAAACGACTTGAGTATATCAAGCACTAAATAAGTGATTACATTGATCTAACATTAAACACAACAAAGCTTGTCAGCAGTGAAAAAATGTAAAAATAGTGAGTGTAGTCCATAAACTGAACGACAGAAGAAAAGTTCCATGAGTGTATGTCCAATTCATAAAAGTAGGAGAAACCATCCACGATCCATCAGGTCATAACCCGCATAGATGAATGGAAAAGAGAGGAGTGTATAGATGAGACTCTCAGTCAATCCGAAAATATTAAAGGTGGACCCTTACCCTAAATGGTGGACCTCCCTGTTGGCAAGGTCTTACGTGCAGGCAGATTTAGCTCTCTGCGGGGACCGTGGAGTGATGACATGCAGACTGCCCCCCCCTGTGACATGCAGACTGGCCCCCCCTGTGACATCCAGACTGGCCCTTCCGTGACATCCAGACTGCCCCCCCCTGTGACATCCAGACTGCCCCCACGTGACATCCAGACTGCCCCCCCTGACATCCAGACTGCCCCCCTGTGACATTCAGACTGCCCCCCCGTGACATCCAGACTGGCCCCCCTGTGACATCCAGACTGCCCCCGTGACATCCAGACTGCCCCCTGTGACATCCAGACTGGCCCCCCCGTTACATCAAGACTGGCCTCCTCCCTGTGACATCCAGACTTGCCCCCCTGTGACATCCAGACTGGCCCCCTTGTGACATCCAGACTGCCCCCTGTGACATCCAGACTGCCCCCCTGTGACATCCAGACTTGCCCCCCTGTGACATCCAGACTGCCCCCCTCTGTGACATCCAGACTTGCCTCCCCTGTGACATCCAGACTTGCCCCCCCTGTGACATCCAGACTGCCCCCCCTGTGACATCCAGACTTGCCCCCCCGTGACATCCAGACTTGCCCCCTGTGACATCCAGACTGCCCCTCTCTGTGACATCCAGACTACATGGCCTCAAAGTTGGTCAACCGGAGCCACGTGGTTACAATAGAGATTGAGCTTCGGCGCCGCCCATCCCCCGGCCCTTTCCATAACAGGTCACAGAGACTGGCAGCGGGGCGGGGCAGCGGGGCGGGGCAGGGGGTGAGCGGTGCCGCAGCTCAATTTCTATTGTAGCTATTCGGCCAGCCTACTTCTACTACTACGGTTTCTTGAAAATGGCGGCCGGCGGAGACAGCTGCAGGCCTCTCTAGCTGCCGGCGGCGCGGACCACGGCGGCGAAAATGAGTGTATGTCCAATTCATAAAAGTAGGAGAAACCATCCACGATCCATCAGGTCATAACCCGCATAGATGAATGGAAAAGAGAGGAGTGTATAGATGAGACTCTCAGTCAATCCGAAAATATTAAAGGTGGACCCTTACCCTAAATGGTGGACCTCCCTGTTGGCAAGGTCTTACGTGCAGGCAGATTTAGCTCTCTGCGGGGACCGTGGAGTGATGACATGCAGACTGCCCCCCCCTGTGACATGCAGACTGGCCCCCCCTGTGACATCCAGACTGGCCCTTCCGTGACATCCAGACTGCCCCCCCCTGTGACATCCAGACTGCCCCCACGTGACATCCAGACTGCCCCCCCTGACATCCAGACTGCCCCCCTGTGACATTCAGACTGCCCCCCCGTGACATCCAGACTGGCCCCCCTGTGACATCCAGACTGCCCCCGTGACATCCAGACTGCCCCCTGTGACATCCAGACTGGCCCCCCCGTTACATCAAGACTGGCCTCCTCCCTGTGACATCCAGACTTGCCCCCCTGTGACATCCAGACTGGCCCCCTTGTGACATCCAGACTGCCCCCTGTGACATCCAGACTGCCCCCCTGTGACATCCAGACTTGCCCCCCTGTGACATCCAGACTGCCCCCCTCTGTGACATCCAGACTTGCCTCCCCTGTGACATCCAGACTTGCCCCCCCTGTGACATCCAGACTGCCCCCCCTGTGACATCCAGACTTGCCCCCCCGTGACATCCAGACTTGCCCCCTGTGACATCCAGACTGCCCCTCTCTGTGACATCCAGACTACATGGCCTCAAAGTTGGTCAACCGGAGCCACGTGGTTACAATAGAGATTGAGCTTCGGCGCCGCCCATCCCCCGGCCCTTTCCATAACAGGTCACAGAGACTGGCAGCGGGGCGGGGCAGCGGGGCGGGGCAGGGGGTGAGCGGTGCCGCAGCTCAATTTCTATTGTAGCTATTCGGCCAGCCTACTTCTACTACTACGGTTTCTTGAAAATGGCGGCCGGCGGAGACAGCTGCAGGCCTCTCTAGCTGCCGGCGGCGCGGACCACGGCGGCGAAAATCGTGAAAAACCGAATTTCCTGGGACATGATTAAATTGGGAAAAGGGTCTAAATTCTGGGAAATTTGGGACAGTTGGCAAGTATGAGTGTTATGGTTGGGACAACCCCAGTGCTGCTTGGTGGAAGTGATAACCACTTAGCCACTGTGCTGCCCCGTAGTATTATTATTATACATTTACTTATTTTAGAAGGGACAGTTGTTTTGTGCCTCATATGTTGTACTTCAAATCATATTTTCCTTTTCGCCATTTAGTTTCACCTTATACATTTTAAGAAGCTATCAAAATGGTCATTCACATTTTAGTCTGGATTTTATCTTCATTATAAGCTGTGTGTGTAATCATGGATATAACATAATAGATGATGAGGCAGCGAGCAAAATGCTGAAACATAATGTAGACTGCAGTACTTATATTTAACACAAGGTGGTGATCTCACTTCACAATGCACAGACAGGAAGTGATATAGATGTATAAACAGGAAGTTCCGGGTGAGAGGTGAGTCGGGAGGAAGTAGAGAGGAGACATTGCTGGAACTGGCAGTAGAGGAGTTAGTAAGATATTATTTTATATTTACACCCAGTTATCCCCGGTTATGTCCGTCCTCTTCCTCCATAGTCACCGTGATGTCTTTTATCTTCAACAGTTGAATACCTAAATCTATAAAGGATTATAAAACATACACAGATACATCCTAAATATAGAGCCATTTATCCAACTGTCCATCCAGAGCCTCTGGTTTAAGCAGACCCTTATCTGAGCAAGCGGCCTGGCTGGCCAGGAAAGTAGGGTCAGTGATCGTGTGTAGCCCCTCATTCTTAACCATACAAGGCCATATGCTCTCAAAACTTGGAGGTTTCTTTGCCAGGGGAGGATTATAAGGTAGTGAAAAAAAACATCTCTTATCACCCAGCAGCTGTCTTCACAGGACATCACCCATCATAGTGCCTCCACCTCACTGCCTGACAACAGAGGTAACCAGTGCCAAGAAGATTCTAGAAGTCACCAACAAGATCATTGATCTGCTGACAGGAGAGGTGAGCGGTGTCGGGAATTCTGGGACATTATCCAGTAACAGACAAGGGATGTGTCTGGATGGTGACTGTATCATTGTGTGTGTCAGGTTCCTATAAGGTGTCAGGATGTCACTGTCTATTTCTCCATGGAGGAGTGGGAGTATTTAGAAGGACACAAGGATCTCTACAAGGACGTCATGATGGAGAAGCTGATCCTGTACATCTTGCATGATTGTCTTGTACTTTTGATGGTCCCATTTCTACAATAAAGACAAGTTTTCTACTTCATCCGGTGTGCGGCATCCAGATTTTTCTATTCAACATGATGGAGAATCAGCCGCCCCTCACATCACCGGGTAAGAGGAGACTTTATTGTAAAGGAGAGAGCAGTACGGAGGGTCCACCTAGATCCCCCATCATCTGATAAACACATAGAAACAATGTATTCAGTCAGTGTGTGTGTTTCCTACAGATGGATCCAGTAATGGGAACCCACCAGAGAGATGTCCCCGTCCTCTGTATTCCTGGGATTCCACACAGGAAGGTCAGACCATCCCTCACCATCATCAGGTAGGTGGGACTCAGCAACTGGATCTTGATAGAGATTCCAAACTGTATGGAATGACATTCTATGTAATCTTTTGCTTCTTTTTACAAATGTATTCTGTCATTTTTGGGGTTTAGGGTGAAGAACTGAAAGACATCAAAGTTGAGGAGAAACAGGAAGAAGAAAAGATGTTTGTGGGGGGAGATCAGCAGTCTGGTGAGAAGTGTGGACCTTTGTATTCCGGGGATTCCACACAGGAAGATCTCAGCATCCTTCACCATCATCAGGTAGATGGAACTGAGCTAGAACTAGACCGCAAAAATTATTCTAAACTAGATAACATTCTTCTATATAATCTGTTAATATTGGCAATCATTCTTCCAAATGTTATATTTGATCATCTTTGGAGTTTAGGATAAAAAACTGAAAAAAATCAAAGCCGAAATTAAAGAGGAAGAAGAAGAGATGTTGGTGAGTGAAGATCAGCAGTCTATGGAGGAGGGGGAGATGATTATGAAAAGTAAACAGGAGGAATCTTCTCTACATATGGACACAAGTAAGTCATAATTATTAAATGCAGAAAGGGTTCTTTTTAAATTAACCTAAAAGAAGGTGTGCAACAAATTTATCACCACAAAAATTCCTCCCCACAACAACGAAACCCTTGTATTTTCAACAATAAACCAATGTTCCCAACAAATGAGGAGGAGATACTGTACACCATATGAAAGGTCCATCTCCATTCCTCAATATAATGTCATGTTCCCAACAAATGAGGAGGAGATACTGTACACCATATGAAAGGTCCATCTCCATTCCTCAATATAATGTCATGTTTCCACAAAATGATGTGGCTAAAACATTTTGTTATATTTCCCTTACACCCCCAGCTGTCATTAATGCAGAAAGCAATGTTCCCCAGTATGACATTTTCAGTGTTTTGTATCCTTTAACTAGTTTGTTTTCATATTTTGATGGTACATTTGTACCCACTTCTGACATTTACACTTATTGCATTGGTCTGGAGGAAGAGCTAAATCTCTAGTTATTTGTGAACTACTGACATTCTTACATTTATTTTATACATTGTTTTCCATCAGATGGATGTGATGTCAGGAATTCCTCGGAGAGACATCTTCTATTATCTGCTGATTGTAAGTCAGAAGATAATGTCATCACACAGGATCCTCCAAGAGGAAATCCAAATACACAAAATATACATCACAGACCTTCCTGTCCAGAGACATCAATGGATCCCTCTGATCAGGGGGAATCTTCTCATCAATCACATACTATGATTGTAAATATCCATGTAAGATCTCACACTGCAGATCCATCAACAGATCCTTCTAATCCAGAGGAATCTTCCTCACCCCATGAAGGAGATCACCGAGGTGACAATCTATTCCCATGTTCAGAGTGCGGGAAATGTTTCACTCGGAAAGGAAACCTTGTGCAGCACCTGAGAATTCACACTGGTGAGCGTCCATATATATGTTCAGAGTGCGGAAAAACTTTCACTCTGAAAGGAAACCTTGTGCAGCACATGAGAATTCACATGGGTGAGGGTTCAAATAAATGTTCAGAGTGCGGAAAATCTTTCGTTTACAAACCAAATTTTGAAAAACATCAGAGAATTCACACGGGTGAGCGTCCCTATATATGTTCAGAGTGCGGGAAATCTTTCCTTCTGAAAGGAAACCTTGTTGAACATGAGAGAATTCACACAGGTGAGCGTCCTTATTCATGTATTGAATGCGGAAAATCCTTCTTTCATAAAGGAGATCTTGTTACACACCAGAGAATTCACACGGGAGAGCGTCCCTATTCTTGTTTGGAGTGCGGGAAATCTTTCATTAAAAAAGACGGCCTTATTATACACCAGAGAAGACACACGGGGGAGCGTCCTTATTCATGTATTGAATGCGGAAAATCTTTCTTTCATAAAGGAGATCTTGTTACACACCAAAGAATTCACTCGGGTGAGCGTCCTTATTCATGTTCGGAGTGTGTGAAATCTTTTACTCAAAAAGGAGCCCTTATCATACACCAGAGAAGACACACGGGTGAGTGTCCTTATTCTTGTATCGAATGCGGAAAATCTTTCTTTCATAAAGGAAATCTTGTTACACACCAGAGAATGCACACAGGTGAACCTCCTTATTCATGCACAGAGTGCGGGAAATCTTTCACTATAAAAGGAAATCTTGTTGCACATCAGAGAACACACACAGCACTGCGTCCTCAGTGTGATCAGACTGTTTTACAAGTAAAAGAAGTCTAATTAGACATCAGAGGCACCTGCCTATTTTTATTTTTACAAATGTACCTTGGTTTTTTGCCCTTCTACCTTAGTTGGTTGAGCTTGAATGGACAGTGCATTGTCCATGTCGGTGGTGAGCTGGAGGTGACATTGCCTGCTATGCGGGATGACGTCACCATGCGGAGTGATGTTATGACGTCACAATTGCGGACCGGACCGATGGGCAATGGTGGGAGATTTCTCCTTGAAATAGTATTTGGTAATCTCTGGACCTTTATGGAAATCTATAATAATCTCTAGATGTGATGAGTTTAAATATATGAAAAAGTGGTATTTGCTTGACTCTAATATCTGTATGACTATAAACATGTGCCAATTCATATGGGATTTCTCTGTAAGATATGAATTAAATATATGTGTGTTTATAGGTGTGGGGATTATCAATGTAAGCAATCTATGGTAATACGATTTTATATTTGTAATAAAGATTGTTTTTTGTTTCATTTTTGTAAACTGATGTCTCTTTAGTTGTTCTGAGGGGAGCGCTGCCTTTGTGAGAGGGGTCTCATTTGAGTACACGGAACAAGGAAAGTCTTCCCTCTAATGCTACTTTGTGTTTAAGGGGAGGTGGACTAACTTGTTGCTATGTTTTGGGAGGTCTGCCCAAGCCAGAGAATGTAGTGTGGATGGTGGAGGAGAGCTGTTGGAGAATGTAGTGTGGATGGTGGGGGTGAGCTGTCGGAGAATGTGGTGTGGATGGTGGGAGGAGATCTGTTGGAGAATGTAGTGTGGATGGTGGAGGAGAGCTGTTGGAGAATGTAGTGTGGATGGTGGGGGTGAGCTGTCGGAGAATGTAGTGTGGATGGTGGGAGGAGATCTGTTGGAGAATGTAGTGTGGATGGTGGAGGAGAGCTGTTGGAGAATGTAGTGTGGATGGTGGAGGAGAGCTGTTGGAGAATGTAGTGTGGATGGTGGGGGGAGAGCTGTCAGAGAATGTAGTGTGGATGGTGGAGGAGAGCTGTCAGAGAATGTAGTGTGGATGGTGGAGGAGATCTGTCGGAGAATGTAGTGTGGATGGTGGAGGAGAGCTGTCGGGGAATGTAGTGTGGATGGTGGAGGAGATCTGTCGGAGAATGTAGTGTGGATGGTGGAGGAGAGCTGTCGGAGGATGTAGTGTGGATGGTGGAGAGCTGTCGGAGGATGTAGTGTGGATGGTGGAGGAGAGCTGTCGGAGATCATGATATTGATGGAGGAGGAGGATTGAGGTGCTGTAATACATTTTGTGAAAAGGACGAAGCTCCTGGATGGGTCTTTTCAGCAGCTTAGCCACTAGCTGCCCAGGGCAATTGTTAAATTTTTTACATATGCTAAAAATTAGCTTTTTTTGCTGGAAATTTACTGTTCATAACATTCATATTTACAGAGTCCCTGTCCTCACATTCATATATAGAGTTTCTGCCCATTTAAAGTGTATAGAGAATACTAGGAGGGGATTGGTTTACTGTCAGCAGCATTGAAGATACTCATTATTGGAGGTGTGGTACTCACACTGTAGCCAGTGATCTCCTCTACTAAATGAAAGACAAGAAATGGTGTTACAAATGGACAGGAAGTGATGTCACAGGCAGACAGGAAGTTCAAAGTTGTGAGGAAGTAGAGACCATACATTGCTGGAACTGGCAGCAGAGGAGGTAATAAGATATTATTTTATATTTACACCCAGTAATCCCCCCTCATGTCCATCCTCTTCCTCCATAGTCACTGTGACGTCTTTTATCTCCAGCAGACACTACATATACATATAGAGGGATATAAAAATGTGACTCTGATATTATTTTACCTTTACCACATTTCCTGTGACAGAAAACAGAATCCATTCCACTGTCACTTCTATCACCAATGTAAAACAAAATGGAGAATTCAGTCATAGAATAGCCGAGGAGAGCCGGACACCTCACAGCCATCACCTCAGAGTTCCCGGTTCACGTCTCCTCCACTGTCATTGGCTGCACTTCCTCCACACCAACCAATCACAGGGTGGGATCACAGTCACCGGGTGGATTCTGCTTTCTATGGAGACTCACCTCAGACCTCTCCACTGTGATTGGCTGATCTACAGAAACCCATCAGAGTCACCGGGCAGATTCTACTGTCCACAGAGACTCACCTCAGACCGCCCCACAGTCACACACTATTATTATTATTATTATACATTTGTATAGCTCTGACATATACTGCAGTGCAGTCACATCAGTCCCCGCCCTCAAGGAGCTTTTAATCTAAGGTTCCAAACTCATACACATACTAGGGCCAATGTAGACATTAGCCAATTAACCTACCAGCATGTCTTTGGAGTGTGGGAGGAAACCGGAGTACTCTGAGGAGACCTACGCAGGCAAAGGGAGAACATAACTCCAGGCAGGTAGTGTTATGGTTGGGATTTGAACCAACAACCCCAGTGCTGCTTGGTGGAAGTGATAACCACTTAGCCACTGTGCTGCCCCTTATTAGTATTATTATTATTATAATACATTTACTTATTTTAGAAGGGACAGTTATTTCCAGTGCAATGAGATAATAAGAGTCACATGTGTAGCACTAACTCACGGTGGAGCTGCTGGTTTAAGCGGGTCTGTTACCTTTACTCTCCTTCCCTCTGTTTCACCGGCACCGGGTCTAGGGTTCCGTTGAGTTTACTTCTGGACGACACACGCACCAACACTGGAGTACGTTTTCAATGCTTTATTAAACAAACGACCTAGGAAGTAGCAGGAAAGAGGTAGAAAGGAAACTCGCAGAAGAAACTCAAATATTCTCTGAAAGGGTTCTCTTGGAAAAAGGTCTTGGTATAATTCAAATACTAATTGAAATGCACTCCCCTTGTGGGACACACTCCTTGCTCGTCTGGATAGGCCTCTCTCACTGGTCTAGCAGCCAGTACGCAGCACGAATCAAAGTCTCTGCCACAGACTTGCTTGGAAATAAAATCCGTACAATCCTCTGCCACAGGATGTATAGATTTGCTGTAGTGAAAGTCAGTCACAGTGCTTGAACCTTTAAGCCGAGCCGGAAACACTATGCTGTATAGCTACTTTTGGATACGTCCTCCAACCGAGTCACCAGGCCCCTCTATAGACCAGCATGCGGCGTGATCTCTCCAAGACGGGTCCTCCCCTGGGATCTCCTCGGTTGTCCAGCTTCTTCACACAGGACCGACAGCTCAGGACCATTCCTCGGCCGCGGTGGCAGGCTCCAGACAAGCCTCTGGACCCACCCCTGCGCCGCTGTATCGTGGGCCTCCCGGACGGAGGACCACGAGGTAGCTCCTTAACGCATACCTGTCGGCCAGGAGGGCCAGCAGGTGGCTGTAAAAACGAACCCCCAAAAATGGTGTCTGTCCCATAAATACCCTCGCCCAGAATGCAACTCGGAGGACCACCTCCACTGAGCGTGCCTCCGGGACAGAGGAGCATCCATACGCTTCAACACGTTGCCTTTCCAACCCTGACCAGTGGTAACAGCTACACCCACCGGTCAGCACGGAAACACCCACAACGTCAGCCAAGCTGGAACAGAGGCAAACTTTTAACCTTCCTAACACACAATTTACTAAATTTACCTAACATGCGGTAGATTGCAAATCTACCAGCGCTACACGTGTCTAAAATAAAAATGGCTATACGTGTATTAAAGCTTTGTGAATTGTGCCTCATATGTTGTACTTCAAATCATAGTTTCCTTTTTTCCATTTATTTTCACCTTATGCATTTTAAGAAGCTATGAAAATCATTCTCAATTTTAGTCTGGATTTTATCTTCATTATAATCTGTGTGTGTAATCATGGATATAACATAGTAGATGATGAGGCAGCGAGCAAAATGCTGAAACATGTTGTAGACTGCAGTACTTATATTTAACACAAGGTGGTGATCTCACTTCTCAATGCACGGACAGGAAGTGATGTAGATGTATAAACAGGAAGTTCCAGGTGAGAGGTGAGTCGGGAGGAAGTAGAGAGGAGACATTGCTGGAACTGGCAGTAGAGGAGGTAATAAGATATTATTTTATATTTACACCCAGTTATCACCCATCATGTCTGTCCTTTTCCTTCATAGTCACTGTGATGTCTTTTATCTTCAACAGTTGAATACCTATATCTATAAAGGATTATAAAACATACACAGATACATTCTAAATATAGAGCCATTTATCCAACTGTCAATCCAGAGCCTCTGGTTTAAACAGACCCTTATCTGAGCAAGCGGCCTGGCTGGCCAGGAAAGTAGGGTCAGTGATCGTGTAGCCCCTCATTCTTAACCATACAAGACCACATGCTCTCAAAACTTGGAGGTTTCTTTGCCAGGGGAGGATTATAAGGTAGTAAAAAAAAAAAATCTGTTGATCCATTATCACCCAGCAGCTGCCTTCAGAGGACATCACCCATCAGAGTGCCTCCACCTCACTGCCCGACAACAGAGGTAACCAGTGCCAAGAAGATTCTAGAAGTCACCAAGAAGATCATTGTTCTGCTGACAGGAGAGGTGAGCGGTGCCGGGAATTCTGGGACATTATCCAGTAACAGACAAGGGATGTGTCTGGATGGTGACTGTATCATTGTGTGTGTCAGGTTCCTATAAGGTGTCAGGATGTCACTGTCTATTTCTCCATGGAGGAGTGGGAGTATTTAGAAGGACACAAGGATCTCTACAAAGACATCATGATGGAGAATCAGCCGCCCCTCACATCACCGGGTAAGAGGAGACTTTATTGTAAAGGAGAGAGCAGTACGGAGGGTCCACCTAGATCCCCCATCATCTGATAAACACATAGAAACAATGTATTCAGTCAGTGTATGTGTTTCCTACAGATGGATCCAGTAATGGGAACCCACCAGAGAGATGTCCCCATCCTCTGTATTCCCGGGATTCCACACAGGAAGGTCACACCATCCCTCACCATCATCAGGTAGATGGGACTGAGCAACTGGAACTTGATAGAGATTCCAAACTGTATGGAATGACATTCTTCTATGTAATCTTTTGCTTCTTTTTGCAAATGTATTCTGTCATCTTTTGGGGTTTAGGGTGAAGAACTGAAAGACATCAAAGTTGAGGAGAAAGAGGAAGAAGAAAAGATGTTTGTGGGGGGAGATCAGCAGTCTGGTGTGAAGTGTGGACCTTTGTATTCCCCGGATTCCACACAGGAAGATCTCAGCATCCTTCACCATCATCAGGTAGGTGGGACTGAGCAACTAGAACTAAAAAATTATTCTAAACTATGAGATAACATTCTTCTATAAAATCTTTTAATATTGGCAATCATTCTTCCAAATGTTATATTTTATCATCTTTGGAGTTTAGGATGAAAAACTGAAAAACATCAAAGCCGAAATTAAAGAGGAAGAAGAAGAGATGTTGGTGAGTGGAGATCAGCAGTCTATGGAGGAGGGGGAGATGATTATGAAAAGTAAACGGGAGGAATCTTCTCTACATATGGACACAAGTAAGTCATAAACATTAAATGCAGAAAGGGTTCTTTTTAAATTAACCTAAAAGAAGGTGTGCAACAAATTTACCAACAATGAAACCTTTGTATTTTCAACAATAAACCAATGTTCCCAACAAATGAGGTGGAGATACTGTACACCATATGAAAGGTCCATCTCCATTCCCCAATATAACGTCATGTTCCCAACAAATGAGGAGGAGATACTGTACACCATATGAAAGGTCCATCTCCATTCCCCAATATAACGTCATGTTCCCAACAAATGAGGAGGAGATACTGTACACCATATGAAAGGTCCATCTCCATTCCTTAATTATATGTCATGTTTCCACAAAATGATGTGGCTCATAAATTTTGTTATATTTCCATTACGCCCCCCAGCTGTCATTAATGCAGAAAGCAATGTTCCCCAGTATGACATTTTCAGTGTTTTGTATCCTTTAACTTGTTTGTTTTCTTTTTTTGATGGTACATTTGTACCCACTTCTGACATTTTCATTTCTTGCATTAGATTGGAGGAAGAGCTAAAGCTCTACTTATTTGAACTACTGACATTTAAACTTTGTTTTCCAACAGATGGATGTGATGTCAGGAATTCCTCGGAGAGACATCTTCTATTATCTGCTGATTGTAAGTCAGAAGATAATGTCATCACACAGGATCTTCCAGGAGGAAATCCAAATACACAAAATATACATCACAGACCTTCCTGTCCAGAGACATCAATGGATCCCTCTGATCAGGGGGAATCTTCTCATCAATCACATACTATGATTGTAAATATCCATGTAAGATCTCACACTGCAGATCCATCAACAGATCCTTCTAATCCCGAGGAATCTTCCTCACCCCATGAAGGAGATCACCGAGGTGACAATCTATTCTCATGTTCAGAGTGCGGGAAATGTTTCACTCGGAAAGGAAACCTTGTACACCACCTGAGAATTCACACGGGTGAGCGTCCATATATATGTTCAGAGTGCGGGAAATCTTTCGTTTACAAACCAAATTTTGAAAAACATCAGAGAATTCACACGGGTGAGCGTCCCTATATATGTTCAGAGTGCGGGAAATCTTTCATTCAGAAACCAAATTTTGAAAAACATCTGAAGATTCACACAGGTGAGCGTCCCTATTTATGTTCAGAGTGCGGGAAATCTTTCCCTCTGAAAGGAAACCTTGTGCAGCACCTGAGAACGCACACGGGTGAGGGTTCATATCCATGTTCAGAGTGCGGGAAATCTTTTGCACTGAAAGGAAACCTTGTTGTACATGAGAGAATTCACACAGGTGAGCGTCCTTATTCATGTTCAGAGTGCGGAAAATCTTTCAGACTGAAAGCAAACCTTGTTGAACACCAGAAAATTCATACTGGTGAACATCCATATTCATGTTCAGAGTGCGGGAAAGCCTTCATATATAAAATGAGCTATGTTACACACCAGAGAATACACACAGGTGAGCGTCCTTATTCATGTTTGGAGTGCGGGAAATCTTTCACTAAAAAAGGAGCCCTTATTATACACCAGAGAAGACACACGGGGGAGCGTCCTTTTTCATGTATTGAGTGCAGAAAGTCTTTCTTTCATAAAGGAGATCTTGTTACACACCAGAGAATTCACACGGGAGAGCGTCCTTATTCTTGTTCAGAGTGTGGGAAATCTTTCACTCTGAAAGGAGATCTTGTCAAGCATCAGAGAAGTCACACAGGTGAGCGTCCTTATTCATGTACAGAGTGTGGGAAATCTTTCACTCAAAAAGGAGGCCTTAATATACACCAGAGAAGACACACGGGTGAGCGTCCTTTTTCATGTATTGAATGCGGAAAGTCTTTCTTTTGTAAAGGAGATCTTGCTACACACCAGAGAGTTCACACGAGGTGAGCATTCTTATTCATGCACAGAGTGCGGGAAATCTTTCACCATGAAAGGAAACTTTGTTGCACATCAGAGAACACACACAGCACTGCGTCCTCAGTGTGATCAGACTGTTTAATTAGGTATCAGAGGCACCTGCCTATTTTTATTTTTAAAAATGTACGATGGTTTTTACTGGTGGGCCGAGACTTCTTTTGGCTTCTTGTATTTTTTTGGAAACTCCAATGGTGAGATGTGCCTGCTACAATTTCTGCCCCCCACTTTGTGGTATCCCCATTTATCTAAATGAAGCATCTAATTGTACACCCTTTTTAGAGGGTTTAATTCTGGAAAAATAATCTAATGTTATGGGTGGGCTGGCTTACTTGTGATTGCATTTTGGGAGGTCTGCCCCCTGGCCCAGTATGTTGGGTGGTACTGGACACAAGTGCGGGTTTTCGGATTTTTGAATGAACAGTGCATTGTCCATGTCATGGTGACCTGGAGGTGACGTCACCGTGCCCGTGACGTCACATTCACGATCGCGGGCCGGAATGCCAGTGATCACAGTATAACAGCTTTTTGGAAGTGTTTATTTCTGAAAAAACAAACTAAAGTTATCTCCGATAGGCAATGGAAGAAGATTTCTCTTTGAAACAGTATTTGGTAATCTCTGGATCTTTATGGAAATCTATAATAATCTCTATATGTGATGAGTTTAAATATAAGAAAAAAGGGTTTATTTTACAGTCTGTTTGTCTATAAACATTTATGTGCCAATTCATATGGGATGTCTCTGTAAAGATATGAATAAAATATATGCGTGCTTATAGGTGTGGGGATTATCAATGTAAGCAATCTACGGTAATTTGCGATTTTCTATTTGTAATAAAGATTTTCTTTTTGTTTCATTTTTGTAAACTGATGTCTCTATGGCTGTTCTGAGGGGAGCGCTGCCTTTGTGACAGGGGTCTTATTTGAGTACACTGAACAAGGAAAGCCCACCCTCTCATGGGGAGGTGGGGTAACTTGTTGCTATGTGTTGGGAGGTCTGCCCAAACTGGAGAATGTAGTGTGGATGGTGGAGGAGAGCTGTCGGAGAATGTACTGTGGATGGTGGAGGAGACCTGTCGGAGAATGTAGTGTGGATGGTGGAGGAGAGATGTCGGAGAATGTAGTGTGGATGGTGGGAGGAGAGCTGTCGGATAATGTAGTGTGGATGGTGGGAGGAGAGATGTCGGAGAATGTAGTGTGGATGGTGGAGGAGAGCTGTCGGAGAATGTAGTGTGGATGGTGGGAGGAGAGTTGTCGGGGAATGTAGTGTGGATGGTGGAGGAGAGCTGTCGGAGAATGTAGTGTGGATGGTGGAGGAGAGCTGTTGGAGAATGTAGTGTGGATGGTGGAGGAGAGCTGTCGGAGAATGTAGTGTGGATGGTGGAGGAGATCTGTCGGAGAATGTAGTGTGGATGGTGGAGGAGAGATGTCGGAGAATGTAGTGTGGATGGTGGAGGAGAGCTGTCGGAGAATGTACTGTGGATGGTGGAGGAGACCTGTCGGAGAATGTAGTGTGGATGGTGGAGGAGAGATGTCGGAGAATGTAGTGTGGATGGTGGGAGGAGAGATGTCGGAGAATGTAGTGTGGATGGTGGAGGAGAGCTGTCGGAGAATGTAGTGTGGATGGTGGGAGGAGAGCTGTCGGGGAATGTAGTGTGGATGGTGGAGGAGAGCTGTCGGAGAATGTAGTGTGGATGGTGGAGGAGAGCTGTTGGAGAATGTAGTGTGGATGGTGGAGGAGAGCTGTCGGAGAATGTAGTGGATGGTGGAGGAGATCTGTCGGAGAATGTAGTGTGGATGGTGGAGGAGAGATGTCGGAGAATGTAGTGTGGATGGTGGAGGAGAGCTGTTGGAGAATGTAGTGTGGATGGTGGAGGAGAGCTGTCGGAGAATGTAGTGTGGATGGTGGAGGAGATCTGTCGGAGAATGTAGTGTGGATGGTGGAGGAGAGATGTCGGAGAATGTAGTGTGGATGGTGGAGGAGAGCTGTCGGAGAATGTAGTGTGGATGGTGGAGGAGACCTGTCGGAGAATGTAGTGTGGATGGTGGAGGAGAGATGTCGGAGAATGTAGTGTGGATGGTGGGAGGAGAGCTGTCGGATAATGTAGTGTGGATGGTGGGAGGAGAGATGTTGGAGAATGTAGTGTGGATGGTGGAGGAGAGCTGTCGGAGAATGTAGTGTGGATGGTGGGAGGAGAGCTGTCGGGGAATGTAGTGTGGATGGTGGAGGAGAGCTGTTGGAGAATGTAGTGTGGATGGTGGAGGAGAGCTGTTGGAGAATGTAGTGTGGATGGTGGAGGAGAGCTGTCGGAGAATGTAGTGTGGATGGTGGAGGAGAGCTGTCGGAGAATGTAGTGTGGATGGTGGAGGAGACCTGTCGGAGAATGTAGTGTGGATGGTGGAGGAGAGATGTCGGAGAATGTAGTGTGGATGGTGGGAGGAGAGCTGTCGGATAATGTAGTGTGGATGGTGGGAGGAGAGATGTCGGAGAATGTAGTGTGGATGGTGGAGGAGAGCTGTCGGAGAATGTAGTGTGGATGGTGGGAGGAGAGCTGTCGGGGAATGTAGTGTGGATGGTGGAGGAGAGCTGTCGGAGAATGTAGTGTGGATGGTGGAGGAGAGCTGTTGGAGAATGTAGTGTGGATGGTGGAGGAGAGCTGTCGGAGAATGTAGTGTGGATGGTGGAGGAGAGCTGTCGGAGAATGTAGTGTGGATGATGGAGGAGAGCTGTCGGAAAATGTAGTGTGGAATATGGGAGGAGGGCTGTCGAATGTAGTGTGGATGGAGGAGGAGAGCTGTCGGAAAATGTAGTGTGGATGGTGAAAGAGAGCTATCGGAAAATGTAGTGTGGATGGTGGAAGAGAGCTGTCGGAAAATGTAGTGTAGATGGTTGAGGAGAGCTGTTGGAGAATGTAGTGTGGATGGTGGAGGAGAGCTGTCGGAGAATGTAGTGTGGATGGTGGAGGAGAGCTGTCGGAGAATGTAGTGTGGATGGTGGAGGAGAGCTGTCAGAGAATGTGTGGATGATGGGAGGAGGGCTGTCGGAGAATGTAGTGTGGATGGTAGTAGGAGAGCTGTTGGAGAATGTTGTCAGGAAGATCCTGCCAGTAATCGTTGTCCCAGGCTCACTGGTGGCGGTTGCGGGCGCCATTGCGCGCGCACACAGGTGCGCGCACGTGCATACCTGTTGGCGCCAGGAGGGCTATTTAAACCTGCCTGTCACACTCAGTCCCTGCTGTCTGCTCTACAGTGTTCTGTGTGTCTAACATGATCTGATCTGAGACTACCTATCTGTGACCAACCCATCTATTTGCCTGCATCTGACCTCCAGCTAGCCCAGACTATCCTCCTGTTTGATCCCTGGTACCTCTGCTGTCCGCCTGATACCGACCACTGGTCCGTCTGACGATTCTTCTGCCTGATCCCTGATATCTGCCTACTTGCCTGCTGTGTTCCTGGTTCCAGTCCAGCACTCCATTCTTCTGCCTACTTGCCTGCTGTTGTTCCTGGTTTCAGTCCAGCATTCCAGTCTCCAGTCTACTTGCCTGCTGTTGTTCCTGGTTCCAGTCCAGCATCCAGTCTCCAGTCTACTTGCCTGCTGTTGTTCCTGGCTCCAGTCAGCATTCCAGTCTCCAGCCTTCTCTCCAGTTCCAGTCTCCTGGTTCCTAATCATTCCTGGACTTCTGGACGGACTGTTGATCCTGCCAGGCACTCATACCACTCCTCACTCCTGTGCCCTCTGTCTCCATTCCAGGGAGCCATGAGTGGGAGCCGTAGGGGAGGCTTAAACCCACCAGGTTTGTGACAGTAGCAGACAGCCATGTCTGAGCCCGAGCATCGAACCTCTCCCATGGAGGAACTATGTGTATACCTGGCGAGATTGACTGAAGCAGTCAAGAATCTTCAGCAAGGGTACACCCGGCTGGAAGAACGGGTATTAGCCCAGTCTAACCCTACCGGGGTTCAGGGAGCCCCTCCTGCTTCAGCTTCTTTAGCTGGGCCTTCTCCAACTGTGGTGATGCTTCCCCCAGAGCCTAGAGTTCCGCCACCTGAAAGATTCTCCGGAAATCGAAGTAAATTCAGGGCCTTTCACTATTCCTGTGAACTGTTCTTCGCCCTCCAACCATGCATCTTTTCCCTGGAGGTCACCAAGGTGGGCTTTGTGGTTTCCTTGCTTACAGGCGACCCCCAAACCTGGGCCCATCCTCTCCTGGAACAAAAAGATGTGTCTGACCAACCTCACCACCTTCTTTAACGCATTGGCACAGTTATATGAAGATCCCCAGCTATCAGTAACTGCAGAAACTGCACTACGTACCCTTCAGCAGTTACGCAGGGCAGCAGAGGATTTCGTGGCTGAGTTCAGATGGTGGAGTGCAGACACAAATTGGAATGAAACAAATAATGTAATCGCGCCAAAGTCCATGGAAATACAGCCAAACAAATAAATGGGAAAAAAGTCAATAAATGATGCCAGAAAGAGATCTGTGATCCTTGGATCAATGAAAATCTAGGAATCCGGGAAATCTATTTCTCCAAGATACCAAGGGCAGCTTCCTGTTGAGTGAAGTCAGTCTCCATATGAACATAAAAAACCAAAGAAGAAAGCGCCTCTTAAGTATAGCGGATTTATTTGTGTGTTAAAAGCATAGTAAACACTCACATTAAGGTAAATGATGTACTGCTTCCATAAAGAACTGGTCCCGGTGTCTCTCGGTGGTGACTGGTGATCAAAAGGGAGCCTGGATGGACGCCGTGCGGTGGCCGCGGACCTCCGCTCGGAGGCACCGGCTGTACAAGCGGTGTAGTGGAGAAGTCACTTCCGCGTTCCAGCGGATCACATGGGAGATGACGTCACTGGGACAGTTCAGACTAGCTGGGAACCACTACGCGTTTCAGAGCATGCGCGAGCTTTTTCAAGTGTCTTATGGAAAAAGCTAACCAGGAAGCTTAAATAACTACGAAGTAGCGATAAGGACCAATCATAATCAAGAAGGGGGAGGGAGCAATAACGGGAATAGCTATAACAACATTGGAACGAGTTCTTTATGGATTACATAGTATATTGATAGAGTATATTGGCACCACGAAAATGTACAATATTAGATCGCAAAAAGAGTTTACATATATATATATATGTAGGAAGGCCAGTATGGTGGCCTGAATTTATGGGAGGAGCCCGGGGGTATTTAAGCAGCACCGCTCACCTGTGGTGCTTGTCGGTTTCCTGTGCGCGATATACGTCACTAAGCCGACTATTCGACATACCAGCGTCCGCAAGTTCTTGCCTCGCAGTTCCCGTATTCTATACTCCGTACTCAAAACTTTCGAAGTCCGCGTTTTCGTTATAGTTGTACCACGCGTCTGGCTTGGCTGTCGCAGGTAAGGTCCCGTCGGACTTTTCGTTTTCATATCATGTCACTAAACCGTGAGTTCTAAATTTCGTTTCACCCGCATCGCACAAACTGCAATGTATATCGCTCGTACTTTCGATATGTCACAATTCGATAGCACAGCGATGCTGACGCCGCTTCATTTCTAGCATGTCGGTATTACTAAGCAGCCATAGCCAGTCGCAAATTGCAAATTATCAAACCCATTTCAAAAAACTCATTCGGACATTTCAAATCATTTCTCTTTTCTGAAAACATTTCAGAAAACTCATTTCGGACATTTCAAATCATTTCTCATTTCTGAAAACATTTCTAAAACTCATTTCTGACATTTCAAATCATTTCTCATTTCAGTCACCTACCGCGCTCCGATTTGAATCCAATCGCACCAAAAAGGTGCGCCGATTCGTTCCGGTGTGCCCCAGTTATTACGGCCTCATTTCTATACATGCTCCAGAGTTACGTTATTGTCAGTCAATTATACCTCTGTCATGGTTATCATTTCATTCCACGTATCACGTTCCGACATGAATTTAGTCGCATGGAAAATGCACCGATTCGTCTCGGCGTGCCCCAGGATTGGCCTCATTTCTATACATGCTCCAGAGTTACGTTTATCAGTCAATTGGATCTCTGTCATGGTTATCATTTCATTTCCATGTATCACGTCCCGACATGAATTCAGTCGCATGAAAAATGCACCGATTCGTCTCGGCGTGCCCCAGGATTGGCCTCATTTCTATACATGCTCCAGAGTTACGTTTATCAGTCAATTGTATCTCTGTCATGGTTATCATTTCATTCCATGTATCACGTTCCGACATGAATCCAGTCGCATGGAAAATGCACCGATTCGTCTCGGCGTGCCCCAGGATTGGCCTCATTTCTATACATGCTCCAGAGTTACGTTTATCAATCAATTGTATCTCTGTCATGGTTATCATTTCATTTCCATGTATCACGTTCCGACATGAATTTAGTCGCATGAAAATGCACCGATTCATCTCGGCGTGCCCCAGGATTGGCCTCATTTCTATACATGCTCCAGAGTTACGTTTATCAATCAATTGTATCTCTGTCATGGTTATCATTTCATTCCCACGTATCACGTTCCGACAGGAATTCAGTCGCATGAAAATGCACCGATTCGTCTCGGCGTGCCCAGGATTGGCCACATTTCTGATACATGCTCCAGAAATCCGGATCATAGCTGAATCGCAGACACCAGGGATTGACCCGTATCTCTGTCATGCAATTTCTATCATTTCACTCCCACAACGCATCACCGTTTCGAAACCAGTCGCATCCGAGGCGCACCGCTTCATCACGGCATGCATCACTGGTTCCGATCACATTTCATACCTACACCAGAGCTCGGTTAGTTGCCAGTCGCTAACACGGCACAACCAATTCGAGCCTCGGTCAAAACAATCATTTCTCTCATTTCATTTAATACTGCACTCCTACTCGAATCCAGATGCATCAAACAAGCACCGATTCGTCCCAGGAGCACCAATATTTCAGTTGCCTCATTTCAATACATGCTCCAGAGTCCGGTCCACGGTCGAACAAATCGTGACACGACCAGGCCGCACCTCTGTCATGCAGTTCATTCATTTCACAATCAAGGCAAAACATTTCGAACCATTTTTTTTTGTCACAAATTGCAAGCACCATACAAATCATTGCTCCAAGTTACTTAGCAATCCCTTCACGAATTGTCACCTTTCATCTTCCTCAGGTCAGTCAAAGTTCAGTAGGTCCACCCTGCACCAGGTTGGACGATATTCCCCCAGGTAAAAAAAAAAAAAAAAAAAAAAAGGGGGGGGAAAGGGAGAATAAGTCGGGTAAGTATGACTCAGCGGATCAAAGAAAAAACTTGAAATTCATCTCACCCCCAATAGGTTACAGTCAACCAGGAAATAAAGCTCGAGATCCTCACCAGAGCAACCATGTCCCAGGCCGGCAGTGAAGACTTCACGGCCCCTCTATCACCTACTCCGGTTTCAGAAAGCGGCAGCGTGCAATCCCTCAGGGGATGGACTATCCCCAAACTGACGGCAGAGCTCAGACGCAGAGGTGTCCCCTTCCCCGCCACAGCGAGGAAAGGCGAGCTCTTCAAACTCCTCTTCCCCCCATCAGCAGCAGGACCCAGTACCCAACAGGCATCCCTCCAGTCCATATCATCGGCCATTTCGCAGTTACACACGATGGTGTCATCTCTATCCACCTCAGTGGCAGACGTCCAAGCCAGGGTGGCACTTCTGGAGGCCGGACCGGCCACGGCTGTCCCCGACCCAACGGCAATTCAGACCTTGACACCTCTTCCTACAGGTACCTCAGGCTCAAGCGCCATTGTCTACCCCTCCCATCTGGTCCCAACCAGTATCAGGAAGGACATTTTAGACGGCAAGGACGTCAACCTGGCCTCTCTCCTGATCGCCGTGCATGATTTAGCAGAAAATAAGGCCTACTCCTGGGGTGACATATCGGTGGTCCTTAAAGCCAAAGACCCCAGGCTGAACCGCAAGCTATCAGTCCCCGAATTTACCCTGGCCTTTGGCATGCTCAGAGATGTCCTGTGCTCAGCCACCCCTAGCAGGCGGGAAGAGCTGGACTTATACCTCCATACTGTGGTAGACTTGGGCCACAAGTATGGAGGTTTCGCATTCTACGATTATCATCGTTCCTTCTCAGCCAAGGCCGCCGCCAGATTCGCACAATACCAGGTCACCACAGATTGGAATCTCATGGACACAGAGCTCTTCTGCCGCCACTTTGCCGGCTTACGCTCACCTCTGTGTGCAATTTGCCAGTCTTCCACCCACACTGCCACCTGGTGTGCCAATACGGCGATCAGACGGCCCTTCGAGTTCCCCTCTACCTCAGGTACAGTACAGGGCCAGTCAATCCCTGAACCAACGCCTCAGGTGGACAAACTCGGACGCCCAGTCCGAACCGTGGGAGGGGCAGCCATCTGTAACAACTACAACTATGGGTCCTGCAACTTCAGCCAATGCCGTCTACTTCACATCTGCACTATATGCCAAAGAGCACACCCTAGGAATTTGTGTGAAGTCAAGCAACATAAGAGGGCCTGACTAAGCCGAATCAACATCTTATGGCTAGGACTGTATCTCACTTCACACCCCACCCCTTCCCTGGCCACCTACCTTATCCAAGGCTTCACAGTAGGCTTTCACACCGGCCTCATCGCACTGCCCCATAGTACTCACGAATGCGCCAA
This sequence comes from Lithobates septentrionalis, assembly GCA_037952835.1. Lineage (NCBI taxonomy): Eukaryota > Metazoa > Chordata > Amphibia > Anura > Ranidae > Lithobates > Lithobates septentrionalis. The sequence continues at coordinate 193,868 of JBBDGP010001525.1, forward strand.
TCTTCGTTCGGCAGCCATCGACGAACAGGCCATAGATCAGCTCTTACAGGCAGAGGTAGATCGAGACTACGTAATAGGCCCTTTCACTTGCCCCCCTTTCAGCACATGGAGAGTCAGCCCTATTGGGCTTGTCAAGGGCAAATTCTCTAATAAATTGCGTTTGGTGTACGACTTGTCTGCGCCTCATTCTTCGCACATACCCAGTCTCAATTCCCTGATCCCCTCCGCAGAGTTTTCCCTAAAATATTCCTCCGTTGACATGGCAATACAAGCCATCATCAAAGCAGGCACAGGTGCCTGGCTCTCCAAAGCCGACATATCGGATGCCTTCAAACTCCTGCCCATCCACCCATCCCTTTGGTGCTGGCATGGCATCAAATGGAAGGAAGCATATTATTTTGCTACGAAACTCACCTTCGGTTCGAAGAGTAGCCCGTGGCTCTTCGACACATTCGCACAGTCCCTCGTTTGGATACTATTACACAAGGGCCAATGCCATGAAGTCATCCATTACCTAGATGACTTCCTACTGATAGAACCGCCCAACAAAACCCCAGCAGATCTCGACAAACTTAGAGTTATTTTTGGAAACCTCAACGTTCCTATCGCCGAGCACAAAGTCGATGGTCCAGCAAACATCATCACCTTTCTCGGGGTCAGCTTGGATACCTGCGCAATGCAGGCCAGTCTCCCCCCCGACAAATTAACACGCATTAGGGCAGTCCTTCACGAGTTTACACACACCAAGGGCTGTACCAAAAAACAGTTGCAGTCTCTCCTGGGTATGCTCAACTTCGCTATGCGAATTATCCCACAAGGCCGCACATTTGTATCACGCCTGCTGAGATTTCTGTCAGAAACTCAAGACCCTGATCAGATTTTGAAATTAGACTCCGCAGCTATAGCGGACCTATCAATGTGGGAGGAATTCTTGTCCGCCTGGAATGGCATATCTCTATTTATACCTATGGTTTCGATCCATTCACCCCAGGTAGTGACTGACGCTGCAGCCTCCACAGGTTTCGCGGCAATTTTTGGCCATCATTGGTTTTCAGGACCCTGGCCTCAACAGATACTGTTGATACCCGGCTTTTCCCAAACATCTGCCCTCTTTGAGCTTTATCCCATAGTGGCAGCCGCACAACTCTGGGGCCACCACTGGACAGGACAAACCGTAGTCTTCACCACCGATAACCAGGCCACGGCAGACATCATCAACAGAGGCAGGTCCAAGTCCCTAGCAGTCATGTCCTTCCTGCGCAGGTTGGTACAACTGTCTTTACAACACCAGTTCAACATACACAGTGAATTCATTCCCGGCAGATACAACTCAGCAGCTGACGCACTATCACGTTTCAACTATTCCTCCTTTTTCAAACAGGTTCCCGATGCCGATCCAATGTCGGCCCCTATCCCCGTCTGGTCACAACTGACCCTGGACTAATGCAACATCTACACGGAGCTACGCAACTCATAAATAATTCCCTCTCCCGCAACACACTCAAAGCCTACCAGACAGCTTGGAAAGCTTTTAATAAATTCCTCACGCCCAACCGCAAAGAACCAACAGATATCAAACAGGTACTGGCCTTCATGGCACACTGCCACACGCAGCTAGCCTTATCCTACAACACCATCCGGTTATACCTAGCCGGCATTCAACATTTCATGGCGCTTGAAGACCCGACGAAATCGTCACTGTTCTCATCTCACGCTATACGAGCCATCCTAAGGGGAATACAGAGACAACAACCAGTCATCAGCACTAAGCGCTTGCCCATTACGGGGCCCATCTTTAGGGACATGTCAAATATTCTGGCTACTTCGCCATTCGGCCTGCTCCCCAGCACGGTCTTACAAGCAGCCATATATTTAGCTTACTATGGGTTCTTGCGGCCTGGCGAATTCACCTCTAACAAACCCACAGACCAAGTACTATGCAGACGACACTTGCTTCGACACCAAGACCACTTTATCCTGCACCTCGAGGTCTCTAAAACCCAGCAAACGGGCTCGGGAGTAAACATCCACCTCTACAGAACCAACAACAGCTGGTGTCCAGTCGCTGTACTCAACCGACTCCTATCTCTCCTGCCTGAGCAACCAGACAGCAGTCCCCTTCTACCATTTCCAGTCAAACCCTTAAACGCCTCTCAGTTTGTGAGCCACATAAGGATACTTCTCCGCAATCTTCACCTTAACCCCAGTCAGTATTCCGGACACTCTTTCCGCATCGGAGCAGCCTCCGCGGCGTCCCGCCACGGGGTGCCAGACCACATCATCAAAAGACTAGGCAGGTGGAAATCAGCCTGCTTCGCCCGGTACATCCCCAATCCACAAACTGAGATGGCACAGGCATTCTCCAAATTGGCTCAATAAGTAACTGAAAACCAATAAAATTATAACCCTACCTGAATGTTTTTGCCCCCTTATTTTGGCATACCGGCCATGAGACCAAGGCACACTTTCAGGTCCATTTCATATGGTAAGTCCACACTTTTAGGTCTATTTCCGATGGTAAGTCTTATCTTTACTATAAGTGTTTTCTATGTCCATATCGGACATAGGGCTCCGACCATAAGTAGGAAGGCCAGTATGGTGGCCTGAATTTATGGGAGGAGCCCGGGGGTATTTAAGCAGCACCGCTCACCTGTGGTGCTTGTCGGTTTCCTGTGCGCGATACCCACCCTCCCATCCCCATTTCATAGCATTTCTCAACTATTCATTTCATTCATTTCTCTTACAGAATAATCATTTCATAAACCAGGGTATGCCCCCTTATTTTGGCATACCGGCCATGAGACCAAGGCACACTTTCAGGTCCATTTCATATGGTAAGTCCACACTTTTAGGTCTATTTCCGATGGTAAGTCTTATCTTTACTATAAGTGTTTTCTATGTCCATATCGGACATAGGGCTCCGACCATAAATATATATATATATATATAGTATTAGATAATACAAGTTAATGAGATAGTATAATAATGATTTAAATTAAAAAATAATGATAATAATAATAATTTAAAAAGGGTAAATGTGCGGATAAAATTGATAATCAATATATACATGTAGTATTAAAAATAAATATAAAAAGGGGTTCATATCTGGACTGGACTAGGACACTGAATACAGGAATTATATATATCCCTTGTTAATACCCGCATGTGCACACAACACGTGAAGTGACTATTGTGCATACGTGCACTTAGTCACTGCCCACACGTATGTGCATGTGTGCACCTACATGTATAAGCACGCACGCACACACGCATACATACATCTATAGGGGAAAGAACCCAAATGTGTTAATGGACTGAGAGCACCAGTTTATAAATTTATAATAATAATAAAAATCATCAGAATAAAAATTCAAGAATCTATATGATGGGTGATAAAACACTATTAGTTCTATTATGTTAATATTAGAGAACAGGACCTCAGTAAATAGATGAATAATACGTATAATAAATTATCCAGATGAGGGTTAATTCCAATATTGATATTAATCCATATAGTGTATCATGAAACATCTCAAAAGGTGTAATGTAAAAATAGATATAAGAAGCTGGATGAATTAGGAAGACAATATTTGAAATATTTCAATATAAGGGTACACTCTATAAAATAGTATTGACCTCCAGTTCCTCATTTAACCCGTTAGGCGCTAAAGTATCTAAAATAAAAATCCAAAAAGTTTCACGCTCACAAAGTTTAGAAAAGCGTTCGGCCTCGGATAATTGGTGTGGGATAGACTCAATTACCCATACCTGTAGGCCGACAGTAGATTTCTGGTGGCATTCAAGGAAGTGTCTGGGGACGCTGTGCTCATCACAGCCTTGTTCTATAAAACGGCGATGTTTGCCGAACCGTTGTCGCAAAGGACAAATAGTGCGCCCAACGTACAGTAATTTACAAGGACATGTGAGGCAATATACAACGTAATTTGTAGAACAGTTGTAAAAGCCTTCTAGTTGGTATGTTTTGTCCTTATGTTGAAAACTTTTTTGGCCATGTCTGACAAAAGTACAAGTTTTGCATAAGGCCTTATTGCATCTATACATGCCCGTAAGTGGAATCAGGCAAAGTGGGCTCTCTGATTTGTGTGTTTTAAACTTACTAGGTGCTAATTTATTTTTCAATGTTGGGGCCCTTCTATATGTAACCATCGGTTTATCGCTAAGGTTTTTAAGGAGAAAAGGATCCTGTTTGAGAATACCCCAATGTTTAAGAAGTATAGATTCCATTCTTCTATGTTTGTTGTGGTACCTGGTAATGAAGCGAACCGTACCGTGATCAGCCTGTTTGATGGTTTTGGGTTTTTTTCCGGGTAGATAGATGGCATGGGCTTGGTCAACCAGTTTTTCAGGGAACCCTTTTTCCAAAAATTTATTTTTAAGGTGAGTGCTCTGTGCGATATAATCAGATTCCCTGGTACAGTTTTGCCTCAGTCTGCAAAACTGACCCTTTGGTATATTATTTATCCACTGTGGATGGTGACAACTAGTATAATGCAGATATGAATTACCTGATGTCGGTTTCGTGTAATTACGGGAGAAAATGGAATTAGTATCATGAAATAATTCCAGGTCAAGGAAAGGGAGACTTTCCTTGTTGTGTTCAAATGTAAAAGAAAGACCAAAGTCATTACTATTGCAATAAGAAACAAAACCTTCTATAGACGATGATGGGCCGTCCCAAATGACTAAAATGTCATCTATAAATCTGCCAAAAAATACAATATGTCGAGCAAAGGGATTATTGCTCCATATATATTTTTCTTCCCACAGACCCATGGTAAGGTTGGCATAAGAGGGGGCAAAATTAGTGCCCATAGCTGTACCATGGGTCTGTAGGTAGAAATCATCATTAAAATGAAAATAATTGTGACTTAAACAGAATAAAGTTGCATCGGAAATGAATACAGCCTGTTTACCATTAATATTGGAATCTAACGAGAGGAAGTGTTGTACCGCCATTAGGCCTATCTGGTGAGGAATAGATGTGTATAAGGAATTAACATCCAAAGATAGCCAGGAGTAGCTGTCTTGCCAACTATACGGTGCCACCAATTCCATAAGATGTATAGAATCTCGAATATATGAGGGGAGATTCTGTGCTAGGGGTTGTAAGAACGAGTCTACATATTGGGAGAAGCCGCTCGTAATGCTATCCATGGAGGCAACGATAGGTCTACCGGGAGGATTAAGGGGATTTTTGTGTATTTTAGGTAAATAATAAAAATAAGGTGTATTGTAAAAATCTTTTCTTAGAAAAGAGGCTTCAGATTTGGTGATGATACCATCTAATAATGCAGAGTGAACTAAAGTCTCTGCTTCAACTTTAAATTGGGGAAGGGGGTCAGAGGTAAGCTTTTTATATGTGGTGCAATCTGACAGTAGTCTAGATGCCTCCGTGATATAAGACGTTCGATCTATAATGACGATTCCCCCTCCCTTATCGGCCGATTTGATGATGATGTCAGGATTATTGGATAGAGAGTGGAGTGCGAGCTTTTCCCCGGAGGTAAGATTGTGAGAACGGTATTTATATGTATTATCATTATGCTCACATAATTTCTGTAGGTCCGAGTGTACGACTTTATAAAAGGTCTCAATATAAGGCCCCTTAGACCTTGTGGGGTAAAAAGCAGATTTAGGTTTAAGACTAGTATGTTTGACAGGGGGTGAATTATCAAAATGCTGGGTGAGTAGTTCAAGGTCTAAACCACTGGCTATAGGATCTGATTCTAGATCTGAGTCATAAACACTAATGGAGCTATCAGATATATCACATATATTATCACCAGAGAGAGCTGTAGATGTAATAATAGGAGCGGTACTTTCAACAGGTCTGTTCTTAATGGATTGGATATTGAAATATCTTTTTAGAGTGAGATTCCTCACAAATTTATTAAGGTCTTTAAACAAAAGGAAAGAATTGGGAGGTGTGGTAGGTGAAAAGGTAAGCCCTTTGCTGAGTAGGGAAATTTCATCAGAAGATAATGTATGTGACGATAAATTAAAAAGTTTTATCGTTTCTGTTGTTTTGTGTGGGATTTTGGGTTTATTGCATCCTCCTCTACATCCTCGTCTGTGTATTTTCTTTTGTGGCGTTGTTTTTGACATGGGCCTCTCTCTAAAAAAGGTGAAGAGAAGGTAATAGCTTTAGAGTGTGAGGCTATTTCACCACTCTCGAAATCTCCTAGTAGGAGGCTTGGTTTATTAGGGATGGTAATACGAACATCAGGAGTGGAGGATGTACCCTCAGAATCAATATTGGAGGTGGATGGGTTAGTTATCCCATTAATGGATGGTGTAGGTGTAGAGTCTTTGACGAGATTTTGGCTCACCTTGAGTGTGGGGGCCAGAGCCAAAGATGATGTTGGCAAGGGTGTTGGAGACTGAGATGTGGTAGAAGAGGTACCCATTTTACCTGCCAAAGATAGATCCGTCTGATTGGTATCATGTTTTAACGATCGAGCTGATTTGGGCACAATTTTGGAGTCATGTGTAGAACCTGTATTAGGATGGAGGGGTTTTCGTGAAGTGAGTGTTTTATTGATATTTATATGGTTACTATTATAATGTTGAGTGCCTCTAGTTGGGACTGCCTTGTGAGATGGATGAAAGTCGATGTCACCTGTAATATTAGGAAACACTTTAGTAGGATGAGGTGTTAAAGACATTAGGGCAGGTATATTCTCATTATGTTTCCAAGAGAATATTCTATTAAACCTATAGTCGTCTAAATCTCTGCGGAATTTACCTATCTTGGTTTTTAGCAAAATATTTTCTTTGTTTTTAGTGTTCCTTTTGAGCGTCTCTAGCCAAGTGGGAGGGATTTTCAGGTTAAAGGAGGATATTTCTGATGTCAGCATCTGTATCTGATGTACTATCTCATTGTATTTAAGATTCCTCTGACTAATGATGATTCCTAGCCATTTGGTTGTACAAAATTCTGCTAAATTTTCCCACTCCGTGGTGTGGACGGTATCCAAAAAGGAACAAGTTTTAAGGATTCTAAGACCTCTGGGGGAAATTTTCTCTTTTACATATTTGGCAAGAAAAAATTGATCCCACCAGTGTGTATTGGCTATATGGATTAACCTTTCAAGTTTCTTGAATCTACCACAAAGTGTGTATCTGTCAGTGCGGGACAGTTTGGATGAATTACAGAATAATTCAGGGGGTAGGCTGGTATATAAAGTGTCCAGTGTCTCATATTTATGCAATTCTATATCCTCAATGAGGTCCATTAGGTAATAAAATACTATAAAAATGCTATATTAATCAAAAAATCGTATGTATATATACAAATATACTCTATCAAAATAGACCAAAACAATAATAAAAGAGATATATTAAATACTGTATTAATACTTAGATAAAATATATTACTAAATGTATTAATCTCCTAGGACCAGCAGCAATACAAGACTTCTAATGAAACCAGGAATAAAACAAATAATGTAATCGCGCCAAAGTCCATGGAAATACAGCCAAACAAATAAATGGGAAAAAAGTCAATAAATGATGCCAGAAAGAGATCTGTGATCCTTGGATCAATGAAAATCTAGGAATCCGGGAAATCTATTTCTCCAAGATACCAAGGGCAGCTTCCTGTTGAGTGAAGTCAGTCTCCATATGAACATAAAAAACCAAAGAAGAAAGCGCCTCTTAAGTATAGCGGATTTATTTGTGTGTTAAAAGCATAGTAAACACTCACATGAAGGTAGATGATGTACTGCTTCCATAAAGAACTGGTCCCGGTGTATTTTTTGGCAGATTTATAGATGACATTTTAGTCATTTGGGACGGCCCATCATCGTCTATAGAAGGTTTTGTTTCTTATTGCAATAGTAATGACTTTGGTCTTTCTTTTACATTTGAACACAACAAGGAAAGTCTCCCTTTCCTTGACCTGGAATTATTTCATGATACTAATTCCATTTTCTCCCGTAATTACACGAAACCGACATCAGGTAATTCATATCTGCATTATACTAGTTGTCACCATCCACAGTGGATAAATAATATACCAAAGGGTCAGTTTTGCAGACTGAGGCAAAACTGTACCAGGGAATCTGATTATATCGCACAGAGCACTCACCTTAAAAATAAATTTTTGGAAAAAGGGTTCCCTGAAAAACTGGTTGACCAAGCCCATGCCATCTATCTACCCGGAAAAAAACCCAAAACCATCAAACAGGCTGATCACGGTACGGTTCGCTTCATTACCAGGTACCACAACAAACATAGAAGAATGGAATCTATACTTCTTAAACATTGGGGTATTCTCAAACAGGATCCTTTTCTCCTTAAAAACCTTAGCGATAAACCGATGGTTACATATAGAAGGGCCCCAACATTGAAAAATAAATTAGCACCTAGTAAGTTTAAAACACACAAATCAGAGAGCCCACTTTGCCTGATTCCACTTACGGGCATGTATAGATGCAATAAGGCCTTATGCAAAACTTGTACTTTTGTCAGACATGGCCAAAAAAGTTTTCAACATAAGGACAAAACATACCAACTAGAAGGCTTTTACAACTGTTCTACAAATTACGTTGTATATTGCCTCACATGTCCTTGTAAATTACTGTACGTTGGGCGCACTATTTGTCCTTTGCGACAACGGTTCGGCAAACATCGCCGTTTTATAGAACAAGGCTGTGATGAGCACAGCGTCCCCAGACACTTCCTTGAATGCCACCAGAAATCTACTGTCGGCCTACAGGTATGGGTAATTGAGTCTATCCCACACCAATTATCCGAGGCCGAACGCTTTTCTAAACTTTGTGAGCGTGAAACTTTTTGGATTTTTATTTTAGATACTTTAGCGCCTAACGGGTTAAATGAGGAACTGGAGGTCAATACTATTTTATAGAGTGTACCCTTATATTGAAATATTTCAAATATTGTCTTCCTAATTCATCCAGCTTCTTATATCTATTTTTACATTACACCTTTTGAGATGTTTCATGATACACTATATGGATTAATATCAATATTGGAATTAACCCTCATCTGGATAATTTATTATACGTATTATTCATCTATTTACTGAGGTCCTGTTCTCTAATATTAACATAATAGAACTAATAGTGTTTTATCACCCATCATATAGATTCTTGAATTTTTATTCTGATGATTTTTATTATTATTATAAATTTATAAACTGGTGCTCTCAGTCCATTAACACATTTGGGTTCTTTCCCCTATAGATGTATGTATGCGTGTGTGCGTGCGTGCTTATACATGTAGGTGCACACATGCACATACGTGTGGGCAGTGACTAAGTGCACGTATGCACAATAGTCACTTCACGTGTTGTGTGCACATGCGGGTATTAACAAGGGATATATATAATTCCTGTATTCAGTGTCCTAGTCCAGTCCAGATATGAACCCCTTTTTATATTTATTTTTAATACTACATGTATATATTGATTATCAATTTTATCCGCACATTTACCCTTTTTAAATTATTATTATTATCATTATTTTTTAATTTAAATCATTATTATACTATCTCATTAACTTGTATTATCTAATACTATATATATATATATATATATATATATGTAAACTCTTTTTGCGATCTAATATTGTACATTTTCGTGGTGCCAATATACTCTATCAATATACTATGTAATCCATAAAGAACTCGTTCCAATGTTGTTATAGCTATTCCCGTTATTGCTCCCTCCCCCTTCTTGACTATGATTGGTCCTTATCGCTACTTCGTAGTTATTTAAGCTTCCTGGTTAGCTTTTTCCATAAGACACTTGAAAAAGGAGTGCGCATGCTCGTTACGAGCTTCGCGCATGCTCTGAAACGCGTAGTGGTTCCCAGCTAGTCTGAACTGTCCCAGTGACGTCATCTCCCATGTGATCCGCTGGAACGCGGAAGTGACTTCTCCACTACACCGCTTGTACAGCCGGTGCCTCCGAGCGGAGATCCGCGGCCACCGCACGGCGTCCATCCAGGCTCCCTTTTGATCACCAGTCACCACCGAGAGACACCGGGACCAGTTCTTTATGGAAGCAGTACATCATCTACCTTAATGTGAGTGTTTACTATGCTTTTAACACACAAATAAATCCGCTATACTTAAGAGGCGCTTTCTTCTTTGGTTTTTTACAAATTGGAATGATGCCGCTCTCTGCTACCAGTTCCGCATGGGACTTTCTGACCCCCTGAAAGATGAGTTAGCTAGAGTTGGCATACCACAGACTCTGAATGCATTGATCGATTTGGCCATCCAGATCGATCAATGCCTAAGAGAACGTAGGGCGGAGAGGGCTACAGGACTTTCTTGCCCAACCTGGAAGCTTCCAAAGATTCCAAGTCATACCCCACCGGCACCACCTACCTCCACGTTTAACGCACCTGAACCAATGCAGTTGGGGGTCCTTCGTCCTTCCCTCACCCAGGAAGAACATCAACATCGTCAGATGAATAATCTGTGCCTGTACTGTGGGGAACCCGGACACTATGTCAGGAACTGCCCTCTTAAGCTCCGTAAGTGTCTCTCCCTGTCCACTGACTATGTTGCTCCTCTGGCCAAGATCACATCTCACCTTGCCCTCTCTGTCTCATTATAGCTCCCAGGAAAGACTCTACAAATACCTGCCATTATTGATTCCGGAGCTTGCAGCTGTTTCATGGATTCCTCTTTTGCTGCAAAACATCAGATCCCCTTTCTTCCAAAGGCTCAGGGACTTTCCATCCACCTGGCTGATGGGTCCGCCATCAAGTCCGGACCTGTAACTCAAGAGACCACTCCAATACCCATTACCATCTCTAACTCTCACGAAGAGTTGCTGCACATGGACATTATTGCTTCACCCTTGTTCTCTATAATCCTCGGCATGCCTTGGTTACAAGCACACAACCCTGACATTAACTGGATCACAGGAGAAGTTACCTTCTCTTCTCCCTATTGTCAACAGTTTTGCGGGTCACAAGACTCTCATAAGGCCACTACCTTACTATGCCTGGACACAGAAACCAGTATACGCCAGTCTATTCCAGAATTTTACCACAACTTTCTAGACATATTTAGTAAACAAGGGGCAGAGACTCTACCACCCCACCGGGCCTATGACTGCCCTATCGAGCTGCTCCCCCCCGGAGCTGAGATCCCGTTCGGAAGGATTTTCCCCCTGACAGAGGTAGAACAAGGGGCATTAAAGGAATATATTGATGAGAACTTAAAGAAAGGCTTCATTCGCCACTCCGCGTCTCCAGCAGGCGCGGGCATCGCTATCCTCTCCCCCTGGTACCAGAACTATTTCAAAGACTTGGAACCGCCACCGTGTTCACTAAACTTGACCTCTGCGGAGCCTACAATTTGGTTCGTATCAGGGACGGAGACGAATGGAAAACTGCTTTTCGTACCCGCTATGGGCATTTTGAGTACTTGTTGATGCCCTTCGGGTTGTGCAATGCTCCTGCCACGGTCCAGTACTTCATCAATGATGTTTTACGGGACTTTTTAGATCTGTTTGTCATCATCTATCTGGATGATATACTAATCTTTTCTTTTTCCGTTGAATCTCACTGCAGGCACATCAGAAGTGTGTTGGCTCGGCTCAGACAGCATGGCTTATATGCGAAGGCAGAAAAGTGTGAGTTTGAGCAGGAAAGTATAGCATTTTTGGGGTTAATCATCTCCAGTAAAGACATTAAAATGTATCCTCAGAAAATTGCTGCAATATTTTATTGGCCGGTCCCAACAGACAAGAAGGGAATCCAACGATTCGTTGGATTCGCCAATTTATATCGGAAATTTATTAAAGGTTTCTCACCATTATCACCCCCAATTACCCAGTTTACCAAACAGGGAACACATTTTCACTGGTCTTCTGAAGCCCAAGAGGCCTTTGAGACCCTCAAAGGTCTCTTCACTTCTGCTTCCGTACTAAAACATCCACAGATTCCTCTCTGCCATTTGTACAGGAAGTAGACGCATCCGAAATTGTGGGAGCAGTGCTGTCCCAAAGACAAGGAACCAGGGCCCTGCTGAACCCGGTGGTCTTCTTCTCTCAAGTTGTCAGCAGCAGAGAGGAATTAGGATGTAGGAGACCGAGAGTGGTTAGCAATAAAATCTGCATTAGAAGAATGGCGCTACCTTCTGGAAGGAGCCGCACAACCAGTCCTAATTTTTACTGATCATAAGAACCTGGAGTATCTGAGATCTGCAAAAAGACTGAAGCCACGACAAGCCAGGTGGGCCCTCTTCTTCTCTAGGTTCTCCTATCACATCACTTATCGCCCTGGTTCCAAAAACACAAAACCCGATGCCCTATCCCGGATGTTCCACAAACCACAAGAAATTTCACCTCCGGACACTATCTTGTCCCTGGGGAATTTTCTTCTGCTTCAGGGAAATCTGCTCTCATGAATTAAGCAAGCTTCTGCAGGACTGGGACCTTCCGTTGGGCCAGAACTACAGATCAGAGATGGGTTGCTTTGGCACGAAAACAAAATTTACATACCCGAAAACCTACGAGTGGCAATATTGGAGCTCTGGAAGGAGCTCACACACTGGCTGGGCATTTCGGTATAACCAAGACCACTGACCTGGTACAGCGTACCTTTTGGTGGCCTCAGGTACGTGAGGATTGCAAAAAATTTGTGGAATCCTGTACAACCTGCATTAGGAGCAAGGGTTACATAACTAAGGCATGGGGGCTACTAAGACCTCTGCCTGTCCCAGACAGGCCATGGAAGATGTTATCCATAGATTTTATTGTCGAGCTACCTCCGGCGGGTGGCCATTCCACCATCTTTGTGATCGTAGATCGACTGTCAAAAATGGCCCATTTTGTCCCAATGAAGGGTACTCCCTCAGCTTCAGAAACAGCACTAGTATTCATTAAGGAAATCATCAGACTCCACGGGGTGCCAGCCAATATCGTCTCAGATCAGGGGGTACAGTTTACCTCCCGATTCTGGAGGTCTCTGTGCAAAGCCCTGAATATTGAACTGTCGTTCTCCTCTGCCTATCATCCCCAGACCAATGGGCAAACAGAGAGAACAAACCAAATTCTCGAACAATACCTACGATGTTTTTCCTCTTTTGCCCAAGATGACTGGATTTCTTTGCTTCCATTGGCTGAATTCGCCTACAACAACTCCATTTGTTATTAAACAAACTCCATTTTTCGCCAACTATGGCTTCCATCCTTCATTTTTACCCAATTCCCTTCCTGAATGTAGAGTACCAGAAGTTTAGGAAAAATTAAATTTCTTTGCCTCTAACAACTAAATTCTACAGGAAACCAGGACCCAGGAACATAACAAGATAACTTTTGACAAGAAAAGACGAGGCGAACTGATACTTGCACCCGGTGACCGGGTATGGTTATCCACAGTGAAACTTAGGTTGGCCTGCCCTTCAAAGAAATTGAGTCCCAAGTTCTTGGGGCCATTCCCTATCAGAAGGAAGATTAATGAGGTGGCATATAAACTAGAACTTCCTGACTCACTGAAGATCCATCCGGTATTCAATGTATCATTACTAAAACCTTCCATTTTCAACCCATTTCCAGGTCGAAGTACGGATCCCCCTGATCCTGCTCTGGTTGATGGCGAGGAGGAATTCGAGGTAGAGTCTATCTTGGACTACAAGTGAAGAAAAAAATCAAGATCAATTCCTGATTAAATGGAAAGGGTTTGGACCCGAAGAAAATTCTTGGGAGCCCGAGGGTAATATCCACACTGAGAGTCTGTTGCAGGCCTTCAAAAGGTCCCATCCCAAAATATTTGCCTGAAGGGGCAGCCGGAGGCTGGGGGGGGCAATGTCAGGAAGATCCTGCCAGTAATCGGCGTCCCAGGCTCACTGGTGCGCGTTTGCAAGCGCCATTGCGCACGCGCATCCCTGTTGGCGTCAGGCAGGCTATTTAAACCTCAGTCCCCGCTGTCTGCTCTACAGCTTTCTGTGTGTTTAACGTGATCTGATCTGAGACTACCTGTTAGAGACCCGGCTATCTGTTTGTGACCAACCCAGCTATCTGCCTGCATCTGGCCTCCGGCTTGCCCAGACTATCCTCCTGTTTGATCCCTGGTACCTTTGCTGTCCGCCTGATACCGACCACTGGCCCGTCTGACGATCCTTCTGCCTGATCCCTGATATCTGTTCCAGTCCAGCACTCCAGTCTTCTGCTTACTTGCCTGCTGTTGTTCCTGGTTCCAGTCCAGCATTCCAGTACCACTCCTCACTCCTGTGGAGGAGAGCTGTCGGAGAATGTAGTGTGGATGGTGGAGGAGAGCTGTTGGAGAATGTAGTGTGGAATATGGGAGGAGGGCTGTCGAATGTAGTGTGGATGGTGGGGGAAAGCTGTCGGAGAATGTAGTGTAGATGGTGGGGGGAGAGCTTCGGAGAATGTAGTGTGGATGGTGGAGGAGAGCTGTCGGAGAATGTAGTGTGGATGGTGGAGGAGAGCTGTCGGAGAATGTAGTGTGGATGATGGAGGAGAGCTGTCGGAGAATGTAGTGTGGGTGGTGGAGGAGAGCTGTTTGAGAATGTAGTGTGGAATATGGGAGGAGGGCTGTCGAATGTAGTGTGGATGGTGGGGGGAGAGCTGTCAGAGAATGTAGTGTGGATGGTGGGGGGAGAGCTGTCAGAGAATGTAGTGTGGATGGTGGGGGGACAGCTGTCAGAGAATGTAGTGTGGATGGTGGGGGGAGAGCTGTCAGAGAATGTAGTGTCGATGGTGGAGGAGAGCTGTCGGAGAATGTAGTGTAGATGGTGGGGGGAGAGCTGTCGGAGAATGTAGTGTGGATGGTGGAGGAGAGCTGTCGGAGAATGTAGTGTGGATGGTGGAGGAGAGCTGTCGGAGAATGTAGTGTGGATGGTGGAGGAGAGCTGTCGGAGAATGTAGTGTGGATGGTGGAGGAGAGCTGTTGGAGAATGTAGTGTGGATGGTAGGAAGAGAGCTGTCAGAGAATGTAGTGTGGATGATGGAGGAGAGCTGTCAGAGAATGTAGTGTGGATGGTGGAGGAGATCTGTCGGAGAATGTAGTGTAGATGGTGGGGGGAGAGCTGTCGGAGAATGTAGTGTGGATGGTGGGAGGAGATCTGTCGGAGAATGTAGTGTAGATGGTGGGGGGAGAGCTGTCGGAGAATGTAGTGTGGATGGGGGAGGAGAGCTGTCAGAGATCATGATATTGATGGAGGAGGAGGATTGAGGTGCTGTAAAACATTTTGTGAAAGGGACGAAGCTCTTGGATGGGTCTTTTCAGGCAGCTTAGTCACTAGCTGTCCAGGGCAATAGTTAAATTTTTCACATATGCTAAAAATTAATGGAAATTTTCTGCATAGGATGCATTAAGTTGAAAAAACACAAACCTTTACAACCCCTTTAATGAAAGACAAGAAGTGCTGTTACAAATGGATAGGAAGTGATGTCACAGGCAGACAGGAAGTTCAAAGTTGTGAGGAAGTAGAGAGAAGACATTGCTGGAACTGGCAGCAGAGGAGGTAATAAGATATTATTTTATATTTACACCCAGTAACCCCCCCCCCCCCCGTCATGTCCGTCCTCTTCCTCCATAGTCACTGTGACATCTTTTTATCTCCAGCAGACACTACATATACATATAGAGGATTATAAAAATGTGACTCTGATATTATTTTACCTTTACCACATTTCCTGTGACAGAAAACAGAACCCATTCCACCGTCACTTCTGTCACCAATGTAAAACAAAATTGAGGATTCAGTCATAGAAGAGCCAGACACCTCACAGCCATCACCTCAGAGTTCCCGCTTCACACCTCCTCCACTGCCACTGGCCCTCCACACCATCCAATCACAGGGTGGGATCACAGTCACCGGGTGGATTCTGCTTTCTATGGAGACTCACCTCAGACCTCTCCACTGTGATTGGCTGATCCAATCTGAGTCACTGGGCAGATTCTACTCTTCATAGAGACTCACCTCAGACCGCCCCACAGTCACACACTATTATTATTATTATACATTTATATAGCTCTGACATATACCACAGTGCTGTACAGAGAACACGAGCCAGCAACATCAGTCTCTGTACCAGAAGAGCTTACACTCTAATGTACCCCCACATTCACACACTGTTATTATTTATTTCAGGTACATATACTGCCTACATTCTATGCAGCGCTTCAAACATATAGTACAGTCACATCAGTCCCCGCCCTCAAGGAGCTTACAATCTAAGCTTCCAAACTCACATTCATACATACACATACTAGGGCCAATGTGGACAGAAGCCAATTAACCTACCAGCATGTCTGTGGAGTGTGGGAGGAAACCGGAGTACTCTGAGGAAACCTACGCAGGCACAGGGAGAACATGCAAACTCCAGACAGGTAGTGTTATGGTTGGGATTTGAACCAACAACCCCAGTGCTGCTTGGTGGAAGTGATAACCACTTAGCCACTGTGCTGCCCCTTATTATTATTATTATTATAATTATACATTTACTTATTTTAGAAGGTACAGTTATTTCCAGTGCAATGAGATAATAATAGTCACATGGCTAATATAAAAATTCCTATACTTGTATTAAAGCTTTGTGAATTGTGCCTCATATGTTGTACTTCAAATTGTAGTTTCCTTTTCGTCATTTAGTTTCACCTTATACATTTTAAAAAGCTATCAAAATGGTCATTCTCATTTTAGTCTGGATTTTAATTTCGTTATAATCTGTGTGTGTAATCATAGATATAACATAATAGATGGTGAGGCAGCGAGCAAAATGCTGAAACATAATGTAGACTGCAGTACTTATATTTAACACCAGGTTGTGATCTCACTTCACAATGCACAGACAGGAAGTGATGTAGATGTATAAACAGGAAGTTCCGGGTGAGAGGTGAGTCGAGAGGAAGGAAGTGGTAGTGTTGCGACTAGTTCCCATCCTCCAGATTCACCTAGTCAATTCTGAGTGTGGGAACTAGCTTGCTCAATGTGAACTGGCTAGTTCCCATCCCACAGAATAACCTGTTTGCCCCCTAGTGGTCAGGTCATGTATAAGGATGGGAACTAGACAGTTCACTATGAAGGAGCTAGTTATTTTTTGATATATATATGTACCTTTAAGTATTTGGATTATTAGTATACGGGAATGTTAAGAGCCGACTTTATGCCCCGTACACACGAGCGGAATTTCCGTCAGAAAAAGTCCGACGGGAGCTTTTCATCCTATATTCAGATCGTGTGTGTGCCCCATCGGACTTTTTACGTCGAAAATTCTGACGGACCTAGAAAGAGAACATGTTCTAAATTTTTTCGATGGAAAAAATTCCTACTGGAAAACCCGCTCGTCTGTATGCTGTTCCGACGGACCAAAAACGTTGCATGCTCTGAAGCAAGTACGAGACGGAAGCTATTGGCTACTGGCTATTGAACTTCCTTTTTCTAGTCCTGTCGTACGTGTTGTACGTCACCGCGTTCTTGAAGGTTGGACTTTGGTGTGACCGTGTGTATGCAAGACAGCTTGAGCGGAATTCCATCGGAGAAACCTTCATGTGTACACGGCCTAAGTGGTACAAACTTTACAATCCCTCATTATAGTTCTTCCACTCTAAAATACAAAGCCATGGTTTCCAGTAACTTACTAACTACATTTTTATTTTTTGAAGGATTTTTGAAAGTTCATATAAATATACTAATCAGTATATTAATATTTAAATCATAATTAACTAGCCACTGACAGAGTTTTATACAATCAAATATATCCATAAATACCATAAGTGGGACATTATTGGTGAGTGGATCTGCAGTGCGGGGGAGCCATCCCCAAAAACGGTCAAAGACAAGAGAGAGAATAGAGAAAATGACGGCGATCAGATACGAGAAGCACAATATCTGCCTCAGGATACCTGTAAATGTATGTCAATGTAATAATATAACATTAGGATGCAGTCAGGTGTGAGTACATATGTTTATTACTAGGAACCAACTAAAATTATTCCAACAGCCTCTTAGGCAGTCCATAAGAAAATTGCCATTGTTCTCTATTTTCCCTTTGTTGTCCTTGACCGTTTTTGGGGATGGCTCTCCCGCACTGCAGATCCACTGACCAATAATGTCCCACTTATGGTATTTATGGATGTATTTGATTGTATAAAATTATGTCAGTGACTAGTTAATTATGATTTAAATATAATATACTGATTGTCATATTTATATGAACTTTAAAGGTTTCCTCAAACTTCCTGATAAAGCTTTGGCGAAACGCGTAGAAGGCTGGCTGCAGTACAGACTTACAGAATATTTGACATTGACTAATTATAACATTCTCAAATATTTATTATAAGGAAATTGATGTTAAAATAAGTTTATT
This sequence comes from Lithobates septentrionalis, assembly GCA_037952835.1. Classification (NCBI taxonomy): domain Eukaryota; kingdom Metazoa; phylum Chordata; class Amphibia; order Anura; family Ranidae; genus Lithobates; species Lithobates septentrionalis. The sequence continues at coordinate 212,208 of JBBDGP010001525.1, forward strand.
GTATCTATCATGTTTGTATTATGTACAATGTACAAAGTCCAGGGAGGTTCTATGCTTTTTGATTATTGATATTATGGGTATACACAAATAATTTTTATTTTCATGTGGATCATGAATATTTCTTTAATAATAAGTGATTTTGTCATTATGTTCATTGATTTTTAATGGCAGTTTTTGATACCTTAAAAGCCCCATCTCTTTTTATTTTTTGTTGTATAATAGTGTAAAAATATAAAGAAAAGAAAGTACAAAAAAGTAAGGGGATGGGGTGGGACTTTACATGTATACTGTAGGTTTTAAGAAATACATGATTCAAAAGTTTAAAGAAAAATAAAAATATACAAAATTGCATTTAACATATATGTATAATAAAATCTAAAAGGACAGACAGCTTAAAGCCACTGTTACACATTATGACTTATCAAGGGTGTTGTTATCCTGGTTGGAGAATCTGAGAAGTCTGCTTACGCATTTCAAGGGAAAGATCTGCTTCATCAGGGCCTTGGATTTAGACAATAATTTGTATGGGTATATAAATTCATACACTGTAATAATAATGCATAAACAAATGTTTATGAGGGGAGAGAGAGAGGGGGAGAGGAGAGAGAGAGGGGGGATAGGAGAGAGAGAGGGGGGAGAGAGGGGGAGAGAGAGAGGGGGAGGGAGAGGAGAGAGAGGGGGGAGAGAGGGGGGTAGGAGAGAGAGGAGACAGAGGGGAGAGAGAGGGGGAGGGAGAGTTAAGGGGGGAGAGAGAGGGGGAGGGAGAGTTAGGGGGAGAGGGAGAGAAAGAGGGGAGAGAGAGAGGGTGGAGAGAGAGAGGGGGAGGGAGAGAGAAAGAGAGAAGGGGGAGAGAGAGGAAAGGGGGAGAGAGAGGAAAGGGGGAGAGAGGGAAGGGAAGAGACAGAGAGAGGGGAAGGGAAGAGAGGGAAGGGGGGAGAGAGAGAGGGGGAAGGGGAAGGAGAGAGGGAAGGGGAGGGACAAAGAGAGAGAGAAGGAGAGAGAGAGGTGGGGAAAGAGAGAGAGGGGAGAGAGAGAAAAGGAGGAGAGAGAGAAGGGGAGGAGAGAGAGAGGGGGGAAGGAGAGAGGGGGGATGAGAGAGAGAGAAGGAGAGAGAGAGGGAAGGAAAGAGGAGGGAGAAAGAGAAGAGAGAGGGAGGAGAGAGAGAAGGGGTGGAGAGAGAGAAGGAGGGGGGATGGAAAGAGGGGGGATGAGAGAGAGAAGGAGAGAGAGAGGGAAGGAGAGAGGAGGGAGAGAGAGTGAGGAGAGAGAGAGGGAAGAGGAGAGAGAGAGGGGGAGGGAGAGAGAGAGGAAAAGGGGGAGAGAGAGGGGAAGGGAAGAGACAGAGAGAGGGGAAGGGAAGAGAGGGAAGGGGAGAGAGAGAGAAGGAGAGAGAGAGGGGGGGGAGAGAGGGGGGAGGAGAGAGAGGGGGGAGGGAGAGAGAAAAGGGGAGAGAGAGAGGGAAGGAGACAGAGAGAGGATATACAGGGAGATATACAGAGAGAGGGGTATACAGGGAGATGTACAGAGAGAGGGGTATACAGGGAGATGTACAGAGAGAGGGGTATACAGGGAGATATACAGAAAGGAGTATACAGAGAGAGGGGTATACAGGGAGATATACAGAGAGGAGTATATAGAGAGAGGGGTATATAGGGAGATATACAGAGAGAGGGTATACGAGATATACAGAGAGGAGTATACAGAGAGAGGGGCATACAGGGAGATATACAGAGAGGAGTATACAGGGGGATATACAGAAGAGTATACAGAGAGAGGTGGAGAGGTATACAGTGAGATATACAGAGAGGTGGAGAGGTATACAGGGAGATATACAGAGAGGGGTATACAGGGAGATATACAGAGAGGGGGTATACAGGGAGATATACAGAGAGAGGTATACAGGGAGATATACAGAGAGGAGTATACAGGGAGATATACAGAGAGGGGTATACAGGGAGATATACAGGGAGATATACAGAGAGGAGTATACAGGGAGAAAGGAACAGAGAAGATATAATATAAAAGAAGATGGATGGATAGAGAGAGGGAGGGAGAGACCTTCGGGGTGAAAATGTGTGCTCTGCTCTGCTTGCAGCTCCTCCTATTCACTTCTATTCAATTCACGTTCCGCCCTCGATTTTCTGCTTCCTGGTCACATGTTTACTGTAACATCACTAGGTGAATCTGGAGGAGGGGAACTAGTCGCTACCGAAGTGGCAGCAGAGGATGTAATAAGATCTTATTTTATATTTACACCCAGTAACCCCCCGTCATGTCCGTCCTCTTCCTCCATAGTCACTGTGATGTTTTTTTATCTCCAGCAGATTAACACCTAAATATATAAAGGATTATAAAACATACACATCCGAAATATAGAACCATTTATCCAACTGTCCATCCAGAGCCTCTGGTTTATAGACCAGATACATCCTAAATATAGAACCATTTATCCAACTGTCCACCCAGAGCCTCTGGTTTATAGACCAGATACCCCCCCCCCCCCATGTATAGGTCTTATTTGACATCACTCTTTACTTTTTAATCGAAATACAGATCTGACCAGAGAAGTGAGGAGGATTCTGGGATGACTGTGGTGACAATTTTTACTTTCTCTCTTTACACAGGATTATAAAGTAGTGAATCTGTTGATCCATTATCACCTAGCAGCCGTCTTCACAGGACATCACCCATCACAGTACCTCCACCTCACTGCTTGACAACAGAGGTAACCAGTGCCAAGAAGATTCTAGAAGTCACCAACAAGATCATTGGTCTACTGACAGGAGAGGTCAGCGGTGCCGGGAATTCTGGGACATTATCCAGTAACAGACAAGGGATGTGTCTGGATGGTGACTGTATCATTGTGTGTGTCAGGTTCCTATAAGGTGTCAGGATGTCACTGTCTATTTCTCCATGTAGGAGTGGGAGTATTTAGAAGGACACAAGGATCTCTACAAGGATGTCATGATTAGGGCTGGGAGATTTTCTTTAAAAAAAAAATCTTCAATTCTCTTAAAAAAAACTCGATTCACGATTCGAATCTAATTTTTTTTTTTTTGGAAACCGCGCCGGTCCCGAGGCGCTGCGGGCATGAGCTTTTAGGCGAGGCCGCGGCTTCGGCCTAGTCCGCAGCGTCCGGCCTAGCGGACTAGGCCGAAGCCGCGGCCTCGCCTAAAAACTCCTTGCCCGAAGCTCTTCAGGCCCGGCGCGGTGTCCGCGCCGGTCCGGAGGCGCTGCGGGCATGAGTTTTTAGGCGAGGCTGCGGCTTCGGCCGAGTCCGCGGCGTCCGGCCGTAGCCGCGGACTAGGCCGAAGCCGCGGCCTCGCCTAAAAACTCATGCCCGCAGCGCCTCGGGACCGGCGCGGTAAAAAAAACAAAAAATCTAAAAAAAATCGATTTGCTTAAATTTTGAATCGATTTGACCTCTCAACTCGATTCAAGATTTAAATCGATTTTTTTCCCAGCCCTAGTCATGATGGAGAATCAGCCGCCCCTCACATCACCGGGTAAGAAGAGACTTTATTGTAAAGGAGAGAGCAGTACGGAGGGTCCACCTAGATCCCCCATCATCTGATAAACACATAGAAACAATGTATTCAGTCAGTGTGTGTGTTTCCTACAGATGGATCCAGTAATGGGAACCCACCAGAGAGATGTCCCCGTCCTCTGTATTCCCGGGATTCCACACAGGAAGGTCACACCATCCCTCACCATCATCAGGTAGGTGGGACTGAGCAACCGGAACTTGATAGAGATTCCAAACTGTATGGAATGACATTCTTCTATGTAATCTTTTTGCTTCTTTTTGCAAATGTATTCTGTCATCTTTGGGGTTTAGGGTGAAGAACTGAAAGACATCAAAGTTGAGGAGAAAGAGGAAGAAGAAAAGATGTTTGTGGGGGGAGATCAGCAGTCTGGTGAGAAGTGTGGACCTTTGTATTCCCCGGATTCCACACAGGAAGATCTCAGCATCTTTCACCATCATCAGGTAGATGGGACTGAGCAACTAGAACTAAAAAATTATTCTAAACTATGAGATAATATTCTTCTATAAAATCTTTTAATATTGGCAATCATTCTTCCAAATGTTATATTTTATCATCTTTGGAGTTTAGTATGAAAAACTGAAAAACATCAAAGCCGAAATTAAAGAGGAAGAAGAAGAGATGTTGGTGAGTGGAGATCAGCAGTCTATGGAGGAGGGGGAGATGATTATGAAAAGTAAACAGGAGGAATCTTCTCTACATATGGACACAAGTAAGTAATAAATATTAAATGCAGAAAGAGTTCTTTTTAAATTAACCTAAAAGAAGGTGTGCAACAAATTTACCAACAATGAAACCTTTGTATTTTCAACAATAAATCAATGTTCCCAACAAATGAGGAGGAGATACTGTACACCATATGAAAGGTCCATCTCCATTCCTCAATATAACGTCATGTTCCCAACAAATGAGGAGGAGATACTGTACACCATATGAAAGGTCCATCTCCATTCCTCAATATAACGTCATGTTCCTACCAAATGAGGAGGAGATACTGTACACCATATGAAAGGTCCATCTCCATTCCTTAATTATATGTCATGTTTCCACAAAATGATGTGGCTCATAAATTTTGTTATATTTCCATTACGCCCCCCAGCTGTCATTAATGCAAAAAGCAATGTTCTCCAATATGACATTTTCAGTGTTTTGTATCCTTTAACTTGTTTGTTTTCTTTTTTTGATGGTACATTTGTACCCACTTCTGACATTTTCATTTCTTGCATTAGATTGGAGGAAGAGCTAAAGCTCTACTTATTTGAACTACTGACATTTAAACTTTGTTTTCCATCAGATGGATGTGATGTCAGGAATTCCTCGGAGAGACATCTTCTGTTATCTGCTGATTGTAAGTCAGAAGATAATGTCATCACACAGGATCCTCCAGGAGGAAATCCAAATACACAAAATATACATCACAGACCTTCCTGTCCGGAGACATCAATGGATCCCTCTGATCAGGGGGAATCTTCTCATCAATCACATACTATGATTGTAAATATCCATGTAAGATCTCACACTGCAGATCCATCAACAGATCCTTCTAATCCCGAGGAATCTTCCTCACCCCATGAAGGAGATCACCGAGGTGACAATCTATTCCCATGTTCAGAGTGCGGGAAATGTTTCACTCGGAAAGGAAACCTTGTGCAGCACCTGAGAATTCACGCGGGTGAGCGTCCATATATATGTTCAGAGTGCGGGAAATCTTTCGTTTACAAACCAAATTTTGAAAAACATCAGAGAATTCACACGGGTGAGCGTCCCTATATATGTTCAGAGTGCGGGAAATCTTTCATTCAGAAACCAAATTTTGAAAAACATCTGAAGATTCACACAGGTGAGCGTCCCTATTTATGTTCAGAGTGCGGGAAATCTTTCCCTCTGAAAGGAAACCTTGTGCAGCACCTGAGAACGCACACGGGTGAGGGTTCATATCCATGTTCAGAGTGCGGGAAATCTTTTGCACTGAAAGGAAACCTTGTTGTACATGAGAGAATTCACACAGGTGAGCGTCCTTATTCATGTTCAGAGTGCGGAAAATCTTTCAGACTGAAAGCAAACCTTGTTGAACACCAGAAAATTCATACTGGTGAACATCCATATTCATGTTCAGAGTGCGGGAAAGCTTTCATATATAAAATGAGCTATGTTACACACCAGAGAATACACACAGGTGAGCGTCCTTATTCATGTTTGGAGTGCGGGAAATCTTTCACTAAAAAAGGAGCCCTTATTATACACCAGAGAAGACACACGGGGGAGCGTCCTTTTTCATGTATTGAGTGCAGAAAGTCTTTCTTTCATAAAGGAGATCTTGTTACACACCAGAGAATTCACACGGGAGAGCGTCCTTATTCTTGTTCAGAGTGTGGGAAATCTTTCACTCTGAAAGGAGATCTTGTCAAGCATCAGAGAAGTCACACAGGTGAGCGTCCTTATTCATGTACAGAGTGTGGGAAATCTTTCACTCAAAAAGGAGGCCTTAATATACACCAGAGAAGACACACGGGGGAGCGTCCTTTTTCATGTATTGAATGCGGAAAGTCTTTCTTTCGTAAAGGAGATCTTGCTACACACCAGAGAGTTCACACGAGGTGAGCATTCTTATTCATGCACAGAGTGCGGGAAATCTTTCACCATGAAAGGAAACTTTGTTGCACATCAGAGAACACACACAGCACTGTGTCCTCAGTGTGATCAGACTGTTTAATTAGGTATCAGAGGCACCTGCCTATTTTTATTTTTACAAATGTACGATGGTTTTTACTGGTGGGCCAAACCTTCTTTTGGCTTCTTGTATTTTTTGGAAACTCCAATGGTGAGATGTGCCTGCTACAATTTCTGCCCCCCACTTTGTGGTATCCCCATTTATCTAAATGAAGCATCTAATTGTACACCCTTTTTAGAGGGTTTAATTCTGGAAAAATAATCTAATGTTATGGGTGGGCTGGCTTACTTGTGATTGCATTTTGGGAGGTCTGCCCCCTGGCCCAGTATCTTGGGTGGTACTGGACACAAGTGCGGGTTTTCGGATTTTTGAATGAACAGTGCATTGTCCATGTCATGGTGACCTGGAGGTGACGTCACCGTGCCCGTGACGTCACATTCACGATCGCGGGCCGGAATGCCAGTGATCACAGTATAACAGCTTTTTGGAAGTGTTTATTTCTGAAAAAACAAACTAAAGTTATCTCCGATAGGCAATGGAAGAAGATTTCTCTTTGAAACAGTATTTGGTAATCTCTGGATCTTTATGGAAATCTATAATAATCTCTACATGTGATGAGTTTAAATATAAGAAAAAAGGGTTTATTTTACTGTCTGTTTGTCTATAAACATTTATGTGCCAATTCATATGGGATGTCTCTGTAAAGATATGAATAAAATATATGCGTGCTTATAGGTGTAGGGATTATCAATGTAAGCAATCTACGGTAATTTGCGATTTTATATTTGTAATAAAGATTTTCTTTTTGTTTCATTTTTGTAAACTGATGTCTCTATGGCTGTTCTGAGGGGAGCGCTGCCTTTGTGACAGTGGTCTCATTTGAGTACACTGAACAAGGATAGCCCACCCTCTCATGGGGAGGTGGGGTAACTTGTTGCTATGTGTTGGGAGGTCTGCCCAAACTTGGGAATGTAGTGTGGATGGTGGAGAGCTGTCGGAGAATGTACTGTGGATGGTGGAGGAGACCTGTCAGAGAATGTAGTGTGGATGGTGGAGGAGAGATGTCGGAGAATGTAGTGTGGATGGTGGGAGGAGAGCTGTCGGATAATGTAGTGTGGATGGTGTGAGGAGAGCTGTCGGAGAATGTAGTGTGGATGGTGGAGGAGAGCTGTCGGAGAATGTAGTGTGGATGGTGGAGGAGAGATGTCGGAGAATGTAGTGTGGATGGTGGGAGGAGAGCTGTCGGATAATGTAGTGTGGATGGTGTGAGGAGAGCTGTCGGAGAATGTAGTGTGGATGGTGGAGGAGAGCTGTCGGAGAATGTAGTGTGGATGGTGGAGGAGAGCTGTTGGAGAATGTAGTGTGGATGGTGGAGGAGAGCTGTCGGAGAATGTAGTGTGGATGATGGAGGAGAGCTGTCGGAAAATGTAGTGTTGAATATGGGAGGAGGGCTGTCGAATGTAGTGTGGATGGAGGAGGAGAGCTGTCGGAAAATGTAGTGTGGATGGGGAAAGAGAGCTGTCGGAAAATGTAGTGTAGATGGTGGAAGAGAGCTGTCGGAAAATGTAGTGTAGATGGTTGAGGAGAGCTGTTGGAGAATGTAGTGTGGATGGTGGGAGGAGAGCTGTCGGAGAATGTAGTGTGGATGGTGGAAGACAGCTGTTGGAATGTAGTGTGGATGGTGGAGGAGAGCTGTCAGAGAATGTAGTGTGGATGGTGGAAGACAGCTGTTGGAATGTAGTGTGGATGGTGGAGGAGATCTGTCGAAGAATGTAGTGTGGATGGTGGAGGAGAGCTGTCAGAGAATGTGTGGATGATGGGAGGGGGGCTGTCGGAGAATGTAGTGTGGATGGTAGTAGGAGAGCTGTTGGAGAATGTTGTCAGGAAGATCCTGCCAGTAATCGGCGTCCCAGGCTCACTGGTGGCGGTTGCGGGCGCCATTGCGCGCACACACAGGTGCGCGCACGCGCATCCCTGTTGGCGCCAGGCGGGCTATTTAAACCTGCCTGTCACACTCAGTCCCTGCTGTCTGCTCTACAGTGTTCTGTGTGTGTAACATGATCTGATCTGAGACTACCTGTTAGAGACCCGGCTATCTGTTTGTGGCCAACCCATCTATCTGCCTGCATCTGACCTCCAGCTAGCCCAGACTATCCTCCTGTTTGATCCCTGGTACCTCTGCTGTCCGCCTGATACCGACCACTGGTCCGTCTGACGATTCTTCTGCCTGATCCCTGATATCTGCCTACTTGCCTGCTGTGTTCCTGGTTCCAGTCCAGCACTCCATTCTTCTGCCTACTTGCCTGCTGTTGTTCCTGGTTCCAGTCCAGTATTCCAGTCTCCAGTCTACTTGCCTGCTGTTGTTCCTGGTTCCAGTCCAGCATCCAGTCTCCAGTCTACTTGCCTGCTGTTGTTCCTGGCTCCAGTCAGCATTCCAGTCTCCAGCCTTCTCTCCAGTTCCAGTCTCCTGGTTCCTAATCATTCCTGGACTTCTGGACAGACTGTTGATCCTGCCAGGCACTCATACCACTCCTCACTCCTGTGCCCTCTGTCTCCATTCCAGGGAGCCGTGAGTGGGAGCCATAGGGGAGGCTCAAACCCACCAGGTTTGTGACAGTAGCGGACAGCTATGTCTGAGCCCGAGCAGAGAACCTCTCCCATGGAGGAACTATGTGTATACCTGGCGAGATTGACTGAAGCAGTCCAGAATCTTCAGCAAGGGTACACCCGGCTGGAAGAACAGGTATTAGCCCAGTCCAACCCTACCGGGGTTCAGGGAGCCCCTCCTGCTTCAGCTTCTTTAGCTGGGCCTTCTCCAACTGTGGTGATGCTTCCCCCAGAGCCTAGAGTTCCGCCACCTGAAAGATTCTCCGGAGATCGAAGTAAATTCAGGGCCTTTCGCTATTCCTGTGAACTGTTCTTCGCCCTCCAACCATGCATCTTTTCCCTGGAGGTCACCAAGGTGGGCTTCGTGGTTTCCTTGCTTACAGGCGACCCCCAAACCTGGGCCCATCGTCTCCTGGAACAAAAAGATGTGTCTGACCAACCTCACCACCTTCTTTAATGCATTGGCCCAGTTATATGAAGATCCCCAGCTCTCAGTAACTGCAGAAACTGCACTACGTACCCTTCAGCAGTTACGCAGGGCAGCAGAGGATTTCGTGGCTGAGTTCAGACGGTGGAGTGCAGACACAAATTGGAATGATGCCGCTCTCTGCTACCAGTTCCGCATGGGACTTTCTGACCCCCTGAAAGATGAGTTAGCTAGAGTTGGCATACCACAGACTCTGAATGCATTGATCGATTTGGCCATCCAGATCTATCGACGCCTAAGAGAACGTAGGGCGGAGAGGGCTACTGGACTTTCTCGCCCAACCTGGAAGCTTCCAAAGATTCCAAGTCATACCCCACCGGCACCACCTACCTCCACGTTTAACGCACCTGAACCAATGCAGTTGGGGGTCCTTCCCTCACCCAGGAAGAACATCACCATCGTCAGATGAATAATCTGTGCCTGTACTGTGGGGAACCCGGACACTATGTCAGGAACTGCCCTCTTAAGCTCCTTAAGTGTCTCTCCCTGTCCACTGACTATGTTGCTCCTCTGGCCAAGATCACATCTCACCTTGCCCTCTCTGTCTCATTATAGCTCCCAGGAAAGACTCAGCAAATACCCGCCATTATTGATTCCGGAGCTTGCAGCTGTTTCATGGATTCCTCTTTTGCTGCAAAACATCAGATCCCCTTTCTTCCAAAGGCTCACGGACTTTCCATCCACCTGGCTGATGGGTCCGCCATCAAATCCGGACCTGTAACTCAAGAGACCACTCCAATACCCATTACCATCTCTAACTCTCACCAAGAGTTGCTGCACATGGACATTATTGCTTCACCCTTGTATAATCCTCGGCATGCCTTGGTTACAAGCTCACAACCCTTGACATTAACTGGATCACAGGAGAGGTTACCTTCTCTTCTCCCTATTGTCAACAGTTTTGCGGGTCACAAGACTCTCATAAGGCCACTACCTTACTATGCCTGGACACAGAAACCAGTATACGCCAGTCTATTCCAGAAACTTACCACAACTTTCTAGACATATTTAGTAAACAAGGGGCAGAGACTCTACCACCCCACCGGGCCTATGACTGCCCTATCGAGCTGCTCCCCCCCGGAGCTGAGATCCCGTTCGGAAGGATTTTCCCTCTGACAGAGGTAGAACATGGGGCATTATAGGAATATATTGATGAGAACTTAAAGAATGGCTTAATTCGCCCCTCCACATCTCCAGCAGGCGCGGGCATTGCTATCCTCTCCCCCTGGTACCAGAACTATTTCAAAGACTTGGAACCGCCACTGTGTTCACTAAACTTGACCTCCGCGGAGCCTACAATTTGGTCCGTATCAGGGACGGAGACGAATGGAAAACTGCTTTTCGTACCCGCTATGGGCATTTTGAGTACTTGTTGATGCCCTTCGGGTTGTGCAATGCTCCTGCCACGTTCCAGTACTTCATCAATGATGTTTTACGGGACTTTTTAGATCTGTTTGTCATCATCTATCTGGACGATATACTAATCTTTTCTTTTTTCGTTGAATCTCACTGCAGGCACGTCAGAAGTGTGTTGGCTCGGCTCAGACAGCATGGCTTATATGCGAAGGCAGAAAAGTGTGAGTTTGAGCAGGAAAGTATACCATTTTTGGGGTTAATCATCTCCAGTAAAGACATTAAAATGGATCCTCAATATTTTATTGGCCGGTTCCAACAGACAACAAGGGAATCCAACGATTCGCCAATTTATATCAGAAATTTATTAAAGGTTTCTCACCATTATCACCCCCAATTACCCAGTTTACCAAACAGGGAACACATTTCACTGGTCTTCTGAAGCCCAAGAGCCCTTTGAGACCCTCAAAGGTCTCTTCACTTCTGCTTCTGTACTAAAACATCCACAGATTCTTCTCTGCCATTTGTACTGAAAGTAGACGCATCTGAAATTGTGGGAGCAGTGCTGTCCCAAAGACAAGGAACCAGGGCCCTGCTGCACCCGGTGGCCTTCTTCTCCCACAAGTTGTCAGCAGCAGAGAAGAATTATGATGTAGGAGACCGAGAGTTGTTAGCAATAAAATCTGCATTAGAAGAATGGCGCTACCTTCTGGAAGGAGCCGCACAACCAGTCCTAATTTTTACTGATCATAAGAACCTGGAGTATCTGAGATCTGCAAAAAGACTGAAGCCACGACAAGCCAGGTGGGCCCTCTTCTTCTCTAGGTTCTCCTCTCACATCACTTTTCGCCCTGGTTCCAAAAACACAAAACCCGATGCCCTATCCCGGATGTTTCACAAACCCCAAGAAATTTCACCTCCGGACACTATCTTGTCCTTGGGGAATTTTCTTCTGCTTCAGGGAAATCTGCTCTCATGAATTAAGCAAGCTTCTGCAGGACTGGGACCTTCCGTTGAGCCAGAACTACAGATCAGAGATGGGTTGCTTTGGCACGAAAACAAAATTTACATACCCGAAAACCTACGAGTGGCAATATTGGAGCTCTGTCACGATCACACACTGGCTGGGCATTTCGGTATAACCAAGACCACTGACCTGGTACAGCGTACCTTTTGGTGGCCTCAGGTACGTGAGGATTGCAAAAAATTTGTGGAATCCTGTACAACCTGCATTAGGAGCAAGGGTTACATAACTAAGGCATGCGGGCTACTAAGACCTCTGCCTGTCCCAGACAGGCCATGGAAGATGTTATCCATAGATTTTATTGTCGAGCTACCTCCGGTGGGTGGCCATTCCACCATCTTTGTTATCGTAGATCGACTGTCAAAAATGGCCCATTTTGTCCCAATGAAGGGTACTCCCTCAGCTTCAGAAACAGCACTAGTATTCATTAAAGAAATCATCAGACTCCACGGGGTGCCAGCCAATATCGTCTCAGATCGGGGGGTACAGTTTACCTCCCGATTCTGGAGGTCTCTGTGCAAAGCCCTGAATATTGAACTGTCGTTCTCCTCTGAAAAACACACATATACAGCGCAGGTAAAAAAATGTGCTAAACCGTATACAACTTATATATAAAGTGCTCAGTGCAATGCTGATTATTCATATTGGGTAATGCTTTTTGATACTATTCCTATCCAGAGGATATGTTTTTATTCAATAAGTATATTATATTAATGATGTGATGTTTTTCACATCTATAAAGCTTAGTTCTCCGTGATTTTAAAAGTATTTTCTATGTACGTTGTATATATTGTGTTTAAATAAAGCTTTTGGTGTTGCAACAGGATATGATGAATCAGGCAGATGGTGGGGTTTGCGCTCCACTAGCCTTGATTGACTGTCACTTTCTCATTTCCTTATTGGGAGGAGCCCAGACGCTTTATATATCCAAATATCCAGGGGCTGGGTGTTAAGTCTTTGATGACGCCCGGGGGGAGGGGCGAAACGTGCCGACGAACATCCTGCTCACGTCTAAACCAGTGACTCATTTCCTGTCTCTGTGGAACACTGTAAGCGGCGATCGCGGAAGTATTCTGACATGCCTGTTTGCAACCGGGGATCTTGTGAGTAGCGCCGTGATGCGCAAGTGATTTCCCAAGCCTCACAATATTTCACCATATTTGCCTTTCTTTTTATTTTGGGGTCTACATCCACTGATATTCGTTTTTGTCTGCTTAAACTTGAACTGGCTCCTGCACTAGTGGCTTCACTCTGCAACATCTATGATGACTGACTGTAATGCCGCGTACACACGGTCGTACTTTTCGTCTACAAAAGTCCAACGGACGCTGACGGACTAAAGCTGGCTGGTAATCCGATCGTGTGTGGGCTTCTCCGGACTTTCAACGTACTTTTTTAGCCTCAAATCCGACGTACTTTAGATTTGAAACATGCTTCAAATCTTTACTTCGTAACTACGACGGACCCCGAAATCCGCTCGTCTGTGTGCTAGTCCGACGGACAAAAAGCCACGCTAGGGCACCTATTGGCTACTGGCTATGAACTTCCTTATTTTAGTCCGGTGTACGTCATCACGTACGAATCCGTCAGACTTTTGTGTGGTTGTGTGTAGGCAAGTCCGTTCGTTAGAAAGTATGCCGCAAGTCCGCCGCAAGTCCGCCGAAAGTCTGCTGGAAGTCTGTCGGACAGGCTGTCTGACTTTTGTAGACGAAAAGTCCGACCGTGTGTACGCGGCATTAGTGTAAGCTGAGGAGACGCTGCTTGTCTCTAGGGAGACTGATAAGGAGAGCCTGATTCAACAACCCAGCTGTCTTTTGGGACTATTCATTAGTGCACAGTTTGTTTATTAGCACATGTTTTTAATTTTATTAACAATTGGGTAATACCGATTGCGGAGATATTTGAAATTTGCACTTTATGCATGAGATTAATAATGTGATTGTGTATTGTGCCTATATTTTCACCCACCATATATGTTGATTTTTTTTTTTTGCACAGGGCACGGTGTATATGGGCTGTGTGCAGTGATATGCACCCCCCCCCCCCCCCATATTACTGCATTTTCACTGAGCATCAGCATTGCACTGAGCACTTTATATATAAGTTGTATACGGTTTAGCACATTTTTTTACCTGCACTGTATATGTGTGTTTTTCAATTTTTACAGTGTTAGTACTTTTTATACAGCAGCGGTAACACATATTTATCTATATATTTTTTCCTATCATTGTCGCTAGCGCTGCTTCATTCACGTATTTTCTGTCGTTCTCCTCTGCCTATCATCCCCAGACCAATGGGCAAACAGAGAGAACAAACCAAAAACTCTTGAACAATACTTACAATGTTTTTCCTCTTTTGCCCAAGATGACTGGATTTCTTTGCTTCCATTGGCTGAATTCGCCTACAACAACTCCATCCGTTATTAAACAAACTCCATTTTTCGCCAACTATGGCTTCCATACTTCATTTTTACCCAATTCCCTCCCTGAATGTAGAGTACCAGAAGTTCAGGAAAAATTTAATTTCTTTGCCTCCAACAACCAAATTCTACAGGAAACCAGGACCCAGAAACATAACAAGATAACTTTTGACAAGAAAAGACGAGGCGAACTGATACTTGCACCCGGTGACCGGGTATGGTTATCCACAGTGAACCTTAGGTTGGCCTGCCCTTCAAAGAAATTGAGTCCCAAGTTCTTGGGGCCATTCCCTATCAGAAGGAAGATTAATGAGGTGGCATATAAACTAGAACTTCCTGACTCACTGAAGATCCATCCGGTATTCCATGTATCATTACTAAAACCTTCCATTTTCAACCCATTTCCAGGTCGAAGTACAGATCCCCCTGATCCTGCTCTGGTAGATGGCGAGGAGGAATTCGAGGTAGAGTCTATCTTGGACTACAAGTGAAGAAAAAATCAAGATCAATTCCTGATTAAATGGAAGGGGTTTGGACCCGAAGAAAATTCTTGGGAGCCCGAGGGTAATACCCACACCGAGAGTCTGTTGCAGGCCTTCAAAAGGTCCCATCCCAAAATATTTGCCTGAAGGGGCAGCCGGAGGCTGGGTGGGGCAATGTCAGGAAGATCCTGCCAGTAATCGGCGTCCCAGGCTCACTGGTGCGCGTTTGCGGGCGCCATTGCGCACGCGCATCCCTGTTGGCACCAGGCAGGCTATTTAAACCTGCCTGTCACACTCAGTCCCCGCTGTCTGCTCTATAGCGTTCTGTGTGTTTAACCTGATCTGATCTGAGACTACCTGTTAGAGACCCGGCTATCTGTTTGTGACCAACCCAGCTATCTGCCTGCATCTGACCTCCGGCTTGCCCAGACTATCCTCCTGTTTGATCCCTGGTACCTTTGCTGTCCGCCTGATACCGACCACTGGCCCGTCTGACGATCCTTCTGCCTGATCCCTGATATCTGCCTACTTGCCTGCTGTGTTCCTGGTTCCAGTCCAGCACTCCAGTCTTCTGCTTACTTGCCTGCTGTTGTTCCTGGTTCCAGTCCAGCATTCCAGTACCACTCCTCACTCCTGTGCCCTCTGTCTCCATTCCAGGGGGCCGTGAGTGGGAGCCGTAGGTGAGGCCTCTCTCTGCAGTTAGGGCTCAAACCCACCAGGTACGTGACAAATGTAGTGTGGAATAGGGGAGGAGGTCTGTCGAATGTAGTGTGAATGGTGGGGGAGAGCTGTCGGAGAATGTAGTGTGGATGGAGGAGAGCTGTCAGAGAATGTAGTGTGGATGATGGGAGGAGAACTGTCGAAGAATGTAGTGTGGATGGTCGAAGAGAGCTGTTAGAAAATGTAGTGTAGATGGGGGAGGAAAGCTGTCGGAGAATGTAGTGTGGATGGTGGAGGAGAGCTGTCGGAGAATGTAGTGTGGATGGTGGAGGAGAGCTGTCGGAGAATGTAGTGTGGATGGTGGAGGAGAGCTGTCGGAGAATGTAGTGTGGATGGTAGAGGAGAGCTGTTGGAGAATGTAGCGTGGATGGTGGAGGAGAACTGTCGGAGAATGTATTGTGGATGATGGAGGAGAGCTGTTGGAGAATATAGTGTGGATGGTGGAGGAGAGCTGTCGGAAAATGTAGTGTGGATGGTGGAGGAGAGCTGTCGGAGAATGTAGTGTGGATGGTGGAGGAGAGCTGTTGGAGAATATAGTGTGGATGGTGGAGGAGAGCTGTCGGAAAATGTGGTGTGGATGGTGGAAGAGAGCTGTCGGAGAATGTAGTGTGGATGGTGGGGGGAGAGCTGTTGGAAAATATAGTGTGGATGGTGGAGGAGAGCTGTCGGAGAATGTAGTGTGGATGGTGGAGGAGAGCTGTTGGAGAATGTAGTGTGGATGGTGGAGAGCTGTCGGAGAATGTAGTGTGGATGGTGGAGGAGAGCTGTCGGAGAATGTAGTGTGGATGGTGGGAGGAGAGCTGTCGGAGAATGTAGTGTGGATGGTGGGGGGAGAGCTGTCAGAGAATGTAGTGTGGATGGTGGGGGGAGAGCTGTCAGAAAATGTAGTGTGGATGGTGGGGGGAGAGCTGTCTGAGAATGTAGTGTGGATGGTGGGGGGAGAGCTGTCAGAGAATGTAGTGTGGATGGTGGAGGAGAGCTGTCGGAGAATGTAGTGTGGATGATGGAGGAGAGCTGTCGGAGAATGTAGTGTGGATGGTGGAGGAGGGCTGTCGAATGTAGTGTGGATGGTGGGGGAAAGCTGTTGGAGAATGTAGTGTGGATAGTAGGAAGAGAGCTGTCAGAGAATGTAGTGTGGATGATGGAGGAGAGCTGTCAGAGAATGTAGTGTGGATGGTGGGGGGAGAGCTGTCAGAGAATGTAGTGTGGATGGGGGGGGAGAGCTGTCAGAGAATGTAGTGTGGATGGTGGGGGGAGAGCTGTCTGAGAATGTAGTGTGGATGGTGGAGGAGAGCTGTCGGAGAATGTAGTGTGAATGGTGGAGGAGAGCTGTCGGAGAATGTAGTGTGGATGGTGGAGGAGAGCTGTTGGAGAATGTAGTGTGGAATATGGGAGGAGGGCTGTCGAATGTAGTGTGGATGGTGGGGGAAAGCTGTTGAAGAATGTAGTGTGGATGGTGGAGGAGATCTGTCAGAGAATGTAGTGTGGATGGTGGAGGAGAGCTGTCGGAGAATGTAGTGTGGATGGTGGAGGAGAGCTGTCAGAGAATGTAGTGTAGATGGTGGGGGAGAGCTGTTGGAGAATGTAGTATGGATGGTGGGAGGAGAGCTGTCGGAGAATGTAGTGTGGATGGTGGAGGAGAGCTGTCGGAGAATGTAGTGTGGATGGTGGGGGGGAGAGCTGTCGGAGAATGTAGTGTGGATGGTGGGAGGGGAGCTGTCGGAGAATGTAGTGTGGATGGTGGAGGAGAGCTGTCGGAGAATGTAGTGTGGATGGTGGAGGAGAGCTGTCGGAGAATGTAGTGTGGATGGTGGGGGGGAGAGCTGTCGGAGAATGTAGTGTGGATGGTGGAGGAGAGCTGTCGGAGATCATGATATTGATGGAGGAGGAGGATTGAGGTGCTGTAAAACATTTTGTGAAAGGGACGAAGCTCTTGGATGGGTCTTTTCAGGCAGCTTACTCACTAGCTGTCCAGGGCAATAGTTTAATTTTTCACATATGCTAAAAATTAGCATTATTTGCTGGAAATTTTCTGCATAGGATGCATTAAATTGAAAAAACACAAACCTTTACAACCCCTTTAATGAAAGACAAGAAGTGCTGTTACAAATGGACAGGTAGTGATGTCACAGGCAGACAGGAAGTTCAAAGTTGTGAGGAAGTAGAGAGGAGACATTGCTGGAACTGGCAGCAGAGGAGGTAATAAAATATTATTTTATATTTACACCCAGTAACCCCCCAAAATGTCCGTCCTCTTCCTCCATAGTCACCGTGATGTCTTTTATCTCCAGCAGACACTACATATACATATAGAGGGATATAAAAATGTGACTCTGATATTATTTTACCTTTACCACATTTCCTGTGACAGAAAACAGAACCCATTCCACCGTCACTTCTGTCACCAATGTAAAACAAAATGGAGAATTCAGTCATAGGAGAGCCGGACACTGCCACTGGCCCTCCACACCAACCAATCACAGGGTGGGATCACAGTCACCGGGTGGATTCTGCTTTCTATGGAGACTCACCTCAGACCTCTCCACTGTGATTGGCTGATCCAATCTGAGTCACTGGGCAGATTCTACTCTTCACAGAGACTAAACTCAGACCGCCCCACAGTCACACACTATTATTATTATTATACATTTATATAGCTCTGACATATACCACAGTGCTGTACAGAGAACACGAGCCATCCACCTCAGTCTCTGTACCAGAAGAGCTTACACTCTAATGTACCCCCAACAGTCACACACTGTTATTATTTATTTCAGGTACATATAGTGCCTACATTTTACACAGCGCTTCAAACACAAATAGTACAGTCACATCAGTCCCCGCCCTCAAGGAGCTTACAATCTAAGCTTCCAAACTCACATTAATACATACACATACTAGGGCCAATGTGGACAGAAGCCAATTAACCTACCAGCATGTCTGTGGAGTGTGGGAGGAAACCAGAGTACTCTGAGGAAACCTACGCAGGCACAGGGAGAACATGCAAACTCCAGACAGGTAGTGTTATGGTTGGGATTTGAACCAACAACCCCAGTGTTATTTGTGGAAGTGATAACCACTTAGTCACTGTGCTGCCCCTTATTCGTATTATTATTATTATTATTATCCATTTACTTATTTTAGAAGGGACAGTTATTTCCAGTGCAATGGGATAATAAGAGTCACATGGCTAATATAAAAATGCCTATACTTGTATTAAAGCTTTGTGAATTGTGCCTCATATGTTGTACTTCAAATTGTAGTTTCCTTTTCGTCATTTAGTTTCACCTCATACATTTTAAAATGCTATCAAAATGGTCATTCTCATTTTAGTCTGGATTTTAATTTCGTTATAATCTGTGTGTGTAATCATAGATATAACATAATAGATGGTGAGGCAACAAGCAAACTGTTGAAACATAATGTAGACTGCAGTACTTATATTTAACACAAGGTGGTGATCTCACTTCACAATGCACAGACAGGAAGTGATGTAGATGTATAAACAGGAAGTTCCGGGTGAGAGGTGAGTCGGGAGGAAGTAGAGAGGAAGAAAGTGGTAGGGTTGCGCCTAGTTCCCATCCTCCAGATTCACCTAGTCAATTCTGAGTGTGGGAACTAGCTTGCTCAATGGGAACTGGCTAATCCCACATAATAACCTGTTTGCCCCCTAGTGGTCAGGTCATGTATAAGGATGGAAACTAGACAGTTCACTATGAAGGAGCTAGTTCCCATCCTGCTAAATGACCTTTCTTCATTATTACCATACAGGTCATGTATAAGGATGGGAACTAGACAGTTCACTATGAAGGAGCTAGTTATTTTTTGATATATATGTACCTTTAAGTATTTGGATTATTAGTATACGGGAATGTTAAGAGCAGACTTTATGCCGCGTACACATGAGCGGAATTTCCGTCAGAAAAAGTCCGACGGGAACTTTTCATCCTATATTCAGATCGTGTGTATGCCCCATCGGACTTTTTACGTCGAAAATTCTGACTGACCTAGAAAGAGAACATGTTCTAAATTTTTCCGACGGAAACAATTCCTATTGGAAAACCCGCTCGTCTGTATGCTGTTCTGACGGACCAAAAATGTTGCATGCTCTGAAGCAAGTACGAGACGGAAGCTATTGGCTACTGGCTATTGAACTTCCTTTTTCTAGTCCCGTCGTACGTGTTGTACGTCACCGCGTTCTTGAAGGTCGGACTTTGGTGTGACCGTGTGTATGCAAGACAGCTTGAGCGGAATTCCGTCGGAGAAACCTTCAGAGTTTATTCCGACGGAAAAAACGCTCGTGTGTACACGGCTTAAGTGCTACTAACTTCACAATCCTTCATTATAGTTCTTCCACTCCAAAATACAAAGTCATGGTTTCCAGTAACTTACTAAATTTTTATTTTTTGAAGGATTTTTGAAAGTTCATATAAATATACTAATCAGTATATTAATATTTAAATCATAATTAACTAGCCACTGACAGAGTTTTATACAATCAAATACATCCATAAATACCATAAGTAGGACATTATTGGTGAGTGGATCTGCAGTGCGGGGGAGCCATCCCCATAAACGGTCAAGGACAAGAGAGAGAATAGAGAAAATGACGGCGATCAGATACGAGAAGCACAATATCTGCTTCGGGATACCTGTAAATGTATGTCAATGTAATAATATAACATTAGGATGCAGTCAGGTGTGAGTACATATGTTTATTACTAGGAACCAACTCAAATTATTCCAAGAGCCTCTAAGGCAGTCCATAAGAAAATTGCCATTGTTCTCTATTTTCTCTTTGTTGTCCTTGACCGTTTTTGGGGATGGCTCTCCCGCACTGCAGATCCACTCACCAATAATGTCCCACTTATGGTATTTATGGATGTATTTGATTGTATAAAATTATGTCAGTGACTAGTTAATTATGATTTAAATATAATATACTGATTGTCATATTTATATGAACTTTGAAGGTTACCTCAAACTTCCTGATAAAGCTTTGGCGAAACGCGTAGAAGGTTGGCTGCAGTACAGACTTACAGAATATTTGACATTGACTATTTATAACATTCTCAAATATTTATTATAAGGAAATTGATGTTAAAATAAGTTTATTGTATCTATCATGTTTGTATTATGTACAATGTACAGAGTCCAGGGTTGTTCTATGCTTTTTGATTATTGATATTATGGGTATACACAAATAATTTTTATTTTCATGTGGATCATGAATTTTTCTTTAATAATAAGTGATTTTGTCATTATATTCATTGATTTTTAATGGCAGTTTTTGATACCTTAAAAGCCCCATCTCTTTTTATTTTTTGTTGTATAATAGTGTATAACTATAAAGAAAAGAAAGTACAAAAAAGGAAGGGGATGGGGTGGGACTTTACATGTATACTGTAGGTTTTAAGAAATACATGATTCAAAAGTTTAAAGAAAAATAAAAATATACAAAATTGCATTTAACATATATGTATAATAAAATCTAAAAGGACAGACAGCTTAAAGCCACTGTTACACATTATGACTTATCAAGGGTGTTGTTATCCTGGTTGGAGAATCTGAGAAGTCTGCTTACGCATTTCAAGGGAAAGATCTGCTTCATCAGGGCCTTGGATTTAGACAATAATTTGTATGGGTATATAAATACATACACTGTAATAATAATAATGCATAAACAAATGTTTATGAGGGGAGAGAGAGAGGGGGAGAGGAGAGAGAGAGGGGGGATAGGAGAGAGAGGGGGGAGAGAGAGGGAGAGGAGAGAGGGGGGAGAGAGAGAGGGGGAGGGAGAGGAGAGAGAGGGGGGGAGAGAGAGGGGGGGGGAGAGAGAGGAGACAGAGGGGAGGGAGAGGGGGAGGGGGGAGAGAGAGGAGAGACAGAGAGGGGAGAGAGAGAAGAGAGAGAGGGGAGAGAAGAGAGAGAGGGGGAGAAGAGAGAGGGGGGAGAGAGAGAGTGAGGAGAGAGAGAGGGGGAGGGAGAGGGGAGAGAGAGGGGGAGGGAGAGTTAGGGGGAGAGAGAGAGGAGGGAGAGGAGAGAAAGAGGGGAGAGAGGGGTGGAGAGAGAGGGAGGGTGGAGAGAGAGAGAGGGGGGGAGGGAGAGAGAAAGAGAGAAGGGGGAGAGAGAGAGGAGAGAGAGGGAAGGGAAGAGACAGAGAGAGGGGAAGGGAAGAGAGAGAAGGGGGAAGGGGAGGGAGAGAGAGAGAGAAGGAGAGAGAGAGAGAAGGAGAGAGAGGGATGGGGAAGGAGAGAGAGGGGAGAGAGAGAAAAGGAGGAGAGAGAGGGGGGAGGAGAAAGAGAGAGAAGGGGGAAGGAGAGAGAGAAGGGGAGGAGAGAGAGAAGGAGGGGGGAGGAGAGAAGGGGGATGAGAGAGAGAGAGAAGGAGAGAGAGAGGGAGGAGAGAGGAGGGAGAGAGAGGGGGGGGAGAGGGAAAGAGAAAGGGGAGAGGAGAGAGAGAGAGGGGGAGAGAGAGGGAGAGGAGAGAGAGAGAAGAGAGAGGGAGGGGAGGAGAGAGAGAGGGGAGGAGAGAGAGAGGGAAGAGGAGAGAGAGAGAGGGGGAGGGAGAGAGAGAGGGGAAGGGAAGAGACAGAGAGAGGGGAAGGGAAGAAAGAGAGGGAAGGGGAAGGGGAGAGAGAGAGAAGGAGAGAGAGAGGGGGGGAGAGAGAGAGGGGGAAGGAGAGAGAGGGGGGAGGGGAGAGAGTAAAGGAGGGAGAGAGAGAAAGAAGGAGAGAGAAAAGGGGGGCAGAGAGAGGGAAGGAGACAGAGAGAGGATATACAGGGAGATATACAGAGAGGGGTATACAGGGAGATGTACAGAGAGAGGGGTATACAGGGAGATGTACAGAGAGAGGGGTATACAGGGAGATATACAGAAAGGAGTATACAGAGAGAGGGGTATACAGGGAGATATACAGAGAGAGGGTATACAATGAGATATACAGAGAGGAGTATACAGAGAGAGGGGCATACAGGGAGATATGAGAGGAGTATACAGGGAGATATACAGAGAGGAGTATACAGGGGGATATACAGAAGAGTATACAGAGAGAGGTGGAGAGGTATACAGTGAGATATACAGAGAGGTGGAGAGGTATACAGAGAGGGGTATACAGGGAGATATACAGAGAGGGGGTATACAGGGAGATATACAGAGAGGAGTATACAGGGAGATATACAGAGAAGGGTATACAGGGAGATATACAGAGAGGAGTATACAGGGAGATATACAGTGAGGGAGGTATACAGGGAGATATACAGAGAGGAGTATACAGGGAGAAAGGAAGAGAGAAGATATAATATAAAAGAAGATGGATGGATAGAGAGGGGGAGGGAGAGACCTTCGGCGTGAAAATGTGTGCCCTGCTCTGCTTGCAGCTCCTCCTATTCACTTCTATTCAATTCACGTTCCGCCCTCGATTTTCTGCTTCCTGGTCACATGTTTACTGTAACATCACAAGGTGAATCTGGAGGAGGGGAACTAGTCGCTACCGAAGTGGAAGCAGAGGAGGTAATAAGATATTATTTTATATTTACACCCAGTAACCCCCTCCCGTCATGTCCGTCCTCTTCCTCCATAGTTACTGTGATGTTTTTTATCTCCAGCAGATTAACACCTAAATATATAAAGGATTATAAAACATACACATCCGAAATATAGAGCCATTTATCCAACTGTCCATCCAGAGCCTCTGGTTTATAGACCAGATACCCCCCCCCCCCATGTATAGGTCTTATTTGACATCACTCTTTACTTTTTAATCGAAATACAGATCTGACCAGAGAAGTGAGGAGCATTCTGGGATGTCTGTGGTTTTTACTTTCTCTCTTTACACAGGATTATAAAGTAGTGAATCTGTTGATCCATGATCACCCAACAGCCGTCTTCACAGGACATCACCCATCACAGTGCCTCCACCTCACTGCCTGACAACAGAGGTAACCAGTGCCAAGAAGATTCTAGAAGTCACCAACAAGATCATTGGTCTACTGACAGGAGAGGTGAGCGGTGCCGGGAATTCTGGGACATTATCCAGTAACAGACAAGGGATGTGTCTGGATGGTGACTGTATCATTGTGTGTGTCAGGTTCCTATAAGGTGTCAGGATGTCACTGTCTATTTCTCCATGGAGGAGTGGGAGTATATAGAAGGACACAAGGATCTCTACAAGGACGTCATGATGGAGAATCAGCCGCCCCTCACATCACCGGGTAAGAGGAGACTTTATTGTAAAGGAGAGAGCAGTACGGAGGGTCCACCTAGATCCCCCATCATCTGATAAACACATAGAAACAATGTATTCAGTCAGTGTGTGTGTTTCCTACAGATGGATCCAGTAATGGGAACCCACCAGAGAGATGTCCCCGTCCTCTGTATTCCCAGGATTCCACACAGGAAGGTCACACCATCCCTCACCATTATCAGGTAGGTGGGACTGAGCAACCGTAACTTGATAGAGATTCTAAACTGTATAAAATGACAATCTTCTATGTAATCTTTTGCTTCTTTTTGCAAATGTATTCTGTCATCTTTGGGGTTTAGGGTGAAGAACTGAAAGACATCAAAGTTGAGGAGAAAGAGGAAGAAGAAAAGATGTTTGTGGGGGGAGATCAGCAGTCTGGTGAGAAGTGTGGACCTTTGTATTCCCCGGATTCCACACAGGAAGATCTCAGCATCTTTCACCATCATCAGGTAGATGGGACTGAGCAACTAGAACTATTCTAAACTATGAGATAACATTCTTCTATATAATCTTTTAATATTGGCAATCATTCTTCCAAATATTATATTTAATCATCATTGGAGTTTAGCATGAAAAAATAAAAAACATCAAAGCCGAAATTAAAGAGGAAGAAGAAGAAGAAGAGAAGTTGGTGAGTGGAGATCAGCAGTCTATGGAGGAGGGGGAGATGATTATGAAAAGTAAACAGGAGGAATCTTCTCTACATATAGACACAAGTAAGTAATAAATACTAAATGCAGAAAGGGTTCTTTTTAAATTGACCTAAAAGAAAGTGTGCAACAAATTTACCACCATAAAAATTCCTCCCCACAACAACGAAACCTTTGTATTTTCAACAATAAACCAATTTTCCCAACAAATGAGGAGGAGATACTGTACACCATATGAAAGGTCCATCTCCATTCCTCAATATAATGTCATGTTTCCACAAAATGATGTGGCTAAAACATTTTGTTATATTTCCATTACGCCCCCCAACTGTCATTAATGCAGAAAGCAATGTTCTCCAATATGACATTTTCAGTGTTTTGTATCCCTAACTTGTTTGTTTTCTTTTTTTGATGGTACTTTTGTACCTTGTTTTCCAACAGATGGATGTGATGTCAGGAATTCCTCGGAGAGACATCTTCTGTTATCTGCTGATTGTAAGTCAGAAGATAATGTCATCACACAGGATCCTCCAGGAGGAAATCCAAATACACAAAATATACATCACAGACCTTCCTGTCCGGAGACATCAATGGATCCCTTTGATCAGGGGGAATCTTCTCATCAATCACATACTATGATTGTAAATATCCATGTAAGATCTCACACTGCAGATCCATCAACAGATCCTTCTAATCCCGAGGAATCTTCCCCACCCCATGAAGGAGATCACCGAGGTGACAATCTATTCTCATGTTCAGTGTGTGGGAAATGTTTCACTCATAAAGGAAACCTTGTGCAGCACCTAAGAATTCACACGGGTGAGCGTCCATATATATGTTCAGAGTGCAGGAAATCTTTCACTCTTAAAGGAAACCTTGTGCAGCACATGAGAATTCACACGGGTGAGGGTTCATATCAATGTTCAGAGTGCGGGAAATCTTTCGTTCACAAACCAAATTTTAAAAAACATCAGAGAATTCACACGGGTGAGCGCCCCTATAGATGTTCAGAGTGCGGCAAATCTTTCACTCTGAAAGGAAACCTTGTGCAGCACCTGAGAATGCACACGGGTGAGGGTTCATATCCATGTTCAGAGTGCGGGAAATCTTTTGCACTGAAAGGAAACCTTGTTGAGCATGAGAGAATTCACACAGGTGAGCGTCCTTATTCATGTTCAGAGTGCGGAAAATCTTTCGCACTGAAAGGAAACCTTGTTGAACATGAGAGAATTCACACAGGTGAGCGTCCTTATTCATGTTCAGAGTGCGGAAAAACTTTCAGACTGAAAGGAAACCTTGTTGTACACCAGAAAATTCATACCGGTGAACATCCATATTCATGTTCAGAGTGTGGGAAAGCTTTCATATATAAAATAAGCTATGTTACACACCAGAGAATACACACGGGTGAGCGTCCTTATTCATGTTCAGAGTGCGGGAAATCTTTCACTAACAAAGAAGGCCTTATTATACACCAGAGAAGACACACGGGGGAGCGTCTTTTTTCATGTATTGAATGCGGAAAATCTTTCTTTCATAAAAGAGATCTTGTTACACATCAGAGAATTCACACAGGAGAGCGTCCTTATTCTTGTTCAGAGTGCGGGAAATCTTTCACTAAAAAAGACGTCCTTTTTATACACCAGAGAATACACACGGGTGAGCGTCCTTATTCATGTTTGGAGTGCGGGAAATCTTTCACTAAAAAAGGAGCCCTTATTTTACACCAGAGAAGTCACACAGGTGAGCGTCCTTATTCATGTTTGGAGTGTGGGAAATCTTTCGCTCAAAAAGGAGCCCTTATTATACACCAGAGAAGACACACGGGGGAGCGTCCTTTTTCATGTAATGAATGTGGAAAATCTTTCTTTCATAAAGGAGATCTTGTTACACACCAGAGAATGCACACAGGTGAGCGTCCTTATTCATGCACAGAGTGCGGGAAATCTTTCACTATTAAAGGACACCTTGTTGCACATCAGAGAACACACACAGCACTGCGTCCTCAGTGTGATCAGACTGTTTGAAATTTTTTCAAGGAAAAAGAAGTCTAATTAGACATCAGAGGCACCTGTCTATTTTTATTTTTACAAATGTACCTTGGTTTTTTGCCCTTCTACCTCAGTTGGTTGGGCTTGAATGGACAGTGCATTGTCCATGTCGGTGGTGACATGGAGGTGACATTGCCTGCTATGCGGGATGACGTCACCATGCGGAGTAACGTTATGACGTCACAATTGCGGACCGGAATGCCAGAGATCACAGTATAACAGCTTTTTGGAAGTGCTTATTTCTGGTTAAACAGACTAAAACTTATCTCCGATGGGCAATGGACTGAGATTTCTCCTTGAAATGGTATTTGGTAATCTCAGGACCTTTATGGAAATCTCTAATAATTTCTAGATCTGATGAGTTTAAATATATGAAAAAGTGGTATTTGCTTGACTCTACTATCTGTATGTCTATAAACATTTATGTGCCAATACATATGGAATTTCTTTGTAAGATATATGTGTGTTTATATGTATTGGGATTATCAATGTAAGCAATCTACGGTAATTTCGATTTTATATGTGTAATAAACATTGTTTTTTTTTTTTTCATTTTTGTAAACAAATGTCTCTTTGGCTGTTCTGTGGGGAGCGCTGCCTTTGTGAGAGGGGTGTCATTTGAGTACACTGAACAAGGAAAGCCCTCCCTCTCATGCCATTTTATGTTTAAGGGGAGATGGGGTAACTTGTTGCTATGTGTTGGGACGTCTGCCCATGTAGTGTGGATGGTGGAGGAGAACTGTCGGAGAATGTAGTGTGGATGGTGGAGGAGAGCTGTTGGAGAATGTAGTGTGGATGGTGGAGGAGATCTGTCGGAGAATGTAGTGTGGATGGTGGAGGAGAGCTGTCGGAGAATGTAGTGTGGAGGGTGGGAGGAGAGCTGTCGGAGAATGTAGTGTGGATGGTGGGAGGAGATCTGTCGGAGAATGTAGTGTGGATGGTGGAGGAGAGCTGTCGGAGAATGTAGTGTGGATGGTGGAGAAGAACTGTCGGAGAATGTAGCGTGGATGGTGGAGGAGAGCTGTCGGAGAATGTAGTGTGGATGGTGGAGGAGAGCTGTCGGATAATGTAGTGTGGATGGTGGAGGAGAGCTGTCGGAGAATGTAGCATGGAGGAGAGCTGTCGGAGAATGTAGTGTGGATGGTGGGAGGAGAACTGTCGGAAAATGTAGTGTGGATGGTGGAGAGCTGTCAGAAAATGTAGTGTGGATGGTGGACGAGAGCTGTCGTAGAATGTAGTGTGGATGGTGGGAGGAGAGCTGTCGGAGAATGTAGTGCGGATGGTGAAGGAGAGCTGTTGGAGAATGTAGTGTGGATGGTGGGAGGAAGCTGTCGGAGAATTTAGTGTGGATGGTTACATAGTTACATAGTTACATAGTAGGTGAGGTTGAAAAAAGACACAAGTCCATCAAGTCCAACCTATGTGTGTGATTATGTGTCAGTATTGCATTGTATATCCCTGTATGTTGTGGTCATTCAGGTGCTTATCTAATAGTTTCTTGAAGCTATCAATGCTCCCCGCTGAGACCACCGCCTGTGGAAGGAAATTCCACATCCTTGCCGCTCTTACAGTAAAGAACCCTCTACGTAGTTTAAGATTAAACCTCTTTTCTTCTAATTTTAATGAGTGGCCACGAGTCTTGGTAAATTCTCTTCTGCGAAAAAGTTTTATCCCTATTGAGGGGTCACCAGTCCGGTATTTGTAAATTGAAATCATATCCCCTCTCAAGCGTCTCTTCTCCAGAGAGAATAAGTTCAGTGCTCGCAACCTTTCCTCATAACTAATATCCTCCAGACCCTTTATTAGCTTTGTTGCCCTTCTTTGTACTCGCTCCATTTCCAGTACATCCTTCCTGAGGACTGGTGCCCAGAACTGGACTGCATACTCTAGGTGTGGCCGGACCAGAGTCTTGTAGAGCGGGAGAATTATCGTTTTATCTCTGGAGTTGATCCCCCTTTTAATGCATGCCAATATTCTGTTTGCTTTGTTAGCAGCAGCTTGGCATTGCCTGCCATTGCTGAGCCTATCATCTACTAGGACCCCCAGGTCCTTTTCCATCCTAGATTCCCCCAGAGGTTCTCCCCTCAGTCTATAGATTGCATTCATATTTTTGCCACCCAAATGCATTATTTTACATTTTTCTACATTGAACCTCATTTGCCATGTAGTCGCCCACCCCATTAATTTGTTCAGGTCTTTTTGCAAGGTTTCCACGTCCTGCGGAGAAGTTATTGCCCTGCTTAGCTTAGTATCGTCTGCAAATACAGAGATTGAACTGTTTATCCCATCCTCCAGATCGTTTATGAACAAATTAAATAGGATTGGTCCCAGCACAGAACCTTGGGGAACCCCACTACCCACCCCTGACCATTCTGAGTACTCCCCATTTATCACCACCCTCTGAACTCGCCCTTGTAGCCAGTTTTCAATCCATGTACTCACCCTATGGTCCATGCCAACAGACCTTATTTTGTACAGTAAACGTTTATGGGGAACTGTGTCAAATGCTTTTGCAAAATCCAGATACACCACGTCTACAGGCCTTCCTTTATCTAGATGGCAACTCACCTCCTCATAGAAGGTTAATAGATTGGTTTGGCAAGAACGATTCTTCATGAATCCATGCTGATTACTGCTAATGATATCGTTCGTATTACTAAAATCCTGTATATAGTCCCTTATCATCCCCTCCAAGAGTTTACATACTATCGATGTTAGGCTAACTGGTCTGTAATTCCCAGGGATGTATTTTGGGCCCTTTTTAAATATAGGTGCTACATTGGCTTTTCTCCAATCAGCTGGTACCATTCCAGTCAGTAGACTATCTGTAAAAATTAGGAACAACGGTCTGGCAATCACTTGACTGAGTTCCCTAAGTACCCTCGGATGCAAGTCATCTGGTCCCGGTGATTTATTAATGTTAAGTTTCTCAAGTCTAATTTTAATTCCGTCCTATGTTAACCATGGAGGTGCTTCCTGTGTTGTGTCATGAGGATAAACACTGCAGTTTTGGTTACTGAAGCCCCCCGATTCACTCGTGAAGACTGAGGAGAAGAATAAATTCAATACCTTCGCCATCTCCCCATCCTTTGTAACCAGATGTCCTTCCTCATTCTTTATGGGGCCAATATGGTCTGTCCTCCCTTTTTTACTGTTTACATACTTAAAGAATTTCTTGGGATTTTTTTTGCTCTCCTCCGCTATGTGTCTTTCATGTTCTATCTTAGCTGTCCTAATTGCACCTTTACATATCCTGTTACATTCTTTATAAAGTCTGAATGCTGAGGATGATCCCTCAACCTTGTATTTTTTGAAGGCCTTCTCCTTTGCTTTTATATGCATTTTTACATTGGAGTTAAGCCATCCAGGACTTTTGTTCGCTCTTTTAAATTTATTACCCAATGGGATACATTGGCTAATGCCCTTATTTAATATGCTCTTAAAGCAAACCCATCTCTCCTCCGTATTCTTTGTTTCTAATATTTTATCCCAGTTTATGCCTTTTAGCAAGGTTTGTAGTTTAGGGAAGTTGGCTCTTTTGAAATTCAGTGTCTTTGTATTCCCTTTATGTTTCCTATTTGTGTGATTTATACTGAAACTAATTGACCTGTGATCGCTGTTACCTAAATTGCCCCGCATTTCCACATCCGTGATCAGGTCTGTATTGTTGGTAATCAGTAGATCCAGTAATGTTTTATTTCTAGTTGGTGCGTCTACCATCTGACCCATAAAATTGTCCTGCAAGACATTAAGGAACTG
This sequence comes from Lithobates septentrionalis, assembly GCA_037952835.1. NCBI lineage: Eukaryota > Metazoa > Chordata > Amphibia > Anura > Ranidae > Lithobates > Lithobates septentrionalis. The sequence continues at coordinate 242,221 of JBBDGP010001525.1, forward strand.
GCGAGCCTTAAATGAATGCGCGGTTCCCTCCGCCCAATCTATGTCTGGCTAATTAAAATCCCCCATTATGATAACACTTCCCATCCTTGCTGCTACTCCAATTTGTGATAGGAGATCCGTCTCCACTTCCTCCCTCAGGTTTGGGGGCCTATAGCATACTCCCAGTATTATTTTCCCCTTAGCTTTATCCCTTTGGAGCTCTACCCATAAGGATTCCACCTCCTCTCTAGCTCCCTCAGTGATGTCATCTCTCACATTCACTTGTACATTATTCTTGATATATAGGCATACCCCTCCCCCTTTTTTACCCTCTCTATCCTTGCGGTATAGGGTATACCCTTGAATGTTTGCCAGCCAATCATGAGAGCTGTTGAACCAGGTCTCTGAAATTCCCACAAAATCCAAATCCTCCTCGTACAACAGTATCTCTAGTTCACCCATCTTGTCCGCCATGCTCCTGGCATTGGTGAACATGCCACATAGTTTAGATCGGTCGCATATTGTCTTCGCATTGGGTGTTTCAAGATTGCAACTAGGACTTGCTACTATACTCACCTTGTGTTTTTGTGCTTTGGTTAACCTACCACTAATGCCCCCAATATTACCCTCTGGAATATCTTCGGCGCTGGCTATCTCTGCCTCTGGACCCTCCCCCCCATCGCCTAGTTTAAAAACCCCTCTAACTTTTTGGCCATCTTCCTTCCCAGCAGATCTGCACCCTCCTCATTTAGGTGCAGTCCGTCCCTTCTATAGTACCGGTTACCGACTGAGAAGTCGGCCCAGTCCTCCAGGAACCCAAACCCCTCCTTACTACACCAGCTCTTCAGCCACTTGTTTACTTCCCTAATCTCCCTCTTCCTTTCTGGTGTGGCTCGATGTACCGGTAGTATTCCTGAGAATACTACCTTGGAGGTCCTTTTCCTCAATTTAGCTCCTAAGTCCCTAAAATCGTTCTTTAGGACACTCCATCTGCCTCTGACTTTGTCATTGGTGCCAACGTGCACCATGACAGCCGGGTCTTCCCCAGCCCCTCCCAGTAATCTGTCCACAAGATCCGTGATGTGCCGAACCCGAGCGCCCGGTAGACAACATACTGTTCGGCGCTTCAGGTCTTGGTTACAGATTGCCCTCTCTGTCCTTCTAAGAATTGAGTCCCCTACCACCAGAATCTGTCTTTCCTTTCCCTTTGCTGCCCCCCCACTCTCACTGGAGGAGTTCTTCCCCCGGGAGCTAGGAGAGTCCCTCAGCTCCAGCAGTGCTGGTCCCTGACTGGTTTCACCAATGTCACTCAAAGTAGCGTACTTATTGGGATGCTCCAGTCCTGGATCGGCCTCCCTGGCACTTCCCCCTCTACCCCTCCTGACTGTGGTGGAGGAGAGCTGTCAGAGAATGTAGTGTGGATGGTGGAGGAGAGCTGTCAGAGAATGTAGTGTGAATAGTGGAGGAGAGTTGTCCGGGAATGTATTATGGATGGTGGAGGAGAACTGTTATGCCGCGTACACACGGTCGGACTTTTCGTCTACAAAAGTCCAACGGACGCTGACGGACTAAAGCTGGCTGGTAATCCGATCGTGTGTGGGCTTCTCCGGACTTTCAACGTACTTTTTTAGCCTCAAATCCGACGTACTTTAGATTTGAAACATGCTTCAAATCTTTACTTCGTAACTACGACGGACCCCGAAATCCGCTCGTCTGTGTGCTAGTCCGACGGACAAAAAGCCACGCTAGGGCACCTATTGGCTACTGGCTATGAACTTCCTTATTTTAGTCCGGTGTACGTCATCACGTACGAATCCGTCGGACTTTTGTGTGGTCGTGTGTAGGCAAGTCCGTTCGTTAGAAAGTATGCCGCAAGTCCGCCGCAAGTCCGCCGAAAGTCTGCCGGAAGTCTGTCGGACAGGCTGTCTGACTTTTGTAGACGAAAAGTCCGACCGTGTGTACGCGGCATCAGAGATTGTAGTGTGGATAGTGGAGGGAGATCTGTCGGAGAATGTAGTGTGGATGGTGGGAGGAGAGCTGTTAGAGATTGTAGTGTGGATGGTGGAGAAGAGCTGTCAGAGGTCATGATATTGATGGAGGAGGAGGGAAGTGCTGTAAAACATTGTGTGAAAGGGACGAAGCTAGAGTTTCTGCCCATTTAAAGTGTATAGAGAATACTAGGAGGGGATTCGTCTTTCTAGGGAGACTCAACTCAGACCTCTCCACTGTGATTGGCTGATCTACAGAAACCCATCATAGGGTGGGATCATAGTCACTGGGCAGATTCTACTCTCCACAGAGACTCATTTCAGACCACCCCACAGTCACGCACTATTATTATTGTACATTTATATAGCTCTGACATATACCGCAGTGTTGTACAGTGAACACTGAGCCAGTCACTTCAGTCTCTGTACCAGAGGAGCTTCTCCACCAGGTAGTGCTGTTTTGCAAGGTGCTGCTGGCTCACTCTGCTTTGGTCTCAGCTGAGAGAAGCAGCAAGCCTGGGCTTCTCCCCCAACCACCATGCAATGGGTGGGGGAAGACAAAGGTGGAGGCTCTCCAGAAGCATTGAGGCCTACACCATGTGCTCAAGCTGCAGTGAATCCTGGGCTTGTGCCTATGCAAGGGGAGTCCTTACCATCATTCCAGGATAGAGTGGTGAATAGACTTTGCCTTATTACCAAAGAGGAACAGAAACTTGCTGTCCTGAGAGCAGATTTCAAGAAAAAGAAATCTCTGCACAGTAATGCCGCATACACACGAGCGGACTTTACGGCAGACTTTGCTCGGCGGACTTTTCAACAGACTTTACGACGGACTTTTTGAATGAACGGACTTGCCTACACACAATCCACCAAAGTCCGTCAAATTCGTACGTGATGACGTACGACCGGACTAAAACAAGGAAGTTCATAGCCAGTAGCCAATAGCTGCCCTAGCGTGGCTTTTTGTCCGTTGAACTAGCATACAGACGAGCGGACTTTTCGACCGGACTCGATTTCGACGGATTGATTTAAAACATGTTTCAAATCTAAGTCCGTCCAACTTTTGAGAAAACAAAGTCCGCTGGAGCCCACACACGATAGAATTGTCTGACGAAATCCCGTCTGCCGGGCAAAGTCTGCCGTAAAGTCCGCTCGTGTGTACGCGGCATTAGTCTGGGAGCAGTAGGAAGGAAAACTCCAAGCTGAAGTCTCTGGAGGAGGCATTGAAGAAGCAGGAGAAGCTGTTCGCTTCTCTGAAGGAAAGCAGCTGTGTGTTCAAGGAGAAATATGGGAATAAGGAGAGATTCAAACAGATGAAGTCGAGTGCCTTTGCCAGTACCAAAGGGGGGGGTAAGGAAGTGTCTTCTCATGGTGGCCCCAGTACTACCCCTGTCTCAGGATCTGTCGCACCTGAGTCAGTATCTGCCCACCTCCCTCCCCAGCAGCCTGAGTCATCTCAGAAGGAGGTTGAGGAAAATGGCGGATTGCTGCAGGCCATTACAGAAATGGAATCTCCCTTGAGTTGCACGGACTCATCAGATCAGGGATCCTGGTAAGGGAGTGCTTGCTGAGAATCTCTTACAGTGTGTGGATGCCATTCCTGTGATTACTGCTACAGAGAAAGAGACTGCATCTGTCAACGGATCCTTGCAATCGGCAAGGAATGCAGGGAAGATGGTGGGAATCCAGACAAAAATGTTCCTGCTGGCTGTGAGGACAAGGAACAACAATCCCACATGCACATTAACACTGCAGAGCAGGAGGGCCGTATGGATGCTAAAGCAGCCGGTGTTTTTTCTGAACAGAAGACTGTACCTGATGTGGGGACTGCTGGTAATTGTGGTACTTCTGGGACTATGGTGAGTGGGACTGCTATGCTGTAGGGGAGGCGGGAGGATCAGGTGGTGGATAATTTACCAAACCTGATTGCAAAGGTTCCTAGGCAGCCACTAAAACTCCTAATTCTGTGTCATCTGTCCCGGGTAGGAGCTATACTAAGGCTGTGTCGGGACAAAGTCATGCTGCTGGTGGAAAGGAGCCAGTTGTGGGACTTTGACCTAACGCACCTTCTTCCATTAAACGCAGGAATGTGGTACAGCTCAGATGGTAAGGAGGAGGTATTCCACTTATCAGAAAGGTGGTTGTGGATAGGATCCTAGCCATGGGATTTAACGCAGAGGATATTTATGCTCTTATCAGTCCGGCTGGTTCCTCTGAATATGATTTATCATTTGTGCATCCAGAGTCACTGGCTCTGTTTTGGGAGCTGTATGAGTATGTGTATAGGGGCCAGCCAGACTGGAAGGAGCTTGTCCCCAAAGTTATCTCATGACAGCCCTTGATAAAGAATGTGACTATCCTGACTAGGAATGAGTCTATACCCCCTGAGGATTTATAGGTCTGGTTACGGAGGTTTGGTGAAACGTTGTGTCCCCTAAAAAAGATTGTGGATGATAGAGGAATCTGGAGGGGTGGAAGGTCGGTGTCAATGAGGTTGAGAGTGTGTGAGAATGTGGTCAAGCACTTGCCCTCCTGCATTTGCCCTCCTCTGCCTTTATTGGTAGAGATAGGATTACCGTCTTTTACCCTGGTCAACCTGAGCTGTGCCATAAATGTGGAGCCAAGGGACATTTCTCGTCTTCCTGTCCAGAACAGAAGTGTTCTTTGTGTCAGGAACTGGGGCATCTGGCGAGGGACTGTAAGATCATTAAATGTAACTTGTGTGATAAGGTTGGTCACCCTTATAGCCAGTGCCCTGAGGCTTTGCGCAATAAGCCAGAGTTAGTGGAGGAATTCTTCCATCTGGATAGGGAAGAGTCTGGGCTGGCGGAGGTTGTACCAGGAGATCCTAGTGTTTCTGTCCCGTCAGAATCTGTGTCTGTAAGGCCCTCTGTGGTATCAGTGTCCCCCCAGTCCGTGGTTCCCCTGTCAGTGTCAGAAAGTGTGGTTGTCAAGTCTGTGTCTGCACCTATTGTTTCTCCTGGTGTAGTAAAGGCAGTGGAGGGTGCTGGACCAGCGTGTATGGTTGTGCAACCCCTCCTCCTCGGCGTGGCAGAAGTGCGGCTGGGGGTCAGCAGACCCTGAGGGGTGGAGTGAGTGATGGATTAGATGATGGTGGGGGGAGTTGGGAGAGGATTGAGAGTGGCTGTTGCAAGGTGAATGATTGGGGGGATTGATGTGGGGGGAGTGGTTAATGGGGGTGTTTTGGCTGTGGATGTCCTGAGGGGATGGGGTTCTGCCATCAGGATTGTCAAATGAGAATATATATTGGTTAGAGGCTAAACGGAAAAAGGGTAAGAGGAGGAGAAAGGATGTCAGTGCTGAACCTGGGAGGGTGGAGGTGGCAAATGCTTTTGAGGTGGAGAATGGAAGTTCTTCTGGTGTTGAGTCTGTGATTTCTATGGAGTAGGAATCACAAGGGACATTAAAGCGTGTAGGGTCTCCAGGTAGGGAGGGTGGTGAGCAGGCTAAGAAATATATCTCAATCATCCTGATGGCGGTCCCCACTCCACTGAAGGGGGTGACCATTAATGTTGCCAGCATAAAATCTGTAGGTGCTCGTAACATGGCCTTATTTTTGCTCAGCAGGTTTGATGCTGATATTTTCTTTTTGCAAGATGCCCAGTTGTCTAGTTTGGCCGATATTCATCTGGCAGAGAAGGAGTAGAGGCCTGGCCCCTCCTTCTGGTCTCTTGTGGCCGAGCCTTACACTGGAGTTGCGGTACTTTTTTCTGGCATGGTAACCTGTCGGCCGATTATTGAGATAGAAATGGGGAGATGCATGGTCTTGGACGTCTCCATGGGCGGGGGGAGGACCAGCGCCTGATCAACATCTGTGGGCCCCCCACAAAGTGGGACAGGAAATGCCTCTTCAGGAAGCTCTGGCCTTTTCTTTTTTTTTTTTTTTGAAAAATATTTATTGGGTTTTATGACATAAAAGTACAGGACTTAGTGTCACAAAAGTCACAGAGTAATAATCGTAAAATCTATAAGTTGAATGACTTCTCATGGTAGTTGAAATAAAATCTTGTCATATCAGTTAGACCAGACGAGAAGTAACAGAAAGACAAAAATAACATAAAAATAAAAAGAAAAATTAGGGGAAAGGGAAGATGGGGGAGTTCATGTTTGCCATCCTATCAACATTGTGGGTAAAACTTTTTCTCGACACATAAAATCTTAACATCTAAATACCTTCAGGAGTGGAGGCAGCGTCTGACTAAACTCAAGAGGGTGGATGTCAAGGGGCACAATGAATTTATGGATAACCTACGGTGGGTTAAAAATAAAGGAATCTGGGGTGGGGGGTATTTTGAGTCGACCTAGGGAATTGGTGACATCATTTGTCAAGTACCATTTCGAGTATCGAAATGGGTTCATTATTTCGACCAGAGCCTGTGGAGCGAATGTAGCTTCAATGTATTTCCTCCATCTTTTGAAAAAACGGGAAGTTGATCGGAAATTAAGGGTGATGGTGTCCAGCCTTTCTAGATTAAAAAGTGATGCCAGGGCTGTTTTAAACGTTGTTAGGGAAGGAGGAGTAGCTGATATCCAGTGAGACATGATAGTCCTGCGGGCCACTAGAAGACACAGGTGAGCCCAGTGTGGAATATTTTGTGAGACCCTCGTTGGTGATGAGGGTGAAGGGGGTATGCTGAACAGGCATAGTAAGCGGTCCTTTGTGCACTGAAGTTTGTGGACCTCGTTGATGTAGGTGATCACCTTAGTCCAGTAAGCATCGATCTTGTTGCAGTCCCAGAGTCTGTGTAGTAACGTGGGGCGAGGTATGTTACACCAGGAACATTGAGCTTGGGTGGGGTCCTTCTTGTTGTAGCGGAAAGGGAAATAAGCTCTGTGAATGATCTTGAATTGCGTTTCCCTCCAAGATTCAGAAGGAGTAAGGTTGCGGACTGTCTTGTACCCCTCAAGGATTTTTTCTGGCAGAGATTCGTCATCCAAGACGTGTGCCCATTTTTGAAAGGGTTTGAGAGCATACTTCCGTGTTTGATGTTGTACAAGACAGGAGTAAATATTGGAGATGGAGTAGTTATTGCTTTTGATGAGAGTATCAATGCAGGATGTTTCAAGTGGGTTGATATTAGGACCAGAACATGATTTGAGATAGTTGATGAGTTGGTGATAGAAGAAAGCATGTGTTGGTGGTAGGGAATATTCCCGCATTAGGGTATGAAATGGTTTGAATTTGCCTGGCTTGTTGAGGTAAAAAGAGGAGACATCTGTGAGGCCTTTAAGTTTCCATTGGCCAAAAGCTTTATGGATGAGAGATGGAAGGAACATAGGGTTGCCTTGTATTTTGAGGTATTTGGAGATGCTGGATGGAACTTTAAGCAATTTTCTTACTTCTCTCCATGCAACAACCGTATCTTTAATTATTACACTTGTTTTGAGGTGGGGGGGTAATGTATTGGGGTTAGAATGGAGGATGGCCGAGAGGGTATATGGGTGTACCATAGCCTCTTCCAAGTATAGGTTAGAATACCTAGAACCACCAGTTAGCCAGTCTAAGCCCTGTCTAAGTAAACATGCCAGGTTGTAAAAACGCATATTGGGCAGTCCCGCCCCACCCTCGCTCTTCGGGAGACATAATTTCTCTAGCGCTATGCGAGGTTTTTTGTGAGACCATATAAAGGTAGTTAGGGCCCTTTGGATTTTTTGGATGTCAGAATGTTTAATTAGAAGAGGTATGGTCTGCATTGGGTAGAGCAGGCGCGCAAAGGACACCATTTTGAATAGGTGGCATCTCCCAAAGAGCGAGAGAGGTAGGGACCCCCAAGCCTCCAACTCCTTCACAATTTTGGTTATCAAAGGGGGGTAGTTCAAAGAATATAAAGAGGATGGCTCACGTCCTATTTTAATGCCCAGGTATGTAATATGTTGGTTGGCTATGGCCAGGGGGGATAGGTGTTTCCATTTACTGGAGAGATGGGGGTGTAATGGTAGGATCTCACTCTTGTCAAAATTGATTCTGAATCCCGAGCAGAGTCTAAAGTCTGAAAAAAGTCGTTTGAGTCTGTCAAAGTCTGTGATAGGGTCGGTGGAGAATAGCAGTATGTCGTCTGCGAATAGTGCCGAACGAAGAGTGTGGTTCTCCAGAGTGATGCCACTGATTCCATCAGCCGAATTTAGTATTCTGGACAGGGGTTCGATTGCTAGATTGAACAGGAGTGGAGACAGGGGGCACCCCTGTCTCGTTCCTTTTGTTAATGGAATCGTGTCCGAAATAAAATCAGGGGTGACAAGACGTGCGGTAGGGGATGCATACATTTGAAGCAAGAATCGCATAATCGGTCCTGAGAATCCAAATTGTGTCATCACTCTAAAGAGCCAAGAGAAACTGATGTTGTCAAAGGCCTTTTCCGCGTCTAATGACATGATGGCAATGTCTTGGTTAGGGTGAGTTTTGGCGTATTCTAGAGCCATTAACACTTTACGAATGTTTAGGGTGGCCGATCTGCCCGAAACAAAGCCAGATTGGGCTGGGTGCAATAGAGATGGAAGTAAGGGAGCTAGCCGTGACGCAATTATTTTGGATAAGATTTTGACATCAACATTTATTAAGGAAATTGGTCGGTATGAGCCCGGTAATAGGGGGTCTTTCCCTTTTTTAGAGATTAATTTGATGTGGGCCTGTGTTCCCGTAGGAAGATAGGGCCCTCCGTCCCACATAGCTGCGTAAACATGTTTTAAAGTATCAGGGATGAATTCTCTAGTCATTTTATAGAATTCAGCGGTATAACCGTCGGGTCCCGGGGCTTTGGCCGAGGCCATGTTTTTGATCGTGAACCGAATATCATCAACAGTGATGGGGGCATTAATCGTCTCTAATTGTGTGTGGTGGAGTTTGGGTAAGCGTATTTTGTCGAGCAGTAAGTCAGTGGTAGGCAAGTCAGTCGGGTCAGCTTTGTATAGATTGGTATAGTATTCCACGAGTAGGTTGCTAATTTCAGCTGGGGAGGTGATCAAAGACCCTGTCTTAGCTCTAAGAGCTGAGATACGGGTGGGATGCCTGGGGCCTGAGCACATCTTGGCCAGGAGCCTACCAGCCTTGTTTCCAAATCTATGGAAATGTAATTGAGAGTAAGATGTTTTGGCCGCTTCATGTTGTTCTGCCCACAGGTCAAAGGTGCTTTTGGCCTGTCTCCATTTTTGTATGTTTTCTATGGTGCGGTGTAATGTGAGCTGCTCATGAGCCAGGCGTAGGGCTTCGCTTGATTTACTATACTGTTGCTTGGCTTTTTTTTTAAACTGGGTTGTGTACGAGATTATTTTACCTCTTAAGAAGGCCTTGCCTGCTTCCCAGAACAGGTTAGGATCCGTAATGTGAGCTCCATTAGTGGAGATGTATTCCTCCCAGGCGCAGTATAATGTATGTTTAAAGTCCTCATTGTCAATTAAATAGGAGGGGAAGCGCCAAGTAGGGGAGGGAGATGAGCGAGCTGTTTGGGTGAGATGAATCACGATTGGGCTGTGGTCTGAGATCACTGCGTCTTGTATGTCTGGTGCACTGATCATGGAGCTCAGGGACGGGGAGGCAAAAAAATAGTCTATACGTGAAAACGTGTTGTGCGGGGGCGAGAAAAAGGAGTATTCCCGTTCCGTTGGGTGCATTAGGCGCCAGACATCCTCAAATTGCATGGAGGCAATGGCTTGTGACAATAGGGTGGCTGTAGATGATGAGGAGGTACGGGTGTGTGTTCTGTGTGTAGGGGGGCCCGAGCGATCAGCCAGGGGGGACATGACTGAATTAAAGTCCCCACCCAATAGGTGTAGCGTCTCTGGTGTAGTTAGCACCCATTTCACTAAGTCCTGGAAGAAGGAGGTGTCAGGAGAGTTGGGAGCATAAATGTTAGTAAGTGCTATGTATTTGTCATCTATGGTCAGATGTAGAGTCATTTTTCTTCCCTCTGAGTCAACCTTGATATCTCTGACTTTGTGTTGTAGATTTTTATGCAGGAGGATAGCAACCCCTGCTTTACGGCCCACTGCTGGCGAGCCATAAACAGAGCCCACCCACAATCTACGTAGACGTTGCAAATCGCCTGCAGCCAGATGCGTCTCCTGAAGTAGAGCCACATCTGCCCGGAGACGCCGCAGGTGTCTGAGAATGGACATACGTTTGTTAGGGGAACGCAACCCCTTAACATTCCATGAGACAAACTTTAGGTGACTCCCCGGTGTAGACTGTGACATACTTGGCATTTGAAAGTGTTTTGGTTTAGGAGCTTGCATAGAAGCCCTTGAGTGGATGTATTATCTACCTCCTGGGAGCCGCCAAAGCGCCTCGGAACCCCTGAAGACATAGGAACTAGGTTGGCAAACATGAACTTAAACTTCTCTAAGCAACAATAATATGTAAACATTAATAAGGCAGTATATCGTGTAAGGAAATACAAATCTCGAGTTGTGGACTTCTCTTTTTTCCACATGAGGTCTCACCTATCTAGCCAGCGTAGCTCCCATTGATTGCCAGCTCCTCAGCTAGGGGCAGGGCGGTAGCAACGGGGGGTGGGGATAGGGAGGGTGAGGGAGAGGAAAGGGGAATAGGGAGGGGGGGGGGGTGTAGGATAGGAAGGGAGAGTGGTCTGGGGGGGATCTCCTAAGGAGGTAGTGCAGGATTAAAGTAATCAATGGTGAGGTACACTGAACACAGGGGAGAGCCCTCCTCTTAAAATTAGGCTTAAGTAACCAGATAATAGAAAATACAAACAAACATAACATTGCAAGTGTCTTTGTAAAGGAAGGTTTCCCAGGTAGTGGGGGGTTATGGCAGTTATTGAATAACATGACTATAACATTATAACGTTATAATTCTTAACTGCGTAACTTTCAGCTACAGGCTGGAAGGGGTAGTGCTCTATAGGGAGCATGTACGGTAGTTTATAGAAACCTCAAAAGCATCCTCATCTTAATGATAAAAAAATTTTTTTTTTTTTTTTTTTGTAAGGAAAAAGTAGAGGAGAAAATAAGAAAAAGTATAAGATGGGTTGATACTACCCGTCCTAAGATGACGATGTAAAAAGGGTGGTGATGTGGAGTCCACCATCAGTTCCTTCAACGATTCCCAGAGCGGTCTTCCTGGTTGGTGAAGCGGCTGCGCTTATATGGAGGTTTGGTCGGGCTTCGGGGGTGTTTAGGGGGTCCATATGTATGCTGTGAAGATGACGATGGTGACCCCTCTGCCGCGGCACTGTGTTCCATTTCGGAGCTTCTGTTGGTTAGGTAGGTCTCCGCCTCTTCTGGTGTATGAAAGGTGAGTTGCTCCCCTTCAGATGTTTGAACGCGGAGGACAGCTGGATAGGCTAGGGAGAATCGGATCTGATTGTGGTGCAGAGTGGAGCATACCGAGGAGAATGCCTTGCGTTGTTTCATTACCTCTATGGAATAGTCCGCGAAGAGTAGCAGTTTCGCGCCATTAGGGAGCGCGTGCGACGGAATTTTTGCATTATGGCGTTTTTGTCGGCGTAGTTTAAGTATTTCACTATCACATGCCGAGGTTTAGCGCGTGTCAGAATATTGGCCCATGCGGTGTGCTCGTTCAACCGTACACGGTATGCGGAGGCCAAGTTGCTCTGGGATGGTTTTCGCACAAATGTTTGTAAGGTGGGAAGCTGGGATCGACTCTGGCAGGCCAATGATGCGCAGATTGTTTCTTCTTGAGCGATTTTCCAAATCGTCCAGTTTGTCCCATATGTCTCTGTGGGAAGCATTTATGCGTGCAAGTGCTGCAGATGAGGCAGTGCAGTCATCTTCTAATAGTGAAATCCTTTCCTCCGCCTGGGTGATGCGCTGGGCCTGGGCCTGGAGTTCTATGTGCAGCTGTTCTAGCCCCCTGTGCACCGCTGCGTCCACAGTGGCTGTAAGGGATGGCCCCAGTAGTTGAACTACAGCCTGGGCAATGTTGGCAGGGGATGCGGGGTCGGATCCTGTCTCAGCTGGGGCAGGGAGAGGTTGTGGCGGCTGCTGAGGCCGCTCTGTTAAGTCCGGAGCGGCCGCCATCTTGGCTGTTTCGGCCGCTATGTCTCCCGCCGGCGGAGCTGTGGAGGGGGGGCGAGGACAGCACCCGAGCGTATGATCGCTCCACAAAGCGATCCATGCCTGCCTGGGATGGAGCGGAGGCGGTGGGGGTTTCCCCGGTGCTGTGACAGGCTTATATGCCGGTTTTGTGAGGAGCTGTGCGGGAGCTGGAGCCGCTTACCTCCTCCTCATGTGGCGCCGGAACCGGAAGTCTGGCCTTTTCTTTTTACAGCCCAGCAAGTTTCCTTCCGTGGTGATTTCAACACCGTCACTAGGACTAAGGACAGGAAAAGTATTGGAGCCAGGCTGGACTGTGACGGCTTTTTTTTAAAACTAAGTAGCTGGAGAGGCAAGTTTGGTTGATGTGCACATTCACTGCTGCTCAGACAACACGGGATTCACTTTTCAGCGAGGTAGTAGTCAGAGGAGGATAGATAGTTTTTTTTTAAAGGGGAACTTTGTCTTCTCAGTACAAGTGTGTTGGGCGGTGGAGTTTTCGAATCACTATATTCTGTCTGTGACTCTGAATAGCCCCGATATACCACCTAGGGGGAGGGGTACCTGAAAGCTGAATTCGGAACTCCTGAATGATGAGAAGCTGAGTCAATCCTTTGAGGATTTTTTTCAGACACAGGTATTGATCATGGACTTTTTCAGCAGTAAGTCAGAGTGGAGGGAGCTTACAAAACAAAGGATTGTTGGGTTTTTCAAGGCCATATGAAGAAATAAACAGCTTGATTAGTATGTCACCTACCAGCATCTGCGGAGGAAGCTTGATAGGCTTGTCTCGAATAATGGAGATCCGGGGATGATCTCTGAGGTTAAACTCTTGCTCAGGGAGTGTCAATATGATGGGCATGCCTCTCTGGTTCTTGAAAGGGATTATGGGAAATATCAGTCGCCCGACCCTTACCAGAATTGCAAACAAGGTAGAACCGTTAAGTCAGTTGTAGGCCCGGTTGACAGTACGGGTTCCCTGACAAAGTCCAAGTTGGGGATCCTGGAAACCACCAGGTCATATTATGCTGACCTCCTGGGCAGGAGGGACCTTGATCGGGTGGGCATGCCAGGTTAGGAAAATGGCAGTTCTCTTGCGAGTTTGACAGAGGACATCACTGCAGATGAGGTGGGCCAGAGGGATTTCGTCTCGGCCAGAGGGATTGACATCTGAGTTTTATAAGCACTTTAAGGTTACTCTGGCCTCATATTTGGTGGAGCTTTTTAATGGCTGTCTAAGAGAGGGTTCGCTCTCTCCCTCCATGCGACAATCTGCTGTGATTTTTCTGTCAAACATTCTTAGAGAATTTAGAAATGGTGGCCCATTAGCTTTCTCAATGTTGATAGGAAGATACTGGCAAAAATAATTTTCTGGCCTTTATCGTCTGTAGCGGGCAATCTACTTTCTCGTCACAAGCACTGTTCGGTTCAGGGTAGAAGCACTTTTCAGCTGTGTTAGCTGTCCAGGAGGCCCTGGAGCGGTGCAAGGCTGCAGGCTGGAGAAAGTACCTGCTGGCATTGGATTAGGCTAAAGCTTTTGATCGAGTCAATTATGAGTACCTATGGCTGCGTCTTGGCACGTATGGCCTGGAGGGGGGCTTTATCGATTGGCTGAAGACCTTGTACAGAGGGGCTGAAAGCTTAATGCTTGTGAATGGTTGGATCGGACGGCCTTTTGAGGCTGTTTCGGGTTAGAAAGCAGACTGTTGTGTGGAGTGTCTTTTGACATTCCTGGTGAGCCTCCTCTGAGGGTTGTGGCCTATGCTGATGACATGCCTGTTTTCATCTCTGGGACAGAGGAGGTGGTCTTGGTGATGGAACAGTATGTTAAGGCATCTGGCTCAAAGATCAATCAGTGATGTTTTTTGGATGGGAGAGGAAGGCGATGGCTTTGAGCTTCCAGACGTCTTCCCAGAGCCCCGACAGGAAATTAAAGTTTTAGGCATCAAATTTGGACCCGACAATTACGGCCTCGCAAATTGGGAAAGCAGGCTAAAAGATGCCGATGCCAAGGTTGCAGACTGGAAGGATTCAAAACTCTCTTACAGGGAAAGGCTTGACCTGATTAAAACTTACCTGACCACGGTATTTCTGTATGTAAGCTTTGTCTGCGTTTTGCTAGTGTCTCTCTATGCGAGAATCTACAGGTGTTTCTTCCAACTGTTATAGGGGAACAGTAAATAAATAAATAAACTATCCATTTTGAAATTAGTGTGGTGTACCACTTGGAATGTTTAGCAGCTGTGCACATTTATTATTAGGTTATCTTATTTAAACATCACAACATTTTTTTACTTGTGGCGCTGATTGTTTCATCTTATAATTTGTGTTGTGGGGGAACAAACTGAATCTCGTTAAGAGGTCTGTAACCTACCTTCCCAGGTGGATGGGTGGCCTAGGTATGGTCAACCCGGTGGTATTCTTTTCTCTGATGTTTTTGAAACATGTATTTGCTAACATGCTGGCAGAGGAACCGCCTGGGTGGGTTGGTATTTTTAAGTCCTGGTTTAGGCCTTTTCTGCGAAGCTGGGAGAATGGTGAGCCAGTTAAAAGCCTGAGGGTCCGACATAGTGAGCTCCTGGCTTATGTTGCTCCGTACCTGAAAATACTTTTACAGTGGCGAGTCACGGCAGAGGAAATGAAGGGTTGACCTGGAGAGGAGGGTTGTTGAATCTGCCTTTAGCGAGCCACTAGGATTGCCCAGGCCCTGTTATGAGGGAGGTCTTCTTTTGCTCAATCTAGAGAGAATCCCTTTAAAGTTTCGGGATTTGGCCTGGCCTTCATTCCATGGCAAACCCTATGTGAAGGGCAACCTGAAGCATCACTCTCCGGAGAACCATGGTTGTCCAAGAGTGGAGTGGAGGAGACCATGGACCATTTCTTGTTGCAGTGCCCATTCAATGTAGAAATCTATAAGCGGATGGGTGGGGCTCTGGGTATCCCTTTCTTTTCCCGCTTGAGTTATGTCAGGTGGTCTCCTTCATATCGCTAGGGAACGGAGCATAGAAAGGTGAAATTCATGAATGCAGAAGAAAACTTATGCTGTGTTGAGCTCCGTCTGAACTCTGACACGATCCACCCTCTTCTCTACCCACTACAAGACACACCCTCTGTCTTGAGCTCTTCAATCTGAATATGGACTCTCCCACTCCTGAGTCTCCCCTCTGATGTTGGAGCAGTTGGATCGGCCGGATCAGATTGGAGTCGGTGGTGCACGCTGACAGGACCCGGACATCAACATTCCACCTGTCCCCGCAGAGGGTTATATCTGCATGCCCATACGACCTTGCCATAGAGGAGGTCCAACCAGGGCCGGTACAAGGGGGGGGCGGAAGGGGCGGATGCCCTGGGCGGGACCATTTACTGGAGGAAGAGGGGCGCAATAGAAGCGCCAGTGAACCGGTGTTGTAAAAATTCCTGCTACCTATCCAGAGTTTACAACGCCGGCCTAGCGAAAATTGATCATTTTTAACATGTGCCGAGTGCGCTCCTGCACCCGGCACAAGCCTGAGACCAGCCCCGCCCCGCCTCTCACTTCCTTATCAGGCAGTTTCTGTCCTGCATTGGAGGATCTACCCGTCAATCGCCGACAGCTGGCGCCTGACGGGTAGATCGAGATGCATGCAGAGCAGCGCTGGAAGCATCTGTGATAAGTTCTCTCTCTCATGTGACGCTGCTCCCTGGCGGCCCCTCCTCTCTTCTCGTCCTTCCCTATTTGCTTGTGACATCATCTGGGATGGACGAGAAGAGAGGAGGGGCCGCCGGGGAGCAGCGTGACATGAGAGAACTTATCACAGATGCTTCCAGCGCTGCTCTGCATGCAGGCTAGTAAACAATGTGCCCTTAATGTGCTATGTGCCCTATGTTGTGCCCTGATGTGCCCCATGATGTGCCCTGATGTGCCCCATGATGTGCCCTGATGTGTCCCATAATGTGCCCTGACGTGCCCTATAATGTGCCCTGACGTGCCCCATGATGTGCCCTGATGTGCCCCATGATGTGCCCCATGATGTGCCCTGATGTGTCCCATAATGTGCCCTAACGTGCCCTATAATGTGCCCTGACGTGCCCCATGATGTGCCCCATGATGTGTCCTGATGTGCCCTGACGTGCCCCATGATGTGCCCCATGATGTGCCCTGATGTGCCCCATAATGTGCCATGTGCCCCATCATGTGCCATTATGTGCCCTGATGTGCCATATGCCCCCGTGCCCTGATGTGCTCCGTGCCCTGATGTGCTCCGTGCCCTGATGTGCCCCGTGCCCTGATGTGCCATGTGCCCTGATGTGCGCCGTGCCCTGTGCCCTGATGTGCCATGTGCCCTGATGTCCCCCATGCCCTGATGTGCCATGTGCCCTGATGTGCCCCATGCACTGATGTGCTCCATGCCCTGATGTGCTCCGTGCCCTGATGTGCTCCGTGCCTTGATGTGCTTTGTGCCCCGTGCCCTTGATGTGCCATGTGCCCTGATGCGCCCCGTGCCCTGATGTGCCATGTGCCCTGATGTGCTCCTTACCCTGATGTGCTCCGTGCCCTGATGTGCTATGTGCCCTGATGTGCCCTGTACCCTGATGTGTTGTGCCCTGATGTGCTCTGTACCCTGATGTGCTCTGTACCCTGATGTGCTGTGCCCTGGTGTGCCCGTGCCCTGATGTGCCATGTGCCCTGATGTGCCCCGTGCCCTGATGTGCCATGTGCCCTGATGTGCTCCTTACCCTGATGTGCCCCGTGCCCTGATGTGCTCCGTGCCCTGATGTGCTCCATGCCCTGATGTGCTATGTGCCCTGATGTGCCCTGTACCCTGATCTGCTGTGCCCTATACCCTGATGTGTTGTGCCCTGATGTGCTCTGTACCCTGATGTGCCCTGTACCCTGATGTGCTGTGCCCTGTACCCTGATGTGTTGTGCCCTGATGTGCTCTGTACCCTGATGTGCTCTGTACCCTGATGTGCTCTGTACCCTGATGCGCTGTGCCCTGATGTGCCCCGTGCCCTGATGTGCTATGTGCCCCATGCCCTGATGTGCTCCATGCCCTGATGTGCTCCGTGCCCTGATGTGCTTTGTGCCCTGTGCCCTGATGTGCCATGTGCCCTGATGTGCCCCGTGCCCTGATGTGCCATGTGCCCTGATGTGCTCCTTACCCTGATGTGCCCCGTGCCCTGATGTGCTCCGTGCCCTGATGTGCTCCGTGCCCTGATGTGCTATGTGCCCTGATGTGCCCTGTACCCTGATGTGCTGTGCCCTATACCCTGATGTGTTGTGCCCTGATGTGCTCTGTACCCTGATGTGCCCTGTACCCTGATGTGCTGTGCCATGTACCCTGATCTGTTGTGCCCTGATGTGCTCTGTACCCTGATGTGCTCTGTACCCTGATGTGCTGTGCCCTGATGTGCCCTGTGCCCTGATGTGCTATGTGCCCCATGCCCTGATGTGCTATGTGCCCGGATGTGCCCTAATGTGCTATGTGCCCTGATGTCCTATGTGCCCTGTGCCCTGATGTGCCCCGATGTGCCTTGTGCCCCCATGTGCTGTGCCTTAATGTCATGTGCCCCAATGTACTGTGACCTGATGTGCTGGGCTCTGTACCCTGATGTGCTGTACCCTGATGTGGCCTGGTGTGCTGTACCTGGATGTGCTGGGCTCTGTACCCTGATGTACTGTGACCTGTGCCCTGATGTGCTGTGCCCTGATGTGCCCTGATGTGCCCTGATGTGCTGTGCCCTCGTGTATTGTGACCTGTGCCCTGATGTGCCCTGATGTGCTGTGTCTTGTTGGTCCGATTAGAATGGTTTCATTGTACTGAATGGGGCGTGACAAGTTTCCCCAGTGTGAACCGCGCCTAAGTCACTGATCGCTGCCAATACTAGTATTTAACAAATTCCCAGTATAGATCCCATCATCTGTAGGCATTGTAGCTTTCACAGCGGCGGGGGGGGGGGGGGGGGGGGGGCGCAGTTTTCCATCTTTGCCCTGGGCACCAGATGACCTTGTCCCGGCACTGGGTCCAACGATTGGGGTAAGGGTACATCCATTACTCCTTTTCTGCAATCAATGTGTATTCGGAAATACTCTTTACAGCTTACTATTTTCCTGATTTTGTGATGAGATACACCAAACGGACTTTTTTCTTTCTTCCCACTTTATTTTGCTTAACCTATTCATGGACTGATTATAGGTGTTTTCTGGATGTGTGATTATTTATATTTTATTTTCAGAATATATAAATATTTTCTTAGATCTTTAAGAGAGGATTTCATGCACCTGTTATTTTTGCTGGGATTCATATATAAATTGTGTCTCCTAGGCATTCTCCCAATTATATTATTGCTAGCGCACAAATTTTTATTTTATATGTTTATTACTTCATGGATATTTGGAGTTTTTTTTGCAGCTGCATCTTTGTGAATTTAATTTTTTATCACGTTTTGCTCATTAGCGCAAGTTTTTCCCACCATTTCTTATGTCAGGTGGTCATACAGGGCCTTTAAGACACATCAGTATTTTGATTTTGAGACACTTTTTCTAGTTAGCTTCGTAGTCTTCACATGGAATGCACGGTGTCAGGTTTCCATTTGGAAAATAGTCCCTTCTGTTCAGGTGGTGGTGCATGACATTCTGGGTGAGGTGGGGAAGATTTGGCGTCTTTTGAAGGACAGGTGATGGCCAGGGGCCTAGACAAAGGTGTGGAGGAATGTCAGGTCTCCATAGCTGCTGTCTGTCAGTCTCTGGGTGTGCGGCTTTCTCTCTGTCCTTTCACGTCCCCTAGATTTTTATCTAAGATTGTGTTTTTGGAAAAAGGCTGCATGCATGGGATACATGTGAAATTGTTTCCTAGCCTGAGGGTGTGTTTAGGTGGAGGTTAGGGCTTTGTTTAGGTTGGTATATTTAGTTTAGAGCTTACAATCTAAGGTTCCAAACTCACATTCATACATACACATACTAGGGCCAATGTAGACAGGAGCCAATTAACCTACCAGCATGTCTGTGGAGTGTGGGAGGAAACCGGAGTACTCTGAGGAAACCTACGCAGGCACAGGGAGAACATGCAAACTCCAGGCAGGTAGTGTTATGGTTGGGATTTGAACCAACATCCCCAGTGCTGCTTGGTGGAAGTGCTAACCACTTAGCCACTGTGTTGCCCCTTATTAGTATTATTATTATACATTTATTTATTTATTTTTTTAAAGGGACAGTTATTTCCAGTGCAATGATGAGATAATAATAGTCACATGTCTAAAATTAAAATGGCTATACTTGCATTAAAGCTTTGTAAATTGTGCCTCATATGTTGTACTTCAAACTGTAGTTTTCTTTTCGTCATTTAGTTTCACCTAATAGATTTTCAAAAGCTATCAAAATGGTCATTCTCATTTTAGTCTGGATTTTATCTTCGTTATAATCTGTGTGTGTGTAATCATGGATATAACATAATAGATGATGAGGCAGCGAGCAAAATGCTGAAACATAATGTAGACTGCAGTACTTATATTTAACACAAGGTGGTGATCTCACTTCACAATGCACAGACAGGAAGTGATGTAGATGTATAAACAAGAATTTCCAGGTTAGAGGTGTGTTGGGAGGAAGTAGAGAGGAGACATTGCAGGAACTGGCAGTAGAGGAGGTAATAAGATATTATTTTATATTTATACCCAGTAATCCCCCGTCATGTCCGTCCTCTTCCTCCATAGTCATTATGACGTCTTTTATCTCCAACAGATGAACACCTAAATATATAAAGGATTAATAAACATACACATCCTAAACATATAACCATTTATCCAACTGTCCATCCAGAGCCTCTGGTTTATAGACCGGATACATCCTAAATATAGAACCATTTATCCAACTGTCCATCCAGAGCCTCTGGTTTAAACAGACCCTTATCTGAGCAAGCGGCCTGGCTGGCCAGGAAAGTAGGGTCAGTGATCGTGTAGCCCCTTATTCTTAACCATACAAGGCCACATGCTCTCAAAACTGGGAGGTTACATTCCATGGGGAGACACCACACACCCCCCCTCCGGTCAGGACTCCAGATCTGACCGGAGAGGTGAGGAGGATTCTGGGATGTCTGTGGTGACAATTTTTACTTTCTCTCTATAAACAGGATTATAAAGTAGTGAAGAAAAAAATCTGTTGATCCATTAACACCCAGCAGCCGTCTTCACAGGACATCACCCATCACAGTGCCTCCACCTCACTGCCTGACAACAGAGGTAACCAGTGCCAAGAAGATTCTAGAAGTCACCAACAAGATCATTGATCTGCTGACAGGAGAGGTGAGCGGTGCCGGGAATTCTGGGACATTATCCAGTAACAGACAAGGGATGTGTCTGGATGGTGACTGTATTATTGTGTGTGTCAGGTTCCTATAAGGTGTCAGGATGTCACTGTCTATTTCTCCATGGAGGAGTGGGAGTATATAGAAGGACACAAGGATCTCTACAAGGACGTCATGATGGAGAATCAGCCGCCCCTCACATCACCGGGTAAGAAGAGACTTTATTGTAAAGGAGAGAGCAGTACGGAGGGTCCACCTAGATCCCCCATCATCTGATAAACACATAGAAACAATGTATTCAGTCAGTGTGTGTGTTTCCTACAGATGGATCCAGTAATGGGAACCCACCAGAGAGATGTCCCTGTCCTCTGTACTCCCGGGATTCCACACAGGAAGGTCACACCATCCCTCACCATCATCAGGTAGGTGGGACTGAGCAACTGGAACTTGATAGAGATTCCAAACTGTATGGAATGACATTCTTCTATGTAATCTTTTGCTTCTTTTTGCAAATGTATTCTGTCATCTTTGGGGTTTAGGGTGAAGAACTGAAAGACATCAAAGTTGAGGAGAAAGAGGAAGAAGAAAAGATGCTTGTGGGGGGAGATCAGCAGTCTGGTGAGAAGTGTAGACCTTTGTATTCCCCGGATTCCACACAGGAAGATCTCAGCATCTTTCACCATCATCAGGTAGATGGAACTGAGCAACTAGAACTATTCTAAACTATGAGATAACATTCTTCTATATAATCTTTTAATATTGGTAATCATTCTTCCAAATGTTATATTTTATCACCTTTGGAGTTTAGGATGAAAAACTGAAAAACATCAAAGCCCAGAATAAAGAAGAAGAAGAAGAAGAAGAGAGGTTGGTGAGTGGAGATCAGCAGTCTATGGAGGAGGGGAAGATGATTATGAAAAGTAAACAGGAGGAATCTTCTCTACATATGGACACAAGTAAGTCATAATTACTAAATGCAGAAAGGGTTCTTTTTAAATTGACCTAAAATAAGGTGTGCAACAAATTTTACTACCAAAAAAATTCCTCCCCACAACAATGAAACTTTTGTATTTTCAACAATAAACCAATGTTCCCAACAAATGAGGAGGGGATACTGTACACCTGCCCTCAAAATTTCCACTCGCCTGCTTGCATTTGGCAAATGGAAATAGCTTGAGGGCGAGTGTGGGGCTGTCTCGGAGGGAGGCGAGTGCTGTCGCCAGGTGGGGGCTATTCAACATTCTACCAGCAATCAGCCTGTGGAAGAGGAGAGCCGACCAGATCATCACACAGAGTGGGGATCGCCCGCTGTGACAGCTTTGATTTGAATGGCCCGGCACTCAGTCACACAAAGTCCCGTCCTGAACCGTCTCCTTTGATAGACAGTACACTGGTCCAGTGCCGGGACGTGTGATGTCTATCATAGGAGCCGATCCAGGAGGCAGGACTTTGTGTGACTGCGAGAGTCTGGTGATTTAAATCAAAGCTGTCACAGCGGGCGATTCCCACTCTGTGTGATGATTCAGCCGGCTATCCTCTTCCTCTCCTCTCTCTGATCCCCTGCACTGGTCAGGCTGTGCTGATGGGTACTGGTGAGGCTGCATTGATGGGCACTGATCAGGCAGCGTTAATGGGCACTGGTAAGGCTGCATTGATGGCCACAGGTGAGGCTGCACTGATGGGCACTGATGAGGCTGCACTGATGGGCACTGATAGGCTACATTCATGGGCACTGATGAAGTTGTTAATATTTATATCAGCTGATGAGATCATTTATGATGGCGTGCTTAGGGGTAGAATCAGGGGCGTGCAGGGTGGGGAAACTGGTGGCGAGTAACTCTTAAGGCCTGGCTCGTAGCTCAGGACTTGAAATTTTGAGCCCTGCTGTACACCATATGAAAGGTCCATCTCCATTCCTCAATATAATGTCATGTTCCCAACAAATGAGGAGGAGATACTGTACACCATATGAAAGGTCCATCTCCATTCCTCAATATAACGTCATGTTCCCAACACATGAGGAGGAGATACTGTACACCATATGAAAGGTCCATCTCCATTCCTCAATATAATGTCATGTTCCCAACAAATGAGGAGGAGATACTGTACACCATATGAAAGGTCCATCTCCATTCCTCAATATAATGTCATGTTCCCAACAAATGAGGAGGAGATACTGTACACCATATGAAAGGTCCATCTCCATTCCTCAATATAACGTCATGTTCCCAACAAATGAGGAGGAGATACTGTACACCATATGAAAGGTCCATCTCCATTCCTCAATATAACGTCATGTTCCCAACAAATGAGGAGGAGATACTGTACACCATATGAAAGGTCCATCTCCATTCCTCAGTCTAACATTTTAAGGCCAGAATTTTCCCTGCCTAGGTCCTTACTCAGGCCAAAGAAGGAAAAATATTCATATTTACTCCTGAATGTGTGGTATGAAGATTACTTATAACATATACTGAAAACATTTATTTCCAACAGGTGGACCCTGGATCTCGCATAACTCGGAGGGACATCTTATTTTATCCCAAGAGCTGAAATCGGAGGATAATGATATCACACAATGTTCTCCAGGAGTAAATCCCATTACTCAAAGAATAGATAGCAGACCTTACAATTTAAATCATTCAATAAATCCCTCTATTACTGAGGAATCATCTGATAAATCCTATGGTTGTACTTCGGATATTCCTCTACGATCTCACAGTAAAGAGACCCCAACAGATCAATTTAATCCCCATGAATCTCCTTTAATCCATGAAGATGTTCACACAGGAGAGAGTTCCTTGTCATGTACAGTGTGTGGGAAATCTTTCATAGAAAACAGAGCACTTCTTAGGCACGTTAAAAGTCACAAAAGTGAACGCCCTTTCTCGTGTTCAGAGTGCGGGAAGTGTTTCGCCGACAAAGGAGGTCTTGTTCGACACCAAAGAATTTATACAGGCGAGCATCTCTTTTCATGTTTAGAATGCGGGAAATGTTTTATTCAGAAGGAAAAACTTCACATACATGAGAGAAGTCACACAGGTGAACGTCCGTATTCGTGTTCAGAGTGCGGGAAATGTTTCAGTCAAAAAGGAGACCTTATAATACACCAGAGGATTCACACAGGCGAGCGTCCTTATTTATGTTCAGAGTGTGGGAAGTGTTTTACTGAGAAAGGAAAACTACATATACACCAAAGAAGTCATACAGGTGAACGTCCCTATTCATGTTCAGAGTGCGGGAAATGCTTCATTCAGAAAGGAAACCTTCTAACACACCAGAGAATTCACACGGGTGAGCGTCCTTATGAATGCTCATTGTGTGGGAAATGCTTTATTGAGAAAAGAGCACTTTTTATACACCAAAGAAGTCACACGGGTGAGCGTCCCTATTCATGTTCAGAGTGCGGAAAATGTTTCAGTCAGAAAGGAAACCTTCTTAAACACCAGAAAAATCACACAGGAGAGCGTCCCTTTTCATGTTCAGAGTGCGGCAAATGTTTCACTCAGAAAGAACGACTTCTTAAACATCAGATGATTCACACGGGTGAGCGTCCCTATTCTTGTTTAGAGTGCGGGAAATGTTTTATTGAGAAAGGAGGGCTTATTAAACACCAGCGAAGTCACACGGGGGAGTATCCTTATTCATGTGCGGTTTGTGGGAGATGTTTTACTAGGAATCAAGGACTACTTAGACATGAAAGAATTCACACAGGTGAGCGTCCTTATTCGTGTATAGAGTGTGGGAAATGTTTCATTCAGAAAGGAGACCTACGTAAGCACCAGAGAAGTCACACAGGTGAGCGTCCTTATTCATGCTCAGAGTGCGGGAAATGTTTCATTCAGAAAGGAGACCTTCTTAAACACCATAGAATTCACACGGGTGAACTTCCTTATTCATGTTCAGAGTGCGGGAAAAGCTTCGCTCAGAAGCGTGCACTGGATGCACACCAAAGCATTCACACAGGTGAGCGTCCTTATTCGTGCTCAGCGTGCGGGAAATGTTTCAGTTGGAAAAGTGCACTTGCTATTCACCAGAAGATTCACAAGGGTGAGCGTCCTTTTTCATGTTCGGAGTGCGGGAAAGGTTTCATTCAGAAAGGAGAACTTGTTTTACACCAGAGAATTCACACGGGCGAGCGTCCTTATTCGTGTTCAGGGTGCGGGAAAGGTTTCACTCGGAAAAATGCACTTGTTACACATCAGCGGATTCACACGGATAAGCGTCCGTATTCCTGTTCAGAGTGCGGAAAGTGTTTCAGTTACAGAAAAGCATTTATTGCTCACCAGAAAATGCACATGGGCTAGCAACCTTTTTCAGGTTCAGACTGCTGTATTGGGGGTGTGGCAAAATTGTACTGAAGTCTTTTCATTGGTCCAGCCAATATATAGGTATTTATAAATGTGATATTTTTTTGCATAGTTTAAATCAGCCATTCTGATTTTGTTAAATAAAGTTTTGATTTTTATAATATTCTATCCTGAGTGCCTTTATTTTTCTACAAATGACCAGAAGGTCATATGGTAGCTAAGTATAGTATTAAAAAACTTGTCATCTAAAATTCTGGTCGCAACGGCTCCGCTCACTCTGGGTGTGCACCAATCTATGCCAGGGAACCAAATCACCACCGCTGGCCGGGTGTATTAAGGTAACCAGGAAGAGCCTCACACAAGGAAGCGGGGACCTCTGTGAAATGCAGGCTTGAGAAAGGAGCAATGTAGCTCTGATATGCGTAGCTATGCTCGTTTGTGCATACCATGCCTAGAAGCCGAATCACCGCTGCTGACCGGGTAAAGTAAGGTAACCAGAAAGCACCTCACCATGCCAGGAAGCTGAATCACTGCCACTTGCAAGGTACAGTAAGGTATCAAGGAGCCCCTCACACAGGGAAGCCAGAGCCTATTTGAATACAGGCTTGGAAAAGGAGAGGTGTAGCTCTGAAACCCGTAGCTATGCCCCCTAGTGCGTACCATGCCAGGAAGCCAAATCACTGCCACTTGCCGAATATAGTAAGGTAACCAGGAAGCACCTCACACAAGGAAGCTAGGACCTCTGTGAAATGCAGTCTTGAGAAAGCAGCAGCGTAGATCTGAAACCTGTAGCCATGCTCCTTTGTGCGTACCGTGCCTGGAAGCTAAATCACTGCTGCTGGTCGGGTATAGTAAGGTAACCAGAAAGTGCCTCACACAAGGAAGCCAGGACCTCTGAGAAATGCAGGCTTGAGAAAGGAGAGGTGTAGCTCTGACACCTGTAGCTATGCCCCTTAGCGCATACCATGCCAGGAAGCTGAATCACCACCCCTAGACAGGTATAGTAAAGTAACCTCACACAAGGAAGCAAGGTCCTCAGTAAATGCAGGCTTTAAAAAGGAGCAGTGTAGCAGTTAAACGTGTTGCTATGCCCACTTGCATGTTCCATGCCAGGAAACCGAATTACCGCTGCTGGCTGGGTATAGTAAGGTAACCAGGGAGAGCCTCACACAAGGAAGCAGGGTAACTCTGTGAATTGCAGGCTTGAGAAAGGAGCAATGTAGCTCTGAAACGCGTAGCTATGCTCCTTTGTGCGTACCATGCCTGGAAGCCGAATCACTGCTGCTGGCCGGGTATAGTAAGGTAACCAGAAAGAGCCTCACCATGCCAGGAAGCTGAATCGCTGCCACTTGCAGGGTATAATAAGGTAACAAGGAGCCCCTCACACAGGGAAGCCAGGACCTTTTTCAATACACGCTTGAAAAAGGAGAGGTGTAGCTCTGAAACCCGTAGCTATGCCCCCTAGTGCGTACCATGCCAGGAAGCCAAATCACTGACACTTGCCGAGTATAGTAAGGTAACCAGGAAGCACCTCACACAAGGAGCCAGGACCTCTGTGAAATGCAGTCTTGAGAAAGGAGCAGCGTAGATATGAAACCCGTAGCTATGCTCCTTTGTGCGTACCATGCCTGGAAGCCGAATCACTGCTGCTGGCTGGGTATAGTAAGGTAACCAGAAAGCGCCTCACACAAGGAAGCCAGGACCTCTGTGAAATGCAGGCTTGAGAAAGGAGAGATGTAGCTCTGAAGCCTGTAGCTATGCCCCTTAAAGCATACCATGCCAGGAAGCTGAATCACCACCCCTAGACAGGTAACCAGGAAGCGCTTCACACAAGGAAGCAAGGTCCTCTGTAAATGCAGGCTTTAGAAGGGAGCAGTGCAGCAGTTAAACGTGTTCCTATGCCCACTTACATGTTCCATGCCAGGAAGCCAAATTACCGCTGCTGGCCGGGTATAGTAAGGTAACCAAGAAGAGCCTCACACAAGGAAGCTGGGACCTCTGTGAATGCAAGCTTGAGAAAAAAGCACTGAAACGCGTAGCTATGCCCTCTTGTGTGTTGCATGCCAGGAAGCCGAATCGCCACTAATGGACAGGTATAGTAAGGTAACCAGAAAGCGTCTCACACAAGGAAACGGGGACCTTTGTGGAAGGTAGCACTGGATCGGATGTGACATCATAAGCTGGTGGAATGCACAAGGGGGGCATGGCTACACATTTCAGAGCTACACCTGAGAGGAACTGGAACAGTGCAGGCACCACTGGGCAGTAAATAAATTGACCGCATCCTGATTGGTTTAAATTCGTTACTATTGTGATTCAGAGATTTGTATACTTTAAACCTCACTTTTCCATTGACTTACCAATACAGATAACATTCCAGAACCAGCTAACCTCACTGCCTAAGATTTTTGCGCACAGCACTGTGTATATCGTGTACTTTTTTTACTAGATGTATGTTTATTTACTTTATTGCAGGTACTTACTTTATATAGTGCTGACAATTTATGCAGCACTTTACATATATATGGTATATTCACATCAGTTCCTGTCCTCAAGGAGCTTACAATCTAAAGTCCCCTAACTCACATTCATACATACACATACTAGGGCCCATTTAGACAGGATCCAATTAACCTACCAGCATGTCTGTGGAGTGTGGGAAGAAACCGGAGTACCTGGAGGAAACCCACACAGACGCAGCGAGAACATGCAAACTCCATGCAGGTAGTGTCAATTTTAAGGCTTGACATGTTTTGGTATCTATTTACTCAACGCAACCTCATCTTTTATATTTTACAAGTTTTTATACTCTCCACAAAGAGGTGACCTTACTTATTGTCATTGGAACGCACAGACAGGAAGTCCTTGAGGTGCAGACAGTACAGCTGCTATACACTGGCCAATTTCGAGCGGTTTCTGATAAAATGGCCGAAATTAGGTCAGTGGGTGGCCTTTTCGGCACCACATCCTTCAACTGGCAAATCGAAGGAGCCAGGTGGAAAATTGAGCTAAAAAAGCACCTGCGTCCCTTAAGATGCGGGGAACTAAGAATACAATATCTGGCAGGGGAGATTTGATCATCTGTGCTATCTAGTGCAGGTGTTCTGTCAGATTAGGCGACCCGTTGGCGCCATCTTGCTACACTCCACACTCCTCCACAGCAATGATACACGGAGAAGGGGGCAAGCGGACAACTTGTTACACCCACTGGAGTTTTGCACTTCACAGTTATTTTTAACAGGAAACGGATCATATTTGGTGAAGTACAGTATTTGGAAATCCATCGGACTGTTTACATGTTGAATTATTAAAGCAGAGGTGTTCTGTCACATTAGCAAACCTGTGAGATCAGCAGGTTTGCCACTGATTTTAAAATTCAACATCTAAACAGTCCAACGGATTTCTAAATACTGTATTTCACCTTATAAGCTCAGTTTCCTGTTAAAAATAACTGTGGAATGCAAAACTTCGGTGGGTGTAACAAGATGTCCGCTTGCCCCCTTCCCAGTGTATCTTTACAGTGGAGGCGTGTGGGGTGTAGCAAGATGGCGGCGATGAAACCTCACTTCAGTTACTAATTCTGACGGGTCGCCATATCTGACGGAACACAGGCTGAGCAAAAGACACAGATGGCTGTATAGCCAGCCTTAGTAATGCTCGGTGAAGACAGGAAGTGATGCAAGATTTCAAACAGGAAGTGACAGGAAGTGATTTCAGGTATAAATAGGAAGTTCCGGGTTAGAGGTGAATCGGGAGGATTTGGAGAGGAGACATTGCTGGGACTGGCAACAGAGGAGGTAATAAGATCTTATTTTATATTTACACCCAGTAATCCCCCCGTCATGTCCGTCCTCTTCCTCCATAGTCACTGTGATGTCTTTTATCTCCAACAGATGACGATACACATATATAGAGTATTCTAATGTTTACATAGATACATCCTAAATATAGAGCCATTATCCAACTGTCCATCCAGAGCCTCTGGTTTATAGACCGGATACATCCTAAATATAGAACCATTTATCCAACTGTCCATCCAGAGCCTCTGGTTTATAGACCAGATACATGCTAAATATAGAACCATTTATCCAACTGTCCATCCAGAGCCTCTGGTTTATAGACAAGATACATGCTAAATATAGAGCCATTTATCCAACTGTCCATCCAGAGCCTCTGGTTTATAGACAAGATACATGCTAAATATAGAGCCATTTATCCAACTGTCCATCCAGAGCCTCTGGTTTATAGACCGGATACATCCTAAATATAGAGCCATGTATCCAACTGTCCATCCAGAGCCTCTGGTTTATAGACCGGATACATCCTAAATATAGAGCCATGTATCCATCCTCCATAGAGCTATCTCGGGGTTGTTGGCTCTCATAACTGTGAGATAATGGACACCATGTCTTCTCTGGATCAGGATATGGGGAGGAAGAAGACTGATCTACAATACAACTTCTAAACAAAGCATCAGAAGAAATGAACATCCCTACTGTGCTTTCATGGAAGCGATGCTGCAATTATGTAACTTGCAGTATGCCAGTGGAGGATTTTTGGTTCTCTTTGACTCCTCACCATATCCTAAGTGATTGTCCTGTCTCTGGCCTGTGATCCTGAGCACCAATCACAGCATAGATGCCCTCAGACCTATTTTGTTTGTCACTGTGCGCACAGAACAATGTCATGTCTACATATCCTATATCATACATGTTCCGTACAATTTAGTAAACATGTATTCTCTCCAACCCATTATTTTCCAGGTAATACTTCTCTTTAAAGCCCAACTTGAGATTTGAGTTCCACTCTCAAACTGTTCCTCTTGATATCGGTCACCTGGACAGAAAATGTAAGGAATTCTCCCCAACCAGAACACAGACAAATACTTTAGATGAGGTTATAAGTCTTCTCCAGTCAATCCAAACCTAAAATAAGAAAATATCTGGAGATCCATTAGCACCCAGCAGCTGTCTTCTCAGGACATCACCCATCACAGTGTCCCAGTGTATGTCATGATGGAGAATCAGCCACCCCTCACATTACCGGGTAAGAGGAGACTTTATTGTAAAGGAGAGAGCAGTACGGAGGGTCCACCTAGATCCCCCATCATCTGATAAACACATAGAAACAATGTATTCAGTCAGTGTGTGTGTTTCCTACAGATGGATCCAGTAATTGGAACCCACCAGAGAGATGTCCCCGTCCTCTGTATTCCCGGGATTCCACACAGGAAGATCACACCATCCCTCACCATCATCAGGTAGGTGGGACTAAGGATGATAACCTAAAAGGGTAAATTCTTCTACGTAACTTCTTGCTTCTTTTTACAAATGTATTCTATAATCTTTGGGGTTTAGGATGAAGAAATGAAAGACACCGATGTTAAGATTAAAGAGGAAGAAGAAGAGACGTTCGTGGGTGGAGCCCAGCTGTCTATTGAGAAAGATCACACCATCCCTCACCATGACCAGGTAGATGGGACTTAGCGTGTAGACCTTTAAATTATTACAAACTCCATGATGTGACTTTCTTCTATATAATGTTTTGTTGTTCTTTACTAATCTATTCGTTCATCTTTGGTATTTAGGTTGAAGAACTGAAAGAGCTCAAAGTTGAAATGAAAGAGGAAGAACAGATGTTTATTCGATCCAGTAACAGAAACCCACCAGAGAGATGTCCCTATCATCTGTATACTCCGGATTCCACACAGGAAGGTCAAACCATCCCTCACCATCATCAGGTAGGTGGGACTGAGCATTTAGACCTAAAATGTATTCTAAACAAGATTAGTCTTGCCTATAATTTCTTGTTCTTTTTTACAAATCTGTACTATCCTCTTTGGGGTTTAGGATGAAGAACCAAAAGACATCAAAGTTGAAGTTAAAGAGGAAGAAGAAGAGAGGTTTGTGAGTGGAGATCAGCAGTCTATGGAGGAGGGGGAGATGATTATGAAAAGTAAAGAGGAGGGATCCTCCCTATATATTGACACAAGTAAGTAATTAACATTAACTGCAGAACAAAATCACATTTTCATCTTTCTTGGAGTATAAATATGTATTTAATTATTTACAAGATGGAGATAATGTAAACTGTGTGGAAGGTCCAGCTCCATTCCTCAATATAACGTCATGTTCCCAACAAATGAGGAGAAGATACTGTACACCATATGAAAGGTCCATCTCCGTTCCTCAATATAACATCATGTTCCCAACAAATGAGGAGAAGATACTGTACACCATATGAAAGGTCCATCTCCATTCCTCAATATAACGTCATGTTCCCAACAAATGAGGAGGAGATACTGTACACCAGGGGTCTCAAACTGGCGGCCCTCCAGCTGTTGCAAAACTACAAGTCCCATGAGGCATTGCAAGGCTGACAGTTACAAGCATGACTCCCACAGGCAGAGGCATGATGGGACTTGTAGTTTTGCAACAGCTGGAGGGCCGCCAGTTTGAGACCCCTGCTGTACACCATATGAAAGGTCCATCTCCATTCCTCAATATAACGTCATGCTCCCAACAAATGAGGAGGAGATACTGTACACCATATGAAAGGTCCATCTCTATTCCTCAATATAATGTCTAGACATGTGCACACTAAAATATTTTGTTTCTGAATTTTGTTTTCGTCCGAAAAATACATTTATTTAGTTACTCCCGAAATTCATTTTTATTTATTTTGTTTCGTTAAAAAAAAATGCATTCGTCCAAAAATCTGATATAGGGTCGAATCTGTCATTGAAGGCTTATGGTGTCTGTCGAATGTTCTAAGAAGATTCGACGGAGCAGCTAAACTGTACAACGTCGCAATTGTACATTTCCGGTCGAATGTTCCGCCTACAAGCTATAGTAGCATTCTAATGTTGTATGACACTAGTAATAATTATATTTATTAATTATTATTACTAGTCAACCAACATTAGAATACTTCAATAGCCTATGGGCAGAGCATTTAACCATAAATGTCCACTCGCGGTGACTGCTTCGTCGAATCTCCATGTCGAATCTTTTCTCTCTATGTCGAATAATCTTGGACTAATAGAGCTAAGGTTAGGCACATTCGAGCACAGGTTCGATGGACACAGATCGCTATTGTCAGCGTCATGTCGAATCTCCTATCTATATCGAACTGTTGTCACAACGAAAATAAAGCATTTGTTTATGTCGGATCTTTCGGTTTTCGGATTCTGCACGTTCGTTATCGTTTGTTAAAATGATAACGAAAATACCTGAAATTCGGACGAAAATGCATTCGGTCGAAAATCAATGCACATGTTTAATGTCATGTTCCCAACAAATGAGGAGGAGATACTGTATACCATATGAAAGGTCCATCTCCATTCCTCAATATAATGTCATGTTCCCAACAAATGAGGAGGAGATACTGTACACCATATGAAAGGTCCATCTCCATTCCTCAATATGACGTCATGTTCCCAACAAATGAGGAGGAGATACTGTACACCATATGAAAGGTCCATCTCCATTCCTCAATATAATGTCATGTTCCCAACAAATGAGGAGGAGATACTGTACACCATATATTGAGGAATGGAGATGGACCTTTCATATGGTGTACAGTATCTCCTCCTCAATTGTTGGGAACATGACGTTATATTGAGGAATGGAGATGGACCTTTCATAATGTCATGTCCCCAACAAATGAGGAGGAGATACTGTACATCATATGAAAGATCCATCTCCATTCCTCAATATAATGGTTTTCTAACTGATGAGTTGAATACACTGTACAGACAATCTCCTATATCATATCAACAGTCTCTTGACAGTTTCCTTTAGCATTACTTACACTTAATATAATGGGCTGTCAGGAATCACACATAAGGCACCTGTATCTAGTGAATTGTCCCACACTGTCGCACACCATATGAAAGGTCCATCTCCATTCTTCAGTTGTCATGTTTCCAAGGAATGAGGTGGAGGAACATCCATCTCCATTCTCATAGTAACAATATCATCAATGCACACACCTTGGTAACCACTGCGATTTCAGTGTATTTTATGCTTTTACTGGTTTGTATTCATATTTTATGTTATGATTGCACCCAGTTCCATACCTGAGCTCTGAGATACTGTAGAGTGTTAGACCAACATACTGTATATGACTTCTAAATGAAAGACATGAAGAATTCTTCTAACATTTAAACATTGATTTCCAACAGGTGGACACTATGTCCTGAATAATGTATCTACAGAATATAAAGCAGAAGAAAATCCCACCACACAACGTTCTCCAGGAGTGAATCGCATTACACAAATAATACATCAAAGACCTTGTTTAGAGAGATCAATGGATATGTCTCATCCAGGGGACTCTTCTGATAAATCACATACTATTACTCCGGATATACATCGGGGATCTCACAGTACAGATACATCAACAGGTCCATCAAATCTCAATGGACCTTCTTTAAGCCATGAAGAAGTTCACACAGGAGAGCGTTCCTTCTCATGTACAGTTTGCGGGAAATCTTTCACAAACAACAGATCGTTTCTTAGACACCAGAGAAGTCACAAAGATGAGCGTCCTTTCTCATGTTCAGAGTGCGGGAAATGTTTCACTGAGAAAGCCAGTCTTGTAAGGCACCAGAGAATCCACACAGGTGAGCGTCCTTATTCATGTTCAGAGTGCGGTAAGGGATTCATTCAGAAGGGAGACCTTCTTAAACACCAAAGATGCCACACAGGTGTGCGCCCTTATTCTTGTTTGGAGTGCGGGAAATGTTTCACCGAGAAAGGAAACTTTCTTATCCATCAGAGATGTCATACAGGCGAGCGTCTCCATTCATGCTTGGTGTGCGGGAAATGTTTCATTCAGAAAGGAGACCTTCTTAAACACCAAATGATACACACAGGTGAGCATCCTTATTCGTGTTCAGAGTGCGGGAAGTGTTTCGTTCACAAAAGAAACCTTCTGGAGCACCAAAGAAATCACACCGGCGAGCGTCTTTATTCATGTTCGGAGTGCGGGAAATCTTTCAATCAAAAAGGAAACCTTCTCAAACACCAGATGATTCACACGGGCGAGCGACCTTATTTATGTTCAGAGTGTGGGAAAGGTTTCACGCAGAAGGAACGCCTTCTTATACACCACAGGATTCACACAGGTGAGCGCCCTTATTCGTGTTCAGAGTGCGGGAAAGGTTTCATTCAGAAAGACAAACTTGTCCGGCACCAGAGAAGTCACACAGGCGAACGTCCTTTTTCATGCTCAGTGTGCGGGAAATGTTTCAGTCGTAAAAGCGCACTTGTTCCACACCAGAGACTTCACATGGACCAACAACCTTTAATAAGTTGAGACTGTTATATGGGAAGTGTGGGAGAAATACAAGAGCGTTCTTTCTTAGCTTCAAAGTGTTTAAAATATCCATTTTTGCACGCCAGTAGATTCACAGAGAAAAAGAGTCTTTTCCGTGTTCAGTTTGTTGTTTTTTGGGTGATGTATAATAGGTATCCAGTAGCTGGTCAGAGGCCAAAGTGAGGAGAGGGCTTCCCTTACACAAAAAGCCACAACATTTCCTGTGTATGTGTGTGGTCATCTAATGCCAGTACCTGCTGCACATCCGCTTCCCAACTGGTGCCTGCTGCCCTCTCCGGACTGTGGATGTCCCAAAGACACAAGAGAAGAGAGGGCGCAACGGCCTAGCGCATTATCTCTAAAACCATTTATTAACCACTTGCCGACTGTATAAACTTACCTACACGGCGGCAAAGTGTCACTGCTGCACCGTATCAGGTACCTAGTATGTGATCCCACACTTCTGAGTTATACACAATACTCAATGTCCGCCGGCACCAACCGTTCATCCAGCACAGAGGCAGAATGGTGGTTTGTCTGTATAAAGAAGGCAGATCGCCATTCTGACAGGAAGGAAGGCTTGGATACTGGCGCTACCTAGAGGGATGATAGGTGCCGGCTCCCCCCTCTCCTCTTACTCCCCCCCCCCTCTTCTCCTCTTCCCCCTTCTCCTCTCCCCCTCCTTCCTCCTCCTCTCCCTTTGCTCTTCTTCCCCTCTCTCCCCCCAATCTCAGTATGTAGCACACCTTGCAACCCTGCACTCTGTACGTAATGCACCCCGCAACCCTGCACTCTATACATAATGCACCCCGCAACCCTGCACTCTTTATGTAGTAAAAAAATGCAGACCCCCTGCACTCTGTGAATTACACACTCCTGTACCCTGCATTCTGTGCATTACACACTCCTGTCCCCTGCATTCTGTGCATTACACATGCCTGACCCCTGCATTCTGTGCATTACACACTCCATTCCTTGCATTCTGAGAATTACACACACCTGACCCCTGCATTCTGTGCATTACACACTCCTGACCCCTGCATTCTTTGAATTACACACTCCTGTCCCCTGCCACCTCTGCCGTATATATGGGCAGGGCAAGGAGTGGAGTCAGGGACAGAGCCAAGGGAGGGGGCAAAATGAGGTTTCGCCTAGGGTGTCAAAAATCCTTACACCAGTCCTGCATGGATACTGTGTTCCTGCAAAGCAGAGACATGGATCCAGGTCTTTCCATAGTAAAAGCACCACCTCTACACAGTATACTAAAACACAGGCTAGGCACACGGTTAAGCCTTTGATTTGGCACTTCCGACGTGGGGGGAGCCCTGCACGCCGCCACCAGCCCGCTTTTGCTGTGATTAGTCACAGTAGGAGTCGATCTGCAGGTGCCGGCCAATGGATGACCGCCAGCACCCGCTGATCGGCGAGGAGAGACACAGGACGGAGCTCTGCCTATGTAAACAAGGCAGATGAGGGCGTGGCCTATGCATGCCGCCGAGTGGACATGTCTGAGGAGAGCTCCGTCCAGCCATCGGTCTTAAACCCTCTAGCGATGCCATCTAGAGCCAGCTATCCTCTGTAGGCTCCATTAAGCAGTACCTGGCCATAGAGAGATCCAGCCCTAACACCTGGAGCGTGCAGGCCAGAACCTTGAGATCTATTGTGTCTCCCTCCTCACACGCGGCTTCCATCCAGGAGAGCTCTCCTGCCTCCTCCTGCTGTTCGGAGCTCATGGAGGACCCTGGATCCCCTTGCTGGCTCGGAGGTGTCATCTCTGATGAGTGGCTCAAAAAAGAACTGGCAGGTATGTTCCATAGTTTGGATAAATCCATGAAAAAGGAAATCACAGCAGTGAGATCAGACATGTCACACCTGCTAGCTAGCATTGAGGACACAGAACAGCGCCAGGACTTATATGAGGCAGCCATTAAAGAATTGCAGGAGACAGTCACTCAATTGGCATTTGCCCACCGCTCCTCACTCTACAAACTTGAGGACTTGGAAAACCGCAATCGCAGGAATAACCTGCGTTTCCGGGGGTGTCCAGAGGCAACCAGAGATAATGATTTAGAACGCTTGATCTGGGGTATCCTGACTACAATTCTTGGCAACCCTGTCACCGACCCGCTGAGATTTGTCCACCGCGCTTTGAGATTGCGTCACAACTGACCAACCCAGGGATGTTATCTGCCGCCTTCATTACTTTGAAGACAAGAACACCATTATGGTCAAGCTGCGGAGCACCCCAAACATTGACTTTGACGGAGCCGTCAATAACATTTTCCCTGACCTCTCCAAGAAGACCCTAGACCGCCACAGAGCACTAAAACCCCTTCTTGACCAACTGAGAATGGATAATGTCACCTACAGATGGGGCTTCCCCTCACACTTGATTGCAACCAAAAATTGCCGCTCTTTTACGCTTCGGTTTTCTGAAAAGCTTCCAACTTTCCCCCATGACCTCAATATGCCTCCGCTGGAGCTCCCGGGTTGGCAGGATCCTATACCAATGTTCTTGGTCCCCTTGGACCCCCAATGGCAGAAAACCCCCTCAAAAAAGAGGCGCATAGCGACACCGGGCTCCTCTCAGAAAAATGGGTGAGACGCACACTGTGCATTCCCTTTGCATTCACATATCCCCACAATCACTGTTGCTGTTACACTGACATTACGTTTTTGTGACACTTCTCCATCACGATTCTCTTTCTGCGACCAGAGACCTAATGAATATTTGACACCAACCCAGGTTCTGCTCTATTCCTTACTACACTGTTGGACTATTACTTACTATGGTCTGCTACTCCTATATTATTTTGTTCCTGTTTTAGCATTGTTAGAGTTTAATTTTTGTTCATAAGTAACACATAGACCGTATGCTGACGGGGCCCACTGTTCCCAGTCAATGCTTTTATCTTTTTGTATGTTCTTTGCCCCCTTCCTTTTGTGGTTGGTGAGTGTGGGCAGCCTGTATATAATACCTGTCGGACTCTTTCTAGGGGTCTTGATGGCTGCTTGCTCTCCCCTTTCCCTCAGAGACCACAGCAGTTTTCTGCGTGTTTATCCTCTAACCCCCATTAGTTTTACAGATTGTAAATGTATACTCTGTGCATGCTCTCTCTTTCTTTTTCTTTTCCTGGTTCAACCTTACTTTTTCCACTCCCCACTTCCCCCTGTTCTACATGTTAGTTTACTTCTTCTAAAGCTTTCCCAACAAATAGGTCTGCAGGTATTCTAGTGCCACTCTAACACAGACTGCAATTTAGAACTAAACAGTAATAATACATGGGCAAATAAGACAACGCACGGGCAAGACTTCTTATACGTTCCTATTGGCTGTTGTGTGTCATTGTTCTTTGTTGAAGAAGCTGGCTTTTCATTGGACAGGCCAATGTGTCATTATTAATAAATTTGAGTTTTCCTTTACTTCAGCCTACACAAAATTTTATTTTAGATTCTCTGTGTGTTCATAATTTAGATTTTCTGGAATAAACAAGAAAGCTCTACACTTTACAATATTGTGTTCTGAGTCCTTTTTTTTTTTTTTTCAATGACTATAATTCTAAAATGATTGGTGACTGGAATGTGCTCAATTCGTAAAGAATCGTCCATTGGTGTTCTAATAGTAATGCCGCGTACACACGGTCAGACTTGGCTGACAATCCGATCGTGTGTGGGCTTCCCCGGACTTTCAGCGGGCTTTTCCAGCCGCAAATCTGACGGACTTTAGATTTGAAACATGCTTCAAATCTTTACGTCGTAACTACGCCGGACCCAGAAATCCGCTCGTCTGTGTGCTAGTCCGATGGGCAAAAACCCACGCTAGGGCAGCTATTGGCTACTGTCTATCAACTTCCTCATTTTAGTCCGGTGTACGTCATCACGTACGAATCCGTCGGACTTTTGTGTGATCGTATGCAGGCAAGTCCGTTCGTAAGAAAGTCTGCCGCAAGTCCGCCAAAAGTCCAACAAAAGTCTGTCGAAAGTCTGTCGGACAGGCTGTCGGACTTTTGTTGCCGAAAAGTCCGACCGTGTGTACGCGGCATTAGACAGAGAGTCCAGATGGACATTTCCCAGCTGAAATTCTAAGGATGGAGCCACTAAAGATGCTACATATAATCTTCCTGACACTGCCATCTTGGTTATCGTCCTCATGGCCAGCACGATAAGCTTCAAAAATTCCCAGTTATTATCTTTATCAGTGATTCAGAGGTCATCTCCGTCAGTGTCTTACAGAGAATATCTATATCATATCGTTGGCTGTCAGTAGAGAGGAACCCTGCTCTACATTGTTGGTAATTGAAGAAGTGCCCCTTTGCATTAAAAGTGAAACACATCCCATTACATTGGAGGTCAGTACGGAGAATGTCCCTTAAATTGGTTGCCAATGAGAAGAACCTCTTTTGAACCATGTAGGTAGGCAGAGAAAAAGGAAATGCAGCTCACAAACGCTCCTTGATCCGAAGCTACACCGCCCTAGTAAGAACTTGTTCCAGGTGCTTGCTTTGCATGAATTGCAGTGGAGTGAAGAAAATCCTGGATAGCCGCACTCTGGAGAAGGGACATCTTTATTGAAGTAAAAATCCAAAATACAGTCAAATGCAAGGGAAGTTACAGGGTTATGGATACGCTGTTGGTGAGTGGAGCCCAGCGGTCTATGGAGGAGGGGGAGATGGTTATGAAGAACAAGCAGGGGGAATCTTATTTTATTTATGAGTATAAAGTATCTATTTAAATAATTACAAGTGTTGAAAATATCCAGTCCCCTAGCAATGTTCCAGAAAATAAGGTGGAGATACTGTACACCATATGAAAGGTCCACCTCCATTCCTGAATATAATGTCATGTTCCCAACAAATGAGGAGGAGATACTGTACACCATATGAAAGGTCCATCTCCATTCCTCAATATAATGTCATGTTCCCAACAAATGAGGAGGAGATACTGTACACCATATGAAAGGTCCATCTCCATTCCTCAATATAATGTCATGTTCCCAACAAATGAGGAGGAGATACTGTACACCATATGAAAGGTCCATCTCCATTCCTCAATATAATGTCATGTTCCCAACAAATGAGGAGGAGATACTGTACACCATATGAAAGGTCCATCTCCATTCCTCAGTATAACGTCATGTTCCCAACAAATGAGGTGGAGATACTGTACACCATATGAAAGGTCCATCTCCATTCCTCAATATAACGTCATGTTCCCAACAAATGAGGAGAAGATACTGTACACCATATGAAAGGTCCATCTCCATTCCTCAATATAATGTCATGTTCCCAACAAATGAGGAGGAGATACTGTACACCATATGAAAGGTCCATCTCCATTCCTCAGTATAACGTCATGTTCCCAACAAATGAGGAGAAGATACTGTACACCATAAGAAAGGTCCATCTCCATTTTTCAGTATGTTATCATTAGGGATGAGCTTCGTGTTCGAGTCGAACCCATGTTCGACTCGAACATCGGCTGTTCGACCGTCCGTCGAATTGCGAACGTTATGGGCCGTTCGCGCCAAATTCGTGTGGCGCGTCACGGCCCATAATTCACTGCGGCATCGCAGTGCATTGCTGGCTGATGATTGGCCAAGCATGCACTATGACCCGCATGCTTGGCCAATCACAGCGCCGTCAGTAGAGAGAGCTGTAATTGGCCAAAGCCAGGGTGGCTTTGGCCAATTATGGCTCAGGGGATTTAGTACACGCCCCACACTATATAAGGCCGCCTGCACGGCGGCCCTGTGTAGTGTGTTCCGGTGTGCTGATAGAGAGAGAGACAGACAGTGTCATTTGATTTGAGAGCTAGATTAGGCTAGATCTGTTCCTGCTCTTTACATTTAGTGCAGTGCGTCCTGCTCACAGTGTTCAGCTAGATCCGTTCCTGCTATTTATATTTAGTGCAGTGCGTCCTGCTCACAGTGTTCAGCTAGATCCGTTCCTGCTATTTACTTTTAGTGCAGTCAGTGCGTCCTGCTCACAGTGTTCAGCTAGATCTGTTCCTGCTATTTACATTTACTGCAGTGCGTCCTGCTCACAGTGTTCAGCTAGATCTGTTCCTGCTATTTACATTTAGTGCAGTGCGTCCTGCTCACAGTGTTCAGCTAGATCCGTTCCTGCTATTTACATTTAGTGCAGTGCGTCCTGCTCACAGTGTTCAGCTAGATCCGTTCCTGCTATTTACATTTAGTGCAGTGCGTCCTGCTCACAGTGTTCAGCTAGATCCGTTCCTGCTATTTACATTTAGTGCAGTGCGTCCTGCTCACAGTGTTCAGCTAGATCCGTTCCTGCTATTTACATTTAGTGCAGTGCGTCCTGCTCACAGTGTTCAGCTAGATCCGTTCCTGCTATTTACATTTAGTGCAGTCAGTGCGTCCTGCTCACAGTGTTCAGCTAGATCCGTTCCTGCTATTTACATTTAGTGCAGTCAGTGCGTCCAGCTCACAGTGTTCAGCTAGATCCTTTCCTGCTATTTACATTTAGTGCAGTGCGTCCTGCTCACAGTGTTCAGCTAGATCCGTTCCTGCTATTTACATTTAGTGCAGTGCGTCCTGCTCACAGTGTTCAGCTAGATCCGTTCCTGCTATTTACATTTAGTGCAGTCAGTGCGTCCTGCTCACAGTGTTCAGCTAGATCCGTTCCTGCTATTTACATTTAGTGCAGTGCGTCCTGCTCACAGTGTTCAGCTAGGTCCGTTCCTGCTATTTACATTTAGTGCAGTCAGTGCGTCCTGCTCACAGTGTTCAGCTAGATCCGTTCCTGCTATTTACATTTAGTGCAGTCAGTGCGTCCTGCTCACAGTGTTCAGCTAGATCCGTTCCTGCTATTTACATTTAGTGCAGTCAGTGCGTCCTGCTCACAGTGTTCAGCTAGATCCGTTCCTGCTATTTACATTTAGTGCAGTCAGTGCGTCCTGCTCACAGTGTTCAGCTAGATCCGTTCCTGCTATTTACATTTAGTGCAGTGCGTCCTGCTCACAGTGTTCAGCTAGATCCGTTCCTGCTATTTACATTTAGTGCAGTGCGTCCTGCTCACAGTGTTCAGCTAGATCCGTTCCTGCTATTTACATTTAGTGCAGTGCGTCCTGCTCACAGTGTTCAGCTAGATCCGTTCCTGCTATTTACCTTTAGTGCAGTGCGTCCTGCTCACAGTGTTCAGCTAGATCTGTTCCAGCTATTTACATTTAGTGCAGTGCGTCCTGCTCACAGTGTTCAGCTAGATCTGTTCCTGCTATTTACATTTAGTGCAGTCAGTGCGTCCTGCTCACAGTGTTCAGCTAGATCCGTTCCTGCTATTTACATTTAGTGCAGTGCGTCCTGCTCACAGTGTTCAGCTAGATCTGTTCCTGCTATTTACATTTAGTGCAGTCAGTGCGTCCTGCTCACAGTGTTCAGCTAGATCCGTTCCTGCTATTTACATTTAGTGCAGTGCGTCCTGCTCACAGTGTTCAGCTAGATCCGTTCCTGTTATCTTCCTACTGACAGGCAGGCTTGTCTGGTTACAGTATATAAAGCTACCTGAAGAAAATTACAGGTGTTCTATCCCAGCTTAGTGCAGCTACAGGCCATTAGTATGTCTGGAAGGCCCAGAAGGAGAGGCAGACAGTCACAAGCCAATAAGAGAGGGCAAGCAGGCTCTGTGTCTAGTGCTGGTCATGGAGACGGTGCATCCTCATCAGCCCGTGGCCACGGGACACGCTTGGCCTTTTTTTCGGCAGCTGGCCGTGTTGAGCCGCAACATGCAGAAAACTTGGTCGAGTGGATGACCAAGCCGTCCTCATCCTC
Source organism: Lithobates septentrionalis (assembly GCA_037952835.1). Lineage (NCBI taxonomy): Eukaryota > Metazoa > Chordata > Amphibia > Anura > Ranidae > Lithobates > Lithobates septentrionalis. Next base: position 283,922 of record JBBDGP010001525.1, read on the forward strand.
CTCATCCTCTCTCACCCATGCCCAGGGTGCTTTGTCTGGCAAAGCAGCGGCCTCTTCCCTCAGCTCAATGTCATCAGTGACTCCTTCCCTAGCTCCACCATGTCCTCATGAGGATTCCCTCGAACTGTTTGACCACAGTGTTGGGTACATGCTCCAGGAGGATGCCCAGCGTTTGGAAGGCTCTGATGATGATACTGAGCTCGATGAAGGCAGTAACATGAGCACGGACAGAGGGGGTGCCCAAGAAGGACAGCAATCTGGCAGTCATGCTCCCCCTGCTGCAGCATACTGCCAGGTTTGCTCCAGTGATGAGGAGGGAGGGGATGATGAGGTCACTGACTCAACGTGGGTGCCTGATAGGAGAGAGGAGGAGGAGGAGGAGGCGGCACATCACCAACGAGGCAGGATGCCCTCCAGGGGCCAGCCTAAGGGCAGCACATTGACTGCATCACACCCCAAAGCTCCACATGTGCAGGGCGCTGCAGTCCCTGCGCGTTATTCAAAAAGTTCTTTGGTGTGGGCCTTTTTTGAGACGAGTGCATCAGATCGCACCGCTGCTATTTGCAACATATGTCTCAAGCGTATCTCGCGTGGCCAAAACATCTCCCGCTTGGGTACCACATGCTTGACCAGACATATGTTGACCTGCCATGCAGTTCATTGGCAAGCATATCTAAAAGACCCACACCAAAGAACAAAGAGGATCTCTCCTTGCTCCTCATCAGCTGAGATTTCCAACCCCACTAGACCTTCAGTCCTCTCTGAGACCTGCAGTGAGAGGAATGAAGGTGTAGAATTAGGTGTGTCACAGCCAAGTACTTGTGGGCAATCTGCTTTTGGTACACCGACGCCAGATTGTACCAGGCAAATTTCCCTGCCCCAGCTGCTGCACCGCCGAAAGAAGTTTGCTCCCAGCCATCCACATGCCCAGCGGTTGAATGCTAGCTTGGCAAAATTGCTAGCACTTCAACTGCTGCCTTTTCAGTTGGTAGACTCTGCCCCCTTCCGTGAGTTTGTGGAATGTGCGGTTCCTCAGTGGCAGGTACCCAAACGCCACTTTTTCTCACGGAAGGCGATTCCAGCTCTCTACCGGCATGTGGAAGGCAATGTCCATGCCTCGCTGGACAGGGCGGTCAGCGGTAAGGTGCATATTACCGCTGACTCATGGTCCAGCAGGCATGGACAGGGACGTTACTTAAGTTTCACGGCGCATTGGGTGACTCTGCTGGCAGCTGGGAAGGATGCAGGACAAGGTGCAGTAGTGTTGGAGGTTGTTCCGCCACCACGCCTCCAAAATGCTGATTGTGACACACCTCTCTCCTCCACCCCCTCCTCTTCTTCTTCCTCCATGGCCTCTTCCTCGGAACCAGCGGTGCTCCGTAGGCGTTCAAGGGGCTACGCAAGTACGCAGGCCAAAAGATGCCATGCGGTGCTTGAGCTGGTGTGCTTGGGGGACAGTAGCCACACTGGGGCAGAGGTTCTGTCAGCTCTGCAGGGGCAGGTTCAGAGGTGGTTGACGCCACGCCAACTTAAGGCAGGAATGGTGGTTTGCGACAATGGCACCAACCTCCTCTCTGCCCTCCGACAGGGACAACTGACCCATATGCCCTGTTTGGCTCACGTCCTTAACTTGGTGGTGCAGCGGTTCTTGGGCAGGTACCCGGGCTTACAGGATGTCCTGAGGCAGGCCAGGAAAGTCTGTGTGCATTTCCGCCGGTCATATAATGCCAGTGCTCGGCTGACGGACCTCCAAAAGGAGTTTAACCTGCCCAAGAACCGCCTAATCTGTGACATGCCCACCAGGTGGAACTCGACATTGGCCATGCTGCAGCGGCTGCACACGCAGCAGAGGGCCATAAATGAGTACCTGTGCGACTATGGCACCAGGACAGGGTCAGGGGACCTTGGTTTTTTTTCCCCACGCCAGTGGGCCATGATCAGGGATGCATGCACTGTCCTGTCACCATTCGAGGAGGCCACGAGGATGGTGAGCACTGACAGTGCATGCATCAGTGACACTGTCCCCCTTGTCCACCTGTTGGAGCACACGCTGCGTGGAATAATGGACAGGGCACTTGAGGCAGAACAGAGGCAGGAAGAGGAGGACTTCCTTAGCTCTCAAGGCCCCCTTTATCCAGACAGTGTTCCTGCGTGCCCGCCGATCACACAGGAAGAGGACGAGGAGGAGGAGGAGGAGGAGGAGGAGGAAGATTGTGTCAGTATGGAGGTGGAGCCTGGCACTCAGCATCAGCAGTCTTTAAGGGATCAGTCCCAAGGAACACATGGACTTGTACGTGGCTGGGAGGAGGTGGCTGCGGACGTTGTTGTCCTTAGTGACCCAGAGGACTCCGGACCGAATGCCTCAGCAAACGTACGCTGCATGGCCTCCCTGATCCTGCAAAGCCTGCGTAAGGATCCTCGTATTCGTGGTATCAAGGAGAAGGACCAATACTGGCTGGCAACCCTCCTTGATCCACGTTACAAGGGTAAGGTTGCGGACCTTATCTTGCCATCGCAGAGGGAGCAGAGGATGAAACATCTTCAGGAGGCCTTGCAGAAAGGTCTGTGCAACGCGTTCCCAGAGACTGGGAGGTTACAAACTCCTGTTTCTGGACAACGTGTTGCTGAGGCTTCGGTCAGTCAAAGAAGGAGCGGTGGAGAAGGTGGCCGTCTGACCGATGCGTTCAGACAATTTTTTGGTCCGCAGCCCCAAGGTATGATCGGTTCCAGCAACCATCGCCAGCGTCTGTTTTACATGGTGCAGGAATACCTAGGGGCAAGATCAGACTTGGACACCTTTCCCACCGAAAATCCTCTGGGTTACTGGGTCTTGAGGATGGATCACTGGCCAGAGCTTGCACAGTATGCAATTGAGCTACTGGCCTGTCCTGCATCCAGCGTTCTTTCGGAACGCACATTCAGTGCTGCTGGAGGCGTGGTAACCGATCACAGGGTGCGTCTGTCCACTGACTCAGTCGATCGGCTGACCTTCATAAAAATGAATCAGTCTTGGATCACCACCAGCTACCAAGCACCTGATGCTGATGTAACTGAATAATTTTTTTCAGATCCCTTCAAAGACTGCCTATGCTGATGCTGAGTGACTATCCCTGAGTAATTATCCTCTTCCTCCTCAATCATCACGCTGATAGCTTGTAAGAACATTTTTGGTTCTGGGCGCCACCACCAGTGCCTAAGGCACAATTTTTCTGCCCCTGTCTAACAGGGGCGTGTAATTACAATTTTTGATGCAATACTTTGCAGCAGGGCTCGTTCCTGCGTTCCAACTAGAGTGTCTGTGAGGGGTTGCAGTGTTGTGGCACCAGCACCAGTGCCTAAGGCCCAATTTTTCTGCCCCTGTCTAACAGGGGCGTGTAATTACAATTTTTGATGCAATACTTTGCAGCAGGGCTCGTTCCTGCGTTCCAACTAGAGTGTCTGTGAGGGGTTGCAGTGTTGTGGCACCAGCACCAGTGCCTAAGGCCCAATTTTTCTGCCCCTGTCTAACAGGGGCGTGTAATTACAATTTTTGATGCAATACTTTGCAGCAGGGCTCGTTCCTGCGTTCCAACTAGAGTGTCTGTGAGGGGTTGCAGTGTTGTGGCACCAGCACCAGTGCCTAAGGCCCAATTTTTCTGCCCCTGTCTAACAGGGGCGTGTAATTACAATTTTTGATGCAATACTTTGCAGCAGGGCTCGTTCCTGCGTTCCAACTAGAGTGTCTGTGAGGGGTTGCAGTGTTGTGGCACCAGCACCAGTGCCTAAGGCCTAATTTTTCAGCTCCTGTTCAACAGGGGCATGTAATTACAATTCTTGATCTAATATTTCACAGCAGGGCCCTGTGAGGGCTTACAGTGTTTTGGCCACAGCAACACCTAAGGCCCAAATTTCTGCTGAGTATATAGGGCAGGACCCTACTTTCAAACATCTAACTTACAAACGACTCCTACTTGCAAACGGAAGGAGACAACAGGAAGTGAGATGAAATCTACCCCTAGGAAGGGAAATTCTCTCATGTAAGAGTTAATATGGGAAAACAATTTCTCCTTTCCACTGATGCTTTCCAATCCTTGTTCCACAAAAAAACCCAAATTTTCAAAAAACATTTTTCATTGGGACAAAAAAGTGAGGTGAAATCTTCTGAAGAGGAGGAAAGACGCAAAACAAATGTCACAGGGGTGATAACCCTTCCCTATGTTTTCCAAAAAGCTTAGAAAAGATTTTTTGGCTGGAGCTAAACACGTAAAAAATGTTCAAAATTACAAACAGATTCTACTTAACAACAAACCTACAGTCCCTGTCTTGTTTGCACCGCCTGTATACTGCTGTTCAGAGTATATAGGGACCTTTCCTTATTTTAATTTGGGTGCGGGGTTCCCCTTAATATCTATACAAGACCCAAAGGGCCTGGTAATGGACTGGGGGGTACCCATGCCGTTTGTCTCACTGATTTTCATCCATATTGCCAGGACCCGACATGACATTAAACCCGCAAGCAGTTTTAAATGAGATTTTTTCCTTTAAAAATGACATTTGGTGCAGGGACTGTTCTAAACATGGGAAACACGCGTCACTTTACAGGCATACTATAGACACCCCCCAGGTACGATATTTAAAGGAATATTTCACTTTTTTTTTTTTACTTTAAGCATCATTAAAATCACTGCTCCCGAAAAAACGGCCGTTTTTAAAAGTTTTTTTTGCATTGATACATGTCCCCTGGGGTAGGACCCGGGTCCCCACACCCTTTTTAGGACAATACCATGCAAATTAGCCTTTAAAATGAGCACTTTTGATTTCGAACGTTCGAGTCCCATAGACGTCAATGGGGTTCTAACGTTCGTGCGAACTTGCGGTCCGTTCGCGGGTTCTGGTGCGAACCGAACCGGGGGGTGTTCGGCTCATCCCTAGTTATCATGTTTCCAAGAAATGAAGCGGAGGAAGGTCCATCCCTATTCTCACAATAACCATGTGGTCTATGCACAAACACAATTACCTAGTGTGTTTTTTGTGTTTTGTATCCTTTAATTGGTTTGCATTCATTTTTTTAATGTTGTGATTTCACCCAATTCCATATCAGAGCTCTGAAAAACTGTAGAGTGTTAGACCAACATACTGTACATGACTTCTGAATGAAAGAGATGAAGAATTCTAATAACATTAACAAACTGATTTCCAACAGGTGGACACTTAGTCTTGAATCACTTATCTTCAGAATATAATGCAGAAGATAATGACATTGTAAATGACTCTCCAGGAGCAAACCCCAATACACAGATAATAATACATCATAGACCTTACCGTTTGGAGAAACCAATGGATCCATCTAATCCCGAGGAATCTTCTGATACATCACATACTATTACTCCGGATATACATCGGGGATCTCACAGTACAGATACATCAACAGATCCATCAAATCTCAGGGGATCTTCCTTAAACCATGAAGGAGCTCACACAGGAGAACATTCCTCGTCATCTACAGTGTCTGGGAATTATTCTTCTATACAACAGAAAAGTGAGCATCCTTTCACTCCGAAAAGTCAACCTGTTATACACCAAAGAATTCAACACCAGAGAAGTCACACGGGCGAGCGTCCTTATTCATGCTCAGAGTGTGGGAAAAGTTACATTCGGAAAGAAGGACTTATTATTCATCAGAGAAGTCACACGGGCGAGCGTCCTTATTCGTGTTCAGAGTGCGAGAAATCTTTCTCCCTTCAGAAAAGCCTTATTATTCACCAGAGGGTTCACACGGGGGAGCGTCCTTATTCGTGTTCAGAGTGCAGGAAAGGTTTCTCTCAGAAACAAATACTTGTGGAACACCAGAGACTTCACACAGGGGAGCGTCCCTATTCATGCTCAGAGTGTGGGAAATGTTTCATTCAGCAGGAAAAACTTCTTAGGCACAAGAGAAGTCACACAGGTGAGCGTCCCTATTCATGCCCAGAGTGCGGGAAATGTTTCAGTGACAAAGGAAATCTTCTTAAACATCAGAGAATTCACACAGGTGAGCGTCCCTATTCATGTTCAGAATGCGAGAAATGTTTTGTTCAGAAAGTAGAACTTCTTAATCACCAGAAAATTCACACAGGGGAGCGTCCTTTCTCATGCTCAGAGTGCGGGAAAGGTTTCATTCAGAAAAGAGACCTTCTTAATCACCAGAGAAATCACACGGTTGAGCGCCTTCATTCATGTTCAGAGTGCGGGAAATTTTTCATACAGAAAAGACAACTGATACACCAGAGAATGCACAAGAGTGAGCATCCTTTTTCACGATCGGAGTGCGATAAATGTTTCAATCAGAAAGGAAACTTTCTTAATCACCAGAGAAGTCACACGGGAGAGCGTCCCTTCTCATGTTCAGGGTGCGGGAATTGTTTCAGTAGCAAGAGATACCTTCTTAAACACCAGAGAAGTCACACAGGTGAGTGTCCCTATTCGTGCTCAGAGTGTGGGAAATGTTTCACCCAGAAAGGAGATCTTGTTAAACACCTGAGAATTCACACGGGGGAGCGTCCTTTCTCGTGTTCAGAGTGCGGGAAATCTTTCACTCAGAAAGGACACCTTCTTAAACACCAGAGAATTCACACGGGGGAACGTCCGTTCTCGTGTTCAGAGTGTGGGAAATCTTTTGTTCAGGAAAGACACCTTCCTAAACATCAGAGAATTCACACGGGTTATTGTCCTTATTCTTGTTTAGAGTGCGGGAAATGTTTTATTCATAAAGAAAGATGACTTCTACACCAAAGGGTGGTCATTCCTGTTCATGAGGGAAATGTTTCTTTCAGAAAGAAAAACTGCAGGGGTTATAATACAGTAATATGGTCCTCTAAACCAACATGGCTGACTTGGTACTACACTCACGCTGGCCGCAACATAGAACTAAACTGGAGTAAAGGAAAGAAAACACTGCTCTCCCGACCGGCCAGCATGGAATATAAGTAAGGAACGGCTTCAGCCTACATATCTCTGCCAGGAAACTATGCCCCCTCGACGCGTTTCGTCCTTCCCATCAGGGATTGTTCATAGCTCTAAGCTTATCTATGGAACTAAACTGTGTTAACACATGACCAGATACAGCAACACTTTTTATAGATTTTAGTTGCTTTACTCTGTATTCTTTTAGTTTTACTGAAGAAGCTGACCTTTTATTGGACCAGCCAAAGGATAATGATTATTAAATTAGATTTTTTTCTTATATTCCTTTTACTTCTTGTTAATTACTTATCCAGTTTTTTTTTTTTTAAATAAACGAGAAATCTTACACTTTTCTTTATTCTGTTCCCGAGTCCCCGTTTTACAAATGACCATTATTATTAGATTTTTTAAGACTACAATGTGCTTATTTCATGGAGGATCATCCATTGGTGTCTTATTAGCGAGACGGAAAGTCCAGAAGGTCCAGGTCCACACATGTGTTAGCTGATATGCTAAGGATACATGAAGCAACCACCAGTGCCACATAGAATATTCCATTCGCTGCCATCTTGGTTCTTCACCTCATGGTTACACTGATAGGTTCCAAAATTTCACAGTCATTATCTTTATCAGTGATACAGAGGACATCCTCATAAGTGGCTTACAGAGTATGTCATTATATCCCCTTATATGTGGTAAGCAGACAAGGACTCCCATACATTGGTAGTAAGTGGGGACTAGTCCTGTTTACATGGTTGGTGATTGAAGAAATTACTCTTTACATCAAAGACCAGTGTGAAGGATGCCCCTTACATTGGTGGTCTATGGGTCGAATGTCCCTTACATTGGTGCTCAATGGGTGGAATGTTCCATACATTAGTGGCCAATGGGTGGAATATCCCTTACATTGTTGGTCAGTGTGAAGAATGCTCCTTACCCTGGTGGTCAGTGGGTCAAATACCCCTTACATTGGTGGTTAATGGGTCGAATGTACCTTACATTGGTGGTCATTGGGTGGAATGTTCCATACATTGGTGATCAATGGGTGGAATATCCCTTACATTGGTGGTCAGTGTGAAGAATGCTCTTTACCTTGGTGGTCAGTAAGTCAAATTTCCCTTACATTGGCGGTCAATTGGTGGAATGTCCCTTACATTGGTGGTCAGTGGGTAGAATATCCCTTACACTGGTGTTCAATGTGAAGAATGCTCTTTACCCTGGTGGTCAGTAGGTCAAATGTTCCTTACATTGGTGGTCAATGGGTGGAATATCCCTTACATTGGTAATCAGTGTGAAGAATGCTCTTTACCTTGGTGGCCAGTGGGTCAAAAATCTCTAACAATAGTGCTCAATGGGCCTTATGTCTCTTACATTGGTGGTCAGTGGGTCGAATGTCTCTTACAATGGTGATCAATGGGTAGAATATCTCATATATTATATCCCTTACCTTGGTGGTCAAATGCTCTTTTCCATGGTGGTCAATGGGTCAAATGTCCCTTACCTTGGTGGTCAGTGGGTTGAACATCCCTTACATTGGTGGTTAATGAGTGGAATGTCCCTTACATTGGTGGTCAATAGGTAGAATATCCCTTATATTGGTGGTCAATGGGTGGAATATTCCTTACATTGGTGGTCAATGAGATGAATGTCCCTTATATTGGTAGTCAGTGGTTGGAATGTCCCTTACATTGGTGGTCAATAGGTGGAATGTCCCTTACATAGGTGGTCAATGGGTTGAATATCCCTTACATTTGTGGTCAATGAAATGCATGTCCCTTATATTGGTGGTCAATGGGATGAATGTTACCTACAGTGCCTTGAAAAAGTATTCATACCCCTTGAAATTTTCCACATTTTGTCATGTTACAACCAAAAACGTAAATGTATTTTATTGGGCTTTTACACAAAGTGGCACATAATTCTGAAGTGGAAGGAAAATAATAAATGGTTTTCAATTTGTTTGTACAAATAAATATGTGAAAAGTGTGGCGTGAATTTGTATTTAGCCCCATTTACTCAGATACCCCTAACTAAAATCTGGTGAAACCAATTCAGAAGTCACCTAATTGTCACCTAATTAGTATATAGAGTCCACCTGTGTGTAATTTAATTTCAGTATAAATACAGCTGTTCTGTAAAGCCCTCAGAGGTTTGTTAGAGAACCTTAGTGAACAAACAGCATCATGAAGGCCAAGGAACACACCAGACAGGTCAGGAATAAAGTTGTGGATAAGTTTAAAGTAGGGTTAGGTTATAAAAAAATATCCCAAGCTTTGAAGGGGCATGGAGCACGATGGCCAAGACCATACAGCGGTTTAACAGGACAGGTTCCACTCAGAACAGGCCTTGCCATAGCCGACCAAAGAAGTTGAGTGCACGTGCTCAGCGTCATATCCATAAGTTGACTTTGGGAAATAGATGTATGAGTGCTGCCAGCATTGCTGCAGAGATTGAAGAGGTGGGGGGTCAGCCTGTCAGTGCTCAGACCATACGCCACACACTGCATCAAGTTGGTCTGCATAACTGTCATCCCAGAAGGAAGCCTCTTCTAAAGATGATGCACAAGAAAGCCTGCAAACAGTTTGCTGAAGACAAGCAGACTAAGGACATGGATTACTGGAACCATGTCCTGTGGCCTAATGAGACGAAGATAAACTTATTTGGTTCAGATGGTGTGAAGCGTGTGTGGCGGCAACTAGGTGAGGAGTACAAAGACAAGTGTGTCTTGCCTACAGTCAAGCCTGGTGGTGGGAGTGTCATGGTCTGGGGCTGCATGAGTGCTGCCGGCACTGGGGAACTACAGTTCATTGAGGGAATCATGAATGCCAACATGTACTGTGACATACTGAAGCAGAGCATGATCCCCTCCCTTCGGAGACTGAGCTGCAGGGCAGTATTCCAACATGATAACGACCCCAAACACACCTCCAAGACGACCACTGCCTTGCTAAAGAAGCTGAGGGTAAAGGTGATGGGCTGGCCAAGCATGTCTCCAGACCTAAACCCTATTGAGCATCTGTGGGGCATCCTCAAATGGAAGGTGGAGGAGCGCAAGGTCTCTAACATCCACCAGCTCCGTAATGTCGTCATGGAGGAGTGGAAGAGGACTCCGGTGGCAACCTGTGAAGCTCTGGTGAACTCCATGCCCAAGAGGGTTAAGGCAGTGCTGGAAAATAATGGTGGCCACACAAAATATTAACACTTTGGGCCCAATTTGGACATTTTCACTTAGGGGTGTACTGACTTTTGTTGCCAGCGATTTAGACATTAATGGCTGTGTGTTGAGTTATTTTGAGGGGACAGCAAATTTACACTGTTATACAAGCTGTACACTCACTACTTTACATTGTAGCAAAGTGTCATTTCTTCAGTGTTGTCACATGAAAAGATATAATAAAATATTTACAAAAATGTGAGGGGTGTACTCACTTTTGTGAGATACTGTATATATATATATATATATATATATATATATATATATATATATATATATATATAGTATATTATAGCATGTATAGTGAAAGAATAGATATGCTAAGGGGGTACCTCATCCATATAGAGATATAGCGAGAATTGGACGGATTGAGCAGACTTTACCAGAAAAGGACAAACATTACATAATAATACTAAATCTCTTTATTACAAAGAATATTTTACAAATAATTAATTGATTCAAAAGATATTTGTGCACTATAAAAACAAGAAAGGAACCAGAGCTCCCATTAGTATAGCTACTCGTTTGATATCATAATAGATCTCTGTTACTACTAGGTCAAAGAGGTCGACGTTTCGATTTAATGCTTCCTCAGGACCTTATTCCCTTGACTATGGACAGAGATCCTATACAGAAAATAAGAAAGAAGTGAAACTTCATATTATGGTCAGATAATAAGTGCAGCATAACATTTCATCAATATGCTCCCCATATAAATACATAGAAATACAATGTGCAGTCACTTACAGGTGGAGAAGAGCTGTTAGGTAAGGTGGCGTGCCTGGTGTCATCCAAGAGACACAACGTCTTCTATAAATGGACAAATCAACAGACAAGTTGACCAATTTGTCCTATTTAGGAAAAATCTTTTAAAAGTAGATAGTACTAGTAATTATTGAGCATCCCTAAGGGATGCAAGAAGTGCTGGCTGCAGTCAATGATTTTAATGTAATGCCCCGTACACACGGTCGGACATTGATCAAACATTCCGACAACAAAATCCTAGGATTTTTTCAGACAGATGTTGGCTCAAACTTGTCTTGCATACACACGGTCACACAAAGTTGTCGGAAAATCTGAACGCGGTGACGTAAAACACGTACGTCGGGACTATAAACGGGGCAGTAGCCAATAGCTTTCATCTCTTAATTTATTCTGAGCATGCGTGGCACTTTGTGCGTCGGATTTGTGTACACACGATCGGAAATTCTGAAAACGCATTTTGTTGTCGGAAATTTTTTTAGCAAGCTTTCAAACTTTGTGTGGCGGAAAATCCGATGGAAAATGTGTGATGGAGCCCACACACGGTCGGAATTTCCGACAACAAGGTCCTATCACACATTTTCCGTCGGAAAATCCGACCGTGTGTACAGGGCATAATACTTACTGGGCACAAAGCCCCAAACAAGGAAGAGGAGAGAGAGGAGTCAACCACCAAGTCTCATACTGCAATATTCTTCCTGCCTAGTATCTCAGCTGAGCCCTAGAGAATCTAGACATGAAACTAAATCAGTACTTCAACTGCAGAGTCCATTATTCAAACAATCCCAATAGCCAAAATAAACTGACGAATACATATCTCAGTAATATTGAGGTGGTAATAAATATTAGCATTAAGCTCAAAAAACTTTGTATCTCTTTACCAGACTGCTCTGTTAAATGGAGTCTAGGCATAATAACAAGATAATGTATAATTAGAAGACCTTAATTTCCTGACAGACTCCATGGCAGCATACGTATGGGTTAATCCCGCCTCTCATACCTCATAGGACCCCACTCCCATAAATCTTTGCTTCTAGTCAGAGACCGTGTTCCTTTTTTGTCCTCCTCCTAGGACCAAGGTAGTCTTACCTTAGGATGTTGTCGGTCCAGTCCTGGTGATTTGCACGTGAAGATGGCATCCTGGCGGTGTTTTTTTCTGGAGTCCATTTACCTTGGCTATTAGCAGGGTGGACAAGCGGCAGCATGGCCAATCGTCCCAGCTATTAGCGGGAGGCCCTTTATTGAAATGCCCTGGTCGTGCAGCATGAGCAACATGGCTCCCAGTCCCAGGCCGGATCGAAGTAATGCCGTGGTGGTAATGTATAATGCTCCTTTATCAAGTATATGGCAGCTGTTTTTGTATTTGTATTGTTGCGTCTCCTAGTTTTGTGTTTGTTTGTCCGGCCATGGCGGCTGGAACGCATCTGCATCCCAGTTCGCCGCCTTTCAACCCGTCTGCGTATGCGCGAGCCGCGATTCAGGTCGAGGCTTGGTTGCGCGTGCACAGTCCGGGCAAGATGGCGGCGGTCGCGCATGCGCGCGAGGTCTATGGGGTGGCATCGGGCACGGCGTCGGGCACGGCATAGGCACGCTGATGCGCGATGACATCATCCGGGGGGGGCGGCAGATTCAAATAGCTGTCAGATTCAGCTATTTTCTGGGTTGCCTTACAAGCTGCAGCAGCTGCTTCCCCGAGCGCATATCTCTGCTGTTTAAGGTAAGGGGTTATGCTGCACTACTTGCCTATGCTTATCCTGCTCATTCCACCTGTTTCTTTTCTAAACATGCTGTATTGATTGCTTTCAGTGGTTTTGATTCCTTTTTGCCATGGATGTGTCACCGCCCCCCAGTGGCCAACACTTACTCTGCAGGTAGGATGGAATTGATTTTCCTCTGCCTGTTTGTTTTGGGTTAGTGGTTAGGTGCATGTTAACTCTTTCTTTCCCTCAGCCCTTCTAGGTCTGAACACCGTTCCTCGGCACGTAAAGCTAATGACAAAAATCGTCATTCAACGTCAAGTTCCAGACGCCCTAGATCATCTTCCAGACGGTCCATGTCTAGTCGTCATTCTCACCGCCATTCCAGCCGCTCTAATAAGAGATCATGCTGGGGATGTAAAGCTCAGGTCCCAGAGGATAAATCTCTCTGTGAGTCATGCTATTCTCGAGCTGTAAAGGAACGTGGAGCTGGAGACCAACAGGTGGAAGCTCTGGTTAGAAGAGTGGTTCAAGAATCTCTGAACAGGACAGATCGGGTCCGTACATCCAGCCCTCCTGCTGCTCCACCACCAGTTCCTGACAGGGTCGACCCTGAGGTTCCAGGTCCCTCTCGTCGAAGTCTCTCTTTAAGTGGTTCCTCCGACGGCGAAGCGGAGGTGGAAGACTCCAGTACAGGATTTGATTTTTCCTTGGTTCCTCAGTTAGTTAAAGCGGTTAAAAACGCATTGAGATGGGAGGAGCCGGTAGAAGCACCCTCTAAACAGAGGAAGTATTTCAAGCAGCTCAAGAAAGAACGCCCAAACTTCCCCTTCCTGGGTGAACTTGGGGAAATTATTTCAGATGAATGGAGTAAAGTTGAGAGGAAAAACTCGCTGATTTCCAAGATAGCGAAAATGTACCCATTCAAAGGTGAGGAGGTAAAGCATCTGGAAGCGGCACCCCTCATTGATGCGGCTTTAATGAGGTTAGTGAAACATGTCACGCTTCCTCTGGAAGACACCGTTTCTTTTAAAGATGGTGTGGAGAGGAAGATCGACACCGACCTCAAACGCATTTATATTACGGCAGGCATGGCTTGTACACCAGCCCTGCCTCTTGCAGCTTTGTCTAAAGCTATGGAAGCATGGACGGATGACATGGATGCAGTGTTGGGAAAGATCTCTGAGGAGTTGCTCAAGAACTCACCAGTACACGAGCTGAAGCTGGCATCAGCCTTTCTGGGGAGGCATCCCTTGATATTATACGCCTTGTGGCATGTGTCATGCTTTCTTCAGTCACGGCGAAGCGCGCCTTGTGGTTGCGCCCGTGGGTTGCAGATCCTGCCTCTAAACAGGCATGGTGTAAAATTCCCTTTGAGGGCTCCTCCCTCTTTGGGAATAAACTTGACTCTGCCATTACCCGTGCTACAGGGGGTAAATCGGGGTTCTTACCCCAGGATCGCCGTCTTTTTGGTCAGAGAAAAACTCATCCCAGACAAGATCAGGAGCGTGCGAGGGATGCACGTCGCTACAGACCTGGCCGTGATTTCAGAAAAAACTGGAGGAGAAATCAACCTTCAGAGCAGAAGTCCTCAAAGTCAGCCTCTTCTGGGGGACGTGAGGCTGCAAAGTCCTTTTGATATAGAGCTTGTCCAGACAGAGCGAGTCTGGGCTCGTTTACTCCGTTTCCAGCACGTCTGGGCAGCCTCGATTCGGGATTTCTGGACTGTCAAAAGGGTCTCTTCGGGTCATACTTGGGTGTTCAGCAGTCCACCCACACACCGGTTTGTTCCTACAGCTCTTCCACACTTAGAGGAGAAGAAACAGGTTCTTCTGTCATATACAGATTCACTAGTAGCCCAGGGGGCCGCCATTCAAGTACCAACAGAAGAAAGATTTCTAGGGGTGTACTCCCCCCTTTTCATGGTCCTCAAAAAGAATGGGTCCTGGAGGCCTGTAATCGACTTGACATATCTGAACTCCTTCATCAAGAAGGAAAACAATACGCCAGACGATACAACCGGGAGATTGGCTTGTCTCCATAGACCTGAAAGATGCCTACTTTCATGTGCCGTTTGCAAGGGAATTCCAGGTGTATCTATGATTCGCAGTAGATCATAGGCATCTCCAATTCACATGTCTCCCATTCGGGCTTACAACATCGCATCAAGTGTTTTCAAAGCTCTTATTGGCTGTGGTAGCGTTAATCAGGGTCAAAGGTATCCGGTTACACCATTATTTGGACGACCTACTTCTGCTTTCACAAGACAGGGATCAGCTGTTGGCACATCGAGATCAGGTCATCTCTACCCTAACAGAGTTCGGTTGGCTGTTGAACAAGGAGAAAAGTCATCTAGATCCAACGCAGTCTCTAATATTCCTTGGAGCCCAATTCAACACGGTGGAGAGCACCATCTCTCTGCCTCTGGAGAAAGTTCCGGTGATTCGGGAAAGAATTTGTCTAGCATTGTCATCATCTCTTCTCAGAGCCTCGCAATGTCTAAAGATAATCAGCAGCATGGTAGCCACAGCCCCCATGGTGAGGTGGGCGCAATGGAAGATGCGGCCCTTTCAGAAGGGGTTTCTCCAACAGTGGCATCCAGGGTCTCAAGACCATCTTGTATGGGTAACCACCTCCATGCGGGAGAGCCTCCCCTGGTGGCTGCAACGGAAGAATCTTCTCAATTGCCATTCCATAGCACCTGTCTCCTGGATCACGGTGACAACGGATGCAAGCAACAGAGGTTGGGGCGCTCTCTGTCTGACGGAGGTAGCCCAAGGCAGATTGGACTTCCCATCCCAAGGGATAGTCTCAAATATCCTGGAGCTTCGAGCTGCCTTCCGTGCGCTTCAAGCCTTTTCCCACCTGACATCAGGGGCCTCAGTCCTCCTGAGACTGGACAATACAACTGCAGTGTCTTACATCAAGAGGCAGGGGGGCACCCGCAGTCTCTCTTTACTGAAAGAAGCAAGTCCGATCATGTCCTGGGCCCAGGCGAACTTGACAAATTTATCGGCTGTTTATCTCCCCGGAATTCAGAATGTCCAGGCGGACTTCCTTTCAAGGGTCACCCTGGACAACAACGAATGGTCTCTCCACACCGAAGTGTTCAACTGGGTCTTGTCTCTGGGAGCGATGCCGGAAGTAGATCTGTTTGCATCCCCTTGCAACTTCAAACTGCAGAAATATTACACTAGGTGTCGTTGTCCCAAAGCCTTCGGAGTGGATGCCCTGACGGACCAGTGGAGATTCCACAAGGCCTATGCCAGTCATTCTCCGATTTCTATCGAGGCTCAGGTGGGAAGAAGTCGAAGTAGTGGCAATTGTTCCTTTCTGGCCCAACAGGCCATGGTTTCCTCTCCTGGTTCAGCTCAGTTACCGGGATCCGGTCCCTCTCCCGTCCAGACCAGATCTCCTGTCGCAAGGAACGTCTCTTTACCCATGCCCATCTCATCTCCATCTGATGGCTTGGTGGTTGAGAGGGGAAGGCTGGAAGCACTAGGATGTCCAAGTTCAGCGATTGCTACATTGTTGAATGCCAGAAGAGTGGGCACCAACAGAGTCTATCAAAGAATTTGGTCAAAGTTTGCGGACTATGTGGCCTCCACTAATGGTTCCTGTATTGACCCAAGGATGCAGGATATTCTGGGTTTTCTGCAAACAGGCCTGGACCTGTCTTTATCGGTTAGCTCCTTACGAGTCCAAGTTTCTGCAATCTCCGCCTTCACAGGTGTATCATGGGCCAGACACCCCCTTACTAGACAGTTCTTCAGGGGAGCAATAAGACTTAGATCTCAAAGAAAACCAAGATTTTCTAAATGGGATCTTCCTCTTGTCTTGGACTTCTTCGCAGGAAGAGAAATACGTCATGTGGACTAGTCATCTATTAAGGAACTTTCCCTCAAAGTGGTCTTTTTAGTAGCCATAACATCGGCTAAGAGGGTTTCCAAAATTGGTTCCTTAGGATTCAAAGAACCATTCCTTACTTTCTTCCCTGATCGAGTGGTCCTGATTCCTATTTTAGGTTCAAATCCCAAAGTAACAACTGTCTTCCATGAAAATCAGGAAATTGTTCTTCCTACGTTCAGGTTTTCTGAGGACTCTAATATTCATCCTCTAGATGTCGGAGAAGTTCTAAAGCAATACTTAGAAGCCACAGCTTCTTTTCGCCAATCTGATCACCTGTTTGTTCTCTTCCATGGTAAAAGCAAGGGAAAGCGTGCTTCCTCTAGAACCATCGCATGGATTGTTCAGGCCATTCAGTGGGCTTATAAGTCTAAGGGTTTGGCTCCTCCGGAGGCAGTGACCGCTCATTCTACCAGGAGCGTTTCCAGATCGTGGGCAGCATCCCGGCATGTATCTCCGGAAGTAATCTGTAAAGCGGCCTCATGGTCATCAATTAACACTTTTATGACGCACTATTGTGTAGAACCGGCTTCCTTGTCATCGGTTAATTTTGGTTTGCACAAATTATCTGTTGATGGTGCCAATTAAACCTTTTTTTCTTTAACCAGCAATTGCCCACCCGGGTGTGTATGGCTAGTCATTTCCCATACGTATGCTGCCATGGAGTCTGTCAGGAAAACGGAAAATTTATATCAAATACTTACCGTAATTTTCCTTTCCTGATGGACTCCATGGCAGCAGGAGTTCCCTCCCATTTGCTGGAGTAGGCTAAGTTACGGAACACGGTCTCTGACTAGAAGCAAAGATTTATGGGGGTGGGGTCCTATGAGGTATGAGAGGCGGGATTAACCCATACGTATGCTGCCATGGAGTCCATCAGGAAAGGAAAATTACGGTAAGTATTTGATATAAATTTTCCGTTTTCTCAACCATCATGCAGGTACACAGACTGCAAACTCACCAACAGACCAGTATAGGGGATCAAAATCAATATAGATATGTTATTTGGCCACCAATCCTTTTCCCATTTTGTTGGAAGGCAACATGGTTTAATATCATATTTCTGGAGTTTCACTTCCTGGTTGATACAGACAGGTGGAATGTGACAAGTTGCACAGTAGAACAAAAGCTTGGCTCCTGACCAACTGGTATGATAAAATGGAGATCCTTGATTAGCACTCTGCAAGCAAGCTTCAAAGAGAGATGATTGATGAAGTTGAGCTACAGGAGATCAAAGGGCCAACTAATACTGAAGGTGACCCGGGTCACATAACGATGATACATGGACGAATGCTGCCCCTAGAGGCCAATACAGCATGACGGACAGAAATATAATATATTGAGAAGGACTGCCCCGTAATTCGTCAGAAACCTAAATGGGCTGGCAATGGAGTTGGGTCTGGACGGTGTATGGATGTAGTTTAAAAAGTGCACACAGAAGGGAGTCGTCCCTTTTCACTCTTGGCTCTTGCCTGATGGCTCTCTGAGCCTCATGGCTCTCTCTGCTACCATTTTTGAGCCCAGCTGACGAGACAAAATCTAGAGGACAGTCTTGCGATAAGTATATTTGATGTTCTTTTGTTATATGCTCTATAATATTTTTTTTTTAGTGTTTTCATGTTAACATTTTCCTATTTTCTTGGGAAATAAAGACGTTGTTTAACTAAGCAGTGTGTTTGTTTTCATAGCTAACCTTATATCATTACGCTTATCAACAGTAACATTATTCGAGTTTTAATAGACCATCTAACTATAGGAATAGACAAGTTAATACATGTATGAAAAAAATAGAGGGAATCCGTAGCCACCCTTGGATAATATTTATTCTAGAATTTATTTCACATTTATATCAGACCGTTCAGCCAGATGGTCTATCAAATACACATATAAATAGAAAAAATAAGCTATAAGAGGAAACCTCATTCAAAAAATGCCAAGTATCCAGGGCCGGACTGGGAATAAAAACCAGCTCTGGAAATAATTTCATACCAGCCCCATAGCATTTTTATACCAGCCCAACCGCATAACGTCGTTATTTTCTTGTTCACAAAAGGGAAAACCATGCATTTTAAAGCACATTTGAAGAGTGTATTATATATAGATAAGAGAGACATGGCTTTTACAAACAGCAGCAATTTTTTTCTGGCAAAAATCATGCCATTTACTGGCACATTTTTTATTGACACTGCAAAAAAAAGGTGCCGTAAATGGCAGTTTTTAGTGCAAATATCAATATTTAAGCTATAAACTGCTATTAGCAATGTGTTAAGTTAAACAAAAGTCAAAAACCATATTTCTCCATTTACATGAAAGTCAGATTAATATAACCCAAACAGAGTTCCCCCATATATCAGGAGGATTCCCCTTTACAGTGCAAGGGAACTCTGACATAAAGGGGAACATTGCAGATCATGATCTAAGCGGGAACTCTGATATAAAAGGGGGGCACTGGTGACCAGAGACCCCACTTATATCAGAGTCCACTGCTTTCCCCTTTACATCAGAGTTCCCCCTTGCACTGTAAGGTGGAATCCTGCAGACTATGATGTAAAGGGGAACTCTGGGAATGTGGGGAGGACTCTGGTGACCAGAGACCACCTTCCGCAGAAAGAAAACACTAAAGTAAGGGGGTTTACTGATATAAGGGGTAAACCTTTATATCAGTGCCCCCTTACAATATTGTATTGACCCCCCCCCCCTCTCAGACTGGCCTGGTGGTGCTGTCACTGACCTCCTCTCAGGTGCACCGTACAGGGCTCAGTCAGTCGGCTCCAGCTCGGTGTTAGGGAAATAATTCACCATCTCAGACCGTCCTCGGGCATCAAGGTAATATTTATTGCATATGCAAGAGAAATGAATTGCATTACATGTTCATTCAGCCATCGTCATTTCTAAGGAAAATACTGTGGTACATGTCTTTTTTATAAGCCCTGGACACCCCCCTTTCCTGTCTTAAAACATGCCCAGTCTCATGTATTTTCAACTTTATTCTGGACAGAACAGGAAAGGTGGAAGTGTCTGTTACAGACTGTTATCTTCATCTAACAATGGTTACAGGATACTGACTTGAAAACTCCCCAAGCCAACACAAAAATACAGGATATATTCAGAAAACTGCATATCTAAGCATATTATATTGCTGACTCCATTTTATTACTAGTCTTTAGCTCAATCCTAGATTCATAGCTTATTTCTAGGCCATGATAAACAAAATGGCGTCTTTCATAACTGACATTTAAAGTATAATTTCTCTAACATCTCCCCCCTTTTATACTAATAATGTCAATAATTCAAATATGCAGGTTTTTCATTTTACCAGGTATTATCATTTAGACAGATAAGTCCTTAGCGAGAGTTGTAAATTCATCATCAGGTTCCGAGTATAGTTCCGTGTCGCTCTGGAGTTGCATAGTTTTTGTTAAAGATGTGTCAATCAGTCTTTGAAGAATTCCCCTAATACAGGGAATGCAGCAACATCCACACAATGTAAGAACTGCGGCTGCCATGACAATCGAGATAAGCAAACTTTTTGCAAGATCACCCCATTTACCAAACCATTTTTCAAAGAGTCCTGTCAGGGGGTTCTCTACACCAGAGTTCTCAGCTAATTTTTCAGATAGCATTTGTAGGCCTTATAAGGCCTTAGTGATACTTCCATCAGGTGCCGTATTGTTTGGAATAAAAGTGCAGCAGAAGGTGCCGAACATTTTGCATACCCCGCCCCTTTCTGCCAGCAACATATCCAACGCTATACGGTTCTGCCACGCTGTCAAAGAGGTGGCGTCCAATTGTGCTGCTATGCCTTTAATAGCATCTCTGGTGTAATTCACAAACCTCTGCTGGTTGTAGTAGATGTAGTTTATCCAGTCGATGTTCTTGTTGGGCTGGACCCATATGAAGAGTGAGGTGAGTCCTGCTGTTATTTGATTCTGCGCTTTAATTTCATCTGGAACTCCTCGTGGAACACCTATTTTGTCTATATACACTCAGTTGTCAAATGATCCTTGTGGTGTTTCTCGCTTAATTCCTTTAAAAAAAAGTATTTACCTGGTAGTTTCATTGATTTATCACTCATAGGAACTATATAAAAGGGAAGCAGCAATCGGGTAAGGGCACAACTACCCTCCCATCTAGGTGGTAGTCTGGGCCTTAGTCTCTTATCTCCACACAAACACCAAACATCAGCCAATTGCTGTTTTTGTTCCTGAAACCATTTTAGTTCATACTTAATGTCTGTAGTAAGGGTTGTACAGAAAGAGGGGGTGACCAACTAGTTTAGGAAAGGGAGCCGTGCCACGTCCAATAATCTATAGATACAAGACAAAGGGTTCCCCTGGGTGGACTTTTCCGGCACTTGCAAAGGTAAACAGGTAGGGTATATAGGAAAATATAGAGGGCGTTTTTATGTGTAGTAAAAAAGGGTTTAATTTTATTAATATTGAAAAGTACATAGGATAAAAACAAGCAATAAATGTATACAGTCACAATAAAACTACATAGTAGCCATGATGAACAAAACACAATTAATGATGAGAAAGCTCTTCTCAAGCCCGACGCGTTTCGGGGTACTAAGTATCTGTACGGTCCTTCTTCAGGGGAAAAAATTGAGAGAGAGAGTTTCATCTAGGCTAATTGGGAAGGGAGAGAGACAAGGTCAGGTGGTTGGTAAAACCTGGGGCAACATTAGATAATAAATTGGGATGATCAGTTGATCACCTACCTGAAAGTATGCGGGCAATTGCTTGTGAAAATTTGTAAAAACAAGGAGGGACATGGAAGGGGGGGCAGGATATGGCAGTGAGTGTTGGTATTGTAGCTGGTATAGGTCCAGCTATCTAGATGGCGAAAAATGCAGGATGGTAGGCTGCAGTCACCATGGGGGGTTGTTGTGTGTGACAAAAACTCCCGTCCCGCCCGACCCGGGCGCGTGCAAACCGGAGCGGCGTGCTGAGGTCACAGGAAGGCGTCCCTGGAAAATAAGAAAATATATAGAAAGGACCTTAGGGAAGGGTCCATGGAAAAGTAGCTGAATATGTAGATATGCACCTCAGTGAAAATGAGGTGATGAATGGTGTGTATAATTATATCAAATAAAAATTGGCCAAAAAAGGGTACAGTACAACCTATATTATAATGGAAAAATATATATGTATATATACATGAGAATTTGGGTTCAACGTAGTATAAAATAAGAGTAGAATACAATTACATGTCCCAAAACCAATATAGTATGTATATATAATGGAAAATTTCCATAATGAGTATTGTATAGATAAATATATAAGGTGGTACAGCTGCAAGCAAGACCATGATATATGAGATGTAGGTAAGGACACAAAGTAAGTATACCAAAAATAGCCAGCAGAGCCCAGAGTAAGAACGGACTTGAGAATGGTAGAGTGTGGCTAATGTGGCTAAGCAGAGGAGTAATAGGTGTACCTGGAACTGGAGTAATTAGGAGTAATAGGTGTACCTGGAACTGGAGTAATTAGGAAGGTAAAAGTAAGAAAAAGAAGTAACTAGGAAATCCTACCTTAGGTGGAGACAGGGATGCGTAACCACAACCTCACAGCCAAGCATCCAGCAATTGTGGCGCCTTGATAGGTAGTGAGTGGGGCTGGTTAATAAGGTGTAGAGAAGTTAAATCAGCTGGCGTCAGAATGAGGCACAGCTGTGATATGACTAGTGTAGACAGGGACGTGCTGAAACTGACCCCCCGAGGCGTGCGTGCGCGAATGTCACGGCGTTTGGAGCAGCGTCGCGCACACCCGCCCCACCGGCACGGAAGTGCCACTCCGGCGGACTGCGCATGCCCGCCGGAGTGGCAACATGGAGGCAGTGGGCGTGGGATGGAGAAACGCCCAGATACCTCCCTAGGCGCCGCCCAAGATAATCTTGTAGCGGCTTTCCGTGCCGGGCAGCCGCTCCGGTCACCAGCGCCCCGGGGGGGACGGGGGAAGGGAGACCGTGTCACAGTAAACAACCCGGAAGGGTCATATGAGAAATCGTATACCAAGGAGTAACTCATAATGGAGTATGCATGTCTATATTTCCCAGTGTACAGGGGCCGCCTGCAACAAAGCAAGTTAGTTGCTGGCCAAGTAGAGGGGGAAATCTAGATAATACTAGAGAATTTAAAGTTGTAGATTAGAGCATGGGACAATAGGCATAGTGAGATATTCCACAGTATGACAAATATAAATAAACAGCATGCCTCTATACATATAGAGGATATACAAATACAGATACCAATGAAAAATACATATACAACAGGCATAAGTATATATTTGACTAGAGAAGGGGGGAGAAGGCAAACATGGATACATTGTATACATATCCAGTGTAAGGGGGGGGGGGGGGCAGGGAACACAGCAGCAGGAAGAGAAGGCAGGGGGGTTTTTTGGTTACATGTTTATACAGGGGGGAAGCTACCAAGCTGATTGTGCGTCAAAATACATGGTCCCCTGGGGTACCAACTGAAAACTCAATAGGGGGATGCATGAGGACCAAGAGCCAATAATGAATGTAATGCTAGAGGAGGGTGAGGGGGATGGGGGAAAAAAGGGGGGGGATTTTTAGGGGAAAGGGAGGGGAAAGGGGGGAGGGGGAAGGGAAGGGGAAGGGGGAGGGATGCGGAAAATAAGGTTGAGGGGGAGGGGGAAGGGAGGGGAGGGAGGGAAAAGGGGGAGCATGTATATGGCAGACCTACAGCTTGGTGTACAAAACTAATCAAAACCAAGAATTTTAACAACTGTAACAAATCAATAGAGTGTGGAGAAACCAGAAATATATTCACATTTTCTTTCTTTTTTCTTTGCTCCGGTTTGCACGCGCCCGGGTCGGGCGGGACGGGAGTTTTTGTCACACACAACAACCCCCCATGGTGACTGCAGCCTACCATCCTGCATTTTTCGCCATCTAGATAGCTGGACCTATACCAGCTACAATACCAACACTCACTGCCATATCCTGCCCCCCCTTCCATGTCCCTCCTTGTTTTTACAAATTTTCACAAGCAATTGCCCGCATACTTTCAGGTAGGTGATCAACTGATCATCCCAATTTATTATCTAATGTTGCCCCAGGTTTTACCAACCACCTGACCTTGTCTCTCTCCCTTCCCAATTAGCCTAGATGAAACTCTCTCTCTCAATTTTGCCCCTGAAGAAGGACCGTACAGATACTTAGTACCCCGAAACGCGTCGGGCTTGAGAAGAGCTTTCTCATCAATAATTGTGTTTTGTTCATCATGGCTACTATGTAGTTTTATTGTGACTGTATACATTTATTGCTTGTTTTTATCCTATGTACTTTTCAATATTAATAAAATTAAACCCTTTTTTACTACACATAAAAACGCCCTCTATATTTTCCTATATACCCTACCTGTTTACCTTTGCAAGTGCCGGAAAAGTCCACCCAGGGGAACCCTTTGTCTTGTATCTGTAGTAAGGGTTGTAGTTGCACAGTATTCAGGGGATAGGGTGCCAACATTTGTACCATTACTGTCATTGTTAGAAAAACAAGTAAAATTTCCTGGTAATGCTTGTACTGATGGGGGTATACTTTGCATTTTAGTCTTAGGGTAACTCTTTTTCTCATTGACACATTCTGACCCAGTTATATTTTATGAAAACATTCTTATTATACAAGTCAAGTCTATTTCCTCTTTAGGGAATATAATAAGGTTTACCATACAGCATTTCATACGGTATTAGTCCTTTAGCAGTAGGGGTAATTCTTATACTCAACAATGCCATTTATTTTTACACTAAACCCATTTATTTTTCCCTGTTTCCTTCAACAATTTTCTTAGTTTACTCTTTAAGGTACCATTGTGTCTCTCCACTGTGCCCACAGATTGTGGGTGGTAGACAAAGTGTTTTTTTTTAGGTCAATATTGTACCATTTACCAATTTGTTGTATTGTTCGGTTTACAAAATGGGAGCCATTGTCACTGTAAATCACAGAGGGGATCCCATGAAATGGAATCACCTCTTTAATAAGTACTTTGGCTACTGACTGCCCATTTGGGTGTGTCAGGAAAAGCTTCCGCCCACTTTATAAACAAGAATAATCATAAAATCCATGCATATCGTGTGAAAGGGATAAGAGGGTTGTCGGAAATGACCTCTTAAGGGACTTAGGGCACCTTGAGCATGGTATCTGGTACAAAGCAGACATGTGAGGCAAAAATTTCTAGAGTCGTTCGTAAACCCATATATTGTGAACACCTTATTGATCACCTGCACCATCCCTCCTTTTGAGATATGGGCTTGCCCATGGCTCAATAACGCAGCATATCTAAATAGTGATGTAGGTAAGATGGGTTTACCTTCTGTACCTGTGTATATACCATTGACCAGCATTGTCCCTTTAGATAACCACTTTTGTTTTTCACCTGCCGGTGATGTTTTCTGCATTTCTGATAACCATGTTTTATCAATAGCTTTCTGTACCTCATCATTTTCTTGGGGACCTGTATAGTATATGTGTGTTTTTTTGCGGTCCTGTAGCAGCTTCCCTTGCGGTCTTTGCCTGTTAGTGCATTCCCTAGAGTAATTGGATCTGTTCCCTTTCTGTGTGCTGTACATTTACAAATAGCCACTTGTGTTGGTTTCTGTACATTTTCTAGAAGGGCCAGGATAAGATCTCTATGTGAGATTGGTTTACCTGTGGACGTAATCATACCCCTATTTTTCCATTGCTGGGCAAATATGTGTATAGTAGAAAAAGCGTATTGGCTGTCCGTATAAATATTTATTTCTTCCCTTCCCCTAGACTACAGGCCCTGGATAGGGCAATAATTTCAGCTTGTTGTGTAGAGTAGGAACTGGGAAGGGGTCTGGCTTCAATGACCTGGTCATGTGTTACTATAGCGTATGCCGTTTGATTTACCCCTTTATCGTCCCTTTTACAAGACCCATCAACACAAAAGGTAATGTCAGCATCTAGAAAGGGAACATCAGTGAGATCCTTCCTTACAATCTACAGTCTGATAAAAGGTTTTACTTTAATTAGGAAGGCTAAGCATAACCCACAATGAGGTGCTTTACCTTTGTAAATGCATCCTCTGCTTGCACATTCCACTGAATGGAATCTTTTGCAGCCATTAGTGAACCATAGATGAGATCAGAAAGAGGCTCCACCTCCATAGCATAATTTGCTATCCATGCTCTACAGACATTTGCCATGCCAAGAAATGACATCATTTATTTTTTGGTATGTGATTTGGGGACTTGAAGGATGGCCTCTTTTCGGATCTCATGCAAAAGTCTACCTTCTTGAGATAAAATGTAACCCAGGCATTTCACCTTTTCTTTCCACAGTTGTAATTAGTCTTTGCTGACCTTTTGACCTTGGTCTGCGAGGAAATGCATCAGAACCATGGTAATTTTACATACATTACTACCAGAATGTCATCCACATACAAGAGAATTTAACTCACACTGGGAGGTACAAACCGAGACAAATTATTGGACATTCTTTGTGAGAAGGTAGTTGGACTTTCACAATATCCCTGGGATAACCTAGTGTATGTGAACCTCTTTTTTTTCCCGTGTACATAAATGCAACCCAGAACTGACTGTCTTTGTGTAAGGGAATGGGAAAGAAGGATTACTGTTATCGATAACATAAAATACCTTGTTCTCTGGGTAGAGCTCGTTCAGGAGTACATGCATGTCTGGGACCACCGGGGCCCTCGGTAATACAGCCCCATTGACTGCTTGTAAATCCTGCACGAGTCTCCACCCATCTTTCTCTCCCTTATGCCTCCTATACCTCTGAATCCCTCTGGATTTTAGTTTCTTATCTGTCAGTTGTACCCAGTTCATGATAAATTCTCTTAGCTCATGCCATGATACCTTGGAATTCTGGGTGACCGAAACACAAGGACAGTATCCTGCCTGTATATTTGCAGAATAGGCTATGGTAGGAGACAAGTAGCCACGCTATTTCCTTCCTTATCACAGTACAGACATTTTAAGAGAACTTCAGTGTTAGTGAGACGCATTAACTGTTTCTCATAGGACTTATCAGGCCCAGAGATCTTTCTGTAGTACATGGTGCAATAGAGGTTTGTCTGGACCTTATACCTTTTCATCACAGACTCTTTGTCAATTATTTCTGCCAGGGTTTTGGGTATATTTAATCCCTCAGTTTGCAAATTCCAGGCTGTACCAGTATCAGGGCTCATTATCCACGGCTGTGATTTGTTTTTCACACAGCTGATGGGCTCTGAGACCTCCCTCCACTGGTACGACAGAAATATCAAGAGCGTGCAACATGTCTCTACCCAACAAATTAACAGGACATTTAGTCAAAATTACAATTTTACACTGATCCTTTTTACCTGTCTGTGGATCTTCCACAGTAAGACCTTCAGACATAACCTCCTGGTGCATCAACCCATTTTGCAGATTTTACATATACTACACCTTTTTCTTTACCTTTTTCATATCCAGCGGGCGTATTAGGGTCCTACAAGCCCCAGTATCACAGAGAAATGTTAGCCATCTACCCTTCACAACCAAGGTTATTTCTGACTTGACTTTAGCATGCAAACAAGTTTGAACAGCGCACACATCCAAAATTTCAGATTCTTTCTCATCATTTTCTTCTGTATCTCTCTCTGCAGACATACCAACATCTAGTCATGCTTCTTCCTCTCTGTTTGACCTACATTCTTTTGCCAAGTGACCTCTTTTACCTCACAGGAAACACTCCCCTCTCTTTTTTTTTTTTTTAAAGTCCTGAATGCGGGGCCTTGTTCAGGTGTTTCCCATCCTTCTGTTCTCTATCCTTGCTATAAGAGCATTTCTCCTGTTTTCTAGTGCTGCATCATCATGAGGCAACACAACTCCCTGATTGTTTAATCCACTCCAATCTCCCACTACATGATGCCAGTCGGGACCCAGGATCTGTCTGATATTCTGCTCTATTTCCCTCCCAATAAGATGATAGTTAGCAATCATTCCCATGATACCATCCCTGATTTGAGCTATGTTGACCTTGGGATGTGGTACCCCTTCAGTAGTTTTTTTTTAACATCCTCAGGGGTCCAGGGGCGATATACCATCATAGTGTTGGGGACTACTATACCACCTACATTTTGTCCTGCCCTAGGGTTGGGAACTTCAATTAGTGAAAATTCTTCTTCTCCACATTCTGTTTGTTCCCCAGCTGAGGGGGATATCAATTGGTTCACCAGGTCCCCGAAAAATTTTGTAACAGTTGCTGTAAAGGGGGTCCCTTGTGGACTACTCTGGACAGCAAGAGTCATCTTGAGAGAGGTTTAGCTGCAGCCATAAGAGAATCGGTTGCATCTGTGGGTGACTCAGGTGACCACGGGGGAACAACAAACAGTGGAGAGTCAGGTTGCATTTGGTTTGTTACGTTTTGTTCAGTCAATACTTGCTGAACTAAACTTCAGAGGACGGTCATATTATTGTCCTCCTCTTTGTTCAAAAACATAGTCTTTTTATGGTTTTCTGAATTTAACCTATGGTTAGCCTCCTCAAGCCATTTCTTTGCCTGGGGAAGGCCTAATTTCTTCTGTTTTCTTATTTTCATGCCGGCATCATTTTTAAGCTTTCTACACAGTATTACACAACAATCCTTATTTAAAAACGCATCAAAATCATACTTTGTTTTCCACATTTTAAGAAGTGTCACATTCTCTTTGTCTAGACTACACATATACTTAACATCTTCATTCATACTAACAGATTTTCCATGGATCATACCTACTTTGTTTATTGTGCACACGGAGCTCTTTTTTTGTTAATGTCTTCTCACAATGACACAACACACGCACACAGTATCTTATCACTTGCAATCACTCACAGACTTTCTAGTCAAGATATATCACTTCTAGATTACTGATCTTGTGTATTGCTAAAACACTGGTGTCTTAGAGAATTACAGAATTACGAGGAGACTGAATTCTCCCGACTGTTCTTTCATCCTATCAAAACATTTAATATTTCAGTCCTTGATCCAAGGGTATTTATGTGCCTGCTCAGGATTAATACAACATATGAGGCTGGCATGAACACTGCGGTCCACCAAATGTCCTCTGTTTGTTACCTGGAAATCTATCAGGCCACACCCTTGTATCGGGGGGGGGGTTCTTTATCTGGAAGTATTTTTGATCCAAGGGTATTTATATGCCTAGAAATCTATCAGGCCACACCCTTGTATTAACAGGGGGTTCTTTTAGGTTTTGATCTAGGAGTATTTATGTGTCCCCAAGGGATTTTCTGCAGTTTACAAGGCTGTCTGGATCTAAGATCCAATCGACAAATTTCCTTTATCTGCACCCGATATTAGTATGGGACCATACCCCTATATCAAATGACAATTAACCAGAAGAAACAAACAAGAACACACAAGAGAGAACACCCGCAGTGCTCGACTGCCGCCAGGTCGCCCTGAGCGCGTCTTCCCAAAACGCGGGCTAGTCACTAGGTCTGCCCATCCAGGATGGCCACAGACGGATCTATACGCGGAATACGTGACCACTTATTTCCCCTCAACAAGATTAAAGCAGATAGGACAGAAACAGATAAACATTCGATCAATCTCTATATTGTATGTATATATTCAAATCCCTTATTCATCAAATTCCTAATCAAGTCTAACACAAATGGTTAATAATAAAATAAAAATAAAAATCTTACCTTGTCCCGAGAGCGGTCTCTTGTGCTGATCCGGTAAGTCGCTGCCCGGGAGGCACTAGTTCAGCGGACCGGCCTCTTTTTAACGTCTAATTTAAGACGGAGGACTTACAGTTTTGCCGTACGGTCATCGGTCACTGTTGGCCAGTGCGTCTCGGGGAATCGGACTTCCGGCTCGAAGGACCAAATTGTTAGGGAAATAATTCACCGTCTCAGACCGTCCTCGGGCATCAAGGTAATATTTATTGCATATGCAAGAGAAATGAATTGCATTACATGTTCATTCAGCCATCGTCATTTCTAAGGAAAATACTGTGGTACATGTCTTTTTTATAAGCCCTGGACACCCCCCTTTCCTGTCTTAAAACATGCCCAGTCTCATGTATTTTCAACTTTATTCTGGACAGAACAGGAAAGGTGGAAGTGTCTGTTACAGACTGTTATCTTCATCTAACAATGGTTACAGGATACTGACTTGAAAACTCCCCAAGCCAACACAAAAGTACAGGATATATTCAGAAAACTGCATATCTAAGCATATTATATTGCTGACTCCATTTTATTACTAGTCTTTAGCTCAATCCTAGATTCATAGCTTATTTCTAGGCCATGATAAACAAAATGGCGTCTTTCATAACTGACATTTAAAGTATAATTTCTCTAACACTCGGTGGCTCCAGTTTTATCCCATAGTTTCCTCTCCACAGTCCATACATGTCTGACTTCTCCCATGACCCCCATCCCTGAGGCACTCCCACTCTTGACTCCACTCCAGACTGCAGACGTGATATAAGACAAGAGATGGACAGAGGCTGCAGATGGTACAGGGGAGGTCAGAGGCTGCGGATGGTACAGGGGAAGTCAGAGGCTGCGGATGGTACAGGGGAGGTCAGAGGCTGCGGATGGTACAGGGGAGGTCAGAGGCTGCGGATGGTAAAGGGGAGGTCAGAGGCTGCGGATGGTACAGGGGAGGTCAGAGGCTGCGGATGGTACAGGGGAGGTCAGAGGCTGCGGATAGTACAGGGGAGGTCAGAGGCTGCGGATGGTACAGGGGAGGTCAGAGGCTGCGGATGGTACAGGGGAGGTCAGAGGCTGCGGATGGTACAGGGGAGGTCAGAGGCTGCGGATGGTACAGGGGAGGTCAGAGGCTGCGGATGGTACAGGGGAGGTCAGAGGCTGCGGATGGTACAGGGGAGGTCAGAGGCTGCGGAGGAGACGACAGGAGGGGTCAGAGGCTGCGGGGGGACGACAGGAGAGGTCAGAGGCTGCAGAGGGGACGACAGGAGAGGTCAGAGGCTGCGGAGGGGATGACAGGAGAGGTCAGAGGCTGCGGGGGGGATGACAGGAGGGGTCAGAGGCTGTGGGGGACAACAGGAGATCAGAGGCTGCGAAGGGGGGACAACAGGAGATCAGAGGCTGCGGAGGGGACGACAGGAGAGGTCAGAGGCTGCGGGGGGACGACAGGAGGTCAGAGGCTGCGGGGGGATGACAGGAGGTCAGAGGCTGCGGGGGGATGACAGGAGGTCAGAGGCTGCGGAGGGGATGACAGGAGGTCAGAGGCTGCGGAGGGGAGGGGGGCGGACAGGAGGTCAGAGGCTGCGGGGGGGGGGACAGGAGGTCAGAGGCTGCAGGGGGATGACAGGAGGTCAGAGGCTGCAGGGGGATGACAGGAGGTCAGAGGCTGCGGGGGGGGGGACAGGAGGTCAGAGGCTGCAGGGGGATGACAGGAGGTCAGAGGCTGTGGAGGGGAAGACAGGAGGTCAGAGGCTGTGGAGGGGAGGGGGGCAGACAGGAGGTCAGAGGCTGCGGAGGGGAGGGGGGCAGACAGGAGGTCAGAGGCTGCGGAGGGGAGGGGGGCAGACAGGAGGTCAGAGGCTGCAGGGGGGGACAGGAGGTTAGAGGCTGTGGAGGGGATGACAGGAGGTCAGAGGCTGCGGGGGGGAAGGAGGTCAGAGGCTGCGGGGGGATGACAGGAGGTCAGAGGCTGCAGGGGGGGACAGGAGGTCAGAGGCTGCAGGGGGGGACAGGAGGTCAGAGGCTGCGGAGGGGATGACAGGAGGTCAGAGGCTGCGGGGGGGGGAAGGAGGTCAGAGGCTGCGGGGGGATGACAGGAGGTCAGAGGCTGCAGGGGGGGGACAGGAGGTCAGAGGCGGCAGGGGGGGACAGGAGGTCAGAGGCTGCAGGGGGGGGGCAGGAGGTCAGAGGCTGCAGGGGGGTGACAGGAGGTCAGAGGCTGCAGGGGGGTGACAGGAGGTCAGAGGCTGCGGAGGGGGGATGACAGGAGGTCAGAGGCTGCAGGGGGGGATAGGAGGTCAGAGGCTGCAGGGGGGTGACAGGAGGTCAGACTGCGGGGGGGATGACAGAAGGTCAGAGGCTGCAGGGGGGGACAGGAGGTTAGAGGCTGCAGGGGGGGGCAGGAGGTCAGAGGCTGCAGGGGGGGCAGGAGGTCAGAGGCTGCAGGGGGGGCAGGAGGTCAGAGGCTGCAGGGGGGGCAGGAGGTCAGAGGCTGCAGGGGGGGCAGGGGGTCAGAGGCTGCAGGGGGGGGCAGGAGGTCAGAGGCTGCAGGGGGGGACAGGAGGTCAGAGGCTGCAGAGGGGGGACAGGAGGTCAGAGGCTGCAGGGGGGGGTCAGGAGGTCAGAGGCTGCAGGGGGGGGCAGGAGGTCAGAGGCTGCAGGGGGGGGCAGGAGGTCAGAGGCTGCAGGGGGATGACAGGAGGTCAGAGGCTGCAGGGGGATGACAGAAGGTCAGAGGCTGCAGGGGGATGACAGGAGGTCAGAGGCTGCGGGGGGGGGGTGACAGGAGGTCAGAGGCTGCAGGGGAATGACAGGAGGTCAGAGGCTGCGGAGGGGAGGGGGGAAGACAGGAGGTCAGAGGCTGCAGGGGGGAACAGGAGGTCAGAGGCTGCGGAGGGGATGACAGGAGGTCAGAGGCTGCGGAGGGGATGACAGGAGGTCAGAGGCTGCGTGGGGGGGAAGGAGGTCAGAGGCTGCGGGGGGGAAGGAGGTCAGAGGCTGCGGGGGGAATGACAGGAGGTCAGAGGCTGCAGGGGGGGGGGGGCAGGAGGTCAGAGGCTGCAGGGGGGGGACAGGAGGTCAGAGGCTGCAGGGGGGGGACAGGAGGTCAGAGGCTGCAGGGGTTGTGACAGGAGGTCAGAGGCTGCAGGGGGGTGACAGGAGGTCAGAGGCTGCGGAGGGGGATAACAGGAGGTCAGAGGCTGCAGGGGGGATAGGAGGTCAGAGGCTGCAGGGGGGTGACAGGAGGTCAGAGGCTGCGGGGGGGATGACAGAAGGTCAGAGGCTGCAGGGGGGGACAGGAGGTCAGAGGCTGCAGTGGGGGGGGGGGACAGGAGGTCAGAGGCTGCAGGGGGGGGCAGGAGGTCAGAGGCTGCAGGGGGGGCAGGAGGTCAGAGGCTGCAGGGGGGGCAGGAGGTCAGAGGCTGCAGGGGGGGGCAGGAGGTCAGAGGCTGCAGGGGGGGACAGGAGGTCAGAGGCTGCAGGGGGGACAGGAGGTCAGAGGCTGCAGGGGGGGGCAGGAGGTCAGAGGCTGCAGGGGGGGCAGGAGGTCAGAGGCTGCAGGGGGGGGCAGGAGGTCAGAGGCTGCAGGGGGGGGGCAGGAGGTCAGAGGCTGCAGGGGGGGGGCAGGAGGTCAGAGGCTGCAGGGAGGGGGGCAGGAGGTCAGAGGCTGCAGGGGGGGGCAGGAGGTCAGAGGCTGCAGGGGGCAGGAGGTCAGAGGCTGCAGGGGGGGCAGGAGGTCAGAGGCTGCAGGGGGGGCAGGAGGTCAGAGGGTGCGGGGGGGACAGGAGGTCAGAGGCTGCAGGGGGATGACAGGAGGTCAGAGGCTGTGGAGGGGAAGACAGGAGGTCAGAAGCTGTGGAGGGGAGGTGGGCAGACAGGAGGTCAGAGGCTGCGGAGGGGAGGGGGGCAGACAGGAGGTCAGAGGCTGCAGGGGGGGGGACAGGAGGTCAGAGGCTGCGGAGGGGATGACAGGAGGTCAGAGGCTGCGGGGGGGAAGGAGGTCAGAGGCTGCGGGGGGGATGACAGGAGGTCAGAGGCTGCAGGGGGATGACAGGAGGTCAGAGGCTGCGGGGGGATGACAGGAGGTCAGAGGCTGCAGGGGGATGACAGGAGGTCAGAGGCTGTGGAGGGGAAGACAGGAGGTCAGAGGCTGCGGAGGGGAGGGGGGCAGACAGGAGGTCAGAGGCTGCGGAGGGGAGGGGGGCAGACAGGAGGTCAGAGGCTGCGGAGGGGAGGGGGGCAGACAGGAGGTCAGAGGCTGCGGAGGGGAGGGGGGCAGACAGGAGGTCAGAGGCTGCAGGGGGGGGACAGGAGGTCAGAGGCTGCGGAGGGGATGACAGGAGGTCAGAGGTGCGGGGGGGGGGGAAGGAGGTCAGAGGCTGCGGGGGGGATGACAGGGGGTCAGAGGCTGCAGGGGGTGACAGGAGGTCAGAGGCTGCAGGGGGGGGACATTAGGTCAGAGGCTGCGGAGGGGATGACAGGAGGTCAGAGGCTGCGGGGGGGGAAGAAGGTCAGAGGCTGCGGGGGGATGACAGGAGGTCAGAGGCTGCAGGGGGGGGACAGGAGGTCAGAGGCTGCAGGGGGATGACAGGAGGTCAGAGGCTGCAGGGGGATGACAGGAGGTCAGAGGCTGTGGAGGGGAAGACGGGAGGTCAGAAGCTGCGGAGGGGAGGGGGGCAGACAGGAGGTCAGAGGCTGCGGAGGGGAGGGGGGCAGACAGGAGGTCAGAGGCTGCGGAGGGGAGGGGGGCAGACAGGAGGTCAGAGGCTGCAGGGGGAGGGACAGGAGGTCAGAGGCTGCGGAGGGGATGACAGGAGGTCAGAGGCTGCAGGGGGGGGACAGGAGGTCAGAGGCGGCAGGGGGGGACAGGAGGTCAGAGGCTGCAGGGAGGGGATAGGAGGTCAGAGGCTGCGGGGGGGGGGAGGTCAGAGGCTGCGGGGGGATGACAGGAGGTCAGAGGCTGCAGGGGGGGGCAGGAGGTCAGAGGCTGCAGGGGGGTGACAGGAGGTCAGAGGCTGCGGAGGGGAGGGGGGCGGACAGGAGGTCAGAGGCTGCGGGGGGGGACAGGAGGTCAGAGGCTGCAGGGGGATGACAGGAGGTCAGAGGCTGCAGGGGAATGACAGGAGGTCAGAGGCTGCGGAGGGGAGGGGGGCAGACAGGAGGTCAGAGGCTGCGGAGGGGAGGGGGGCAGACAGGAGGTCAGAGGCTGCAGGGGGGGGACAGGAGGTCAGAGGCTGCGGAGGGGATGACAGGAGGTCAGAGGCTGCGGGGGGGGGAGGAGGTCAGAGGCTGCGGGGGGATGACAGGAGGTCAGAGGCTGCAGGGGGGGACAGGAGGTCAGAGGCTGCAGGGGGGGGACATTAGGTCAGAGGCTGCGGAGGGGATGACAGGAGGTCAGAGGCTGCGGGGGGGGGAGGTCAGAGGCTGCGGGGGGAATGACAGGAGGTCAGAGGCTGCAGGGGGGGGGCAGGAGGTCAGAGGCTGCAGGGGGGGGACAGGAGGTCAGAGGCTGCAGGGGGGGACAGGAGGTCAGAGGCTGCAGGGGGGGGACAGGAGGTCAGAGGCTGCAGGGGGGTGACAGGAGGTCAGAGGCTGCGGATGGGGGATGACAGGAGGTCAGACGCTGCAGGGGGGGATAGGAGGTCAGAGGCTGCAGGGGGGTGACAGGAGGTCAGAGGCTGCGGGGGGGGATGACAGAAGGTCAGAGGCTGCAGGGGGGGGACAGGAGGTCAGAGGCTGCAGGGGGGGGGACAGGAGGTCAGAGGCTGCAGGGGGGGGCAGGAGGTCAGAGGCTGCAGGGGGGGCAGGAGGTCAGAGGCTGCAGGGGGGGCAGGAGGTCAGAGGCTGCAGGGGGGGGCAGGAGGTCAGAGGCTGCAGGGGGGCAAGAGGTCAGAGGCTGCAGGGGGGGGACAGGAGGTCAGAGGCTGCAGGGGGGGGGACAGGAGGTCAGAGGCTGCAGGGGGGGGACAGGAGGTCAGAGGCTGCAGGGGGGTGACAGGAGGTCAGAGGCTGCGGATGGGGGATGACAGGAGGTCAGAGGCTGCAGGGGGGGATAGGAGGTCAGAGGCTGCAGGGGGGTGACAGGAGGTCAGAGGCTGCGGGGGGATGACAGAAGGTCAGAGGCTGCAGGGGGGGGACAGGAGGTCAGAGGCTGCAGGGGGGGGGGCAGGAGGTCAGAGGCTGCAGGGGGGGGCAGGAGGTCAGAGGCTGCAGGGGGGCAGGAGGTCAGAGGCTGCAGGGGGGGCAGGAGGTCAGAGGCTGCAGGGGGGGCAGGAGGTCAGAGGCTGCAGGGGGGGACAGGAGGTCAGAGGCTGCAGGGGGGGGACAGGAGGTCAGAGGCTGCAGGGGGGTGACAGGAGGTCAGAGGCTGCGGATAGGGGATGACAGGAGGTCAGAGGCTGCAGGGGGGGATAGGAGGTCAGAGGCTGCAGGGGGTGACAGGAGGTCAGAGGCTGCGGGGGGGATGACAGAAGGTCAGAGGCTGCAGGGGGGGACAGGAGGTCAGAGGCTGCAGGGGGGGGGACAGGAGGTCAGAGGCTGCAGGGGGGGGCAGGAGGTCAGAGGCTGCAGGGGGGGCAGGAGGTCAGAGGCTGCAGGGGGGGCACAAGGTCAGAGGCTGCAGGGGGGGCATGAGGTCAGAGGCTGCAGGGGGGGACAGGAGGTCAGAGGCTGCGGGGGGGGACAGGAGGTCAGAGGCTGCAGGGGGGTGACAGGAGGTCAGAGGCTGCGGATAGGGGATGACAGGAGGTCAGAGGCTGCAGGGGGGGATAGGAGGTCAGAGGCTGCAGGGGGTGACAGGAGGTCAGAGGCTGCGGGGGGGATTACAGAAGGTCAGAGGCTGCAGGGGGGGACAGGAGGTCAGAGGCTGCAGGGGGGGGGACAGGAGGTCAGAGGCTGCAGGGGGGGGCAGGAGGTCAGAGGCTGCAGGGGGGGCAGGAGGTCAGAGGCTGCAGGGGGGGCAGGAGGTCAGAGGCTGCAGGGGGGGGCAGGAGGTCAGAGGCTGCAGGGGGGGGCAGGAGGTCAGAGGCTGCAGGGGGGGACAGGAGGTCAGAGGCTGCAGGGGGGGACAGGAGGTCAGAGGCTGCAGGGGGGGACAGGAGGTCAGAGGCTGCAGGGGGGGACAGGAGGTCAGAGGCTGCAGGGGGGGACAGGAGGTCAGAGGCTGCAGGGGGGGGACAGGAGGTCAGAGGCTGCAGGAGGGGGCAGGAGGCCAGAGGCTGCAGGGGGGGGTAGGAGGAAGAGGCCACCAGATGAGTACTCACTGCGGTACTTTTAAAAATGGCGCCGCTCGGCGCCATCGTGTCACTGCGCATGCACCCGCATTTCCGAGAATTGCCGAGTGTGTACGGACTTTCCCAAGCACGGCTAGCTCGGGAAAGCCCGTACACACTTCCGAGAATAGCGCTAGCGCATGCGCAGTTGCATGTCAGCCTGGCGGCCCCGCAGCCATATTTCTTTCAGGCGCCGCTGCCCTCACAGCGGCCCCAGGGGCAGCCAGACAGCCGGCCCACCGGGGGATTTCCCGGTATCCCGGTAGGCCAGTCCGGCCCTGCAAGTATCCCTTATTGAGGCCAATTCACTGACACTTACCTCACACCTCTTGCTTAGACAACACAGCAGCGTCCATTGCTGCCCACATGACAAGCCAGTCTTAATAAAGGCTGGCTTTGGTGCCAAATTGATCACTTAATTAGATAATCGATATCAGTTGGAAAGGGAGGGTGAGAGACCAGGAGGCCAATATAATTTTTTGCCCAAATGGCTTTAATAAACTGCGCCAATCCTTCTGCGCATGCGCCGTGTCTCACTCGCGGCGAAGACGAAAATGAAAGTACGCGCGGTAGCATACAAACAAATGACCAAAGGTACGCGCATGCGCCAGAGCATAAAAACAGATCTTTAAGACTAGGGACAGCTGTCAATACTATCAATTAATAACAATCAATATATGACAGATCTTTTTAACAAAAGGATATCAATCCCTATGGTCTATTCATTTTTGCCAACATTAAAATATAACATTTCTAGTAAAGTAAATCAAGTAGTGTCATAATGGTAACCATAGTACATGGATATCTAGTGTTCAGAATCATTAAATACCATAACTGCAAAGGGTTCCCCCCTATTAGAGCATTAAAACTAAAACTATTTTTTTTAATTTTTTTTTTTTTTTTTTTTATTTGAGGTATGTAATATGCACTAAAACCGAAGAAAGCACGTCAGAGATTTATAGATTTAGTTTAGATTTACAGAAGAACAAAGTAGGCTGCAGTACTGACATTCTCCACCAGATGGTAATCTCACTCCAGACCGTGGAACGCAAAGCAGGAAATGATGTAATGCACAGACAGGAAGTGATGTGGAGTTAAAACAGGAAGTTCCATATGAGAGCTGACGTGATAGGAAATAACTTGGGGACATGACCAGATTTCGAGGCACATAAGGTTATATCATGCTTTTTTATTGTATCCAACTGTCCATCAGAACCTCTGGTTTATAGTCCAGATACATCCTAAATATAGAACCATTTATCCAACTGTCTATCCAGAGCCTCTGGTTTATAGACCAGATACATCCTAAATATAGAGCCATTTATCCAACTGTCAATCCAGAGCCTCTGGTTTATAGACCAGATACATCCTAAATATGGAGCCATTTATCCAACTGTCCATCCAGAGCCTCTGGTTTATAGATCAGATACATCCTAAATATAGAACCATTTATCCAACTGTCCATCCAGAGCCTCTGTTATAGCCTCCAGATACAATTTTGATTAGTGTTGTATTTTGAAAGGGAATCTCTGGTTTCCTGTTAGTGAGATTAATGAGATCAGTAATTTAGTATAAGAAGCCATCTGAGGTGTCAGAACTCTGGAGGAACTCTGTGCAGACATTATCCATCCCGGTACAGTCCAGATAATTCCCAGTTTATTATCCGTCTACAGAGAGGAGAGTCCTGTATAGATCAGGAGGAGGAGAGGAGGGTTCTGGGGAATCTGTAATGATAATTGTTATTTTCCCTCTGTACACTGGATTAAAAAGTAGTGAAGAAAATATCTGGTAAACCTTTATCACCCAATCAGCCTCCCCTCACATCACCGGGTAAGAGGAGACTTTATTGTAAAGGAGAGAGCAGTACGGAGGCTCCACCTAGATCCCCCATCATCTGATAAACACATAGAAACAATGTATTCAGTCAGTGTGTGTGTGTTTTCTACAGATGGATCCAGTAATGGGAACCAACCAGAGAGATGTCCTCGTCCTCTGTATTCCCGGGATTCCACACAGGAAGGTCACCCCATCCCTCACCATCATCAGGTAGGTGGGACTGAGCATGAAGACCTAAAATGTATTCTAAGCTATGAGATGATATTCTATGTAATCTCTTGTTCCTTTTTGGGGTTTAGGATGACAAAATAAAAGACATCAAAGTTGAGGTTAAAAAGGAAGAAAAATGTTTGTTAGTGGAGATCAGCAGTCTACAAAGGGGGGTGGTCCTCTGTACTCCAGGGATTCAACACAGGAAAAACAAAGCACCCCTCACCATGTTCAGGTAGAGGCCACTGGATTATAAAGCTCATAAATGTATCTAAACTATGAGATAACATTCTTATATATAATCTTTCATTATTGACAGTTCATTTTTTTCTTGGTAATTCTATTTTATTATTTTGGGGTTTAGGGTGAAGAACTGAAAGACATCAAAGTTGAGGAAAAGGAGGAAGAAGAAGAGATGTTGGTGAGTGGAGATCAGCAGTCTATGGAGGAGGGGGAGATGATTATGGAAAGTAAACAGGAGGAATCTTCTCTACATATGGACACAAGTAAGTAAAAATAACTAAATGCTGAAAAATCGAATTACTTTTATAAGTATAAAGTATGTATTTAAATAATTACAAGGTGGAGATATTGTAAAACCAAGAGGAAGGTCCATCTCCATTCCTTATTATAATATCATGTTCCCAACAAATGAGGAGGAGATACTGTACACCATATGAAAGGTCCATCTCCATTCCTCAATATAATGTCATGTTCCCAACAAATGAGGAGGAGATACTGTACACCATATGAAAGGCCCATCTCCATTCCTCAATATAATGTCATGTTCCCAACAAATGAGGAGGAGATACTGTACACCATATGAAAGGTCCATCTCCATTCCTCAATATAATGTCATGTTCCCAACAAATGAGGTGGAGATACTGTACACCATATGAAAGGTCTATTTCTATTCCTCAGTATAACGTCATGTTCCCAACTAGGGTTGTCCCGATACCGATACTAGTATCGGTATCGGCACCGATACCGAGCATTTGCCCAAGTACTTGTACTCGGGCAAATGCTCCCGATGCTTCCCCCGATACCTAGAGGACAGCTGTGATCGGCGCGTGGGGAAGTTACAAGATTCTCCCCCAGCGGCTTTCACCAGCTTTAGTGATATACAGCGGTGATCGGTCACAGCTGACTGTCACTGCATCCTCCTCCGTGCCCCCTCCATTCCTCTGTGCCTCTCCGCTGTCCCCTGCATTCCTCTCTCCTTATCTGTCCCCCTCCGTACTCCCCCTTCGTTCCTCTCTCCTTATCTGTCCCCCTCCGTTCTCCCCCTCCGTTCTCCCCCTCCGTTCCTCTCTCATCTGCAGTGTCCCCTGCATTCCTCTCTCCTTATCTGTCCCCCTCCGTTCTCCTCCTCCTCCTTCCTTTGTGTATGGATAGAGTCAGCTGACTCTGTCCATTCACATAACTGAAACATTGTAATCTTCAGTGATTACGATGTGTCAGTTTATGAATGGAGAGAAGCTGCTGTGTTCTCTCCATTCATTCTCAGTGCAGCTGACGCTGCAGAGAAAGGGACTGGGGAATCTCTATCCTCGGTCTCTTTCTCTGTCTCAAGGGGGAGATATCAGAGGTCTGTTAAGACCCCTGATATCTCACCAAAGCCCCCCAAAAGGGCTGATTAAAAAAACAAAAAAAAACAATAAAGAATAAAAAAATATTATTGTAAAAAATAAAAATTGTAAAAAAAACAAAAAAAACACACACACATACAACGTTCACACCCCCCCCCCCCCCCCAAAAAAAAATAGCAAAAAAAAACCTGTCACGTGACATTAAAAAAAAAGTATCGGTAATCGGTATCAGCGAGTACTTGAAAAAAAGTATCGGTACTTGTACTCGGTCCTAAAAAAGTGGTATCGGGACAACCCTATTCCCAACATATGAGGAGGAGATACTGTACACCATATGAAAGGTCCATCTCCATTCCTCAATATAACGTCATGTTCCCAACATATGAGGAGGAGATACTGTACACCATATGAAAGGTCCATCTCCATTCCTCAATATAACGTCATGTTCCCAACAAATGAGGTGGAGATACTGTACACCATATGAAAGGTCCATCTCCATTCCTCAATATAATGTCATGTTCCCAACAAATGAGGAGAAGATACTGTACATCATATGAAAGGTCCATCTCCATTCCTCAATATAATGTCATGTTCCCAACAAATGAGGTGGAGATACTGTACACCATATGAAAGGTCCATCTCCATTCCTCAATATAACGTCATGTTCCCAACAAATGAGGAGGAGATACTGTACACCATATGAAAGGTCCATCTCCATTCCTCAATATAATGTCATGTTCCCAACAAATGAGGTGGAGATACTGTACATCATATGAAAGGTCTATTTCTATTCCTCAGTATAACGTCATGTTCCCAACAAATGAGGTGGAGATACTGTACATCATATGAAAGGTCTATTTCTATTCCTCAGTATAACGTCATGTTCCCAACTAGGGTTGTCCCGATACGGATACTAGTATAGGTATCGGCACCGATACCGAGCATTTGCCCAAGTACTTGTACTCGGGCAAATGCTCCCGATGCTTCCCCCGATACCTAGAGGACAGCTGTGATCGGCGCGTGGGGAAGTTACAAGATTCTCCCCCAGCGGCTTTCACCAGCTTTAGTGACATACAGCGGTGATCGGTCACAGCTGACTGTCACTGCATCCTCCTCCGTGCCCCCTCCGTTCCTCTGTGCCTCTCCGCTGTCCCCTGCATTCCTCTCTCCTTATCTGTCCCCCTCCGTACTCCCCCTTCGTTCCTCTCTCCTTATCTGTCCCCCTCCGTTCTCCCCCTCCGTTCTCCCCCTCCGTTCCTCTCTCCTTATCTGCAGTGTCCCCTGCATTCCTCTCTCCTTATCTGTCCCCCTCCGTTCTCCTCCTCCTCCTTCCTTTGTGTATGGATAGAGTCAGCTGACTCTGTCCATTCACATAACTGAAACATTGTAATCTTCAGTGATTACGATGTGTCAGTTTATGAATGGAGAGGAGCCGCTGTCTTCTCTCCATTCATTCTCAGTGCAGCTGACGCTGCAGAGAAAGGGACTGGGGAATCTCTATCCTCGGTCTCTTTCTCTGTCTCAAGGGGGAGATATCAGAGGTCTGTTAAGACCCCTGATATCTCACCAAAGCCCCCCAAAAGGGCTGATTAAAAAAACAAAAAAAAACAATAAAGAATAAAAAAATATTATTGTAAAAAATAAAAATTGTAAAAAAAACAAAAAAAACACACACACATACAACGTTCACCCCCCCCCCCCCCCCCCAAAAAAAATAGCAAAAAAAAACCTGTCACGTGACATTAAAAAAAAAGTATCGGTAATCGGTATCGGCGAGTACTTGAAAAAAAGTATCGGTACTTGTACTCGGTCCTAAAAAAGTGGTATCGGGACAACCCTATTCCCAACATATGAGGAGGAGATACTGTACACCATATGAAAGGTCCATCTCCATTCCTCAATATAATGTCATGTTCCCAACAAATGAGGAGGAGATACTGTACACCATATGAAAGGTCCATCTCCATTCCTCAATATAACGTCATGTTCCCAACAAATGAGGAGGAGATACTGTACACCATATGAAAGGTCCATCTCCATTCCTCAATATAAAGTCATATTCCCAACAAATGAGGAGGAGATACTGTACACAATATGAAAGGTCCATCTCCATTCCTCAATATAACGTCATGTTCCCAACAAATGAGGAGGAGATACTGTACACCATATGAGAGGTCCATCTCCATTCCTCAATATAAAGTCATATTCCCAACAAATGAGGAGGAGATACTGTACATCATATGAAAGGTCCATCTC
Source organism: Lithobates septentrionalis (assembly GCA_037952835.1). Lineage (NCBI taxonomy): Eukaryota > Metazoa > Chordata > Amphibia > Anura > Ranidae > Lithobates > Lithobates septentrionalis. The sequence goes on from JBBDGP010001525.1 coordinate 326,279, forward strand.
CATTCCTCAATATAATATTTTTCTAACTGATGAGTTAAAGACACTGTACAGGCAAGCGCCTATATCATATTTACAATCTCTTGACAGTTTCCTTCAACATTACATATACTCAATATTATGGGCTGTCAGGAGTCACATGTGTATCTACTAAATTGCCCCTCACCATTGCAAACCATATGAAAGGTCCATCTCCATTTTTCAGTATGTTGTCAGGTTACCAAGTATTCATATTTTATGTTTTGATTGCACCCAATTCTATACCAGATCGCTGAGACCAGCATACTGTATATGACTTCTGAATAAATGGAATGAAGATTTTTTATAACATTTAAACATTGATTTCCAACAGGTGGACACTATGTCCTGAATAATGTATCTTCAGAATGTAAAGCAAAAGAAAATCCCACCACACAACGTTCTCCGGGAATAAATCCCAATACACAAATAATACATCCCCGACTTTACCACTTGGAGAAACCAATGGATCCATCTAATCCCGAGGAATCTTCTGATAAACCACATACTATTACTCCGGATATACATCTGGGATCTCACAGTACAGATACATCAACAGGTCCATCTCATCTCAAGGGATCTTCCTTAAACCATGAAGGAGCTCACACAGGAGAGTGTTCCTTGTCATCTACAGTGTCTGGGAATTCTTCCAAAGAAACCATAGATAAGAGTGAGCATACTTTCTCATGTTCAGAGTGCGGGAAATGTTTTGATCGGAAAGAAAACGTTCATAATCACCAGGGATTTCACACGGGTGAGCGTCCTTTCTTATGTTCAGACTGCGGTAAATGTTTCAGTAACAAAGCAACCCTTCTTACCCACCTGAGAATTCACACAGGGGAGCGACCCTATTCATGTTCGGAGTGCGGGAAATGTTTTATTCGGAAAGAAGAACTTATTATTCACCAGAAAATTCACACCGGTGAGCGTCCTTTCTCATGTTCAGAGTGTGGTAGGAGTTTCATACAGAAAGGAAACTTTCTTAGTCACCTGAGAACCCACACAGGTGAGCGTCCTTATTCATGTTTAGAGTGCGGTAAAGGCTTCATTCGGAAAAGGCAACTCGTTCTACACCAGAGAATTCACAAGGGTGAGCGTCCCTTCTCGTGTTCGGAGTGCGGGAAATGTTTCATTCGGAAAGATAAACTTGTTACGCACCAGAAAATTCACACAGGTGAGCGTCCCTTCTCATGTTCAGAGTGCGGAAAATGTTTTATTCGGAAAGGAGAACTTATTATTCACCAGAAAATTCACACCGGTGAGCGTCCTTTCTCATGTTCAGAGTGTGGTAGGAGTTTCATACAGAAAGGAAACTTTCTTAGTCACCTGAGAACCCACACAGGTGAGCGTCCTTATTCATGTTTAGAGTGTGGTAAAGGCTTCATTCAGAAAAGGCACCTCGTTCTACACCAGAGAATTCACAAGGGTGAGCGTCCTTTCTCATGTTCGGAGTGCGGGAAATGTTTCATTCGAAAAGATAAACTTGTTACGCACCTGAGAATTCACACAGGTGAGCGTCCCTTCTCATGTTCAGAGTGCGGAAAATGTTTTAATGAAAAGGGAAACCTTCTTAGTCACCAGAGAACTCACACGGGGGAGCGTCCTTTCTCATGTTCGGAGTGCGGGAAATGTTTCATTCAGAAAGAAAAACTTCTTCTTCACCAGAGAATTCACACAGGCGAGCGCCCTTTTTCATGTTCAGAGTGTGGGAAATGTTTCATTAGAAAAGAAAAACTTGTTGCACATCAGAGACTTCACACAGGGGAGCGTCCTTTATAATGTTCAGAGTGTGGGAAATGTTTCACTGAAAAAGGCTACCTTCTTATACACCAGAGAACTGACACTGGAAAGCGTCCCTTTTCGTGCTCAGAGTGCAGGAAATCTTTCAATCAGAAAGGAAATCTTCTTATTCATATTCAGAGTGTGGGACATGTTTCATTCAGAAAGATATACAGTACTTGTTAAACACCAAAGAATTCACACAAGTGAACGTCTTTATTCATGCTCAGAGTGTGGGAAATGTTTCACGCAAACACGTTTACTTTCTGGATGCCAGAGAATTTACAAAGGCCAACAACGTTGATGTTCAGATGAACATATGTGGGGTGTGGCAAAAATAACTACCAGAGGACAACATGTATGTCCTTTATATTAGCTTGTGGAACATGTTTCAGGCAGAAAATCACTTAGTGCACACCAGAATATTCACAAAGGCTAATAATCTGCCTCTGCAAGTGCCCCTGATGATGTCACGTATGATGAAACGCGTAGGGTGGAGCCAGAACACACGCCACTGTGCTTGCGCAAAGTAGCTGTGGCCATCTTTGTTTTGGGAAACAGACTATACATGTGAATTGAATTGTTTGTACAACTTCTACAGGATTGTAAGTGCATCAAATTGTATTACATATCGTTTTACATACGGTTCTACGCTTTGGTGGGTGTCTCTTTCTTTTTTTATGACATTTGGCCTGTGTAGAGACTCATTGCCCATTGATTGGTGGGATACATCGAAGTGTGATGATCTGTTGTGACTCCTGAAGCAGGTTAGAGGCTTAGAGGAGAACTATAAGCTTTTTGGACCTTTCCTTTCTGAGGGTCATGATAAACTGGTAATCCCCCACATGTCACATATGGTGGTGGTCTGCGTGGTGGTTCCAGTGCTGAAAAGCTTGGATGAACTTTGGGATTCACAATCGTCTATTTCTTTATACACGGTGAAGACCACTCATTTACTTTTTGATTTCTCCATGGGACTTTTTTCTCAGTTTTATGTATACACTTATATGTGAGTAATTTTGATCTTATATATTGAACATTTGTATGTTATGTTTATGTATTTTTTATATGTGCTGCAATATTTTATGGAGCCACTACAAATGCCACAAAGAACATTCCCATTGCTGCCATCTTGGGTCCTCATGGTCACAGTGATGGGCTTCACAATTAAGTAATTATCTTCATCAGTGAGACAGGGGTGACTATCTTCATTGACCTAGAAACTATGTCAGTGTCACATCTTTAGCATATCTAGTGTAAATCAGAGGAGAACCATCTTACATTAGCGGTGTAGCACTCACCCACAAAAGGGCCGCTGAGAAAGTACTGAGGTCTTCCTTGCCAGGACAGAGGCCACAAGTCACAAGCACAGTCTTACGCATACCAACAATAATGGCTCCGTCTAGGGCAGTGGTTCTCAACCTGGGGGTCGAATGATGATTTGTCAGGGGTCACCGAATCTTGGGCTGTTCCTGAAGCCCACACCGCTCTCCCAGCCTTTTTGCGGCCGACCCGCAGCAGGGCTATCCCTGGAGCCTATGACCTCCCACCTGGGCTGTTCCTGTAGCCTGCGGCCGTCCACTCAGCCTCTTTGCAGGTGCCCATTCAGTTCATGGTATGGCTGGGGGGCATAGACTAGAGGTCAGCTGACTGGTGAGGAATGTGAAGTGGGAGGGGCTGGAGGAGACCCTATCTCCTGATTTCGGCATAGGTGTCACTGCTACGAGACACCACCAAGTCGGAGACACAGTGAAGCCGGAGACACAGTGAGTAACACTACCTGTGATTATAGTTGCCAATAAAAGGACTCAGGGAGCTCTAAATGTCTGCGGGTTAGGGGCGCAAATTACTTGTCTTGCCTTGGGTGCTGACAACCCACGCTATGAAAATAATTTTACTGTTAGGGGTCCCGACAACTTTGGAAATTTTATCAAGGAGTCACGGCACTAGAAGGTTGAGAACCACTGGTCTAGGGGATGTCTTTTTAGAATTTATTGCTGAGTATTGTGAAACTGGAGAGGGGTTTAGAATCACAGGATACTTAAAAACAATATCAGTAATCAATAGGACAATCTTCACACTAAATCCTCATAACTGCAATCACACATTAAGTCCCCAATCAGGTCCTACTTGCAGTGTTCCAGGAGCCGTCCACCACTCCACTTCCACCAGGAGATCCTTAGTAAGGGGGATAACAGATTCTTCTCCAGACCAGTACTTTTGACAATGACTCCAGTACAGATCCTTTACCAGTCTTCCCCAGGCCCTCAGACTAACTTCTACTGGGGCCCAGACTATAACCAAAAATCCTTGTGACAGACCTATCTGGAAAAGAGGCTTTTGGAGGGGACTGATGGCTAGCCTCCTGCAAACCGATTATGGGCCCTGGCATTTGGGGGGACGGTGCTCTTTGTGTGCTGTATGTCTGGGGACCCTGGAGGTGGCGTTACTTTAGATTCAGTTCCATGTCCCCCAAGACACACAGACTCTGGGGACCCTGGATATGCCATTGTGATGGGAGTCACTAATAGGGGCACAGGGTGAATGAGAACCCCACTATGATCTGTGCTAGTCAGAGACTCAATGCTGTATATGTGTGTATATATAATGTGTGCTGTCTCATTGTGTTGTGCACTGTTTGCTGTGCTAGTTTTGGGTGGGGCTGTATTCCAATGTTCTATTGTGTTTGTCTGCCTTGGATCACAGGATGTGTATTGCTGTGAGGAAAGAGGGAGGGGGGATTCCTCCAGCTGCCCCCCTGTTAAGACTGTTTACTGATGAGAAGTTAAGCACACCTGACCTGTGTGTCCATTGTCATTGGACAGTTTAACCCGCCCTGTTTTCCAAGGGTGGGGGGGGGGAAATGTTTTGAAGTGGGATCTGTATAACATGTGTTTTTTGGAATAAAGATTCATTCCTGCTTGGAACCTGAAGACAGAGCCGTGTCTCATTTTTGGGGTGGATTATTTGTATGGGTTCCTTGTTTGGCTGATTGGAGTGTTCGGTAGCTGCCTTTGTGTTTGGGTTTGAAATGTCCTAAACGACTTTAACCCCTTTCATACTCGGGGTGTCGTTACAATCCTCTTTGCAGTCTTCTCCATGACCTCAGCCCAGCTTATGCTGAGGCCCAGACTTTAGCCCAAAATCCTCTTTGCAGCCTTCTCCATGACCTCAGCTCAGCCTCTGCTGAGGCCCAGACTGTAGCCCAAAATCATCTTTGCAATCTTCTCGAGACCCTCAGCTCAACTCCTGATGAGGCCCAGACTTCAATTCTATGTCACACTGGTTATCTCCATGGGGCAGCAGCCCAAGGAGAACTGGAACCCTCCTTGGAGAGGAAAGAACCCTCTGGAAAGGCCTCCTAAACATTTATCACCTCCCCAGCCACCTTTTGGACGCCTCCTTCCAGGGTTTGGCTGGGGCATGATAAATAATCATACTTATCATTTGACTCTCTCTGCCCTATATTCTGGAAACCTCTTCCAGAAGCAGGAGGGAGGAATCAAACAAGAAAAACTAACAACCTCCTGCACTCAAGGTGGATGATCCATTCAAGTGATGGAGGACGTTTTTGGCTCTGAAGAAGTGGGTACCTATCCTCAAAAAGCATCAACCATTGGAAGTGTCATCCCTACGGTGCAGTAGTCCAGAGAGTGTCGGTCACTGTGGATATTGATGAGCTTGATATCGTGCTATTTGTGAGTGCATATCTGTTTTATTTCTTCAATAAAAAGATTTTTTTAAGGTAATGCGCAGGGCTGGTGCGCCCTCTGTTTTTGTTTTTCCATGGAGGAATCAAACACCCAGCTTAGAAAACCCTTACTAGACTAAAACAGTAGATCACTGCTCCACTGATTGCAGTGAAGTTAAAAAATAAATTTAGCCTAGCAGCCTAGCCTAGGAGGACGCTACAGCGGTAAGTGGCGATTACCCGTGTACATTATTGGTGAGTAGGGATGAGCTTCGTGTTCGAGTCGAACCCATGTTCGACTCGAACATCGGCTGTTCGGTCGTTCGCCAAATTGCGCCACGGCCCATAATTCACTGCGGCATCGCAGTGCATTGCTGGCTGATGATTGGCCAAGCATGCACTATGACCCGCATGCTTGGCCAATCACAGCGCCGCCTGAACAGAGAGCCGTTATTGGCCAAAGCCAAGGAGGCTTTGGCCAATTATGGCTCAGGGTATTTAGTACACGCCCCACACTATATAAGGCCGCCTGCACGTCGGCCTTGTGTAGTGTGTGTTCCGGCGTTCATTGAGATAGAGAGAGAGACAGACAGTGACATTTGATTTGAGTTAAATAGATTAGGCAGAACAGTCAGTCAGTTAGCTGCACTTACAGTGTATTGTGTATATATATGCATCCCAGGTGTTGCATATATATATATACACTGTATTCAGTTTAGCTAGATCCGTTCCTGTTATCTTCCTACTGATAGGCAGGCTTGTCTTGTTACAGTATATACAGCTACCTGAAGAAAATTACTGGTGTTCTTTTGATCCTATTAGTACCACAGTCAGGCAGCTAGACTATTTACAGTTAGTGCAGTGCGTCCTGCTCACAGTGTTCAGCTAGATCCGTTCCTGTTAACTTCTTACTGACAGGCAGGCTTGTCTTGTTACAGTATATACAGCTACCTGAAGAAAATTACTGGTGTTCTTTTGATCGTATTAGTACAACAGTCAGGCAGCTAGACTATTTACAGTTAGTGCAGTGCGTCCTGCTCACAGTGTTCAGCTAAACCTACAAGTTAGTGGGGTGCGCCCACCTCACAGTGTTCAGCTAAAGCTACCTGTAGAAGGTTGGTGGTGTTCTCATACTACAGGCAGGCAGTTGATTTTGCTAGCTGCAGTATCAGTACATATATATATATATATATATATATATATATATATATACACAGTGCCTTGCAAAAGTATTCGGCCCCCTTGAACTTTTCAACCTTTTGCCACATTTCAGGCTTCAAACATAAAGATATAAAATTTTAATTTTTTGTGAAGAATCACCAACAAGTGGGACACAATTGTGAAGTGGAACTAAATCTATTGGATATTTTAAACTTTTTTAGCAAATAAAAAACTGAAAAGTGGTGCGTGCAAAATTATTCGGCCCCTTTACTTTCAGTGCAGCAAACTCACTCCAGAAGTTCAGCGGGGATCTCTGAATGATCCAATGTTGTCCTAAATGACTGATGGTGATAAATAGAATCCACCTGTGTGTAATCAAGTCTCTGTATAAATGCACCTGCTCTGTGATAGTCTCAGGGTTCTCATGAAGACCAAGGAACACACCAGGCAGGTCCGTAATACTGTTGTGGAGAAGTTTAAAGCCGGATTTGGATACAAAAAGATTTCCCAAGCTTTAAACATCCCAAGGAGCACTGTGCAAGCAATCATTTTGAAATGGAAGGAGTATCAGACCACTGCAAATCTACCAAGACCTGGCTGTCCCTCTAAACTTTCAGCTCAGACAAGGAGAAGACTGATCAGAGATGCAGCCAAGAGGCCCATGATCACTCTGGATGAACTGCAGAGAACTACAGCTGAGGTGGGAGAGTCTGTCCATAGGACAACAATCAGTCGTACACTGCACAAATCTGGCCTTTATGGAAGAGTGGCAAGAAGAAAGCCATTTCTCAAAGATATCCATAAAAAGTCTCGTCTAAAGTTTGCCACAAGCCACCTGGGAGACACACCAAACATGTGGAAGAAGGTGCTTTGGTCCGATGAAACCAAAATCGAACTTTTTGGCCACAATGCAAAACGATATGTTTGGCGTAAAAGCAACACAGCTCATCACCCTCAACACACCATCCCCACTGTCAAACATGGTGGTGGCAGCATCATGGTTTGGGCCTGCTTTTCTTCAGCAGGGACAGGGAAGATGGTTAAAATTGAGGGGAAGATGGATGCAGCCAAATACAGGACCATTCTGGATGAAAACCTGTTGGAGTCTGCAAAAGACCTGAAACTGGGACGGAGATTTATCTTCCAACAAGACAATGATCCCAAACATACAACAAAATCTACAAAGGAATGGTTCACAAATAAACGTATCCAGGTGTTAGAATGGCCAAGTCAAAGTCCAGACCTGAATCCAATCGAGAATCTGTGGAAAGAGCTGAAAACTGCTGTTCACAAACGCTCTCCATCCAACCTCACTGAGCTCGAGCTGTTTTGCAAGGAAGAATGGGCAAGAATTTCAGTCTCTCGATGTGCAAAACTGATAGAGACATACCCCAAGCGACTTGCAGCTGTAATCGCAGCAAAAGGTGGCTCTACAAAGTATTAACGCAAGGGGGCCGAATAATTTTGCACGCCTCACTTTTCATTTTTTTATTAGTTAAAAAAGTTTCAAAAATCCAAAAGATTTCGTTCCACTTCACAATTGTGTCCCACTTGTTGGTGATTCTTCACAAAAAAATTTTTTTTTATATCTTTATGTTTGAAGCCTGAAATGTGGCAAAAGGTTGAAAAGTTCAAGGGGGCCGAATACTTTCGCAAGGCACTGTATATATATATAGTTACAGGCCATTAGTATGTCTGGAAGGCCAAGAAGGAGAGGCAGACAGTCACAAGCCAATAAGAGAGGGCAAACAGGCTCTGTGTCTAGTGCTGGTCGTGGAGACGGTGCATCCTCATCAGCACGTGGCCGTGGGACACGCTTAGCCTTTTTTTCGGCAGCTGGCCGCGTTGAGCCGCAACATGCGGAAGACTTGGTCGAGTGGATGACCAAGCCGTCCTCATCCTCCTCATCCTCTCTCACCCATGCCCAGGGTACTTTGTCTGGCAAAGCAGCGGCCTCTTCCCTCGGCTCAATGTCATCAGTGACTCCTTCCCTAGCCCCACCATGTCCTCCTGAGGAGTCCCTCGAACTGTTTGACCACAGTGTTGGGTACATGCTCCAGGAGGATGCCCAGCGTTTGGAAGGCTCTGCTGATGATACTGAGCTCGATGAATGCAGTAACATGAGCACGGACAGAGGGGGTGCCCAAGAAGGACAGCAATCTGGCAGTCATGCTCCCCCTGCTGCAGCATACTGTCAGGTTTGCTCCAGTGATGACGAGGGAGGGGATGATGAGGTCACTGACTCAACGTGGGTGCCTGATAGGAGAGAGGAGGAGGAGGAGGAGGCGGCACATCACCAACGAGGCAGGATGCCCTCCAGGGACCAGCCTAAGGGCAGCACATTGACTGCATCACACCCCAAAGCTCCACATGTGCAGGGCGCTGCAGTCTCTGCGCGTTATTCAAAAAGTTCTTTGGTGTGGGCCTTTTTTGAGACGAGTGCATCAGATCGCACCGCTGCTATATGCAACATATATCTCAAGCGTATCTCGCATGGCCAAAACATCTCCCGCTTGGGTACCACATGCTTGACCAGACATATGTTGACCTGCCATGCAGTTTGTTGGCAAGCGTATCTAAAAGACCCACACCAAAGAACAAAGAGGACCTCTCCTTGCTCCTCATCAGCTGAGATTTCCAACCCCACTATACCTTCAGTCCTCTCTGAGACCTGCACTGAGAGGAATGAAGGTGTAGAATTAGGTGTGTCACAGCCAAGTACTTGTGGGCAATCTGCTTTTGGTACACCGACGTCAGATTGTACCAGGCAAATTTCCCTGCCCCAGCTGCTGCACCGCCGAAAGAAGTTTACTCCCAGCCATCCACATGCCCAGCGGTTGAATGCTAGCTTGGCAAAATTGCTAGCACTTCAACTGCTGCCTTTTCAGTTGGTAGACTCTGCCCCCTTCCATGAGTTTGTGGAATGTGCGGTTCCTCAGTGGCAGGTACCCAAACGCCACTTTTTCTCACGGAAGGCGATTCCGGCTCTCTACCGGCATGTGGAAGGCAATGCCCATGCCTCGCTGGACAGGGCGGTCAGCGGTAAGGTGCATATTACCGCTGACTCATGGTCCAGCAGGCATGGACAGGGACGTTACCTAAGTTTCACGGCGCATTGGGTGACTCTGCTGGCAGCTGGGAAGGATGCAGGACAAGGTGCAGTAGTGTTGGAGGTTGTTCCGCCACCACGCCTCCAAAATGCTAATGATTGTGACACACCTCTCTCCTCCACCCCCTCCTCTTCTTCTTCCTCCATGGCCTCTTCCTGTGCTTTGTCCTCGGAACCAGCGGTGCTCCGTAGCCGTTCAAGGGGCTACGCAAGTACGCAGGCCAAAAGATGCCATGCGGTGCTTGAGCTGGTGTGCTTGGGGGACAGGAGCCACACTGGGGCAGAGGTTCTGTCAGCTCTGCAGGGGCAGGTTCAGAGGTGGTTGACGCCATGCCAACTTAAGGCAGGAATGGTGGTTTGCGACAATGGCACCAACCTCCTCTCTGCCCTCCGACAGGGACAAATGACCCATGTGCCCTGTTTGGCTCACGTCCTTAACTTGGTGGTGCAGCGGTTCTTGGGCAGGTACCCGGGCTTACAGGATGTCCTGAGGCAGGCCAGGAAAGTCTGTGTGCATTTCCGCCGGTCATATAATGCCAGTGCTCGGCTGACGGACCTCCAAAAGGAGTTTAACCTGCCCAAGAACCGCCTAATCTGTGACATGCCCACCAGGTGGAACTCAACGTTGGCCATGCTGCAGCGGCTGCACACGCAGCAGAGGGCCATCAATGAGTACCTGTGCGACTATGGCACCAGGACAGGGTCAGGGGAGCTTGGTTTTTTTTCCCCACGCCAGTGGGCCACGATCAGGGATGCATGCCCTGTCCTGTCACCATTTGAGGAGGCTTCGAGGATGGTGAGCAGTGACAGTGCATGCATCAGTGACACTGTCCCCCTTGTCCACCTGTTGGAGCACACGCTGCGTGGAATAATGGACAGGGCACTTGAGGCAGAACAGAGGCAGGAAGAGGAGGACTTCCTTAGCTCTCAAGGCCCCCTTTATCCAGACAGTGTTCCTGCGTGCCCGCCGATCACACAGGAAGAGGGCGAGGAGGAGGAGGAGGAGGAAGATTGTGTCAGTATGGAGGTGGAGCCTGGCACTCAGCATCAGCAGCAGTCTGGCACTCAGCATCTGCATCAGCACATGGACTTGTACGTGGCTGGGAGGAGGTGGCTGCGGACCATGTCGTCCTTAGTGACCCAGAGGACTCCGGACCGAATGCCTCAGCAAACCTACGCTGCATGGCCTCCCTGATCCTGCAAAGCCTGCGTAAGGATCCTCATATTCGTGGTATCAAGGAGAAGGACCAATACTGGCTGGCAACCCTCCTTGATCCACGTTACAAGGGTAAGGTTGCGGACCTTATCTTGCCATCACAGAGGGAGCAGAGGATGAAACATCTTCGGGAGGCCTTGCAGAAAGGTCTGTGCAACGCGTTCCCAGAGACTGGGAGGTTACAAACTCTTGTCTCTGGACAACGTATTGCTGAGGCTTCGGTCAGTCAAAGAAGGAGCGGTGGAGAAGGTGGCCGTCTGACCGATGCGTTCAGACAATTTTTTGGTCCGCAGCCCCAAGGTATGATCGGTTCCAGCAACAATCGCCAGCGTCTGTTTTACATGGTGCAGGAATACCTAGGGGCAAGATCAGATTTGGACACCTTTCCCACCGAAAATCCTCTGGGTTACTGGGTCTTGAGGATGGATCACTGGCTAGAGCTTGCACAGTATGCAATTGAGCTACTGGCCTGTCCTGCTTCCAGCGTTCTTTCGGAACGCACATTCAGTGCTGCTGGAAGCGTGGTAACCGATCACAGGGTGCATCTGTCCACCCACTCGGTTGATCGACTGACCTTCATAAAAATGAATCAGTCTTGGATCACCACCAGCTACCAAGCACCTGATGCTGATGTAACCGAATAATTTTTTTTGAAATCTCAGATCCCTTCAAAGACTGCCTATGCTGATGCTGAGTGACTATCCCTGAGTAATTATCCTCTTCCTCCTCAATGATCACGCTGATAGCTTGTAAGAACATTTTTGGTTCTGGGCGCCACCACCAGTGCCTAAGGCACAATTTTCAGCCCCTGTTTAACAGGGGCGTGTAATTACAATTTTTGATGCAATACTTTGCAGCAGGGCTCCTTCCTGCGTTCCAACTAGAGTGTCTGTGAGGGGTTGCAGTGTTGTGGCACCAGCACCAGTGCCTAAGGCCCAATTTTTCTGCCCCTGTTTAACAGGGGCGTGTAATTACAATTTTTGATGCAATACTTTGCAGCAGGGCTCGTTCCTGCGTTCCAACTAGAGTGTCTGTGAGGGGTTGCAGTGTTGTGGCACCAGCACCAGTGCCTAAGGCCCAATTTTTCTGCCCCTGTTTAACAGGGGCGTGTAATTACAATTTTTGATGCAATACTTTGCAGCAGGGCTCGTTCCTGCGTTCCAACTAGAGTGTCTGTGAGGGGTTGCAGTGTTGTGGCACCAGCACCAGTGCCTAAGGCCCAATTTTTCTGCCCCTGTTTAACAGGGGCGTGTAATTACAATTTTTGATGCAATACTTTGCAGCAGGGCTCATTCCTGCGTTCCAACTAGAGTGTCTGAGGGGTTGCAGTGTTGTGGCACCAGCACCAGTGCCTAAGGCCTCATTTTTCAGCTCCTGTTCAACAGGGGCATGTAATTACAATTCTTGATCTAATATTTCACAGCAGGGCCCTGTGAGGGCTTACAGTGTTGTGGCCACAACAACACCTAAGGCCCAAATTTCTGCTGAGTATATAGGGCAGGCCCCTACTTTCAAACATCTAACTTACAAACGACTCCTACTTGCAAACGGAAGGAGACAACAGGAAGTGAGATGAAATCTACCCCTAGGAAGGGAAATTCTCTCCTGTAAGAGTTAATATGGGAAAAACATTTCTCCTTTCCACTGATGCTTTCCAATCCTTGTTCCACAAAAAAACCCAAATTTTCAAAAAACATTTGTCATTGGGACAAAAAGTGAGGTGAAATCTTCTGAAGAGGAGGAAAGACAGCAAAACAAATGTCACAGGGGTGATAACCCTTCCCTATGTTTTCCAAAAAGCTTAAAAAAGTTTTTTTTGGCTGGAGCTAAACACGTTATAAATTTACCCGTTCAAAATTACAAACAGATTCTACTTAACAACAAACCTACAGTCCCTGTCTTGTTTGCACCGCCTGTATACTGCTGTTCAGAGTATATAGGGCCTGGTGGCCCCACACCTTTCCTTATTTTAATTTGGGTGCGGGGTTCCCCTTAATATCCATACAAGACCCAAAGGGCCTGGTAATGGACTGGGGGGTACCCATGCCGTTTGTCTCACTGATTTTCATCCATATTGCCAGGACCCGACATTACATTAAACCCGCAAGCAGTTTTAAATGAGATTTTTTCCTTTAAAAATGACATTTTGTGCAGGGACTGTTCTAAACACGGGATACACGCGCCACTTTACAGGCATACTATAGACACCCCCCAGGTACGATATTTAAAGGAATATTTCACTTTTTTTTTTTACTTTAAGCATCATTAAAATCACTGCTCCCGAAAAAACGGCTGTTTTTAAAAGGTTTTTTTGCATTGATATATGTCCCCTGGGGTAGGACCCGGGTCCCCAAACCCATTTTAGGAAAATACCATGCAAATTAGCCTTTAAAATGAGCACTTTTGATTTCGAACGTTCGAGTCCCATAGACGTCAATGGGGTTCTAACGTTCGTGCGAATTTTCGGTCCGTTCGCAGGTTCTGGTGCGAACCGAACCAGGGGGTGTTCGGCTCATCCCTATTGGTGAGTGAAGATGGCCTTCCTACATTTAAAGTCAGTATGAAGAATGTTACTTATATTGGTTTTAGTGGCAAGAATGTCCGCTGACTTTGGTGGTCATTGGCAGGAATGTCCCCTAAATGAATGGTCATTGGCAGGAATGTCCCTTAAATTTGTGGTCATTGGGAGGAATGTCCCCTAAATTGGTGGTCATTGGGAAGAATGTCCCCTATATTGCTGGTCATTGGGAGGAATGCCCCCTAAATTGGTGGTCATTGAGAGTAATGTCTCCTAAATTGGTGGTCATTTGGAGGAATGTCCCTAAATTGGTGGTCAGTGGGAAGAATGTAACTTCATATTAGTGGTTGGTGTGAAGAACCTTCCTTATGAGGTATGACAATTTAATTCCCGAAATTGACTGTACCTATAAAGTAGCGGCTGTTGTCACCTTCAAAGTAGCCTTCTTGTAAAGCAACGCATTTTTTCTAGATGACTGTGCCACTGCGCAGTATCTTTGTCGTGGCGCACTGGGTGTCTGGCATTTCATCAAATTTGCGTCTTTTTAATTTTGGAAACAGCGAAAAGTTGCAGGGTGTTAAGTCAGGGGAATAAGGTGGTTGGTCAATTTCGGAATGGATTTCTGGGCCAGGAACCCGCGAACATTCAATGAGTCACGCGTGAGAGCATTGTTGTAGTGGAGAATCCACTTATCAAGCCAGAGTTCCGGTCATTTCCTCCGAACAGATTCCATAACCTTTTCATTTTCCATATTTACATCCGTACTTTGCATTTTTGGCTGCCCACTTCATCATGGACATCTTGCCTCCCCTCCTTAAACTTCCTATACCAGTGATGGCGAACCTTGGCACCCCAGATGTTTTGGAACTACATTTCCCATGATACTCTGGCACTCTGCAGTGTAGTGGAGCATCATGGGAAATGTAGTTCCAAAACATCTGGCCTTACCATTCAAAAACATTTGATTTCTTCATGGAATGTTTACCAGAAGCCTGTTGTAACAGAGCTAAAGTTTCACTCGCACTTTTGCCAATTTTCACAATAAATTTTACGTCAATCCGCTGCTCCAGATTCTTGTCATTCATTTTCCGCCAACAGGCCAGCCCACACACATGTTATTTCTTCTACTACTCCAAAAAGACAGAGTCCACTGGTCTGCGACCCAGGAGAGTGCAAGCTAGAACATGTCAGAACACGCTTGAGTGACCCACCACCATGTTGCTACGCGGTGGGCATTCCAGGAATTAAATTGTCACACCTCACACATCAAATAAAAACAAAAAAAAATTACAACTATTGTTTTATAACGATATAAACATAGTGTGTATATAGAAATATATATATAATAACATTAAAGCTAAAACTTTTTCTTTTAAGTGATTGGCTTTCATTCGAAGAAGGCACCGTGATACAGATTTTGACAGATTGACCAAAGAACAACGTAGGCTGCAGTATTTACATTCTCCACAAGATGGTGAGTTCACTTATGAGCCTGGAACGCAAAGAAGGAAGTGATGTAATGTACAGACAGGAAGTGATGTAGGGTACAGACAGGAAGTGATGTAAGCTACAGACAGGAAGTGATGAGATGTAGGGGATAAGGACAGGAAGTTGCAGATGAGAGGTGACATATTCAGGCTAGGAGACATTATAGGATCACGAAGCCAATAAGGTGATGTATTTTTTATTTTTTTATTTATTCCTCTATCACAGCAGCCCCTCTCCTCCAGTTTGAAGGTTTCCTCCAACTTTTCCCTCCATAGGACGCTGCTCATAGCACTGGGCTCCTGGTAGTCTCTTCAGCAATTGCTGCCTTGATCATAGCAATGGTCAAGGCAGCAGCAGCTCCTAGTAATGTGCCCAGTCTTTAACCACACTCCCTGAGACAAACACACAGGTACCCCTGCAGCATATGGGGGGTCACTACTCCACATCCCTGGCCACCAGCTCTCTTCCTGGGTCACGACGACTCTTTTTGAACCCCACGAGGGTCTTCTACCGGTTTCTTCATGATGGGTCGGGCTTACTACCCTGTTTTCCCGAAAATAAGACCTAGCGTGATTGTCGGTGATGGCTGCAATATAAGCCCTACCTCCTGAATAAGCCCTACCATGTTTCCCCGAAAATAAGCCCTACCCTGAAAACAAGGACTTTAACTGGGGCTTATTTGGGGGGTAGAGCTTATATTGCAGCCATCACCGACAATCACGCTAGGTCTTATTTTCGGGAAAACAGGGTAGTAAGCCCGACCCATCATGAAGAAACCGGTAGAAGACCCTCGTGGGGTTCAAAAAGAGTCGTCGTGACCCAGGAAGAGAGCTGGTGGCCAGGGATGTGGAGTCACGCTAGGTCTTATTTTCGGGGAAACAGGGTATGACCAGAAGCCAGCCAGCCTGGCCCAGGCAGCCAATCAGAAGTCCTCTCGCCGTAAAGCTACTAGGGGTGGGTCTTCTTCAGATGTAGCAACAGCCAACAGAACAATCATACTTCCTCTCTCCCTGCAGCTGTCTGGAGGGAAAAGAAAAAACATGTCCTTGATGCCGTTTGTAACCAGCACTGCTGGGCAAGATTTGAAGA
The DNA here is from genome assembly GCA_037952835.1 of Lithobates septentrionalis. Lineage (NCBI taxonomy): Eukaryota > Metazoa > Chordata > Amphibia > Anura > Ranidae > Lithobates > Lithobates septentrionalis. The sequence goes on from JBBDGP010001525.1 coordinate 342,345, forward strand.
GCTGTGCTCAGTGCTACACAGATGTCCCCAGACCTATTTTGGTGGAGTTGGCTGTCAGGGTAACATCAATGTGCCCAGAACAAGCAGTGTCCAGTGACACTTATAGGACGGGGCTCACAATATAGACATTCCCGGCCACTGTGCACACAGAACAACGTCATGTCTACATATCCTCCATCATACATGGTCAGTGCTATTTACTAAACGTATTCTCTCCAATCTAATATTTACCAGGTAATACTTCCCTTGAAAGCCCAACTTGAGATTTGAATTTCACTCCCATCCTGTTCTTGTTGTTGGTCAGCCGGACAGAAAGTGGACACAAGGACATCATGATGGAGAATCAGCCGCCCCTCACATCACCGGGTAAGAGGAGACTTTATTGTAAAGGAGAGAGCAGTATGGAGGGTCCACCTAGATCCCCCATCATCTGATAAACACATAGAAACAATGTATTCAGTCAGTGCGTGTGTTTCCTACAGATGGATCCAGTAATGGGAACCCACCAGAGAGATGTCCCCGTCCTCTGTATTCCCGGGATTTCACACAGGAAGGTCACACCATCCCTCACCATCATCAGGTAGGTGGTGGGACTGGGCTCGAATTTTAAAAATGTATTCTAAACTTTGAGATAAAAGTCTTCTATATAATCTCCTGTTCTTTTTTTTTTTACAACTCTCTACTATCATTTTTGGGATTTAGAGCGAAGAACTGAAAGACATCAAAGTCAAAATTAAAGTGGAAGAGCACTTGGATGTTAGTGGAGATCAGCAGCCTATGGGTGATCCTCTGAGTTCTCGAAATTCTACACAGGAAAGTCACAGCATCCCTCATCATGTTCAGGTAGAAAGGACTGGACAATAGAACTAAAAAAAATTCTAAACCATGAGATAACATTCTTATATTTAAAATTGTATTATTGGCAGTTCATTTGACCAGATAATTTATTTTATTATTTTTCTGGTTCAGGATGAAGAAATAAAAGTCATTAAAGTTGAGGTTAAAGAGGAAGAAGAAGAGATGTTGGTGAGTGGAGATCAGCAGTCTATGGAGGAGGGGGAGATGACTATGAAAAGTAAACAGGAGGAATCTTCTCTATACATTGGCACAAGTAAGTCCTAAACAATAAATGCAGAAAAAAATCACATTTTCATTTTTCTTTGAGTAAAAATATGTATTTAAATATATTCTTCCATTTTTAATATTATGTCATGTTCCCAACAAATGAGGAGGAGATACTGTACACCATATGAAAGGTCCATCTCCATTCCTCAATATAACGTCATGTTCCCAACAAATGAGGGGGAGATACTATACACCATATGAAAGGTCCCTCTCCATTCCTCAATATAACGTCATGTCCCAACAAATGAGGAGGAGATACTGTACACCATATGAAAGGTCCATCTCCATTCCTCAATATAATGTCATGTTCCCAACAAATGAGGAGGAGATACTGTACACCATATGAAAGGTCCATCTCCATTCCTCAATATAACGTCATGTTCCCAACAAATGAGGAGGAGATACTGTACACCATATGAAAGGTCCATCTCCATTCCTCAATAGAATGTCATGGTCCCAATAAATGAGGTGGAAGAAGGTCCATCCCCATTCTCACAGTAACAATGTCATCAATGCAAACACTGTTACCTAGTGTGTTTATTGTGTTTTCTATTGTTTATCTGGTTATGATTGCACCCAATTCCATACCAGAGCTCTGAGATACTGTAGAGTGTTAGACCAACATACTGTATATGACTTCTGAATGAAAGACATGAAGAATTCTTATAACATTTACAAATTTATTTCCAACAGGTGGACACTATGTCCTGAATAAATTATCTTCAGAATATAAAGCAGAAGAAAATCCCACCAAACAACGTTCTCCAGGAGTAAATCCCAACACACAAATACATAATCAATTGGGAAGACCAATGGTTCCCTGTAATCCTGAGGAATCTTCTGATAATCCACATACTATTACTGGTGAAACAAATCGGGGATCTCACAGTACAGATCCATCAACAGGTCCATCTCATCTCAAGGGATCTTCTTTAAACCATGAAGGATCCCACACAGGAGAACATTCCTCGTCATCTGCAGTGTCAGGAAAATCTTTTAAAGAAACAAAAGAGCTGCTTATACACCATAAAAAACAAAAGAATGTGCGTCTTTTCTCATGTGTAGAGTGCGGGAAATGTTTTAATCAGAAAGGAAACTTTCTTAATCACCAGAAAATTCACACAGGTGAGCGCCCTTTCTCGTGTTCAGAGTGCGGGAAATCTTTCATTCAGAAAGGAAGCCTTCTTATACACCAGAGAATTCACACAGGTGAACGTCCTTTCTCATGTCCAGAGTGCGACAAATGTTTTAGTTTGAAGGCACAACTTGTTTTACACCTGAAATTTCACGGGGACGAGCGTCCTTTCTCATGTGAAGAATGCGGGAAATGTTTCAAAGAAAAAGGAGGCCTTCGTAAACACCAGAAAACTCACACGGGTAACCGCCCGTTTACGTGTTCAGACTGTGGGAAATGTTTCCTTCAGAAAGCAAGCCTAGTTTTACATCAGAAAACTCACACCGGTGAGCGTCCTTATTCATGCTCAGAGTGTGGGAAAAGTTACATTCGGAAAGAAGGACTTATTATTCATCAGAGAATACACACCGGTGAGCGTCCTTATTCCTGCTCAGATTGTGGGAAATGCTTCAAGGAGAAAGGATGCCTTGTTCAACACCAGAGAAGTCACACGGGCGAGCGTCCTTATTCGTGTTCAGAGTGCGAGAAATCTTTCCTTCTTCAGAAAAGCCTTATTATTCACCAGAGGGTTCACACGGGGGAGCGTCCTTTTTCATGTACAGAGTGCGGGAAATGTTTCTCTCAGAAACATATACTTGTGGAACACCAGAGACTTCACACGGGCGAGCGTCCTTATTCGTGTTCGGAGTGCGGGAAAGGCTTCACTCATAAAAGTGCACTTTCTGCACACCAGAAAATTCACACGGGAGAGCGTCCTTTTTCATGTTCGGGGTGCTGGAAATCTTTCTCTCAAAAACATATTCTTGCTGAACACCTGAGAGTTAACACAGGGGAGAGTCCTTTTTTATGTTCGGTGTGTGGGAAAGCTTTCGCTCAAAAATGTGCACTTGCTGTACACTGGAGAGTTCACCAGGACTAACGGCTTTTATATTGAGATGGCTATATGGGGAGTGTGCTTTCTGCACACCAGAAAGTTCACACAGGGGAGAGTCCTTTTTCATGTTCGGAGTGCAGGAAATCTTTTTCTCAGAAACATACTTGCTGAACACCTAAGAGTTAACACAGTTGAGAGTCCTTTTTCATGTTCGGGGTGTGAGAAAGCTTTCTCAGAAACGTATACTTGCTGAACACCTGAGAGTTAATACAGGGGAGAGTCCTTTTTCATGTTCAGAGTGCCAGAATCTTTCTCTCAGAAACATACTTGCTGAACACCTGAGAGGTAACACAGGGGAGAGTACTTTTTCATGTTCAGTGTAGGGGAAAGCTTTCTCTCAGAAACATATACTTGCTAAACACCTGATAGTCAACACATGGGAGAGTCCTTTTTCATGTTCGGAGTGCAGGAAATCTTTCTCCCAGAAACATATACTTGATGAACGTCTGAGATTTAACACAGGGGAGATTTTTGTTTATGTTTTTGGTGTGTGGGAAAGCTATCACTCAAAAATGTGCATTTGCTGAACACTGGAGAGTTCACCAGGACTAACTGCTTTTATATTGAGATGGATATATGGGGAGTGCACTTTTTGTTCACCAGAAAGTTCACACAGGGAAGTGCTGGAATTTTTCTCTCAGAAACATATACGGTACTTGCTGAACGCCCGAGAGTTAACACCGACGAGAGTCTTTTTTCATGCTCGGGTGTGGGAAAGCTTTCTCAGAAACATGTACTTGCTGAACACCTGAGAGTTAACACAGGGGTGAATCTTTTTTCATGTTCAGAGTGCGCAAAATCTTTCTCTCAGAAACATATACTTCCTGAACACCTCAGAGTTAACACAAGGGAGAGTCCTTTTTCATGTTCGGAGTGCTGGAAATCTTTCTTTCAGAAACATATACTTTCTGAACACCTGAGAGTTAACACAGGGGAGAGTCCTTTTTCATGTTCGGGGTGCGTAAAATCTTTCTCTCAGAAACATATACTTGCTGAACACCTAAGAGTTAACACAGGGGAGAGTCCTTTTTCATGTTCGGTGTGTAGAAACTCTTTCTGTCAGAAACTTATACTTGCTGAACACCTGATAGTTAACACAGGGGAGAGTCCTTTTTCATGTTTAGTGGATGGGAAAGCTTTCGCTCAAAAATGTGAGCTTGCTGAACACTGGAGAGTTCACCAGGACTATTGGCCTTTATATTGAGATGGATATATGGGGAGTGCGCGTTCTGCACACCAGAAAGTTCACACAGGGGAGTGTGCTTTTTCATGTTCGGAGTGCAGGAAATCTTTCTCTCAGAAACATATAATTTTTTTTGTTTAACAGTTTATTTTTCATAAAACAAAAGAAGCAAAATAACATAATTCCAAAACATAAAAAAAGTACAGATCGTTGACTTATAACCCTAGCAAGTGCCAGAGTCTATGACTACAACTCATGTAGAGCAGTATCATACACAACGTGTAGAAACATTCATTGAGGAAAACTAAGTATCTTAGCACATTACTCTACATTCAAAATGTAGATTAACCAAATCAGGAGCTCCATCTTATTTGTTGAAAACTTAGTGATTATAAAAAACGAGGGGATAGGCACCAAATCTAGGGAGAAGAAGGGGAAAGGGAAAGGGTAGGAAGGGGGGGGGAGGCCACACCCGGCATTTACAAAGATAGTCCTTCTCGCCTTAACCCATTCCCCCAATATTTTATTAAACTTTTTTGGACAGTTCTGACCCATACATGTTATTTTTTAAAGGGGCAACACCTGGTTCACCAACTCTCTCCACTGCCTAACCGTAGGGGACCCGTTGTTGCACAAAAGCACCCAGCTCCTCCACCATCCCCTGCCAATAGGGCTGGAGGGCAGAACAGGTCCAGACCATATGTATAAATGTGCCCACCTCCATTCCACACCTAGAGAAGGATTGATCAACCCCAGGATATATACTGGATAACTAAATTCCTGTTTTAACTGGTAAAAAGTCAGTAGAGAAAAGTCCTTAAATACTTGATTGAGGATAGTGATACCAAATCTAGCCCAGACTACAGGAACCTGAACAGACCTCAAGTGTGGGAGAGATGGGTTACCCTATAGCTGAGTGAAGGTGCGAATAGCTATTGGGTTCCCCCATATAATTGGTCACCTGTTGCAAAACTCTAACTGTGCGTAGACATTGGAGTCATTATGCCGGGGTTAGACTTGGGACCACGAAAGACCACATTACACAGCTCAACGTAGGAACCCAACAGCGCCTGCTTCAGAATTAACCACCCTCAGTTGACCAAACCACCATCTAACAGTTACTAGAACCCCGCTGCCCAGTAATAGTATTTAAAGTTGAGAGGGGCCAATCCACCTTGAGACATAGGGAGCTGCAAGGTAGACCTCGCCAATCAAGGGACCCTGCCCGCCCATATAAATTAAGGTAGGAGTTGGTCTATTTTATCAAAGAAGACCTTAGGATTAAAAACCGGGGTGTTTCTAAACACACAAAGGAATTTTGGTAAAAAAGGTAATCTTGATCAAATTCTCTCGACCAACCTGGGTCAGCAGAAGAGACTTTTTTTATATAATACATCTGTGGGCAAGCTGGGTCACCACTGGCAGAAGACTTATAGCCAAAAATGTGAGATCACTGATCAGAAAACATATATTGCTGAACACCTGAGCATTAACACAGGGGAGAGTCCTTTTTCATGTTCGGTGGGTGGGAAAGCTTTTGTTCAAAATGTGCATTTGCTAAATATTGGAAATTTCACCAGGACCAACACCTTTTATAGTGAGATAGATATATGGGGAGTGTGGAGAAAATAACCACCGAAGAACCTCACGTGTGTCCTTCCTTATATTTAGAATGTCAAATGTTTTGGTTACAGAAGATCCCATATTGCACCCCAGAATTTTCACAAAGGCTAATGATATTTTTATGTTGAAATTGGCTTATTTGGGGCGTGGCAATTGTTGTATATTGGGATTTGTTGGGTGTGATGTGATAGTTACATGTGTATAGGAAGTACTGTATGTCATTGTTCTTTTTGTTTTACTGATAAAGTTGACTTTTCATTGGACCAGCCCGCGTGTAATTATTATTAAATTAGAGTTTAATTTTACTTCAGCTGTGCAAGATTTAGTTTAGATGTGTCCAATAGCAGCCGGTCACATGTAAACTCAGAGATGCCGGTAACCGGCGCTCCTTGCCTCACACTGACAGAGTGTGTGGCGAGGAGAGCCGATCAGCGGCATCTCCATGCAGGGGGAGATCTAGGAATGTAATCAGGGCACTGATCATCAGAGCCCTGATTACAATATAGTGTCACCAATCAGTGCCCACCATTGCCCAGCAATCAGTGCCCACCAGTGGCAGCAATCAGTGCCCATTAGCAATGCCAGTCAGTGCTGGCTATCAGTGCCACCTATCAGTGCTGCCCATCAATGCCCATCACTATTGTTGATCAATGCCCATCAGTGTTGTCCATCAGTGCCACCCATCAACGCCTATCAGTGCCCACTGGTGCCGCCTATCAGTGCCCACCAGTGCCGCCTATTAGTGCCCACCAGTGCTGCCTATTAGTGCCCATTGGTGCCACCTAACAATGCCCATCAGTGCCGCCTATCAGTGCTCATCAGTGCCACCTATCAGTGCCCATAAGTGCGGCATATTAGTGCCTCCTTATCAGTGCCACCTAATCAGTGCCCATAAGTGCCACCTCATCAATGGCCACCAGTTAAGCCTATCAGTGCACATCAGTGCCGACTCATCAGTGCACATCAGTGAAGGCGAAAAATTACTTAGTTACAAAATTTACAGACAGAAAATAAGTAAAAAATATTTTTTTTCCCAAAGTTTTGGTCTTTTTTTAAAATAAAAAACCCAGCAGTGATTAAATACAACCAAAAGAAAGCTCTATTTGTGTGAAGAAAATGATAAAAAATATGTTTGGGTACAATGTAGCATGGCCACACAATTGTCATTCAAAGTGCGACAGCGCTGAAAGCTGAAAAATGGCCTGGGCAGGATGGGGGTGTAAGTGCCCGGTAGGCAAGTGGTTAAAGGAGAAGTACAGCCAAACTTGTTTGGCTGGAATTCTCTTATGGATCACAGGAGTGCAGTTCGTTCTGCACTCCTGTGACCCGTTTTCAGCAGAGAGCAGGGCTGAAATCCACCTTCTGCTGACTTCATGGATGTCGGTCCAGGCACTGCGTTATCCTGACCACGGAGTCGGGATCCACCAGGTGCCTGGACCGACACCCGGCTCAGCCTCTCAGCGAGCCACTGAGAGCCTGAGCCAGCCGCTCCCTCCACAGCCCACCACTGCAGTGAGTGAGGAAGGGGCAGAGCAGAGAGCCGCTGACTGACAGTGTGCTGCTCGGGGAGCTCTCAGGATCGAGTGATCAGTGGTGTTCGATCGCTCGGTTCTCAGTGTAGAGGCGCTGGGGGACACCCACCGAGGTAAGTATGATTCCTAAAAAAGAAGCTTTACTTCTCTTTTAAGTGTTTATTAAAATACTGGAGCTGCAACATACAGTCTTCCATTAAAACATTAAGCAAAAAATACAAATAAAATAAAAAAACCTTCAAAAAAAACAAATGTTTTCTACAATTGTATGTAATAATTAACTCTTTACTTTGAGGTCCTAAATATGCAAAAAAATGAAGGAATGCATCACGATGCAGATGTACAAAAGAATGACGTAGGCTGCAGTATTTACATTCTCCACAAGATGGTGATCTCACTTATGAGCGTGGAACGCAAAGAAGGAAGTGATGTCATTGGCAGACAGGAAGTTCCAGGTGAGAGGGGACTGACTAGGAAATAACTTGGAGATATTACTGGATCCTGAGGTACATGAGGTAATATGAGGCTGTTTTGGTTTATAGCCACAATACATCCTAAATATAGAGCCATTTATCCAACTGTCCATCCAGAGCCTCTGGGTTATAGACCAGATACATCCTAAATATAGAACCATTTATCCAACTGTCCATTCGGAGCCTCTGGGTTATAGACCAGATAGATCCTAAATATAGAGCCATTTATCCAACTGTCCATCCAGAGCCTCTGGTTTATAGATCAGATACATCCTAAATATAGAACCATTTATCCAACTGTCCATTCGGAGCCTCTGGGTTATAGACCAGATAGATCCTAAATATAGAGCCATTTATCCAACTGGCCATCCAGAGCCTCTGGTTTATAGATCAGATACATCCTAAATATAGAACCATTTATCCAACTGTCCATCCAGAGCCTCTGGTTTATAGACCAGATACATCCTAAATATAGTGCCATTTATCCAACCGCCCATCCAGAGCCTCTGGTTTATAGACCAGATACATCCTAAATATAGTGCCATTTATCCAACCGCCCATCCAGAGCCTCTGGTTTATAGACCAGATAGATCCTAAATATAGAGCCATTTATGCAACTGTTTGCCATGTTTGATATTTAGGATGAAGAAATGAAAGATACCAAAGTTAAGGTTAAAGAGGAAGAAAAAGAGATGTTGGTGGTTGGAGCTCAGCAGTCTGTGGAGGAAGATTACCCCATCCCTCACCATGATCAGGTAGATGGGACTGAGTGTGTAGACTATTCTAAACTGATATGACATTCTTCTAAATAATCTTTTTTTTTTTTTTTACAAATCTCTACTACCATATTTGGATTTTAGGATGAAGAACAAAAATACATCAAAGTTGAAATTAAAGAGGAAGAACAGATGTTTGTTGGAGATCAGCAGCCTATAGGTGTTCCTCTGTATTCCCAGAATTTGACACAGGACGATCACAGCACCCCTCACCATCATCAGGTAGATGGGACTAAGCTAAAGAGCTCAAAAATCATTCTAAACCATGAGATAGCATCCATATTTATATATTAATTATTGACTTCCATTTTTCCAAATATGTTAAAATTTTGGGGTTTAGGGTGAAGAACTGAAAAACATCAAAGTTGAGGTTAAAAAAGAAGAGATGTTGGTGAGTGGAGATCAGCAGTCTATGGAAGAGGGAGAGATGGTTATGAAAAGTAAACAGGAGGAATCTTCTCTACATATGGACACAAGTAAGTAATAAAAACTAAATGAAGAATCAGTTCACATTTTCAGTTTCTGCTATGAGTATAAAATATGTATTTAAATTACAAGAAGGTTATAATGTAAACCATGTGGAAGGGCTATCTTCATTTCTCAATATAACGTAATTTTGCCAACAAATGAGGAGGAGATACTGTACACCATATGAAATGTCCATCTACATTCCTCAATATAACGTCATGTTCCCAACAAATGAGGAGGAGATACTGTACACCATATGAAATGTCCATCTCCATTCCTCAATATAACGTCATGTTCCCAACAAATGAGGAGGAGATACTCTACACCATATGAAAGGTCCATCTCCATTCCTCAATATAACGTCATGTTCCCAACAAATGAGGAGGAGATACTGTACACCATATGAAAGGTCCATCTTCATTCCTCAATATAATGTCATGTTCCCAACAAATGAGGTGGAGATACTGTACACCATATGAAAGGTCCATCTCCATTCCTCAATATAACGTCATGTTCCCAACAAATGAGGTGGAAATGCTGTACACCATATGAAAGGTCCATCTCCATTCCTTAATATAACGTCATGTTCCCAACAAATGAGGAGGAGATACTGTACACCATATGAAAGGTCCATCTCCATTCCTTAATATAACGTCATGTTCCCAACAAATGAGGAGGAGATACTGTACACCATATGAAAGGTCCATCTCCATTCCTCAATATAACGTCATGTTCCCAACAAATGAGGAGGAGATACTGTACACCATATGAAAGGTCCATCTCCATTCCTCAATATAATGTCATGTTCCCAACAAATGAGGAGGAGATACTGTACACCATATGAAAGGTCCATCTCCATTCCTCAATATAATGTCATGTTCCCAACAAATGAGGAGGAGATACTGTACACCATATGAAAGGTCCATCTCCATTCCTTAATATAACGTCATGTTCCCAACAAATGAGGTGGAAATGCTGTACACCATATGAAAAGTCCATCTCCATTCTTCAGTACATTGTGAATTACTCTAACAAAATTGATTTCCAACAGGTGGACACTATGTCCTGAATAATGTATCTTCAGAATATAAAGCAGAAGAAAATGCCACCACACAACGTTCTCCAGGAGTAAATACCAATAAACAAATAATACATCATAGAACTTACCATTTGGAGAGACCAATGGATCCCTCTTATCTTGAGGAATCTTCTGATGATCCACATACTATTACTGCTGAAACAAATCTGGGATCTCACAGTACAGATCCATCAACAGATCCATCTCATCTCAGGGTATCTTGTTTAAGCCATGAAACATCTCACACAGGAGAACATTCCTCGTCATCTACAGTGCCTGAGAAACCTTTTGAAAAAATCAAAGTGCCTCTTATACACCAGAATACCCATAAGAGTATGCATGCTTTCTCGTGTTCAGAATGCGGGAAAAGTTTCAAACAGAAAGGAAGCTTTCTTTATCACCAGAGAAGTCACACAGGCGAGCGTCCTTTCTCATGTTCAGAGTGCGGGAAATGTTTCATTCAGAAAGGAAGCCTTCAAAGACACCAGCGAGTTCACACGGGTGAACGTCCTTATGCATGCCCAGAGTGCGGGAAATGTTTCAGTTTAAAAGAACATCTTCTTTCACACCTGACTATTCACAGGGATGAGCGTCCTTTCTCGTGCGCAGAGTGCGGGAAATGTTTCAAAGAAAAGGATCGCCTTCGTAAACACCAAAGGATTCACACGGGTAACCGCCCGTTTTCATGTTCTGAATGCGGGAAATGTTTCTTTTTGAAATCAAAACTTATTTTTCATCACAAAATTCACACTGGTGAGCGTCCTTTTTCATGTTCAGATTGCGGGAAACGTTACATTCGGAAAGAGGATCTTGTTTTTCACCATAGAATTCACACGGATGAGTGTCCTTATGCATGTCCGGAGTGTGGGAAATGTTTCAAGTACAAACGATACCTTGCTCAACACCAGAGAATTCACACAGGTGAGCTTCCTTATTCATGCTCAGTTTGCGGAAAAACCTTCACTGGAAAACGTTCACTTGCTGGACATAAGAGAATTCACATGGGTGAACGTCCTTATTCATGTTCAGAGTGCGGGAAAGGGTTCACTAGAAAACATGCTCTTGCTGTACACCAGAGAACTCACATGGACTAACAATCTTTATGTTGAGACAGATGTATGGGGAGTGTAGCAAAAATGAGTGGAATGGTTAAGCTTCCTCCCACCAACTCTCTTCTGGCTTTGCTCAGTCTTTATATCAGGCTTTCTTCAGTAGGTCCCCCAGCTAGGCCTAGCTGGGACATCAAAGGCTCCTCAAGCTTCCTCTCTGTTTCTCTACGCCCCAGGGGCAGTTCCCCCAGCCCAGGGGTCTCCTCCTGAAGGACTGGACACAGGAACTTCTGCACTGCTACACAGGCCTCAGAATATTTATTGGCCCCTCTCCACCTTCTGGGCACACCTCCCCAGGGTTTGGTTGTAGTCCAGTAAGTATTCAGACTGCCTGTTCTGCTCTATTTCCCGCTATACTTCTGGAAGTCTCAGAGTAGCAGAACAGCAGCTGGTGAGACACTGAACAGCCCTAAGTAATCAACTTCTGCTCCACTCTTTACAGAAGAGCTAACTAAACCAGGAGGGTGCTACATGCAATTATTATTAGATTTTTTTTATTTTCTTTTATGCATCCTTTATTTTTTAAAGAATAAAATGTAATCAAACATTTGCTCAAATATACAGGCGCATCTCATAAAATTAGAATATCATCAATAAGTTAATTTATTTCAGGAATTCAATTCAAAAAGTGAAACTCGTATTTTATATAGATGCTTTACACACAGAGTGATGTATTTCAAGCATTTCTTTGTTTTAATTTTGATGAAGTATGCACTCAATACTTGGTCGGGGCTCCTATTGCATGAATTACTGCATCAGTGTGGCGTGGCATGGAGGTGATCAGCCTGTGGCACTGCTGAGGTGTTATGGAAGCCCAGGTTGCTTTGATTATCCAGTCAGCGGCCTTCAGCTTGTCCAAAGTCAGCGCAGCGGCCTTCAGCTTGTCTGCATTGTTGGGTCTGGTGTCTCTCATCTTCCTCTTGACAATACTCCACAGATTCTCTATGGGGTTTAAGTCAAGCGAGTTTGATAGCCAATCAAGCACAGTCATACCATGATCATTAAACCAAGTATTGGTACTTTTGGCAGTGTGGACAGGTGCCAAGTCCTGCTGGAAAATGAAATCAGCATCTCCATAAAGCTGGTCAGCAGAGGGAAGTATGAAGTGCTCTAGAATTTCCTGGTGGAGTCTCTGCGCTGACTTTGGATTTGATAAAACACAGTGGACCAACACCAGCAGATGACGCGGCTTCCCAAATCATCGCTGATTGTGGAAACTTCACACCGGACCGCATGCAACTTGGATTCTGTGCCCCTCCACTCTTCCTCCAGACTCGGGGGACCTCGATTTCCAAAAGAAATGCAAATATTTCTACAGTCAGTGATGATTTGGGGAGCCATGTCATCTGCTGGTGTCGGTCCACTGTGTTTTATCAAATCCAAAGTCAGCGTAGACCTTCTACCAGGAAATTCTAGAGCACTTGATGCTTCCCTCTGCTGACCAGCTTTATGGAGATGCTGATTTCATTTTCCAGCAGGACTTGGCACCTGCCCACACTGCCAAAAGTATCAATACCTGGTTTAATGATCTTGGTATCACTGTGCTTGATTGGCCAGAAAACTCACCTGACTTAAACCCCATAGAGAATGTGTGGGATATTGTCAAGAGGAGGATGAGAGACACCAGACCCAACAATGCAGAGGAGCTGAAGGCCGCTATCAAAGCAACCTGGGCTTCCATAGCACCTCAGCTGTGCTACAGACTGATCGCCTCCGTGCCACGCCAGTAATTAATGCAAAGGGCGCCCCATTTATGTAAACTGACATATTCTGCTTGAGAGTTTGTACTTTGCTGCATTATAAAATGTTTGCTTTTGGGTTTATTAACTGCTTTAGGAGGCTTGTCCAATGTACCTCCGCTCTTCCCACCACATCTAAATATGCGCTTTACTTATATGTTGATGGTTTTTGCATATACTGGATTTCCTGTTGGTTTTTATAATTCTGTATAACATGTGAAATGCTGTGAATGCTTTGGACTGGTATGGTCAGTGCTTTTTCTTTTTTGTATGAGTTTTTCAATAAAGTTTTTGCTGATTCAAAAATAACAAAAAAAACAAACAAACATGGCCATGTTATAAGGTTGAGAATTAGGTTGGGACACATTATATCTACTAAGGAGAATATGTGTGAGATCCATATCATATTTGGTGTCTATCAAATCTTAAAGGGGTTGTAAAGGCAGCAGGTTTTTTATGCATTAAGATAAAAAGCCTTCTATGTGCAGCAGCCCCCCTAATACTTACCTGAGGACCCTCTCTGTCCAGCGATGTCCACAAATGTCTAGGCCGTTCAAGATTCTCCTTCCTGATTGGCTGAGACACAGCAGCAGCGCCATTGGCTCCTGCTGCTGTCAATCAAAGTCAGCTAGCCAATCAGGGGAGAGAGGGGGCAGAGGCAGGTTGAGGCTCCGTGTCTGAATAGACATAGAGAGCTGTGACTCGGCTCAGGTGCCCCTATAGCAAGCTGCTTGCTGTGGGGGCTCTGAACAGGAGGGAGGGGCCAGGAACACAGAAGAGGGAGCCAAGAAGAGGAGGATCCTGGCTTCTCTGTGCAATTCTACTGCAACAGAGCAGGTAAGTTTGACATGTTTATTATTTTTATAGGATAAAAAACAAGACTTTACAATTACTTTAATTTCCTAGCAGTAGCTCTTGTCACCATCAAATCTTTGAAGGAGTGCAAAGGGTCATTTTTGAGAGCCAGTGACCCTGATACCAGATTGGATTTCCTTTGCACGGAACAAAGACCAGATTGATTTTTGTGTTTTTTTTTTCTACTTGTGAGCTTGTTTTTTTTACTGTTCTGAATTGTCTGTTTTGTAAAATAACTTCTGTAAATATTTTCTTGCACCTTCAACTTTTATTTAAATTAAAAAGATATTTAAAAATCATTAAGCTGAATCACGAAATGCTCTAAATAAGAAATTAAAGAGTAGTTGCCTATCATGTACCTGGTGGAGACTAGAACATTGTTTGGGCTTCTCTTGTACCTCCTGCCCAAATCCTGCAGGCAGAGACAAAGAGTGTGAATGCATGGAGTGCCATGGTAACCGGCTGACGGAATCCACACTGCAGGCAGCCGGTACAATACAAGTTCCAACGAACGGTTATCCCACTCTGGCTCATTTAATGAACCTGGATCATGGTAACACAATATGTACACAACCTATTTAGGCTCTGGGTCTGGCTTCCATGAAAAAACATGTTATTGTACCTTTGGGGGTCATAGGTGCTGCCTGAACACAAAAGTCATTCCACCTGAATCCATACACTTGTAAAATACTGGCAACTCTCAAATCCCTGATGAAGGTATCAGAATACCGGAAACGCGTCGGGTATTGGGGTACATCACCCCTAGGAGAGTACATCTAATATCATATTTGTATAATTCCTGTTCTGATCTTGTATCAATTTTGTATGGAATGTACTTTCTTCTTTTTTGTATGTTATAGACGTTTTTACGTCCGTTTTTAAGTACGTCAATAAAATATAAATTTTTTATTTCAAGAGTTGGTGGTCTATTAAAGTCCCAATTTAAGGGGGATACTCTTTTCTATGGTCTAATACGTCAGGGATGGGACCACCATACTCTACACTTGTCATGATGGAAGCCTCCTTTCTATGAATCCACACTGCAGGTCGGTAGAACGGGAAGCCACAGTTCTCTAGAAAGGACGCAAAAACAGAATGGTACCAGAGCAAGTATCTGTAGAAGAAAACAGGGAGCAGGCCAAAGTCAGTAACAGCTGGGCAGCATGAGACAAAGTTAGCAGGTAGAGCAATTAAAGGAAGTAGACCAAGGTCAATAACAGCCAAGCAGAATTACACCAAGTCAGCAGGTAAGCAAGTACAGGAAGCAGGCCAAGGCTAGTAACAGTCAGGCAGCATGAGACAGAGTCAGCAGATAGAACAAGTGTAGGAAGTAGTTCAAGGTTGGTAACAGCTGGGCAACATGAGAATGAGTCAGCAAGTACAGCAAATCCAGCCAAGGTCAGTAACAGCCAGGCAGCCTGAGACCGAGTCTGTAGGTAGAGAAAGTCCAGGAAGTAGGCCATGGTCAGTAACAGCCGGGCAGCATGAGACTGAGTCAGCAGGTAAAGCAAGTCCAGGAAGTAGCCTAAGGTAAGGTAGGTAACAGCCGGGCAGCGTGAGACTGATTCAAAAGATAGAGCAAGTGCAGCCGGGCAGCATGAGACTGAGTCAGCAGGTAAAGCAAGTCCAGGAAGTAGGCCAAGGTTGGTAACAGCTGGGCAGTGGGAGACCGAGTCAGCAGGTAGAGGGAGTCCAGGAAGTAGGCCAAAGTTGGTAACAGCCAGGCAGCATGAGACTGAGTCAGCAGATAGAGCAAGTCCAGAGGGTAGGCCAAGGTCGGTAACAGCCAGGCAGCATGGGACCGGGTCTGCAGGTAGAGCAAGTCCAGAAATTAGGCCAAGGTTGGTAACAACTGAGTAGCATGAGACGGAGACAGAAGGTAGAGTAATTCCAGGAAGTAGGCCAAGGTCAGTAACAGCTGGGCAGCATGAGACCGAGTCAACAGGTAGAGCAAGTCTAGGAAGTAGGCCAAGGTTGGTAACAGCCGAGTAGCATGAGACCAAGACAGCAGGTAGAGCAAGTCCAGGAAGTAGGCCTAGGTCGGTAACAGCTGGGCAGCATGAGACTGAGTCAGCAGCTAGAGTAAGTCCAGAAAGTAGGCCAAGGTTGGTAACAACTGAGTAGCATGAGACGGAGACAGCAGGTAGAGTAAGTCCAGGAAGTAGGCCAAGGTCAGTAACAGCTGGGCAGCATGAGACCGAGTCAACAGGTAGAGCAAGTCTAGGAAGTAGGCCAAGGTTGGTAACAGCCGAGTAGCATGAGACCAAGACAGCAGGTAGAGCAAGTCCAGGAAGTAGGCCTAGGTCGGTAACAGCCGGGCAGCATGAGACTGAGTCAGCAGCTAGAGTAAGTCCAGAAAGTAGGCCAAGGTTGGTAACAACCGAGTAGCATGAGACGGAGACAGCAGGTAGAGTAAGTCCAGGAAGTAGGCCAAGGTCAGTAACAGCTGGGCAGCATGAGACCGAGTCAACAGGTAGAGCAAGTCCAGGGAGTAGGCCAAGGTTGGTAACAGCCGAGTAGCATGAGACCAAGACAGCAGGTAGAGCAGGTCCAAGAAGTAGGCCAAGGTCGGTAACAGCCGGGCAGCATGAGACTGAGTCAGCAGCTAGAGCAAGACCAGAAAGTAGGCCAAGGTCGGTAACAGCCAGACAGCATGAGACCGAATCAACAGGTAGAGCAAGTCCAGGAAGTAGGCCAAGGTTGGTAACAGCCTGGAGAAATTAAACCGAGTCAGCCGGTAGACCAAGTTCAGGAAGTAGAACAAGGTCGGTAACAGCCGGACAGCATGAGACCGAGTCAACAGGTAGAACAAGTCTAGGAAGTAGGCCAAGGTTAGTAACAGCCGAGTAGCATGAGACCAAGACAGCAGGTAGAGCAAGTCCAGGAAGTAGGCCAAGGTCGGTAACAGCCAAACAGCATGAGGCTGAGTCAGCAGGTAGATCAAGTCCAGAAAGTAGGCCAAGGTTAGTAACAGCCAGGCAGCATGAGGCTGAGTCAGCAGATAGAGCAAGTCCAGGAAGTAGGCCAAGGTTGGTAACAGCAGAGTAGCATGAGACCAAGCCATCAGGTAGAGCAAGTTCTGTAAGTAGACCAAGGTTGGTAACAGCCGGGCAACATAAGACCGAGTCAGCAGGTAGAGCAAGTACAGGAAAGTGGTATGGAATCAGGAAGCAAAGGCAGTTCAGTAATTAGGCCAAGGTGAAGGTAACCAGATGAGGCAGAAGCAAAGTCCAGGGGGGATGCCTGGTCATGCACTGGTAGGCAGATGCAACGGATGAGGCCTCAGGAATATGGGATCAAGCTGAAGACCATTCAGCAATTTCTGTTAGTGACACATTAGTTTAGGGTGCCCACGTGCATGCCAATTGCTACATGCATGTGTGGCGACCTGCCACAGTACATATAATATTTTAATTTTGCTTAGAAGTATGTGCTGTCAGGGCAGGGGTGAGTCTCTGGTTGTTAGGATGCCAGCGAGTGCCAAACAACACAAAACGTCAGCAAAAATGCATGTGCATGCCTTATTGGTGTAATTTCATTGACGTTTATTTTGTTCAAAATCACACTGCATCGCACCAACCATGTCCCTTCCCCAAAGTTGCATTGCAGTTGGATTGCATTGATGTGAACTGGCAGCACTGAAATCAAATTGATTTCCATTGTCACGTGATTCTAAGCAACCCAAGTCATATCTGAAATTGCACCGGTGGGAACTAGGTCTTAAATTGCACCAGACTCTTTGGAGTCTCCATCCAGTGTTTTCTAGTAGTATTGCAGGCTGTGATAGCTGTATCACAGTTTGTTTTATCTCATCAATTAAGCTCTTTCCTCATTCATCCTCCACCAAACAAGTTCCTCACCCGGGTTGGTGGAAGTGTGTACTTGACAGGGAAGAGGCAGAACAGGGAAGAGAGAAGAAGCCGTGGGATCTGACAGAGAATAGAGGAGGCCAAACTTACTTTGATCATGGACCATGGGGAGTAAAGGTAGACTGGGGCTGATCATGGTTATGGTGAAGTAAAAAACATGGTGGTGGCTCTTGGAGGACAATATAAACATTAAAACTAGAATTAATTTTATTTAATAATTGATTTTTGCTTTGCATTATAAAATATCCAATAAAACCGAAGAAAGCACAGAGATGCCAATTTTGAAGTAAACAAGAAAAAACTAAGCTGCAATACTTACATTCTCCACAAGATGGTGGTCTCACTTCTAAGTGTGGAACGCAAAGAAGGAAGTTATGTCTTGGACAGACAGGAAGTGATGTAGGGTAAAGACAGGAAGTTCCAGGTGAAAGGTGAGTTGTTAGGAAATAACTTGGAGACATGACTGGATTTCGAGATACATAAGGTAATCTCATGCTTTGCAGTTTATCTGACTGTATGCACCACATACATCCTAAATATAGAGCCATTTATCCAACTGTTCACCCGGAGCCTCTGGTTTATAGACCAGATACATCCCAAATATAGAACCATTTATCCAACTGTCCATCCAGAGCCTCTGGTTTATAGACCGGATACATGCTAAATATGGAGACATTTATCCAACTGTCCATCCAGAGCCTCTGGTTTATAGACCAGATACATCCTAAATATGGAGACATTTATCCAACTGTCCATCCAGAGCCTCTGGTTTATAGACCAGATACATCCTAAATATAGAACCATTTATCCAACTGTCCATCCAGAGTCAGTCCAGTGATACTAATAGGACAGGCTCCACAATATAGTCCTTTTCTGTGCCACATCCTGTTCTGTTTGACACTCATCTCCTGGACAGGAAGTGACATTATCCAGTAACAGACAAGGGATGTGTCTGGATGGTGACTGTATCATTGTGTGTGTCAGGTTCCTATAAGGTGTCAGGATGTCACTGTCTATTTCTCCATGGAGGAGTGGGAGTATTTAGAAGGACACAAGGACCTCTACAAGGATGTCATGATGGAGAATCAGCCGCCCCTCACATCACCGGGTGAGAGGAGACTTTATTGTAAAGGAGAGAGCAGTACGGAGGGTCCACCTAGATCCCCCATCATCTGATAAACACATAGAAACAATGTATTCAGTCAGTGTGTGTGTTTCCTACAGATGGATCCAGTAATGGGAACCCACCAGAGAGATGTCCCCGTCCTCTGTACTCCCGGGATTCCACGCAGGAAGATCACACCATCCCTCATCATCATCAGGTAGGTGGACCTGAGCTACTAGGACTCAAAATCAATTCTAAACTCTGTGATATGATATGACATTCTTCTATGTTTTTTTTTTTTTTTTTACGAATATGATCTACTATCTTTGGGGTTTAGGTTGAAGAACTGAAAGACCTCAAAGCTGAAATTAAAGTGGAAGATCAGATGTTTGCTAGTGGAGATCAGCAGTCTATGGAGGGCAGTTCTTTGTATTGCAGGGATTCAACACAGGATGGTGAAAGTATCCTTCACCATGCTAAGGTAATGGGGACTGGGCTATAGAGCAAAAAAATATTCCAAATTCTGTGATGACATTCTTGTATATAATCTTTTAATTTTGGCAGTTAGGTTTTCAAGACGTTTTATTTTATCATTTTGGGGTTTAGCATGAAGAACTAAAAGACATCAAAGTTGAGGTTAAAGTGGAGGAAGAAGAGATGTTGGTGAGTGGAGATCAGCAGTCTATGGAGGAGGGGGAGATGATTATGAAAAGTGAACAGGTGGAATCTTCACTGCATATGGACACAAGTAAGTAATAAACATGAAATGCAGAGAGAATTCACATTTTCATTTTATTTCTAAAAATAAAAAGTATGTATTTAGATATTTACAGGTGGAGATAACCTAAATGATGTGGAAGTTCCATCTCCATTCCTCAATATAACGTCATGTTCCCAACCAATGAGGAGGAGATACTGTACACCATATGAAAGGTCCATCTCCATTCCTTAGTTTACCAGTTTTCTAAATTATGAGTTGAAGACATTGTACAGTTGACCTCCTATATCAAATCCACAGTCTTCGACAGTTTCCTGTAGCATTACATGCAATCAATAGTATGGGCTGCCCATTGGGGGGTCTTAGGACTTACAAAGTCCAGCTATCTAGTGAATTGTGAATCTCTGTTGCACACCATATGAAAGGTCCATCTCCTTTCTTCAATATGTTGTCATGTTTACAAGAAATGAGGTGGAGGAAGGTTCTTCTCTGTTCTCGCATTAACAATGTTACCAATGCGAAGACTGTTACCTAGTATTATATCCCTTATTTTGTTTGTATTCATATTTTCTTCCAGAACATAAAATGTCTTCTAACATTTAAACATTGATTTCCAACAGGTGGACACTATGTCCTGAATAATGTATCTTCAGAATATAAAGCAGAAGAAAATCCCACCACACAACGTTCTCCAGGAGTGAATCGCATTACACAAATAATACATCATAGAACTTATCATATAGAGAGATCCTGGGATTTCTCTGATCCTGAGGAATCTTCTGATAATCCACATACTATTATTTTTGAATCTCACAGTACAGATCCATCTAATCCTGAAGAATCTTCCTTAAACCATGAAGGAGCTCACACAGGAGAGCATTCCTTGTCATCTACAGTGTCTGGGAATTCTTCCAAAGAAACAAAAAAGCCTCCTACACACCAGCGAAGTGAGCGTCCTTTCTCATGTTCAGAGTGCGGGAAAAGTTTCGTCCGTAAAGATAATTTTCTTAATCACCAGAGAATTCACAAAGGTGACCGCCCGTATTCGTGTTCGGACTGCGGTAAAAGTTTCAGTCACAAAGGCAACCTTCTTAACCACCTGAGACTTCACACAGGTGAGCGTCCCTATTCATGTCCAGAGTGCGGGAAATGTTTTAATCAGAAAGTAGACCTGGTTACCCACCAGAGGTTTCACACGGGTGAGCGTCCTTTCTCATGTTCAGACTGCGGCAAATGTTTCCGTGACAAAAGAAGCCTTCTTAAACACCAGAGAATTCACACGGGGGAGCGCCCTTATTCATGTTCTGAGTGCGGGAAATGTTTTTTTCAGAAAGTGGAACTTGTTAATCACCAGAAAATTCACACAGGTGAGCGTCCTTTCTCATGTTCAGAGTGTGGGAAAGGTTTCATTCATAAAGGCAACTTTCTCAAACACCAGAAAACTCACACGGGCGAGCGCCCCTTTTCATGTTTAGAGTGCGGGAAAAGTTTCATTCAGAAAAGTAGCCTTGTTTTTCACCAAAGAATTCACACAGGTGAGCGCCCTTATTCATGTTCAGAGTGCGGGAAATCTTTCACTCAAAAAAGACATCTTGTGATCCACCAGAGGATTCACAAGAGCGAGCGTCCTTTCTCATGTTCGGAGTGCGGGAAATGTTTCAGTCAGAAAGGAAGCTTTCTTAATCACCAGAGACTCCACACCGGTAACCTTCCTTTTTCGTGTTCAGAGTGTGGGAAATGTTTTAGTCAGAAGGGAAACTTTCTTAGTCATCAGAGATGTCACACAGGTGAGCGCCCTTTCTCATGTCCTGAGTGCGGTAAATGTTTTCGTCATAAGGGAAACTTTCTCAGTCACCAGAGATGTCACACAGGTGAGCGTCCTTTCTCATGTTCTGAGTGCGGGAAATGTTTCAGCGAAAAAGGAAACCTCCTTATACACCAGAGATTTCACACGGGTGAACATCCCTTTTCATGTTCAGAGTGCGGGAAATCCTTCACTAAGAAAGCAGAACTGATTATTCATCAGCGAATTCACACTGGCGAGCGTCCTTATTCATGTGCAGAGTGCGGGAAATGTTTTATTCGGAAAGGAAGGCTACTCCTACACCAGAAAATTCACACGGGTGAGCGTCCCTATTCGTGTTCAGAGTGCGGGAAATGTTTCAAGGACAAAGGATACCTTCTTCTGCACCAGAGGATTCACACTGGTGAGCGTCCTTATTCGTGTCCGGAGTGCGGGAAGAGTTTTGCTCGGAAAGACAAACTTGTTACGCACCAGAGAACTCACACAGGTGAGCGCCCTTATTCGTGTTCAGAGTGCGGGAAAAGTTTTACTCAAAAACGTTCACTTGCTGGACACCAGAGAATTCACATGGACCAAAAACCTTTATAGCATTTTGTTCCTCTAAACTTGGTCCCGCACTCACACAGACCGCACCATAGGACTAAACTGTGCCAATACATGGCTGATGTATGTCATTGTTCTTCTTTATTTTACTGAAAAAGCCGGCTTTTCATTGGACCAGCCCGTGTGTGATTATTATTCAATTTGATTTTGTTTTTTAATTCAGCTGTGAAGGATTTCATTTATATGATTTGATTGTTTGTGAATCGTTTGTTTTGATTTCATAAGATAAAAGAGAAAGCTCCACAATTTACAATATTCGGTCCCTTTCTTATTTTTTTCTCTTGCAATACGAGGGGGATGTGCGGAGCGGACAGAGCGATACGAGGGGGATGTGCGGAGCGGACAGAGCGATACGAGGGGGATGTGCGGAGCGGACAGAGCGATACGAGGGGGATGTGCGGAGCGGACAGAGCGATACGAGGGGGATGTGCGGAGTGGGCAGAGCTATACGAGGGGCATGTGCGGGGCGGACAGAGCGATACGAGGGGGATGTGCGGGGCGGACAGAGCGATACGAGGGGGATGTGCGGAGCGGACAGAGCGATACGAGGGAGATGTGCGGAGCGGACAGAGCGATACGAGGGGGATGTGCGGGGCGGACAGAGCGATACGAGGGGGATGTGCGGAGCGGACAGAGCGATACGAGGGGTATGTGCGGAGCGGACAGAGCGATACGAGGGGGATGTGCGGGGAGGACAGAGCGATACGAGGGGGATGTGCGGAGCGGACAGAGCGATACGAGGGGGATGTGCGGGGCGGACAGAGCGATACGAGGGGGATGTGCGGGGCGGACAGAGCGATACGAGGGGGATGTGCGGGGCGGACAGAGCGATACGAGGGGGATGTGCGGAGCGGACAGAGCGATACGAGGGAGATGTGCGGAGCGGACAGAGCGATACGAGGGGGATGTGCGGGGCGGACAGAGCGATACGAGGGGGATGTGCGGGGCGGACAGAGCGATACGAGGGGGATGTGCGGGGCGGACAGAGCGATACGAGGGGGATGTGCGGAGCGGACAGAGCGATACGAGGGGGATGTGCGGGGCGGACAGAGCGATACGAGGGGGATGTGCGGAGCGGACAGAGCGATACGAGGGGGATGTGCGGGGCGGACAGAGCGATACGAGGGGGATGTGCGGGGCGGACAGAGCGATACGAGGGGGATGTGCGGGGCGGACAGAGCGATACGAGGGGGATGTGCGGGGCGGACAGAGCGATACGAGGGGGATGTGCGGAGCGGACAGAGCGATACGAGGGGGATGTGCGGAGCGATACGAGGGGGATGTGTGGGGAGGACAGAACGATACGAGGGGGATGTGCGGAGCGGACAGAGCGATACGAGGGGGATGTGCGGGGAGGACAGAGCGATACGAGGGGGATGTGCGGGATGGACAGAGCGATACGAGGGGGATGTGCGGGGAGGACAGAGCGATACGAGGGGGATGTGCGGGGCGGACAGAGCGATACGAGGGGGATGTGCGGAGCGGACAGAGCGATACGAGGGGGATGTGCGGAGCGGACAGAGCGATACGAGGGGGATGTGCGGGGCGGACAGAGCGATACGAGGGGGATGTGCGGGACGGACAGAGCGATACGAGGGGGATGTGCGGGGAGGACAGAGCGATACGAGGGGGATGTGCGGGGCGGACAGAGCGATACGAGGGGGATGTGCGGAGCGGACAGAGCGATACGAGGGGGATGTGCGGAGCGGACAGAGCGATACGAGGGGGATGTGCGGGGCGGACAGAGCGATACGAGGGGGATGTGCGGGGCGGACAGAGCGATACGAGGGGGATGTGCGGAGCGGACAGAGCGATACGAGGGGGATGTGCGGAGCGATACGAGGGGGATGTGTGGGGAGGACAGAGCGATACGAGGGGGATGTGCGGAGCGGACAGAGCGATACGAGGGGGATGTGCGGGGAGGACAGAGCGATACGAGGGGGATGTGCGGAGCGGACAGAGCGATACGAGGGGGATGTGCGGGGAGGACAGAGCGATACGAGGGGGATGTGCGGAGCGGACAGAGCGATACGAGGGGGATGTGCGGAGCGGACAGAGCGATACGAGGGGGATGTGCGGAGAGCGGAAAGAGCGATACGAGGGGGATGTGCGGGACGGACAGAGCGATACGAGGGGGATGTGCGGGGAGGACAGAGCGATTGAGGGGGATGTGCGGAGCGGACAGAGCGATACGAGGGGGATGTGCGGAGCGGACAAAGCGATACGAGGGGGATGTGCGGAGCGGACAGAGCGATACGAGGGAGATGTGCGGAGCGGACAAAGCGATACGAGGGGGATGTGCGGAGCGGACAGAGCGATACGAGGGGGATGCGTGGAGCGGACAGAGCGATACGAGGGGGATGTGCGGAGCGGACAGAGGGATCCGAGGGGGATGTGCGAAGTGGACAGAGCGATACGAGGGGGATGTGCGGAGTGGGCAGAGCTATACGAGGGGGATGTGCGGGGCGGACAGAGCGATACGAGGGGGATGTGCGGGGCGGACAGAGCGATACGAGGGGGATGTGCGGGGTGGACAGAGCTATACGAGGGGGATGTGCGGGGTGGACAGAGCTATACGAGGGGCATGTGCGGGGCGGACAGAGCGATACGAGGGGGATGTGCGGGGCGGACAGAGCGATACGAGGGGGATGTGCGGGGCGGACAGAGCTATACGAGGGGGATGTGCGGGGTGGACAGAGCTATACGAGGGGCATGTGCGGGGCGGACAGAGCGATACGAGGGGGATGTGCGGGGCGGACAGAGCGATACGAGGGGGATGTGCGGAGCGGACAGAGCGATACGAGGGAGATGTGCGGAGCGGACAGAGCGATACGAGGGGGATGTGCGGGGCGGACAGAGCGATACGAGGGGGATGTGCGGAGCGGACAGAGCGATACGAGGGGTATGTGCGGAGCGGACAGAGCGATACGAGGGGGATGTGCGGGGAGGACAGAGCGATACGAGGGGGATGTGCGGAGCGGACAGAGCGATACGAGGGGGATGTGCGGGGCGGACAGAGCGATACGAGGGGGATGTGCGGGGCGGACAGAGCGATACGAGGGGGATGTGCGGAGCGGACAGAGCGATACGAGGGAGATGTGCGGAGCGGACAGAGCGATACGAGGGGGATGTGCGGAGTGGGCAGAGCTATACGAGGGGGATGTGCGGAGTGGGCAGAGCTATACGAGGGGGATGTGCGGGGCGGACAGAGCGATACGAGGGGGATGTGCGGGGCGGACAGAGCGATACGAGGGGGATGTGCGGGGCGGACAGAGCGATACGAGGGGGATGTGCGGAGCGGACAGAGCGATACGAGGGAGATGTGCGGAGCGGACAGAGCGATACGAGGGGGATGTGCGGAGCGGACAGAGCGATACGAGGGGGATGTGCGGGGCGGACAGAGCGATACGAGGGGGATGTGCGGGGCGGACAGAGCGATACGAGGGGGATGTGCGGAGCGGACAGAGCGATACGAGGGGGATGTGCGGGGCGGACAGAGCGATACGAGGGGGATGTGCGGAGCGGACAGAGCGATACGAGGGGGATGTGCGGGGCGGACAGAGCGATACGAGGGGGATGTGCGGGGCGGACAGAGCGATACGAGGGGGATGTGCGGGGCGGACAGAGCGATACGAGGGGGATGTGCGGGGCGGACAGAGCGATACGAGGGGGATGTGCGGAGCGGACAGAGCGATACGAGGGGGATGTGCGGAGCGATACGAGGGGGATGTGTGGGGAGGACAGAACGATACGAGGGGGATGTGCGGAGCGGACAGAGCGATACGAGGGGGATGTGCGGGGAGGACAGAGCGATACGAGGGGGATGTGCGGAGCGGACAGAGCGATACGAGGGGGATGTGCGGGGAGGACAGAGCGATACGAGGGGGATGTGCGGAGCGGACAGAGCGATACGAGGGGGATGTGCGGAGAGCGGAAAGAGCGATACGAGGGGGATGTGCGGGACGGACAGAGCGATACGAGGGGGATGTGCGGGGAGGACAGAGCGATACGAGGGGGATGTGCGGAGCGGACAGAGCGATACGAGGGGTATGTGCGGAGCGGACAGAGCGATACGAGGGGGATGTGCGGGACGGACAGAGCGATACGAGGGGGATGTGCGGGGAGGACAGAGCGATACGAGGGGGATGTGCGGGGCGGACAGAGCGATACGAGGGGGATGTGCGGAGCGGACAGAGCGATACGAGGGGGATGTGCGGAGCGGACAGAGCGATACGAGGGGGATGTGCGGGGCGGACAGAGCGATACGAGGGGGATGTGCGGGGCGGACAGAGCGATACGAGGGGGATGTGCGGAGCGGACAGAGCGATACGAGGGGGATGTGCGGAGCGATACGAGGGGGATGTGTGGGGAGGACAGAGCGATACGAGGGGGATGTGCGGAGCGGACAGAGCGATACGAGGGGGATGTGCGGGGAGGACAGAGCGATACGAGGGGGATGTGCGGAGCGGACAGAGCGATACGAGGGGGATGTGCGGGGAGGACAGAGCGATACGAGGGGGATGTGCGGAGCGGACAGAGCGATACGAGGGGGATGTGCGGAGCGGACAGAGCGATACGAGGGGGATGTGCGGAGCGGACAGAGCGATACGAGGGGGATGTGCGGAGAGCGGAAAGAGCGATACGAGGGGGATGTGCGGGACGGACAGAGCGATACGAGGGGGATGTGCGGGGAGGACAGAGCGATTGAGGGGGATGTGCGGAGCGGACAGAGCGATACGAGGGGGATGTGCGGAGCGGACAAAGCGATACGAGGGGGATGTGCGGAGCGGACAGAGCGATACGAGGGAGATGTGCGGAGCGGACAAAGCGATACGAGGGGGATGTGCGGAGCGGACAGAGCGATACGAGGGGGATGCGCGGAGCGGACAGAGCGATACGAGGGGGATGTGCGGAGCGGACAGAGGGATCCGAGGGGGATGTGCGAAGTGGACAGAGCGATACGAGGGGGATGTGCGGAGTGGGCAGAGCTATACGAGGGGGATGTGCGGGGCGGACAGAGCGATACGAGGGGGATGTGCGGGGCGGACAGAGCGATACGAGGGGGATGTGCGGGGTGGACAGAGCGATACGAGGGGGATGTGCGGGGCGGACAGAGCGATACGAGGGGGATGTGCGGGGCGGACAGAGCGATACGAGGGGGATGTGCGGAGCGGACAGAGCGATACGAGGGGGATGTGCGGGGCGGACAGAGCGATACGAGGGGGATGTGCGGGGCGGACAGAGCGATACGAGGGGGATGTGCGGAGCGGACAGAGCGATACGAGGGGGATGTGCGGAGCGGACAGAGCGATACGAGGGGGATGTGCGGGGAGGACAGAGCGATACGAGGAGGATGTGCGGAGCGGACAGAGCGATACGATGGGGATGTGCGGGGCGGACAGAGCGATACGAGGGGGATGTGCGGAGCGGACAGAGCGATACGAGGGAGATGTGCGGAGCGGACAGAGCGATACGAGGGGGATGTGCGGAGTGGGCAGAGCTATACGAGGGGGATGTGCGGAGTGGGCAGAGCTATACGAGGGGGATGTGCGGAGTGGGCAGAGCTATACGAGGGGGATGTGCGGAGTGGGCAGAGCTATACGAGGGGGATGTGCGAAGTGGACAGAGCGATACGAGGGGGATGTGCGGAGTGGGCAGAGCTATACGAGGGGGATGTGCGGAGCGGACAGAGCGATACGAGGGGGATGTGCGGGGCGGACAGAGCGATACGAGGGGGATGTGCGGAGCGGACAGAGCGATACGAGGGAGATGTGCGGAGCGGACAGAGCGATACGAGGGGGATGTGCGGAGTGGGCAGAGCTATACGAGGGGGATGTGCGGAGTGGGCAGAGCTATACGAGGGGGATGTGCGGGGCGGACAGAGCGATACGAGGGGGATGTGCGGGGCGGACAGAGCGATACGAGGGGGATGTGCGGGGCGGACAGAGCGATACGAGGGGGATGTGCGGAGCGGACAGAGCGATACGAGGGAGATGTGCGGAGCGGACAGAGCGATACGAGGGGGATGTGCGGGGCGGACAGAGCGATACGAGGGGGATGTGCGGGGCGGACAGAGCGATACGAGGGGGATGTGCGGAGCGGACAGAGCGATACGAGGGGGATGTGCGGAGCGATACGAGGGGGATGTGTGGGGAGGACAGAGCGATACGAGGGGGATGTGCGGAGCGGACAGAGCGATACGAGGGGGATGTGCGGGGAGGACAGAGCGATACGAGGGGGATGTGCGGAGCGGACAGAGCGATACGAGGGGGATGTGCGGGGAGGACAGAGCGATACGAGGGGGATGTGCGGAGCGGACAGAGCGATACGAGGGGGATGTGCGGAGAGCGGAAAGAGCGATACGAGGGGGATGTGCGGGACGGACAGAGCGATACGAGGGGGATGTGCGGGGAGGACAGAGCGATACGAGGGGGATGTGCGGAGCGGACAGAGCGATACGAGGGGTATGTGCGGAGCGGACAGAGCGATACGAGGGGGATGTGCGGGACGGACAGAGCGATACGAGGGGGATGTGCGGGGAGGACAGAGCGATACGAGGGGGATGTGCGGGGCGGACAGAGCGATACGAGGGGGATGTGCGGAGCGGACAGAGCGATACGAGGGGGATGTGCGGAGCGGACAGAGCGATACGAGGGGGATGTGCGGGGCGGACAGAGCGATACGAGGGGGATGTGCGGGGCGGACAGAGCGATACGAGGGGGATGTGCGGAGCGGACAGAGCGATACGAGGGGGATGTGCGGAGCGATACGAGGGGGATGTGTGGGGAGGACAGAGCGATACGAGGGGGATGTGCGGAGCGGACAGAGCGATACGAGGGGGATGTGCGGGGAGGACAGAGCGATACGAGGGGGATGTGCGGAGCGGACAGAGCGATACGAGGGGGATGTGCGGGGAGGACAGAGCGATACGAGGGGGATGTGCGGAGCGGACAGAGCGATACGAGGGGGATGTGCGGAGAGCGGAAAGAGCGATACGAGGGGGATGTGCGGGACGGACAGAGCGATACGAGGGGGATGTGCGGGGAGGACAGAGCGATATGAGGGGGATGTGCGGAGCGGACAGAGCGATACGAGGGGGATGTGCGGAGCGGACAAAGCGATACGAGGGGGATGTGCGGAGCGGACAGAGCGATACGAGGGAGATGTGCGGAGCGGACAAAGCGATACGAGGGGGATGTGCGGAGCGGACAGAGCGATACGAGGGGGATGCGCGGAGCGGACAGAGCGATACGAGGGGGATGTGCGGAGCGGACAGAGTGATCCGAGGGGGATGTGCGAAGTGGACAGAGCGATACGAGGGGGATGTGCGGAGTGGGCAGAGCTATACGAGGGGGATGTGCGGGGCGGACAGAGCGATACGAGGGGGATGTGCGGGGCGGACAGAGCGATACGAGGGGGATGTGCGGGGTGGACAGAGCGATACGAGGGGGATGTGCGGGGCGGACAGAGCGATACGAGGGGGATGTGCGGGGCGGACAGAGCGATACGAGGGGGATGTGCGGAGCGGACAGAGCGATACGAGGGGGATGTGCGGGGCGGACAGAGCGATACGAGGGGGATGTGCGGGGCGGACAGAGCGATACGAGGGGGATGTGCGGAGCGGACAGAGCGATACGAGGGGGATGTGCGGAGCGGACAGAGCGATACGAGGGGGATGTGCGGGGAGGACAGAGAGATACGAGGAGGATGTGCGGAGCGGACAGAGCGATACGATGGGGATGTGCGGAGCGGACAGAGCGATACGATGGGGATGTGCGGAGCGGACAGAGCGATACGAGGGGGATGTGCGGAGCGGACAGAGCGATACGAGGGGGATGTGCGGGGCGGACAGAGCGATACGAGGGGGATGTGCGGAGCGGGCAGAGCTATACGAGGGGGATGTGCGGGGCGGACAGAGCGATACGAGGGGGATGTGCGGGGCGGACAGAGCGATACGAGGGGGATGTGCGGAGCGGACAGAGCGATACGAGGGGGATGTGCGGAGCGATACGAGGGGGATGTGTGGGGAGGACAGAGCGATACGAGGGGGATGTGCGGAGCGGACAGAGCGATACGAGGGGGATGTGCGGGGAGGACAGAGCGATACGAGGGGGATGTGCGGAGCGGACAGAGCGATACGAGGGGGATGTGCGGAGAGCGGAAAGAGCGATACGAGGGGGATGTGCGGGACGGACAGAGCGATACGAGGGGGATGTGCGGGGAGGACAGAGCGATATGAGGGGGATGTGCGGAGCGGACAGAGCGATACGAGGGGGATGTGCGGAGCGGACAAAGCGATACGAGGGGGATGTGCGGAGTGGGCAGAGCTATACGAGGGGGATGTGCGGGGCGGACAGAGCGATACGAGGGGGATGTGCGGAGCGGACAGAGCGATACGAGGGGGATGTGCGGAGCGGACAGAGCGATACGAGGGGGATGTGCGGGGAGGACAGAGCGATATGAGGAGGATGTGCGGAGCGGACAGAGCGATACGATGGGGATGTGCGGAGCGGACAGAGCGATACGAGGGGGATGTGCGGAGCGGACAGAGCGATACGAGGGGGATGTGCGGGACAGACAGAGCGATACGAGGGGGATGTGCAGGGAGGACAGAGCGATACGAGGGGGATGTGCGGAGCGGACAGAGCGATACGAGGGGGATGTGCGGGACGGACAGAGCGATACGAGGGGGATGTGCGGGGAGGACAGAGCGATACGAGGGGGATGTGCGGGGCGGACAGAGCGATACGAGGGGGATGTGCGGAGCGGACAGAGCGATACGAGGGGGATGTGCGGAGCGGGCAGAGCTATACGAGGGGGATGTGCGGGGCGGACAGAGCGATACGAGGGGGATGTGCGGAGCGGACAGAGCGATACGAGGGAGATGTGCGGAGCGGACAGAGCGATACGAGGGGGATGTGCGGAGTGGGCAGAGCTATACGAGGGGGATGTGCGGAGTGGGCAGAGCTATACGAGGGGGATGTGCGGGGCGGACAGAGCGATACGAGGGGGATGTGCGGGGCGGACAGAGCGATACGAGGGGGATGTGCGGAGCGGACAGAGCGATACGAGGGAGATGTGCGGAGCGGACAGAGCGATACGAGGGGGATGTGCGGAGCGGACAGAGCGATACGAGGGGGATGTGCGGGGCGGACAGAGCGATACGAGGGGGATGTGCGGGGTGGACAGAGCGATACGAGGGGGATGTGCGGAGCGGACAGAGTGATACGAGGGGGATGTGCGGGGCGGACAGAGCGATACGAGGGGGATGTGCGGAGCGGACAGAGCGATACGAGGGGGATGTGCGGGGCGGACAGAGCGATACGAGGGGGATGTGCGGGGCGGACAGAGCGATACGAGGGGGATGTGCGGGGCGGACAGAGCGATACGAGGGGGATGTGCGGGGCGGACAGAGCGATACGAGGGGGATGTGCGGAGCGGACAGAGCGATACGAGGGGGATGTGCGGAGCGATACGAGGGGGATGTGTGGGGCGGACAGAGCGATACGAGGGGGATGTGCGGAGCGGACAGAGCGATACGAGGGGGATGTGCGGGGAGGACAGAGCGATACGAGGGGGATGTGCGGAGCGGACAGAGCGATACGAGGGGGATGTGCGGGGAGGACAGAGCGATACGAGGGGGATGTGCGGAGCGGACAGAGCGATACGAGGGGGATGTGCGGAGAGCGGAAAGAGCGATACGAGGGGGATGTGCGGGACGGACAGAGCGATACGAGGGGGATGTGCGGGGAGGACAGAGCGATATGAGGGGGATGTGCGGAGCGGACAGAGCGATACGAGGGGGATGTGCGGAGCGGACAAAGCGATACGAGGGGGATGTGCGGAGCGGACAGAGCGATATGAGGGGGATGTGCGGAGCGGACAAAGCGATACGAGGGGGATGTGCGGAGCGGACAGAGCGATACGAGGGGGATGTGCGGGGCGGACAGAGCGATACGAGGGGGATGTGCGGAGCGGACAGAGCGATACGAGGGGGATGTGCGGAGTGGGCAGAGCTATACGAGGGGGATGTGCGGGGCGGACAGAGCGATACGAGGGGGATGTGCGGGGCGGACAGAGCGATACGAGGGGGATGTGCGGAGCGGACAGAGCGATACGAGGGAGATGTGCGGAGCGGACAGAGCGATACGAGGGGGATGTGCGGAGCGGGCAGAGCTATACGAGGGGGATGTGCGGAGTGGGCAGAGCTATACGAGGGGGATGTGCGGGGCGGACAGAGCGATACGAGGGGGATGTGCGGGGCGGACAGAGTGATACGAGGGGGATGTGCGGAGCGGACAGAGCGATACGAGGGAGATGTGCGGAGCGGGCAGAGCTATACGAGGGGGATGTGCAGGACGGACAGAGCGGACAAAGCGATACGAGGGGGATGTGCGGAGCGGACAGAGCGATACGAGGGGGATGCGCGGAGCGGACAGAGCGATACGAGGGGGATGTGCGGAGCGGACAGAGTGATCCGAGGGGGATGTGCGAAGTGGACAGAGCGATACGAGGGGGATGTGCGGAGTGGGCAGAGCTATACGAAGGGGATGTGCGGGGCGGACAGAGCGATACGAGGGGGATGTGCGGGGCGGACAGAGCGATACGAGGGGGATGTGCGGGGTGGACAGAGCGATACGAGGGGGATGTGCGGGGCGGACAGAGCGATACGAGGGGGATGTGCGGGGCGGACAGAGCGATACGAGGGGGATGTGCGGAGCGGACAGAGCGATACGAGGGGGATGTGCGGGGCGGACAGAGCGATACGAGGGGGATGTGCGGGGCGGACAGAGCGATACGAGGGGGATGTGCGGAGCGGACAGAGCGATACGAGGGGGATGTGCGGAGCGGACAGAGCGATACGAGGGGGATGTGCGGGGAGGACAGAGCGATACGAGGAGGATGTGCGGAGCGGACAGAGCGATACGATGGGGATGTGCGGAGCGGACAGAGCGATACGAGGGGGATGTGCGGAGCGGACAGAGCGATACGAGGGGGATGTGCGGGACAGACAGAGCGATACGAGGGGGATGTGCAGGGAGGAGAGAGCGATACGAGGGGGATGTGCGGAGCGGACAGAGCTATACGAGGGGTATGTGCGGAGCGGACAGAGCGATACGAGGGGGATGTGCGGGACGGACAGAGCGATACGAGGGGGATGTGCGGGGAGGACAGAGCGATACGAGGGGGATGTGCGGAGCGGACAGAGCGATACGAGGGGGATGTGCGGAGCGGACAGAGCGATACCAGGGGGATGTGCGGAGCGGACAGAGCGATACGAGGGGCATGTGCGGGGCGGACAGAGCGATACGAGGGGGATGTGCGGAGCGGGCAGAGCTATACGAGGGGGATGTGCGGGGCGGACAGAGCGATACGAGGGGGATGTGCGGGGCGGACAGAGCGATACGAGGGGGATGTGCGGAGCGGACAGAGCGATACGAGGGGGATGTGCGGAGCGATACGAGGGGGATGTGTGGGGAGGACAGAGCGATACGAGGGGGATGTGCGGAGCGGACAGAGCGATACGAGGGGGATGTGCGGGGAGGACAGAGCGATACGAGGGGGATGTGCGGAGCGGACAGAGCGATACGAGGGGGATGTGCGGAGAGCGGAAAGAGCGATACGAGGGGGATGTGCGGGACGGACAGAGCGATACGAGGGGGATGTGCGGGGAGGACAGAGCGATATGAGGGGGATGTGCGGAGCGGACAGAGCGATACGAGGGGGATGTGCGGAGCGGACAGAGCGATACGAGGGGGATGTGCGGGGAGGACAGAGCGATACGAGGGGGATGTGCGGAGCGGACAGAGCGATACGAGGGGGATGTGCGGGGCGGACAGAGCGATACGAGGGGGATGTGCGGGGCGGACAGAGCGATACGAGGGGGATGTGCGGAGCGGACAGAGCGATACGAGGGGGATGTGCGGAGCGGACAAAGCGATACGAGGGGGATGTGCGGAGTGGGCAGAGCTATACGAGGGGGATGTGCGGGGCGGACAGAGCGATACGAGGGGGATGTGCGGAGCGGACAGAGCGATACGAGGGGGATGTGCGGAGCGGACAGAGCGATACGAGGGGGATGTGCGGGGAGGACAGAGCGATATGAGGAGGATGTGCGGAGCGGACAGAGCGATACGATGGGGATGTGCGGAGCGGACAGAGCGATACGAGGGGGATGTGCGGAGCGGACAGAGCGATACGAGGGGGATGTGCGGGACAGACAGAGCGATACGAGGGGGATGTGCAGGGAGGACAGAGCGATACGAGGGGGATGTGCGGAGCGGACAGAGCGATACGAGGGGGATGTGCGGGACGGACAGAGCGATACGAGGGGGATGTGCGGGGAGGACAGAGCGATACGAGGGGGATGTGCGGGGCGGACAGAGCGATACGAGGGGGATGTGCGGAGCGGACAGAGCGATACGAGGGGGATGTGCGGAGCGGGCAGAGCTATACGAGGGGGATGTGCGGGGCGGACAGAGCGATACGAGGGGGATGTGCGGGGCGGACAGAGCGATACGAGGGGGATGTGCGGAGCGGACAGAGCGATACGAGGGGGATGTGTGGGGAGGACAGAGCGATACGAGGGGGATGTGCGGAGCGGACAGAGCGATACGAGGGGGATGTGCGGGGAGGACAGAGCGATACGAGGGGGATGTGCGGAGCGGACAGAGCGATACGAGGGGGATGTGCGGAGAGCGGAAAGAGCGATACGAGGGGGATGTGCGGAGCGGACAGAGCGATACGAGGGGGATGTGCGGAGAGCGGAAAGAGCGATACGAGGGGGATGTGCGGGGAGGACAGAGCGATACGAGGGGGATGTGCGGAGCGGACAAAGCGATACGAGGGGGATGTGCGGAGCGGACAGAGCGATACGAGGGGGATGCGCGGAGCGGACAGAGCGATACGAGGGGGATGTGCGGAGCGGACAGAGTGATCCGAGGGGGATGTGCGAAGTGGACAGGGCGATACGAGGGGGATGTGCGGAGTGGGCAGAGCTATACGAGGGGGATGTGCGGGGCGGACAGAGCGATACGAGGGGGATGTGCGGGGCGGACAGAGCGATACGAGGGGGATGTGCGGGGTGGACAGAGCGATACGAGGGGGATGTGCGGAGCGGACAGAGCGATACGAGGGGGATGTGTGGGGCGGACAGAGCGATACGAGGGAGATGTGCGGAGCGGACAGAGCGATCCGAGGGGGATGTGCGGAGCGGACAGAGCGATCCGAGGGGGATGTGTGGGGTGGACAGAGCGATACGAGGGAGATGTGCGGGACAGACAGAGCGATACGAGGGGGATGTGCAGGGAGGACAGAGCGATACGAGGGGGATGTGCGGAGCGGACAGAGCGATACGAGGGGTGTGTGCGGAGCGGACAGAGCGATACGAGGGGGATGTGCGGGACGGACAGAGCGATACGAGGGGGATGTGCGGGGAGGACAGAGCGATACGAGGGGGATGTGCGGGGCGGACAGAGCGATACGAGGGGGATGTGCGGAGCGGACAGAGCGATACGAGGGGGATGTGCGGAGCGGACAGAGCGATACGAGGGGGATGTGCGGGGCGGACAGAGCGATACGAGGGGGATGTGCGGAGCGGGCAGAGCTATACGAGGGGGATGCGCGGGGCGGACAGAGCGATACGAGGGGGATGTGCGGGGCGGACAGAGCGATACGAGGGGGATGTGCGGAGCGGACAGAGCGATACGAGGGGGATGTGTGGGGAGGACAGAGCGATACGAGGGGGATGTGCGGAGCGGACAGAGCGATACGAGGGGGATGTGCGGGGAGGACAGAGCGATACGAGGGGGATGTGCGGAGCGGACAGAGCGATACGAGGGGGATGTGCGGAGAGCGGAAAGGGCGATACGAGGGGGATGTGCGGGACGGACAGAGCGATACGAGGGGGATGTGCGGGGAGGACAGAGCGATATGAGGGGGATGTGCGGAGCGGACAGAGCGATACGAGGGGGATGTGCGGAGCGGACAAAGCGATACGAGGGGGATGTGCGGAGTGGACAGAGCGATACGAGGGGGATGCGCGGAGCGGACAGAGCGATACGAGGGGGATGTGCGGAGCGGACAGAGTGATCCGAGGGGGATGTGCGAAGTGGACAGAGCGATACGAGGGGGATGTGCGGAGTGGGCAGAGCTATACGAGGGGGATGTGCGGGGCGGACAGAGCGATACGAGGGGGATGTGCGGGGCGGACAGAGCGATACGAGGGGGATGTGCGGGGTGGACAGAGCGATACGAGGGGGATGTGCGGAGCGGACAGAGCGATACGAGGGGGATGTGTGGGGCGGACAGAGCAATACGAGGGAGATGTGCGGAGCGGACAGAGCGATCCGAGGGGGATGTGCGGAGCGGACAGAGCGATCCGAGGGGGATGTGTGGGGTGGACAGAGCGATACGAGGGAGATGTGCGGAGCGGACAGAGCGATCCGAGGGGTATGTGTGGGGCGGACAGAGCGATCCGAGGGGGATGTGCGGGGCGGACAGAGCGATATGAAGGGGATGTGCGGGGCGGACAGAGCGATACGAGGGAGATGTGCGGAGCGGACAGAGTGATCCGAGGGGGATGTGCGAAGTGGACAGAGCGATACGAGGGGGATGTGCGGGGTGGACAGAGCGATACGAGGGGGATGTGCGGAGCGGACAGAGCGATACGAGGGGGATGTGCGGGGCGGACAGAGCGATACGAGGGGGATGTTCGGGGCGGACAGAGTGATCCGAGGGGGATGTGCGAAGTGGATAGAGTGATCCGAGGGGGATGTGCGAAGTGGACAGAGCGATCCGAGGGGGATGTGCGAAGTGGACAGAGCGATACGAGGGGGATGTGCGGAGCGGACAGAGCGATACGAGGGGGATGTTCGGGGCGGACAGAGCGATAAGAAGGGGATGTGTGGGGCGGACAGAGCGATACGAAGGAGATGTGCGGGGCGGACAGAGCGATACGAGGGGGATGTGCGGAGCGGACAGAGCGATCCGAGGGGGATGTGTGGGGCGGACAGAGCGATACGAAGGGGATGTGCGGGGCGGACAGAGCGATACGAGGGAGATGTGCGGAGCGGACAGAGCGATCCGAGGGGGATGTGTGGGGCGGACAGAGCGATACGAAGGGGATGTGCGGGGCGGACAGAGCGATACGAGGGGGATGTGCGGAGCGGACAGAGCGATACGAGGGGGATGTGCGGAGCGGACTGAGCGATCCGAGGGGGATGTGCGGAGCGGACAGAGCGATACAAGGGGGATGTGCGGAGCGGACAGAGCGATACGAGGGGGATGTGCGGAGCGGACAGAGCGATACAAGGGGGATGTGCGGAGCGGACAGAGCGATACGAGGGGGATGTGCGGAGCGGACTGAGCGATCCGAGGGGGATGTGCGGAGCGGACAGAGCGATACAAGGGGGATGTGCGGAGCGGACAGAGCGATACAAGGGGGATGTGCGGAGCGGACAGAGCGATACGAGGGGGATGTGCGGAGCGGACAGAGCGATACGAGGGGGATGTGCGGGGCGGACAGAGCGATACGAGGGGGATGTGCGGAGCGGACAGAGCGATATAAGGGAGATGTGCGGAGCAGACAGAGTGATACGAGTGGGATGTCCGGAGCGGACAGAGCAATACGAGGGGGAGGTGCGGGACGGACAGAGCGATACGAGGGAGATGTGCGGAGCGGACAGAGCGATACGAGGGGGAGGTGCGGGACGGACAGAGCGATACGAGGGAGAGGTGCGGAGCGGACAGAGCGATACGAGGGGGATGCGTGGAGCGGACAGAGCGATACGAGGGGGAGGTGCGGGACGGACAGAGCGATACGAGGGAGATGTGCGGAGCGGACAGAGCGATACGAGGAGGATGTGCGGAGCGGACAGAGCGATACGATGGGGATGTGCGGGGCGGACAGAGCGATACGAGGGGGATGTGCGGAACGGACAGAGCGATATGAGGGGGATGTGCGGAACGGACAAAGCAATACGAGGGGGATGTGCGGAGCGGACAGAGCGATACGAGGGGGATGTGCGGGGATGACAGAGCGATACGATGGGGACAGAGCGATACGAGGTGGACAGAGCGAGCTCTTTTTCCATCCCCCTCTTTTAAAAATCCATCTAACTGCATCTCACACTGGCCTATAGAAAAATGTGTGCCCTCGGGGCTTTCACATTGGAGACACAGCAGCGGCTCTTTCAGGGCTCTTTGCAGACGCTATTTTTAGTGCTGTAGCGCCTGCAAAGCGCCCTAGTGTGAAAGGGGTCTAATGAGGAAATCTGCATCCCTTTAGACGTGTTCCTACAGGGAGTATCTCACCAAAAATGACATTTTTGTTGCAGGGGATGCCTGAAATCTGACTTGTATCTTAGGCAGACTTCTGGGAAAATTTGTGAGCCAATCACACAAGCAGGAAATGTTTCTGGGGAGTGGTCAGTGCACATTCTGTGTACAGAACAACTCCGGGTAGCCATATTGCAATGCCTTTTCAGGAAATTACAGCCACTGCAGATTGAAAAGAAAAGGTGATTTTTAATAACGTTCAATTACAATATGACTTGTGTCACAAGTGTATACGCTATATTATTTTTAATTTGCTAGTTTTTTTCCCCATGAAAGTGGAGTTACCCTTTAACCACTGCAAAACTGGGCACTTTCACCCCCTTCCTGCCCAGGCCAATTTTCAGCTTTCAGCGCTGTCACAATTGTGTGGTCATACAACACTGTACCCAAGCTAAATTTGTATCATTTTTGTTAAGACAGATAGAGATTATTTTTGGTGGTATTTGCTCACCACTGGGTTTTTTACTTTTTGCTAAACAAATGAAAAAAGACCGAAAATTTTGAAACAAAAATGTTTTTCTTAGTTTCTTTTATAAAATGTTGCCAATAAGTAATGATTCTTCTTCACTGATGAACACTGAGGAGCCTGCACTGATGGCCACTGTTTAGGTGGCACTAATGAGACTGCACTGATGGGCACTGCTTAGGTGGCACTAATGAGACTGCACTGATGAGGCTGCACTAATGGGAGCTGATGAGGCTGCACTGATGATCACTGCTTAGGTGTCACGAATGAGGCTGCACTGATGGGCACTGCTTAGTTGGCACTAATGAGGTTGCACTGATGGGCACTGCTTAGGTGGCACTAATGAGACTGCACTGATGGGCACTGATGAGGCTGCACTAATGGGCACTGATGAGGCTGCACTGATGATCACTACTTAGGTGGCACTAATGAGGCTGCACTGATGGGCACTGCTTAGGTGGCACTAATGAGGCTGCACTGATGGGCACTGCTTAGTTGGCACTAATGAGGCTGCACTGATGGGCACTGCTTAGGTGGCACTAATGAGACTGCACTGATGGGCACTGATGAGGCTGCACTAATGGGCACTGATGAGGCTGCACTGATGATCACTACTTAGGTGGCACTAATGAGGCTGCACTGATGGGCACTGCTTAGGTGGCATTAATGAGGCTGCACTGATGGGCACTGCTTAGGTGGCACTAATGAGACTGCACTGATGGGCACTGATGAGGCTGCACTAATGGGCACTGATGAGGCTGCGCTGATGATCACTGCTTAGGTGGCACTAATGAGGCTGCACTGATGAGGCGGTACTGATGGGCGCTGGTCAGCTGCATCGATGATGCGGCACAGATAACCGGCACCATTAGGCACTGATGATCAGTGCCCTCATTATCAGTGTAAACAATGTCTTGTCAGCCTTGCAGCTATCTGCACTCCTTTCCTCACACAGCGACAGCGTGTTAGGAAAGGACTGCCGATAACCGACAAGTCTGTTTACATGCTAGCAGGTGATCACATCGTAAAGGGGTGCTGTGATTGGCGCTTTACCGCGATCTGTGATCAACTGTGTCCAAAAGAAACAGCAGTCACAGAGCATGGCCGATGCATGCCCCAGGGGGTGTGCGGGAGGCGCGGTTCTGGGGGTACCTCCATGGATGCCCTCTCAGAACTGGAGAGCCACGCTGTAGCCGTCTTTCAGCTATAGTACAGGTGGGAGAGGGGTTAAGTAGATTTAGATTTCTTGCTCCTCTGTGGCCAGGGGAGCAGGTTGATTGCTTTTGGCTGTTGTGGGTTTCACAGGCCGCAGATTTGATTGCTCCTTCCCGCATTCCAGAACTCTTTGGGCAGTTCTGGGACATAGGTGTGGAGTAGGCATATAGGCAGCCTGAGTATTTACAGTATGCGGTCTCAGCCAATCCCTGGTCAAGAGGGTGACCAGCGGGGGGTGCATAAATAGTCTGGGGCCTAGAACAGCAAGGTCCTTTGCCTGGTGGAGAGAGACCCAGCCTGGAGGTTCTGTCTGCCCTCCTGGGCCATTCAGTTGGAGCCTACAAGTGGTTCAGTGCAGGGGTGGATCCAGTGTCTAATCTTGGGAGGGGCACTGTCAAAATTTTTGCGGGCAATTTGTCGGGGCAATGGCTGGTGTTGGCGCTTTAATCATCACGGCACCATGGTTGTTATGGTGTCAGGATGATTAAAGCGCATTATTTCTATTATTACATTGTAATGTATAATGAAATGGTTCAACTCGCCATAATGCAGTATCAGTGGGAGCCCTGAGCGTGTCACTTGCTCCCATCGCCTGCCACCAGATGGGGATTGTCACTTGCCACGTCACCTGCCACCAGCT
Source organism: Lithobates septentrionalis (assembly GCA_037952835.1). Classification (NCBI taxonomy): domain Eukaryota; kingdom Metazoa; phylum Chordata; class Amphibia; order Anura; family Ranidae; genus Lithobates; species Lithobates septentrionalis. Next base: position 383,133 of record JBBDGP010001525.1, read on the forward strand.
GCAGATTGTCACTTGCCACGTCACCTGCCACCAGCTGCGGATTGTCACCTGCCACCAGATGCGGATTGTAACTTGCCACGTCACCTGTCACCAGATGCGGATTGTCACTTGCCACGTCGCCTGCCACCAGATGCGGATTGTCACTTGCCATGTCATCTGCCACCAGATCCGGATTGTCACTTGCAATGTCACCTGCCACCAGATGCGGATTGTCACTTGCCACGTCGCCTGCTACCAGATACGGATTGTTACTGGCCAGTGACAGTGTCCCTGTTGTCCCAGAGTGAGGGCGGGCATTGAGAGATGATGTAATCTCTCTGCTGCCCGTGCCTGCACAGTAATGACAGTCTTCTTTTATACACAGAAATGCGGTGATGCAGGGGGGTGGTGAGAGATGTCATCTCTCTGCTTGCCTGCCCGCCTATTTTCTCAGCAGCCTGCTCCCTCACCCGCAGAGTCACCCACCAGCCTGCTGCAGAGCCTGCCCGCCTGCCTGCTCAATGACCCACGGTGCTTGCCCACCTGCCAGCTGCTCACTGACCCCTGGCGCCTGCCTGCCAGCCTGCTCACCTTCCCACGGTGCCTGCTCGCCCGCCTGCCAGCCTGCTCACTGACCCCCGGCGCCTGCCTGCTCACTCAGCCGCGGTGGCACCCACTCGGCAGCCTGCCTGCTAAGTCAGTCTGCTCACTATTTTCTGGGGGGGCTGGGGCAATTGCCCCGTTGCCCCCCATGGATCCGCCCCTGTTTTAACATGGTCCCAGCTTAGGGACTGCTGGGGCCAATTTTTAAAGCTACAGAAACAATTTGGCAAAAAGTCCACTGAGGATCTGGCTGGGAGGCTCACGGTACAGAATCTTGCAGATAGTGGAAGGAGGCACCAATGTATACAGGGACACGGTGAGTAAAGGCCTGAGATTGATCCTGGAAAGACTATTGCTGTTTTGTCCTCTTTTGGAGGAGACTTTTCCAGATTTTTCTGGCTCAGGGCTGTTTCCAGTGTGGGATCCCTCTGGAGCTGTATGCCCACATCCTCTTTTAACCACTAGGCATCCACGCTATAGCCGAAAGACGGCTACAGCGCGGACTCCGATTGCCGGGAGGGCGTCCCTGGACAACCTCCTGTTCACTTCCACAATGCGCGCTCCTGGGAGCACGCATCGGGGAAATTCTGCTCTGGCCGTGTCCCTTGGACACAGCCAGTCACAGATCGCCATAAACGGCCAATCACAGCGGCCGTTTACAGCGCGATCCGAGCTTCCAATGAGAGATGATCTCAAATGTAAACATATGAGATCATCTCTCATTGCCGGCTTTCTCTCCTCACACAGAGACCGTGTGTGAGGAGAGAGAGCGATCTGTGATAACTGTGAGTGCCGAGCCTTTAGTGAAACACCCTACAGTGCCCATACAGTGCCACATCAGTGCCACAGTGCTCATTACTGCTTCCATCTGTCATCAGTGCCATCTGTCGTCAGTGCCACCTGTCAGTGTCACCTGCCACATCAGTGCCACCTGTCAGTGTCACCTGCCACATCAGTGTCACCTGCCACATCAGTGCCACCTGTCAGTGTCACGTGCCACATATCAGTGCCACGTATCAGTGCAATCTGTCAGTGCCATCTGTCGTCAGTGCCACCTGTCAGTCACCGGCCACATCAGTGTCACCTACCACATCAGTGTCACGTATCAGTGCCATCTATCACCAGTGCAATCTGCCAGTGTCACGTGTCATCAGTGCCACATATCTGCCATTTTTCATCACTATGTCACAAAGAGTATATTCAGCCGAGGAGGCATATAATATTCTTGCGGCCGACAAGAGCAACAGGGAGCTCTCCGCTTTAGATTCCTATTCAGATTCTGAGTCTGACATGGACTACGAGCCTGTCCTCAGCAGTGGTACACTGACAGCCTCAGAGGAGGATGAGAGTCCGCCGAAGACGTACTGGTGAGGATGCAGTGCCATCCACCAGCACCGCAATGCCATCCACTATCACCACAATGCCATCCACTATCACCGCAATGCCATCCACCAGCACCACAGTACCTCGACAAAGGCCACGTACCAGTGGGGTGTCACCTCAGGCCCAAAGGGTTAGGTCCCACGCCAGCCTTCCCTACTTCCTTGAGAACCCCTTATGGCTGCCACCTAATTCAGGAGAAGCTATCATTCCCCCTTTTACTGCCCAGCCAGGAGTCCAGGTGGATACAGAAAATTTTTCACCAATAGATTTTTTCAACCTTATTTTTACTGAGGACATGCTTGCATCGATTGTGGCCCAGTGCAATCTATATGCCCAACAATACATAGCAAGTAACCCAACGTCCTATTATGCCCATCCCTACGAATGGAGAGCCCTAACAGTGGAGGAGTTTAGAATTTTTTTGGGCCTCACATTCTGTATGGGACTAACCAAAAAAAATGTATTACGTTCCTATTGATCTACCCTCCCCATCCACCACATGCCCATCTTTTATTCTGTAATGCCCAGAACCAGGTATCTCATGATTATGAGATTCCTACACTACAATGACAATACCCAGTGCCCTCCCCGAAATGACCCACATTTTGACAAGCTATATAAAATTCGCCCACTACTAAAATATTTTTCTGATATCTTCCCCCCAGTTATTTACCCCAGACCAGCACATATATGTGGATGAGTCCCTGGTCAAATTTAGTGGCAGGTTGGGCATAAAACAATTTATTCCCACCAAAAGGGCCTACTATGGGGTGAAAATGTATAAATTATGCGACCGAGCTACAGGATATACCTATGCCTTCATGGTATACGAAGGGAAGGACACCCAGCTACATCCCCCTAATTGCCCAGAATATATCGGATTGAGTGGGAGTCATTTGGGAACTCATAAACCCACTCCTGGAGAAAGGCTACCATCTATATGTGGACAATTTTTATTCTAGTCTGCCCCTGTTCCGAAATCTTCACAGACAGAAGACTCCAGCATGTGGCACCATAAGGAAGAACCAGAAGGGCTTTCCTCAAAGCCTCATGAACAAAAAGCTAAGAAGAGGGGAGATGGCGAGCTTACGGAATGAGGAAATTCTGGCTGTGAAGTGGAGGGACAGAAGGGACGTCTACGTGCTTTCATCAATCCACAATAACACCGTCGTGGAGATAACCAGGAGGAATGAGGTAATCCAAAAGCCCCCATGCATCTTTGAATACAAGTATATGGGGGGTGTCGACTTCAACGACCAGATGCTCGAACCCTACCTTGCCATGAGAAGAACATACCAGTGGTATAAAAAGTTTTGATTTATTTGTTCAATTTGGCCATATATAACAGCTATGTTATTTATCATAAATCCACTGCAAGCCCCAAATCCTTCCTTGGATACCAGGAGGAAATCATCACTGCCCTTATATACCCGAACGGCCCACCAGAAACCATTCGATCCGATGTGATTAGTAGACTGTCCGAACGCCAATTTCCCGAAAAAATCCCCCCCAGACCAACAGGCCAAAAACGGCAGAAAAAATGCCGGGTGTGCACCAAAGGAGGAGTGAGAAGAGACACTACTTTTTATTGTCCCCAATGTCCTTCCCAACCAGGCCTCTGTATAGTTGACTGTTTCCGCCGTTACCATACTTCACTAAATTATTAGTGAAGTATGGTAAACATAACCCTCACTTCCTGCCATTTACCTTCACACCCCTTATGCCTCTGCTTGCTCTGTAACTGACCCTGGCTTGTTTTTCGACCACGCTATTGCCTACCGATTCTGTTTATATCTCTGCCTGATCTGGAACTGACCCTGGCTTGTTTTTCGACCACGCTTCTGCCTACCGATTCTGTTTATATCTCTGCCTGATCTGGAACTGACCCTGGCTTGTTTTTCGACCACGCTTCTGCCTACCGATTCTGTTCATACCTCTGCCTGATCTGGAACTGACCCTGGACTGTTTGACCATCCTTTTTGCCTGCCTCTTGGACTGATCTTGTACCCTGCCACTAGACTAGTGGGATTCATAACACAGGGGTCTCACATATGTGAGGGGCTCCAGAATTGTTTTTCTGGATGAAGAAAACATTTTTTTTGTTTTCTCATTCCTAGATTAGGGTCTGGAGACTTGGAGGCTTCAAAGAGATTTGGGTGGGAGAAGCCTCTACCCCTGTCCCCATTCTGTCCTGAACGAGGCCCTACTTCTGCCTGCTGCCTGTAGGACCTATGCCATCATGCCTCTGCCTGTCGCATGAACTGACCACACCACATGGATGGACCATGTTCCTTCCTACTACCAGGATCAATATTTTGGCACTGCTGACAATCTCTGCCTGCACTGACCCTGGACTGTATATGGACAGTATCCCTGCCTGCTGCCTATACTGACTATGGACAGTGTTCCTGCCTGTTGCCTTGACAATTGCGTTCGCTTTTGCTGACCAAGTCCCTGCTTGCTGCCTGGACCAGTGCTATCCTCCTGTGGACAACTGTGCTACTAAAACCACAGATAATCTTTTTTTTTTTACCCTTTGCTCAGCAGAATGTATTTTGGGGTGTAATTCTTGGTATGTGCATGCTATGTGTCCCTAGAACACCTGACGGTGTTCCTTGTATGTGGCCAGGCTGTGTAAAAGTCTTACACATGTGGTATCGCTATACTCAGGAGGAGTAGCAGAATGTATTTTGAGGTGTCATTTTTGCTTTGTACATGCTATGTGTTGGAAATAGCTTATAAATGGACAACTTTGTGCAAAAAAAAATGCGTTTTCATTTTTTTCCACATTTTCCAAAAACTTCTGGAAAAAAATGAACCGTTCAAAAGACTCATTATGCCTCATAAATTATACGTTGGGGTGTTAGCTTTCCAAAATGTGGTCATTTTGTGGGCGTTTCCATTGTCCTGGTGCTCCAGGGCCTTCAAAAGTGTAATAGGTAGTTAACAAGTTAGATGTGTCATTTATGCTCCTAGAACACTTGATGGTGCTCCCTGCATGTTGGGCCTCTCTATGTGGCTAGGCTGTGAAAAAGTCCCACACATGTGGTATCGCCATACTTAGAAGGAGTAGCAGAATGTATTTTGGGGCGTCATTTGTGGTATACACATGCCATGTGAGAGAAATAACCAATTACAATGACAATTTTATGGGAGGAAAAAAAAAAATCTTCATTTTGCAAAGAATTGTGGGAAAAAATGACAACATCAAAAACCTCACCATGCATCTTACTGAATACCTTGGAATGTCTACTTTCAAAAAAGGGGTCATTTGGGGGGTATTTGTACTGTCCTGACTTGTTCGGGTCACAAGAAATGAGTTGGCCACCAGTACATCAGGTGTGATCAATTTTTTATGATTTGCACCACAAATTGTAGACTCTATAACTTTCACACAGACCAAATAATATCCACTAATTTTGGTTATTTTTACCAAAGATATGTAGCAGTATAAATTGTGGCCAAAATTTATGAAGAAAAATTAATAATTTGCAACATTTTATCACAGAAACAAAGAAAAATTCGTTTTTTTTCTAAATTTTCGGTCTTTTTTCATTTATAGCGCAAAAAATAAAATCCAGAGGTGATCAAATACCACCAAAAGAAAGCTGTATTTGTATGAAAAAAAAATATATATCCTGTTGCACTCAAATGTTTGCATACCCTAGCAGAAATTGTGAAATTTTGTCATTTATATTAAAAATTTAACTAATCATGCCAAAGAACTGTCTTTTAATTCAGGGATAGTGATCACATGAAGGCATTTATTATCATATAGTTTTTTGGCTCCTTTAAAAATCATAATGATAACAGAAATCACCCAAATGGCTCTGATCAAAAGTTTACATACCCTGGAATGTTTGGCCTTGGTACAAACACAGAAGGTGGCACACACAGGTTAAAATGGCTATTAAAGGTTAATTTCCCACATTTGTGGCTTTTAAAATCTCAGTTACTGTCTGTGTATAAATAGTCAATGAGTTTTGTTAGCTCTCACTTGGATGCCCTAAGCAGGCTAGATACTGAGCCATGAGGAGGTAGAAAAGAACAGTCAAAAGACCTGCGTAACAAAGTAATGGAACTTTATAAAGATGGAAAAGGATACCCAAAGTCTTGAACATGCCAGTCAGTACTGTTTTTTTTTAACAGTAGTTTTAGTCAGTACTGTTTAATCCCTAATTAAGAAGTGTGGTCTCTTTTGATACCAAGCCAAGGTCAGGTAGACCAAGAAAGATTGCAGCCACAACTGGCAGAAAAATTGCTCAGGATACAAAGAAAAACCCACAATGTAACCACAGGAGAAATACAGGCTGCTCTCCAAAAAGACGGTGTGGTTGTTTTTAAGGAGCGCAATTAAACGATACTTGAACAAAAAGTAGCTGCATGGTTGAGCTGCCAGAAGGAAGCCTTTACTGCGCCAATGCCACAAAAAAGCCCAATGAGCATGTCAAGGTGTTGTTGGGCATATTGTAACCAGGCTTTTTTGTGGAACTTCTACAGTAAAGGCTTCTTTCTGGCAACTTGACCATGCAGCTCTTTTTTGTTCAAGTATCATCGTATTGTGCTCCTTAAAAACAACCACACTATCTTTTTCCATAGCAGAATGTTCTTCTCCTGAGGTTACCTGTGGGTTTGTCTTTGTATCCCGAACAGTTCCTGTGGCAGTTGTGGCTGAGATCTTTCTTGATCTACCTGAGTTTGGCATGGTATCAAGAGATCCCCAAATTTTCCACTTCTTATTAAATGATTGAACAGTACTGACTGGCATATTCAAGGCTTTGGATATCTTTTTATATCCTTTCTCTTCTTTGTAAAGTTTCATTACCTTGTTACGCAGGTCTTTTGACTGTTCTTTTCTGCTCCCTATGGCTTAGTATCTAGCCTGCTTAGTGCATCCATGTGAGAGCTAACAAACTCATTGACTATTTATACACAAACACTAATTGTAATATAAAAGCCACAAATGTGAGAAATAAAAGTGGTTGTATAGGTTCGTTTTTAAAAAAAAAACAAACATGTTATACTTACCTCCACTGTGCAATTAGTTTTGCACAGCGTGGCCCCGATCCTGCTGTTCTGGGGTCCCACGGCGGCTGTCTAGGCTCCTCCCCGCTAAAGCTAATCCCCTCTGGGAAGCTCTTTCCCGAGGGGGTTAGCTTGCAGGCACGCTCCCATGTCATACACTTGGCGTCCATAGACGCCAAGTGTATGACTCGGTCCGGCCCCCCTGGCGGCCGCGTCATTGGCTGTGATTGACAGCAGTGCAGCCATAGATAGATTGCTGTGCGGGGGACACGCAGAGCAGGTGAACAGGCTCAGGTTAGTAAAACGGGGGGGCTGGAGGGCCCATGACAGCAAGGTGTTTTTTCACCTTGCATGCATTAAGGTGAAAAAACATGAACCTTTACACCCCATTTAATAGCCATTTTAACCTGTGTGTGCCACCTTCTGTGTCTGTACCAAGGCCAAACATTCCAGGGTATGTAAACTTTTTATCAGGGCCATTTGGGTGATTTCTGTTATCATTATAATTTAAAAAGGATCTAAAGGATCTAAAAAATGTGATAATAAATGGCTTCATGTGATTGCTATCCTTAAATAAAAGACAGTTTTTTTGGCATGATTAGTCATATTTTCAATATTAATGCCAAAATATCACAATTTCTGCCGGGGTATGCAAACTTTTGAGCACAACTGTGTGTGTGTGTGTATATATATATATATATATATATATATATATATATATATATATATATATATATATAGTGTGTGTGTGTGTTTAATAGGACTAAAATGAAAATGATTATTTTTTATTATTGTTATTTATTAATTGGTTTGGACATGAGGATAAAGATAAGCAACAAAAAATAATACAGTGATACCTCAGTTCGCGAACAGAAGAGTTCACAAAAATGTGCTTTGGTTCAGGAACACGAGCCGCAGCCATCTTCCCTGGTCTGACACGTGGTCGTGACTTCCTGTAGGTGAGATCGCGGTCACAGGGAGACACTGAAAGTGTGCTGTGAAGACACGGTATTGAGAAGCTTTTTGGTGTGCTTTTTAGCACATACTGTACTGTAAATCCCTGTGCACACTTGCTGTAAAGCTTTTTTGTGTGATTTTTATCACATACTGTACTGTACTGGACAACCAGTATGGCTCCAAAGAAAATTCAGAGCAAGCATGGTGGTAAAAAGAATGTGCGGAGCAGTAATAAGGGTGACAAGACTGTTCAGAGCAAGGGTGTTGTTGAAAAAAAGCGCAGCGCAGTAACGAAGGTGACAATAATGTGCAGAGTGGTAATGCAGATGACAGGAATGTGCAGAGTGGTAATGAAGGTGACAAGAATGTGCAGAGCAGAAATGCAGGTGACAAGAATGTGCAGAGTGGTAATAAAGGTGACAAGAATGTGCAGAGCAGAAATGCAGGTGACAAGAATGTGCAGAGTGGTAATGAAGGTGACAAGAATGTGCAGAGTGGTAATGAAGGTGACAAGAATGTGCAGAGCAGTAATGAAGGTGACAAGAATGTGCAGAGTGGTAATGAAGGTGACAAGAATGTGCAGAGCAGAAATGCAGGTGACATGAAAGTGCAGAGCGGTAATGTGACAAGGTGACAAGAATGTGCAGAATGGTAATGAAGGTGACAAGAATGTGCAGAGCATTAATGAAGGTGACAAGAATGTGCAGAGCATTAATGAAGGTGACAAGAATGTGCAGAGCAGTAATGAAGGTGACAAGAGAGTGCAGAGAGGTAATGAAGGTGACAAGAAAGTGCAGAGCGGTAATGAAGGTGACAAGAATGTGCAGAGCGGTAATGAAGGTGATAAGAATGTGCAGAGCGGTAATGAAGGTGACAAGAATGTGCAGAGCGGTAATGCAGGTGACAAGAAAATGCAGAGCGGTAATGAAGGTGACAAGAAAGTGCAGAGCGGTAATGAAGGTGACAAGAAAGTGCAGAGAGGTAATGAAGGTGACAAGAAAGTGCAGAGCGGTAATGAAGGTGACAAGAATGTGCAGAGCGGTAATGAAGGTGATAAGAATGTGCAGAGCAGTAATGAAGGTGACAAGAATGTGCACAGCGGTAATGAAGGTGACAAGAATGTGCAGAGCAGAAATGCAGGTGACATGAAAGTTCAGAGCGGTAATGTGACAAGGTGACAAGAATGTGCAGAGCGGTAATGAAGGTGACAAGAATGTGCAGAGCATTAATGAAGGTGACAAGAATGTGCAGAGCAGTAATGCAGGTGACAAGAAAGTGCATAGCAGTAATGAAGGTGACAATAATGTGCAGAGCATTAATGAAGGTGACAAGAATGTGCAGAGCAGTAATGAAGGTGACAAGAGAGTGCAGAGAGGTAATGAAGGTGATAAGAAAGTGCAGAGTGGTAATGAAGGTGACAAGAATGTGCAGAGCGGTAATGAAGGTGATAAGAATGTGCAGAGCGGTAATGAAGGTGACAAGAATGTGCAGAGCGGTAATGCAGGTGACAAGAGAATGCAGAGCGGTAATGAAGGTGACAAGAAAGTGCAGAGCGGTAATGAAGGTGACAAAGTGCAGAGCGGTAATGAAGGTGACAAGAGAGTGCAGAGTGGTAATGAAGGTGACAATAATGTGCAGAGCGGTAATGCAGGTGACAAGAATGTGCAGAGCGGTAATGAAGGTGACAAGAATGTGCAGAGTGGTATGAAGGTGACAAGAATGTGCAGAGCATTAATGAAGGTGACAAGAATGTGCAGAGCATTAATGAAGGTGACAAGAATGTGCAGAGCAGTAATGCAGGTGACAAGAAAGTGCAGAGCGGTAATGAAGGTGACAATAATGTGCAGAGCATTAATGAAGGTGACAAGAATGTGCAGAGCAGTAATGAAGGTGACAAGAGAGTGCAGAGAGGTAATGAAGGTGACAAGAAAGTGCAGAGCGGTAATGAAGGTGACAAGAATGTGCAGAGTGGTAATGAAGGTGATAAGAATGTGCAGAGCGGTAATGAAGGTGACAATAATGTGCAGAGCGGTAATGAAGGTGACAAGAATGTGCAGAGCAGAAATGCAGGTGACATGAAAGTTCAGAGCGGTAATGTGACAAGGTGACAAGAATGTGCAGAGCGGTAATGAAGGTGACAAGAATGTGCAGAGCATTAATGAAGGTGACAAGAATGTGCAGAGCAGTAATGCAGGTGACAAGAAAGTGCATAGCAGTAATGAAGGTGACAATAATGTGCAGAGCATTAATGAAGGTGACAAGAATGTGCAGAGCAGTAATGAAGGTGACAAGAGAGTGCAGAGAGGTAATGAAGGTGACAAGAAAGTGCAGAGCGGTAATGAAGGTGACAAGAATGTGCAGAGCGGTAATGAAGGTGATAAGAATGTGCAGAGCGGTAATGAAGGTGACAAGAATGTGCAGAGCGGTAATGCAGGTGACAAGAAAATGCAGAGCGGTAATGAAGGTGACAAGAAAGTGCAGAGTGGTAATGAAGGTGACAATAATGTGCAGAGCGGTAATGCAGGTGACAAGAATGTGCAGAGCGGTAATGAAGGTGACAAGAATGTGCAGAGCGGTAATGAAGGTGACAAGAATGTGCAGAGCGGTAATGAAGGTGATAAGAATGTGCAGAGCGGTAATGAAGGTGACAAGAATGTGCAGAGCGGTAATGCAGGTGACAAGAAAATGCAGAGCGGTAATGAAGGTGACAAGAAAGTGCAGAGCGGTAATGAAGGTGACAAGAAAGTGCAGAGTGGTAATGAAGGTGACAATAATGTGCAGAGCGGTAATGCAGGTGACAAGAATGTGCAGAGCGGTAATGAAGGTGACAAGAATGTGCAGAGCGGTAATGCAGGTGACAAGAAAATGCAGAGCGGTAATGAAGGTGACAAGAAAGTGCAGAGCGGTAATGAAGGTGACAAGAAAGTGCAGAGTGGTAATGAAGGTGACAATAATGTGCAGAGCAGTAATGCAGGTGACAAGAATGTGCAGAGCGGTAATGAAGGTGACAAGAATGTGCAGAGTGGTATGAAGGTGACAAGAATGTGCAGAGCATTAATGAAGGTGACAAGAATGTGCAGAGCAGTAATGCAGGTGACAAGAAAGTGCAGAGCGGTAATGAAGGTGACAAGAATGTGCAGAGAATTAATGAAGGTGACAAGAATGTGCAGAGCGGTAATGAAGGTGACAAGAGAGTGCAGAGAGGTAATGAAGGTGACAAGAAAGTGCAGAGCAGTAATGAAGGTGACAAGAATGTGCAGAGCAGTAATGAAGGTGATAAGAATGTGCAGAGCGGTAATGAAGGTGATAAGAATGTGCAGAGCGGTAATGAAGGTGATAAGAATGTGCAGAGCGGTAATGAAGGTGACAAGAATGTGCAGAGCGGTAATGAAGGTGACAAGAATGTGCAGAGCAGAAATGCAGGTGACATGAAAGTTCAGAGCGGTAATGTGACAAGGTGACAAGAATGTGCAGAGCGGTAATGAAGGTGACAAGAATGTGCAGAGCATTAATGAAGGTGACAAGAATGTGCAGAGCAGTAATGCAGGTGACAAGAAAGTGCAGAGCGGTAATGAAGGTGACAATAATGTGCAGAGCATTAATGAAGGTGACAAGAATGTGCAGAGCAGTAATGAAGGTGACAAGAGAGTGCAGAGAGGTAATGAAGGTGACAAGAAAGTGCAGAGCGGTAATGAAGGTGACAAGAATGTGCAGAGTGGTAATGAAGGTGATAAGAATGTGCAGAACGGTAATGAAGGTGACAAGAATGTGCAGAGCGGTAATGCAGGTGACAAGAAAATGCAGAGCAGTAATGAAGGTGACAAGAAAGTGCAGAGCGGTAATGAAGGTGACAAGAAAGTGCAGAGCAGTAATGAAGGTGACAAGAGAGTGCAGAGTGGTAATGAAGGTGACAATAATGTGCAGAGCGGTAATGCAGGTGACAAGAATGTGCAGAGCAGAAATGCAGGTGACATGAAAGTTCAGAGCGGTAATGTGACAAGGTGACAAGAATGTGCAGAGCGGTAATGAAGGTGACAAGAATGTGCAGAGCATTAATGAAGGTGACAAGAATGTGCAGAGCAGTAATGAAGGTGACAATAATGTGCAGAGCATTAATGAAGGTGACAAGAATGTGCAGAGCAGTAATGAAGGTGACAAGAGAGTGCAGAGAGGTAATGAAGGTGACAAGAATGTGCAGAGTGGTAATGAAGGTGATAAGAATGTGCAGAGCGGTAATGAAGGTGACAAGAATGTGCAGAGCGGTAATGCAGGTGACAAGAAAATGCAGAGCGGTAATGAAGGTGACAAGAAAGTGCAGAGCGGTAATGAAGGTGACAAGAAAGTGCAGAGCGGTAATGAAGGTGACAAGAGAGTGCAGAGTGGTAATGAAGGTGACAATAATGTGCAGAGCGGTAATGCAGGTGACAAGAATGTGCAGAGCGGTAATGAAGGTTACAAAAATGTGCAGAGTGGTAATGAAGATGACAAGAAAGTGCAGAGCAAGTGTGTTGTTGAAAAAATGTGCAGAGTGGTAACGAAGGTGGCAAGAATGTGCAGAGCGGTAATGCAGATGACAAGAAAGTGCAGAGCGGTAATGAAGGTGACAGGAATGTGCAGAGCGGTAATGAAGGTGACAAGAAAGTGCAGAGCGGTAATGAAGGTGACAACAATGTGCAGAGCGGTAATGAAGGTGACAACAATGTGCAGAGCGGTAATGAAGGTGACAGGAATGTGCAGAGCGGTAATGAAGGTGACAAGAATGTGCAGAGCGGTAATGAAGATCACAAGAAAGTGCAGAGCAAGCGTGTTGTTGAAAAAATGTGCAGAGTGGTAACGAAGGTGACAAGAATGTGCAGAGCGGTAATGCAGGTGACAAGAAAGTGCAGAGCGGTAATGAAGGTGACAGGAATGTGCAGAGCGGTAATGAAGGTGACAACAATGTGCAGAGTGGTAATGCAGGTGACAAGAATGTGCAGAGCGGTAATGAAGGTAAAAGAATGTGCAGAGCGGTAATGAAGGTGACAAGAATGTGCAAAGCGGTAATGCAGGTGACAAGAATGTGCAGAGCAAGCGTGTTGTTGAAAAAATGTGCAGAGCAGTAACAAAGGTGACAAGAATGTGCAGAGTGGTAATGCAGGTGACAACAATGTGCTGAGCGGTAATGAAGGTGACAAGAATGTGCAGAGCGGTAATGAAGGTGACAAGAATGTGCAGAGTGGTAATGAAGGTGACAAGAAAGTACAGAGCGGTAATGAAGGTGACAACAATGTGCAGAGCGGTAATGAAGGTGACAGGAATTTGCAGAGCGGTAATGAAGGTGACAACAATGTGCAGAGCGGTAATGAAGGTGACAAGAAAGTGCAGAGCGGTAATGAAGGTGACAAGAATGTGCAGAGCGGTAATGAAGGTGAGAAGAAAGTGCAGAGCGGTAATGAAGGTGACAAGAATGTGCAGAGCGGTAATGAAGGTGACAAGAATGTGCAGAGTGGTAATGAAGGTGACAAGACTGTGCAGAGCGATAATGAAGGTGACAAGAAAGTGCAGAGCGGTAATGAAGGTGACAAGAATGTGCAGAGCGGTAATGAAGGTGACAAGAAAGTGCAGAGCGGTAATGAAGGTGACAAGAATGTGCAGAGCGGTAATGAAGGTGACAAGAATGTGCAGAGTGGTAATGAAGGTGACAAGACTGTGCAGAGCGGTAATGAAGGTGACAAGAAAGTGCAGAGCGGTAATGAAGGTGACAAGAATGTGCAGAGCGGTAATGAAGGTGACAAGAAAGTGCAGAGCGGTAATGAAGGTGACAAGAATGTGCAGAGCGGTAATGCAGGTGACAAGAATGTGCAGAGCGGTAATGAAGGTTACAAAAATGTGCAGAGTGGTAATGAAGATAACAAGAAAGTGCAGAGCAAGTGTGTTGTTGAAAAAATGTGCAGAGTGGTAACGAAGGTGGCAAGAATGTGCAGAGCGGTAATGCAGGTGACAAGAAAGTGCAGAGCGGTAATGAAGGTGACAGGAATGTGCAGAGCAGTAATGAAGGTGACAAGAATGTGCAAAGCGGTAATGAAGGTGACAAGAAGTGCAGAGCGGTAATGAAGGTGACAAGAATGTGCAGAGCGGTAATGAAGATGACAAGACTGTTCAGAGCAAGCGTGTTGTTGAAAAAATGTGCAGAATGGTAACGAAGGTGACAAGAATGTGCAGGGCGGTAATGAAGGTGACAGGAAAGTGCAGAGCGGTAATGAAGGTGACAACAATGTGCAGAGCGGTAATGAAGGTGACAACAATGTGCAGAGCGGTAATGAAGGTGACAGGAATGTGCAGAGCAGTAATGAAGGTGACAAGAATGTGCAGAGCGGTAATGAAGATCACAAGAAAGTGCAGAGCAAGCGTGTTGTTGAAAAAATGTGCAGAGTGGTAACGAAGGTGACAAGAATGTGCAGAGCGGTAATGCAGGTGACAAGAAAGTGCAGAGCGGTAATGAAGGTGACAGGAATGTGCAGAGCGGTAATGAAGGTGACAACAATGTGCAGTGCGGTAATGCAGGTGACAAGAATGTGCAGAGCGGTAATGAAGGTAAAAGAATGTGCAGAGCGGTAATGAAGGTGACAAGAATGTGCAAAGCGGTAATGCAGGTGACAAGAATGTGCAGAGCAAGCGTGTTGTTGAAAAAATGTGCAGAGCAGTAACAAAGATGACAAGAATGTGCAGAGTGGTAATGCAGGTGACAACAATGTGCTGAGCGGTAATGAAGGTGACAGGAATTTGCAGAGCGGTAATGAAGGTGACAACAATGTGCAGAGCGGTAATGAAGGTGACAAGAAAGTGCAGAGCGGTAATGAAGGTGACAAGAATGTGCAGAGCGGTAATGAAGGTGACAAGAAAGTGCAGAGCGGTAATGAAGGTGACAAGAATGTGCAGAGCGGTAATGAAGGTGACAAGAAAGTGCAGAGCGGTAATGAAGGTGACAAGAAAGTGCAGAGCGGTAATGAAGGTCACAAGAATGTGCAGAGCGGTAATGAAGGTGACAAGAATGTACAGAGCGGTAATTCACCTACCGGAAATGTAAATGTGCTGATTTTAATGTATGAAGAATTTAGGCTGTAGTATTTAAATTCTCCACAAGATGGCGATCTCACTCCTGAGCGTGGAACGCAAAGAAGGAAGTGATGTCATGTATGGAGAGGAAGTGATGTATGGTAAAGACAGGAAGTTTCACAGGAGAGGTGACTTGTTAGGAAATAGCGTACAGGCATTACTGGATCTTGAGGTACATTTTTTTATTATACAGGATTTATATAGCGCCAACAGTTTACGTAGCGCTTTACAACTTGAGGGTAGACAGTACAAATACAAAACACTTTAATACAGTAGGAATCAGAGGGCCCTGCTCCTTAGAGCTTACAATCTAAGAGTTTTATTTTATTATTTATTTATTACAGGTACTTATATAGCATTGTCAATTTAGGCAGTGCTTTACATATATATATATTTTTGCTGTTATCTGTACTTTTTCGGCAACAGTGAAAGCTGTCAAAGACACCCGCATGCCTCCTACCAACTGATAAAGTCATTGGTTGCTAAGGGCAGGTCTGGTGGCCGCACAGCTTTCAGTTTTGCTGGCAAAAGTAGAGATAACAGCATAATGGGAGGAGAGAGCCCAGAGGAGGAATGGGATGTGAACACAGAAGCTAATACAGTAATCCTTTCATGGTCAGCCTTAAGGATGGGCTCAGGCGTGTTCACAAGTCCACATGCCCGCCCTCGCCAGGAAGCTGACACTCCGCAGCGCTATTCACAGGCAGTGAGACATTTTCCGCTGCACAGATCGGGAAATGTCTCACTACCTGTGATTAGCGCTGCGGAGTGTCAGCTTCCTGACGGGCGCGGGCATGGGGTGTCGCGAACACGCCTGAGCCCAAACTTAGTCAGCCTGTACACAGCTTTGTGTCATTTTACTGTAGCAAGGGCAAATAGGGGGCATTGGGGGGGTGTTTGGGTTTGTGCTAGAAGGGGGATTTAGGAAGGGGCGTTTGTGTTAGGATGGGGGTTTCTGTCTAGCAGGGGGATTTGTGCTGGGGGGGGGGTTGTGTCAGGAAGGAGGATATGTGCTATAAAGGGGGATTTAGCAAAGGGGGATTTGTGCTAGGAGGAGTGGCTTGTGTCTAGCGGGGGGGATTTGTGCTAGGATAGGGGTTTGTGGCAGGAAGGAGCGTTTGTGTCAGGAGGGGGAATTTAGGAAGGGGGGTTTGTGTCTAGCAGGGGGGTTTTGTGCTAGGACAATGTATTTTGGTGGGGCTCAATTTAAAAATCATACCAGCATCTTTTTTGCGATCATAGAGCAGCCTATTAAAAAAAACTGAACGTGCCAAAAATGCACGGGCTCGCACGCACCTCCTTGTGTCAACAAGCCCCCAGACTGGTGTTCCTGGAGATTGTGCGCAATTCTAAAGGGTGCCTTGACTTCAAAAAGGTTGAAAAGCACTGATCTATATCACTGGGTGAAGTGATCGATGGCAGATGGACATCATGGGGCATTTTTTTTTTTTTAACAAAAGAATTGGTAATAACTGTGGCTTGTTTACGCCTTAATTTTTTTGTGAATGAGTAGGGAAACTATGTACCCTTTAATTGTTCACATGAGGGAGCTGGTATCTGCGTAACCCCCTTTTTGCTAAAGGGGACTTCAAGATTCCATTAGGTCCCCCTGCCTACAGACCCCCACAACCACCAGGCCAGGTTTGTGGGGAAGAGGCCCTTATCCTGATCAACATGGGGATAAGCTGCTTTGCCGGAGGGTCCTACCCTTGGCAAGGCACTTACTCATGTCGAGGGCATGTGCCCTGGTATTATCCAGGAGGGGGGGAGGGGGGGTGCACGCTCGTTCTCCTCCTATCCTAGCCAGCCAGACTGTATGATTAGATAAGTGTCCAGAATATTTTTTTTCAGGGGGCCTTGCTCCTTTTTTTGTGATTTTTGTGTGGGGTTCCCTCTTAAAATCCATACCAGACGTGAGTGGTCTGGTATAAATTTTGTCAGGACCTCACAGTTTTTTTTTCACACGAGGTCCCCCATTCTGCATGCAGTCAGCAGAGCCGGGACAAGGGGTGGGCACGAGGGGCAGTTGCCCCAGGTGCAGTGAAGCAACGGGTCAAAGAATGGATGCAGGGTGGTACACCTATTCTATATCATGTATTAAGTGTGCGGGAGGGGGGCACAATTCTGGATCCTTTCCCTGGGAACTGGGCGACCCTGTCCCAGTACTGGCAGGCAGTGTTTGTTACTGCACCTGCATCCACCTCAAACTGCACACAGGCAGCCTATAAAGGTAAATGCAGACACAGTGGCTGCATGGCCACAGCCAGACACATGTCAAAATGTGATCCTAATGGGCCTGGGATGAATTAGATGGGGAACCACATGCTAATTTTTTTAAGCCCCTTTGCTCACATGGCTGGGGATTCTCTGCCATGTAAGTGAATAGGGTGGTGATGTCATTGGATAAGGACTCAGTGATGTTTGCATCCACTGGCGTCCTTAACAACCATTCACAACAGGAAGTTTTCATGTATAGTAGCTTAAGTAATGCCGTTATCATAAATGATGTTCTTCTCCCGCCGAAAGGGTAAATTTCGGGGGGTTAAACAGAACAGTCAAGGTTTGGGCCAAACTTTTTTTGGACTGAATCTTGAGGTTATCCCTAGTATAGATATTACACATCCTGGTATAGTCCAAATAATTCTCAGTTTATTGTCTATTGACAGAGTGTCCTATTTAGATCAGTAGGAGGTGAGGAGGATTCTGGGAGGGTCGCGTGACTTCACCCTTATCTCTATAATGAAAACATTGTTCTATCTGGAGAGGAGAAAAGGATTCCACAACATCTTCACTGATAATTCCTTTCTCTCTATACATAGAATTATAAAATTGTGAAGGAAACATCTAGAGATCCATGAACACCCAGCAGTCGTCTTCACAGGACATCACCCATCACAGTACCTCCTCCTCACTGGCTGACAACAGAGGTAACCAGTGCCAAGAAGATTCTAGAAGTCACCAACAAGATCACTGAGCTGCTGACAGGAGAGGTGAGCGGTCCCGGGAATTCTGGGACATTATCCAGTAACAGACAAGGGATGTGTCTGGATGGTGACTGTATCATTGTGTGTGTCAGGTTCCTATAAGGTGTCAGGATGTCACTGTCTATTTCTCCATGGAGGAGTGGGAGTATATAGAAGGACACAAGGATCTCTACAAGGACCTCATGATGGAGAATCAGCCGCCCCTCACATCACCGGGTAAGAGGAGACTTTATTGTAAAGGAGAGAGCAGTACGGAGGGTCCATCTAGATCCCCCATCATCTGATAAACACATAGAAACAATGTATTCAGTCAGTGTGTGTGTTTCCTACAGATGGATCCAGTAATGGGAACCCACCAGAGAGATGTCCCCGTCCTCTGTATTCCCGGGATTCCACACAGGAAGGTCACACCATCCCTCACCATCATCAGGTAGGTGGGAGTGAACAACTAAAATTTAAAAAGAATTCTAACACATGAGACCACATTCTTCAAAATAACTTCTTGTTCCTTTTTATAAATGTATTCTGTCATATTTGGGGTTTAGGGTGAAGAATTGAAAGACATTAAAGCTGAGATTAAAAAGGAAGAAGAAGAGACGCTGGTGAGTGGAGCTCAGCAGTCTATGGAGGTGGATAGTCTTCAGTATTCCCGGGATTCCACACAGGAAGATCAAAGCATCCCTCACCATCATCAGGTATAAATAACTGAGCTAAACAACTCAAAAGTTATTCTAAACTATGAGGTATCTTTCTTATACCGGTAGATATTTTTTTTTAATATTGAAGCTAATTTTCCAGATATTTTATTTTTTGTTTTGGGGTTCAGGATAAATCAGGAAAAGACATCAAACTTAAGGTTAAAGAGGAAGAAGAAGAGGCGTTGGTGAGTGGAGATCAGCAGTCTATGGAGGAGATGACCATGAAAAATGAACAGCAGGAATCTTCTCTTTATATCAACAGAAGTAAGTAATAATCACTAAATGCAGAAATGTTCACAATTTCCTTTTTCTTCTATGAGTATAAAAGATTAATTTAAATAAGTGCAACGTGAAGATACTGTACACCATTCCTCAATATAACGTCATGTTCCCAACAAATGAGGTGGAGATACTGTATCTTTTTCTGGTTTGTATAGATATTTTATGTTATGATTGCACCCAATTCCATGCCAGAGCTCTGAGATACTGTAGAGTGTTAGACCAACATACTGTATATGACTTCTGAATGAAAGACATGAAGAATTATTATAACATTTAAACATTGATTTCCAACAGGTGGACACTATGTCCTGAATAATGTATCTTCAGAATATAAAGCAGAAGAAAATCCCACCACACAACGTTCTCCAGGAGTGAATCGCATTACACAAATAATACATCATAGAACTTATCATATAGAGAGATCCTGGGATTTCTCTGATCCTGAGGAATCTTCTGATAATCCACATACTATTATTTTTGAATCTCACAGTACAGATCCATCTAATCCTGAAGAATCTTCCTTAAACCATGAAGGATCTCACACAGGAGAGCATTCCTTGTCATCTACAGTGTCTGGGAATTCTTCCAAAGAAACCAGAGGGCCTCCTACACACCAGAAAAGTCATAAGAGTGTGCGTACTTTCTCATGTCTAGAGTGCGGGAGATGTTTTAAGCTGAAAGGAAACTTTCTCAGTCACCAGAGAGTTCACACAGGCGAGCGAACTTTCCCATGTTCAGAGTGCGGCAAACGCTTTACTCTCAAAGGAAACCTTCTTAAACACCACAGAATTCACACGGGTGAGCGTCCCTTTTCATGTTCAGAGTGCGGGAGATGTTTTATTCAGAAAGTGGAACTTGTTAATCACCAAAGAATTCACACTGGTGAGCGTCCATTCACGTGTTCGCACTGTGGTAAAGGTTTCATTCAGAAAGGAAACCTTCTTATACATCAGAGAACTCACACAGGTGAGCGTCCCTTTTCATGTTCAGAGTGCGGGAAATGTTTCATTATGAAACGCAACCTTGTTGTTCACCAGAGAAGTCACACGGGGGAACGTCCTTATTCGTGTTCAAAGTGCGGGAAATGCTTCAGTCAAAAAAGTATCCATGATCGACACCAGGGAATTCACATGGACTAACTACCTTTTTAATGTTCAAATGGACCAATGGGGAGTGTGGCAAGAATAACCCCCAGAGAACATGTGTCCTTCCTTATAGTCAGAATGGATAAAATGTTTATGTTAAAGAAAATCACTTCTTGGACCCCAAAATATTCATAGAGGCTAATAAAGTTTTTGTGTTCATATTGGTTTATTTGGAGGCGTGGCCAAAGTACAATGGGATTTTTTTGGGGAATGATGTGATAGTTATAGGTCTGCTGGGATTGAATTATAGTAATACAGTCCTCTAAACAATGCTGGCTTGGTCCCAAACTCACACAGACCCCACCATAGAATACGATAACTCATGGACCATACCTTTTATTGGTTGCTATTAGCCGATATACTGTACAACATTTTTGCTTTACTAAAGGAAATAACTTTTTATTGAAACAACTAAAGTATCATTATTTTTAAATTATATTTAATTTAGATTCTTTATTGTGTGTTAATAACGTAATCCGATTTTCTAGAAAAAACAAGAAAGCTCTACTCTACAATATTCTGTTCTGATTAATTTTTTACACACTAACATCATTTTTAGATGATTGGTGATTGGAATGTGCTCAGTTCATAGAGAGTCTTCCATTTGGTGTTTTATTAGTGATATGTGAGAGTCTAGAAGGTCCAGTTCCAGAGAGCCCAGGGGGTCCAGTTCCAAAGGATCAAGAAGGTCCAGTCACAGAGAGTCCAGAAGGTCCAATTCGAGAGGATCCAGAAGGTCCAGTTCCAGAGGATACAAATGTCCAGTTCCAGAAAACCCAGGAGATCCATTTCCAGAGAGTCGAGATGGTACCGTTCCAGGGAGTCGAGAAGGTCCCGTTCCAGAGAGTCGACAAGGTCCAGTTCCAGAGAGTCGACAAGGTCCAGTTCCAGAGAATCCAGAAGGTCCAGTTCCAGAGAGTAGAGAAAGTCCAGTTCTAGAGGTTCCAGGAGGTCCAGTTCCAGAGGATCCAGGAGGTCCAATTTCAGAGAGTCCAAAAGGTCCAGTTCCAGAGGATCTAGAAGGTCCAGTTTCAAATGTGTGCCAGCTAATATTCTAAGAATACATGGAGCCACTACAAATGCCACATAGAATATTTCCATCGCTGCCATCTTGGTTATGCTCCTCATGTTCACAGTGATCAGCTCCATTATTTCCCAGTTATTATTTTCACCATCAGTGATACAGAGGTCATACCCATCAGTGGCTCGGAGAGTTTGTCAGTGTCATGTCATCTGTGTATCCCCTTTCTGGTATTGGGGTGATTACACTCGTGTGGTAGGTGCTTTTCCAATGAGTTGTGCCAGAGCAAACTGTATTTTAAGGCGTATCACCCCATTTTTATTACATAAGATAGAAAGTTCATATAGACATCAGTTGCCCACGCAGGGGTATCCAACATCATCCTGAAAATACCGAGTCATCTGGCTCCTTTGTCAGCAGCACTGCTGCTCTTCTTACCAGTCCCTCTGACTGTACTGTCCAACTCCCCTGGTTCATTCAGCTCACTTAGCCTTTAGTCGCAGTGCCCAGCTGCACAGCCCTCTCCTGGCCTCTGGATAGGGGTTCTCCTGATACCCCGATAGGAGCCGACCTGACTCCTGGAACAAGACCTGCTGGCTGGGGCTCTGATCCCTGGTTGAGACCTTCTGGCCACAGCCTGCAAACCTGGAAGAAAGAGCAGGTGAAGATGGAAGCCTCTGCAGCAGTGACAGTTCCCCGCTGGAAGGTTTTGTTTCAAAGTAAGTCTTAGATAGGGAGATCAGGAATAAAAACTGATTGGTACCCAGTGTTAAAAAGAAAGCACTTTAAAGCGGGGTTCCACCCAAATTTTGAACAATATCTGTATGTATTCTCTTCCTTACCTAGATGCTGACATGCCGTTTAAAAAAATTTAAATCGCCGTAATTACCTTTTATTTTTCTATTCTTCTTTGCACTTCCTGGTTCTCCTCCCATGGGAGTAGGCGTGTTTCTAGCCTCTCCCAGACTCCTGGGAGCTAGTCTCAGGCTTCCCAGGATGCCACTGAGCATGTGCGGGAACGAGCGGTGAATGCTGGGAGCACAGCATTCACCACATCCAGGAAATAAATGCTTGTGGGCTTCAAATGCCCACAATGAAGATGGAAACCGCCTGCAGTGAATAATATAAGTTATTCTTTCCGACGAAATCTGACACAGGCGGACATATTACACACAATATGCGAGTATGTAATGCTGAGAAGAAAAGTTTGTGAATGAACTAAAAAAAAAAAACTGATAGATAGGTGGACCCCCGCTTTAAGAAGTGGAGCTATGTTTAGAATTGTTATAAGCAAGTTCTGCTGTAGGAAGGTAGTCCACCCAATCATCCTCAAATTAACTGACTAAACATTGAATGTACTGCTCTATCATTTGATTGGTCTTCTCAATCTGACCATTAGACTGAGGATGAAAAGCAGAAGACAGATTAACTGTTACACCTTAATTTGAGCAAAAACGTTTCCAGAATTTTAAAGTAAACTGTTCTCTGTCAGACACTACACCACCAATCATTCCATGGAGTTTAACAATTTCCCAAGCCATCACTTCCACAGTTGGTTCAGCAGTGGGTACCCCTTAACCACTTGCAGGCCGCCTAACGCAGATATACTGCGGCAGAATGTCATGGGCAGGCAAAATCACGTACCTGATACGTGATTTGCCTCCCGCGGGCGGGGGGAGCATTGCGCCCCCCCCCGGTGCTCGAGGCGGTCGGCATTATTAGAGGAGCAATCCGTGCTGAGAGGTCGCTCCCAAGGAATGAAAGTCTTTTCTCTGCTGCTGTAATGTAAACAGCGGCAGAGGAAGTGATGTCATCGCTCCTCGTGAAGCCTTTTTGTTCCGGCTTCCGAGGAGAGAAGAAATCAAGTAAGTCTAACACAACACTTACAGTAGAACATTCTAGACACACTTTTCACTCCCCGATAACCCCCCTGTACCCCCTGTCACAGTGACACCAATAGCAGTTTTTTTTTCTGATTATTGCATTGGTGTCATTTTGTGACCTAATAAAGGTTTTAACCCCCTGATTGCCCCCTAGTTAATCCTTTCACCAGTGATCACCGTATAACTGTTACGGGTGATGCTGGTTAGTTAGTTTATTTTTTATAGTGTCAGGGCACCCGCCGTTTATTACCGAATAAAGGTTTCACCCCCTGATCGCCCGGTGGTGATATAAGTTAAGTTTTAGGGTCAGATAAGGTCTGCGTCGCCCCAGGCAGCGTCAGGTTAGCGCCAGTACCGCTAACACCCACGCACGCAGCATACGCCTCCCTTAGTGGTATAGTATCTGAACGGATCAATATCTCATCTGATCAGATCTATACTAGCGTCCCCAGCAGTTTAGGGTTCCCAAAAACACAGTGTTAGCGGGATCAGCCCAGATACCTGCTAGCACCTGCGTTTTGCCCCTCAGCCCGGCCCAGCCCAGCCCACCCAAGTGCAGTATCGATCGATCACTGACACTTACAAAACACTAAGCACACAAAACTGCAGCGTTCGCAGAGTCAGGCCTGATCCCTGCGATCGCTAACAGTTTTTTTGGTAGCGTTTTGATACAGTCGCTAACAGTCAGGAGCTTTTTACCTGTGAGTCTCACTACTGTACCACTACATTTAGAGCCCAAAATGCCAAATCGAAGGTACACTAGTGAAGAGGCCTACACGTTTCTGAGCATGACAGATAGTGAAGAGGAAGTCACTCATCTGTCAGATTCAGGCTCAGAATACGATCCTGTAGAGGACAGCGGCTTCATGACAGATAGCTCTGACGACGGAGTTGCATAGTTGCCAACAGTCCCAATTTTCCCGGGACAATCCCGATTTTGGGACCCTCATCCCGATTGGAGAGTGTCCCGAATCGGGATTTTCCATAAGGAAAATCGGGAATGTTGGTTTTTTTGGAGCAGCGGGCTCCAGCAAAATGGCGGCCGGCGCCGCCGCTCTATCTTCCTCTAGTGTTGAGTGGAGAGGGGAAGGGGGCTCGATCCGTGCAGCCAATGAAGCGGCTTCTTTAGCTGCATGGCCCCTCCCCTCTCCACTGAAGCGAGTAGAAGACACGGCGCCGTCGCCGTGTCTTACTGAAAGTTCCCCAGCCCCGTACTGCGCAAGCGCTGCGCCTGCGCAGTACAGGGGGTCCTCCATTGCCGAGTGGAACTTTCTCGGCAGAACACCGGCCGCTCCTGCACTGAGCGGCGGGGGGGCTGCACTAACAGGGGGGGCTGCACTAACAGGGGGGGCTGCACTGAGGGGGGCTGCACTAACTGAGGGGGGGCTGCATTAACTGAGGGGGGCTGCACTATCTGAGGGGGGCTGCACTGAGGGGGGGCTGCACTAACTGAGGGGGGCTGCACTAACTGAGGGGGGGCTGCACTGAGGGGGGGTTGCACTGAGGGGGGCTGCACTGAGGGGGGGTGCACTAACTGAGGGGGGGCTGCATTGAGGGGGGGCTGCACTAATAGAGGGGGCTGCACTGAGGGGGGTCTGCACTAATAGAGGGGGGCTGCATTGAGGGGGGGTCTGCACTAATAGAGGGGGGGCTGCACTAATTGAGGGGGGGTCTGCACTAATAGAGGGGGGGCTGCACTGAGGGGGGGGGCTGCACTAATAGAGGGGGGCTGCACTGAGGGGGGTCTGCACTAATAGAGGGGGGTCTGCACTGATGGAGGGGATCTGCACTGATGGAGGGGGTCTGCACTGAGGGGGTCTATACAGACTCTGGCGGGGGCACCTGATGCAAGGACAGACTCTGGCGGGGGCACCTGATGCAAGCACAGACTCTGGCGGGGGCACCTGATGCAAGGACAGACTCTGCTGGTGGCACCTGATGCAAGGACAGACTGTGCTGGTGGCACCTGATGCAAGGACAGACTCTGCCGGGGGCACCTGATGCAAGGACAGACTCTGGCGGGGGCACCTGATGCAAGGACAGACTCTGGCCGGGGCACCTGATGCAAGGACAGACTCTGCCGGGGGCACCTGATGCAAGAACAGACTCTGCTGGTGGCAGGCGACGTGGCTAGTGACACGCTCAGGGATCCCACTGATTTGGCATTATGGTGAGTTGAATGATTTAATTTTATATTACAATGTAATAATAGAAATAATGCGCTTCAATCATCCTGACACCATAACAACCATGGTGCCGGTATGATTGAAGCGTTAACACCAGGCATTTGGAGTATCTTTATCTGCTGATTGTTAAACTTTCTAGAATACACATATTTCTATTGTGTAGGATCTGGGGCTGCTGTCCCGTCATTTCCCTCTCCCCCTTTCCTTCTCCTTCTCCATCCCTCATTCATCTCAGACTCTAACCACACCCTCTTGAGCCACGCCCATTTAAGCCACATCCACTTTCACGCAAGCCACGCCCACTTTTCATGTAAACCACACCCACTTTTCACTTAAGCCACACCCATTTTCGCCGCACCGCGCTTCGCGCGCCGCTCTTATGAATTTTTTGCTAAGCCACGCCTACAAACGGATGCTCCGCCCCCTAATTATTGTACGGCTCAGCCTACAGCCAAAAAAGTGTCCCACGTATTTTTTTTTTCAATGTTGGCAACTATGGAGTTGTGGTCCCTGCCAAGATCAGGCGTACCAGACCCCGAACTTTTTCTTCTGTCGTTGATGTGCAAGAACCGCAGGTCCCTCGTATGGAGCAGAGCAGTACTAGCGCCGCTATTCCTTCTGGTGAACTGGCAAGCACCAGCGGCCTAGTACATTCTGGTCGTAGTCAATGCAGCACTGCAGTATCACGTGGTGACGTGGCGAGTCACATAAGTGCAGTTCAAGCTGGCGAGGTGACAAGCACAAGTAGTGTCCCGCTGCCACCAAGAAGACGAACACAGGCCCGTCGTGCCCATAGTGCCCTTCCTGCTGCATTCGCCAATCCTAATTGGGAACCCACCACTTCTGCAGCACCCGTACTTCCCCCATTTACTGGCCAACCCGGCATTCAGGTGGAAACAGTTGATTTTACGTCACTTGATTTTTATCCGCTGTTTTTCACTGAAGATCTCTATAGATCTATTGTGGACCAAAGCAATTTGTACGCTGGTCAACACATCGCCACTATTCCCCAGTCCTCCCTTGCCAGAGATTGGAGACCAATTATGGTTTCCGAATTTAACCTCTTTCTGGTCCTTTCCCTCAACATGGGCATAACTATAAAGAGTGAGTTGCGTTCATATTGAAGTGGAGGGATAATAAGAATGTTTTTGTTCTTGCCTCCCTTAATGCAGACACGGCGGTCTGGTGTTGTGGAGAAACCCCTCTGTGTCCACGAATATAACCAAAATATGGGAGGGGTGGACCTCAACAACCAGTTGTTGGCGCCGTACCTAATTGCCCGTAAGGCCAGATCATGGTACAAGAAAGTGTCTGTTTATTTATTTCAATTGGCTTTGCTGAACGCTCATGTGCTATACAGAGCTTCAGGACAGACTGGATCCTTCCTTAAATTCCAGGAAGAGATCGTCAGAGCCCTTCTGTTTCCAGACGGTGCGCTCCACCTCACCTTCCCCAACCAGATGCAGTAAGCCGGCTGCATGAGAGGCATTTTATTTATGTCCTCCCGAGTACCCCTACTCAACGAGCCCCCCTAAAAAGATGTTGTGTCTGCAGCAAGCGCAGATATAGGCGTGACACCCGGTATTATTGTCCCTCCTGTCCTGACAATCCTGATCTTTGCATTGGTGAATGTTTTAAACACTACCATACACTACTTGAGTATTAGCGTAGGGTACAGCACTGCACAGACTAGGCACACTTTCACAGGGTCTCCCAAGATGCCATCGCATTTTGAGAGACCCGAACCTGGAACCGGTTACAGTTACAAAAGTTACAGTTACAAAAAAAAGTGTAAAAAAAAAAAAAAGTAAAAAAAAAACACAAAAAAAAATATATATATATATATAAAAAAAAATAGTTGTCGTTTATTTGTTCTCTCTCTATTGTTCTGTGCTTTTTTACTGTATTCTATTCTGCAATGTTTTATTGTTATTATGTTTTATCATGTTTGCTTTATAGGTATGCAGTTTTTTTATACTTTACTGTTTACTGTGTTTTATTGTTAACCATTTTTTTGTTTTCAGGTATGCCATTCAGCTGCAGAGTGGATTTATTTATCTTGACAGCAACAGCGTTTGCTCCCACGATACATAAAGCCGTGACTCCAGCGCTGTCGGAGTTGATTTCACCACCACAGTTAAAAAAAGAGCATATATGCCGAAGCATGGGGGAAGCAGGGGCGGAGGAGCGATTTGCTCCTACCTTTTGGGGCGGATGCCCCCATGCTTCGGCATATATATA
Source organism: Lithobates septentrionalis (assembly GCA_037952835.1). Classification (NCBI taxonomy): domain Eukaryota; kingdom Metazoa; phylum Chordata; class Amphibia; order Anura; family Ranidae; genus Lithobates; species Lithobates septentrionalis. Next base: position 410,615 of record JBBDGP010001525.1, read on the forward strand.
TTTTAGGCACAGGTTGCGTTAAAAAATGTTTTATTTTTTACTATTTTTTTTTTTATTTGCTTTGCAAGTATGGTAAGTCTTACTGTTATACTGTAATGTTACTTTGTTTTATTGTTAACCATCATTTGCTTAGCAGGTACGCCATTCAGTTGCAGCGCAGATTTACCTATCTTGACAGGAACAGCGTTTGCTCCCACGATACATAAAGCCGTGACTCCAGCGCTGTAGGAGGTGATTTCCCCACCACAGTTTAAAAAAAGAGCATATATGCTGAAGTATGGGGGCAGCAGGGGCGGAGGAGAGATTTGCTCCTACCTTTTGGGGCGGATGCCCCCATACTTCGGCATATATAAACGGTGCATGTATGCCCATCATTAGTAGTGGCTGGATGAAGGGAGGTATTCTAATGGTGGGCATACCCACCGATCAATCTCTTTTTTTCATGCAGCCCACAGGCTGCATGAAAAAAAGTTTACAATATATGCCCAACAAGGACCAGCAACGTACTGGTATGATGCTGGACTTTGAGTGGTTATACCAGAATGATGCCTGCAGGTTTAGGTATCATCTTGGTATCATTCTTTTCAGCCAGCGGTCGGCTTTCATGTAAAAGCAATCCTAGCGGCTAATTAGCCTCTGGACTGCTTTTACAAACCGTGGGAGGGAATGCCCCCCCACTGTCTTCCATGTTTTTCTCTGGCTCTCCTGTCCCAACAGGGAACCTGAGAATGCAGCCGGTGATTCGGCCAGCTGACCATAGAGCTGATCAGAGACCAGAATGGCTCCAAACATCTCTATGGCCTAAGAAACCGGAAGCTACAAGCATTTTATGACTTAGATTTTGCCAGATGTAAACAGCGCCATTGGGAAAGCATTTTATCACACCGATCTTGGTGTGGTCAGATGCTTTGAGGGCAGAGGAGAGATCTAGGGTCTAATAGACCCCAATTTTTTCAAAAAAGAGTACCTGTCACTACCTATTGCTATCATAGGGGATATTTACATTCCCTGAGATAACAATAAAAATGATTCAAAAAATGAAAGGAACAGTTTAAAAATAAGATAAAAAAGCAAAAAAATAATAAAGAAAAAATTGCACCATGCATGTGAGGTATCCCCGTGAAGGTCAGATCGAGGGCAATAATTTTAGCAGTAGACCTCCTCTGTAAATCTAAAGTGGTAACCTGTAAAGGCTTTTAAAGGCTTTTAAAAATGTATTTAGTTTGTCGCCACTGCACATTTGTGCGCAATTTTAAAGCATGTCGTGTTTGGTATCCATGTGCTCGGCCTAAGATCATCTTTTTTATTTCATCAAACATTTGGGCAATATATAGTGGGGCAAAAACGTATTTAGTCAGCCACCAATTGTGCAAGTTCTCCCACTTAAAAATATGAGAGAGGCCTGTAATTGTCATCATAGGTATACCTCAACTATGAGAGACAAAATGTGGAAACAAATCCAGACAATCACATTGTCTGATTTTTGAAAGAATTTATTTGCAAATTATAGTGGAAAATCAGTATTTGGTCAATATCAAAAGTTCATCTCAATACTTTGTTATATATCCTTTTTTGGCAATGACATAGGTCAAACGTTTTCTGTAAGTCTTCACAAGGTTGTCACACACACTGTTGCTGGTATGTTGGCTCATTCCTCCATGCAGATCTCCTTGGGATTATTGTCATGCTGAAAGACCCAGCCACGTTTCATCTTCAATGCTCTTGCTGATGGGAGGAGGTTTGCACTAAAAATCTCATGATACATGGCCTCATTCATTCTTTCATGTACACTGATCAGTCGTCCTGTTCCCTTTGCAGAGAAACAGCCCCAAAGCATGATGTTGCCACCCCCATGCTTCACAGTAGGTATGGTGTTCTTTGGTTGCAACTCAGCATTCTCTCTCCTCCAAACACGACGAGTTGTGTTTCTACCAAACAGTTCTACTTTGGTTTCATCTGACCATATGACATTCTCCCAAGCCTCTTCTGGATCATCCAAATGCTCTCTAGCAAACCTCAGACAGGCCCGAACATGTACTGGCTTAAGCAGGGGGACACGTCTGGCACTGCAGGATCTGAGTCCGTGGCGGCGTAGTGTGTTACTGATGGTAGCCTTTGTTATGTTGGTCCTAGCTCTCTGCAGGTCATTCACTAGGTCCCCCCCCCCCCCCCCCCGTGTGGTTCTGGGATTTTTGCTCACCATTCTTGTGATTATTTTGACCCCACGGGGTGAGAACTTGCGTGGAGCCCCAGATCGAGGGAGATTATCAGTGGTCTTGTATGTCTTCCATTTTCTAATTATTGCTCCTACAGTTGATTTCTTCACACCAAGCTGCTTGCCTATTGCAGATTCAGTCTTCCCAGCCTGGTGCAGGTCTACAATTTTGTTTCCGGTGTCCTTCAACAGCTCTTTGGTCTTCACCATAGTGGAGTTTGGAGTGTGACTGTTTGAGGTTATGGATAGGTGTCTTTTATACTGATAACAAGTTCAAACAGGTGCCATTAATACCAGTAATGAGTGGAGGACAGAGGAGCCTCTTAAAGAAGAAGATACAGGTCTGTGAGAGCCAGAAATCTTGCTTGTTGGTGACCAAATACTTATTTTCAACCATAATTTGCAATCAAATTCTTTCAAAAAAACAGACAATGTGATTGTCTGGATTTGTTTCCACATTTTGTCTCTCATAGTCGAGGTATACCTATGATGACAATTACAGGCCTCTCTCATCTTTTTAAGTGGGAATACTTGCACAATTGGTGGCTGACTAAATAACTTTTTTGCCCCACTGTAGTGTGTTTTAGTGCATTAAAATTTTAAAAAGTGTGTTTTTCCCCCCAAAAATGCGTTTGAAAAATCGCTGCGCAAATACTGTGTGAAAAAAAAATGAAACACCCACCATTTTAATCTGGTAGGCATTTGCTTTAAAAAAATATATAATGTTTGGGGGTTCAAAGTAATTTTCTTGCAAAAAAAAAATATTTTTTCATGTAAACAAAAAGTGTCAGAAAGGGCTTTGTCTTCAAGTAGTTAGAAGAGTGGGTGATGTGTGACATAAGCTTCTAAATGTTGTGCATAAAATGCCAGGACAGTTCAAATTCCCCCCAAATGACCCCATTTTGGAAAGTAGACACCCCAAGCTATTTGCAGAGAGGCATGTCGAGTCCATGGAATATTTTTTTATATTGTGATACAAGTTGCGGGAAAAAGACAAATTTTTTTTTTTTTGCACAAAGTTGTCACTAAATGATATATTGCTCAAACATGCCATGGGAATATGTGAAATTACACCCCAAAATACATTCTGTTGCTTCTCCTGAGTACGGGGATACCACATGTGTGAGACTTTTTTGGAGCCTAGCCGCGTACGAGACCCCAAAAACCAAGCACCGCATTCAGGCTTTCTAAGGGTGTAAATTTTTGATTTCACTCTTCACCGCCTATCACAGTTTTGGAGGCCATGGAATGCCCAGGTGGCACAACCCCCCCCCCCAAATGACCCCATTTTGGAAAGTAGACACCCCAAGCTATTTGCTGAGAGGTATGGTGAGTATTTTGCAGACCTTACTTTTTGTCACAAAGTTTTGAAAATTGAAAAAAGAAAAGAAAAATACATTTTTCTTGTCTTTCTTCATTTTCAAAAACAAATGAGAGCTGCAAAATACTCACCATGCCTCTCAGCAAATAGCTTGGGGTGTCTACTTTCCAAAATGGGGTCATTGGGGGGGGGGGGGGGTTTGTGCCACCTGGGCATTCCATGGCCTCCAAAACTGTAAAAGGTAGTGAGGAGTGAAATCAAAAATTTACACCCTTAGAAATCCTGAAGGCGGTGCTTGGTTTTTGGGGCCCCGTATGCAGCTAGGCTCCCAAAAAGTCTCACACATGTGGTATCCCCATACTCAGGAAAAGCAACAGAATGTATTTTGGGGTGTAATTTCACATATTGGCGTGTTTGAGCAATATATCATTTAGTGACAACTTTGTGCAAAAAAAAAAAGTTTGTCACTTTCCCGCAACTTGTGGCAAAATATAAAATATTCCATGGACTCAACATGCCTCTCAGCAAATAGCTTGGGGTGTCTACTTTCCAAAATGGGGTCATTTTGGGGGGAGGGAGGTTTGTGCCATCTGGGCATTTTATGGCCTTCAAAACTGTGATAGGTAGTGAGGAGTGAAATCAAAAATGTACGCCCTTAGAAATCCTGAAGGCGGTGCTTGGTTTTTGGGGCCCCGTACGTGGCTATGCTCCCAAAAAGTCCCACACATGTGGTATCCCCATACTCAGGAGAAGCAGCTAAATGTATTTTGGGGTGTAATTTCACATATAACCATGGCATATGTGAGCAATATATCATTTAGTGACAACTTTTTGTAATTTTTTTTTTATCATTATTCAATCACTTGGGACAAAAAAATGTAATATTTAATGGGCTCAACATGCCTCTCAGCAATTTCCTTGGGGTATCTACTTTCCAAAATGGGGTCATTTGGGGGGGGGGGGGTTTGTACTGCCCTGCCATTTTAGCACCTCAAGAAATGACATAGGCAGTAATGAACTAAAAGCTGTGTAGATTCCAGAAAATGTACCCTAGTTTGTAGACGCTATAACTTTTGCGCAAACCAATAAATATACGCTTATTGACATTTTTTTTACCAAAGACATGTGGCCGAATACATTTTGGCCTAAATGTATGACTAAAATTGAGTTTATTGGATTTTTTTAATAACAAAAAGTAGAAAATATAATTTTTTTGTCAAAATTTTTGGTCTTTTTCCGTTTATAGCGCAAAAAATAAAAACCGCAGAGGTGATCAAATACTATCAAAAGATGCTCTATTTGTGGGAAAAAAGGACGCAAATTTCGTTTGGGTACAGCATTGCATGACCGCGCAATTAGCAGTTAAAGCGACGCAGTGCCAAATTGTAAAAAGTGCTCTGGTCAGGAAGAGGGTAAATCCTTCCGGGGCTGAAGTGGTTAACTGGTAAAAAAAAGAGCCATCTTAGTGAGACCATCAACAACTACCAAGATAAAGGTAATTTCTTTTGAGGGAGAAGAACTTTCACCCATATGGGATAATAAATATATACAAGAGGTTGAAAATATAGAGAGGAGTAGAGAATGGGAAAGGTGTGGTTTGGTGCGATTAATCCAATTATATAGAGAGACAACCTTTAAATCATATCAGGAGCTTAGAGAGGAATATGGTATACCAAAACAGTCTTTCTATAGATATCTACAAAGTAGGCATGATTTGGAAAAACAATTTAGAGGGAAACTGCTGGAGTGGAGTGGGATTACTATTCTTCGTAAAGTAACCGATGCAAAACTGACTAAAGGATTGATATCGGAAATATATGAAAAGATATGTGAAGGAGCGATAAATGGGAAAGGCCAACCCCCTTGTAAATGTCAATGGGTAGAAGAATTGGGAGATATAACAGAGGAACAATGGAGATACATATTAGATACTGGACCATTGGTATCGTTATCCCCATTGCAAAGAACTTCCCATTTGTTGCTATTTCACAGAACGTATTACAACCCCCCGAAAGCGATTCTTATTTGGGTGGAGACCGGATGCTAGATGTCCAAGGTGTGGGAATCTGAGGGGAGATCTCATCCATATGATGTGGAGATGTCCAAAGCTGTATAGATATTGGAGGGAGGTTGTTGACACCATAGACTTGGTCTTTGGTGTCAACTTTGAGCTGAATCCAGAGATATGTATCTTGGGATGTATAAGAAATGAAAATATTGGAAATAATAAACATATGGCAAGAATTAGGTGTTTGTTCAGTTAATAACGAGAAAATGGCTAGCAATGAATCCACCGACAATTAGGGAATGGATAAAAGAGGTAGACAATACAACCAGGAAAGAAAGATCTGTATATATTAACCACTTGCCGACTTGCTCACGCAGATATACTGCGGCTGGTCAGCTCTCCTGCGCAAACTGACGTTACCTGTACATCAGTCCGTAAAAGCAGGATAACGGGTACGAGCGGGCCGCCCACTCAATGTCCGCCGGCGGCCCGCGATCGCTGTATGCCCACATCCTCTTTTAAAAGAGGCCTGCCTTGAAGAAGTTAGTTCTACTACAGAGTGGTCCTCAGTTAAAGTTGCACTAGTTCTGGAATATCCCAAGGTTCACCCCATTCCCCATCCCAGTTCTTAAACCTATAAACCCCCCCAAAAAAGCCTTCTGCCTGGTTATTGAATGAAGAGACAGAGAAACTGCTCTGTGCCTGGCTGCCGTGCACCTTTAGGGAAAAGAACCTGGGACAAATAGCGAGACCGGCTTGGGGTCTGCTCTACTGAAGGAGAAGAAGAGCAAAAAAGAACAGATATAGAAGACTCCAATAACATCCAGTTGTAGAAGACCAAAAACCAAATAGAAATTGATACTGCTTGAATACCCCAATCTGTTATCCCAGCCAACCGGACACAGTGTTTGCAGGTGCTGGTCAGGTTGATTACTGGCTTGTTAGACACATTGAGGCCTACAACAAGATAGTGCCTCTCCGCACACTACCTCAGCATATAGTGAGCTCCTCTTAGTAGACAATGTCTTCAGCTTGGTCTCCAACCCATTGGAGAACCTCCTTTAACATGTTTTGTCCAATAGTAGCTCAATCGTAGAGGCCAATTGTAGTCCTCGATGTGTCTGACGATCCAGTTATAGTGCCTAATAAGATCCTATAGAGATGTATATAAACTCACCGGCCACTTTATTAGGTACACCGGTTCAATTGCTTGGTAAGACAAATTGTTATTCAGCTAATCACATGGCTGCAACCTAATGCACTTACGGATCTAGACTTGGTGAAGACGACTTGCTGAAGTTAAAAACTGAGCTTCAGAATGGGGCAGAAAGGGGATTTAAGTGACTTTGAACGTGGCATGGATGTTGGTGCCAGATGGGCTGGTCTGAGTATTTCAGAAACTGCTGATCTACTGGGATTTTTACACACAACCGTCTCTCGGGTTTATGGACAATAGTCCGAAAAAGAGAAAATATCCAGTGAGAGGCAGTTGTGTGGCAGAAAATGCCATGTTGATGTTAGAGGTCAGAGGAGAATGGGCAGACTGGTTCGGGATGATAGAAAGGCAACAGTAACTCAAACACTCATTACAACCGAAGTATGCAGAATACCATCTCTGAACGCACAACACATCGAACCTTGAAGCAGATTGGCTACAGAAGCAGAAGACCACACCGGGTGTCACTCCTGTCAGCTAAGAACAGGAAACTGAGGCTCACCAAAATTGGACAGTAGAAGATTGGAAAAACGTTGTGTGGTCTGATGAGTCTCAGGACCAGTGGTGGCTGGTGCGCAAAATTTTTTGGGGGTCAAACAAACTGAAAAAAAACATAAATTGCAGCCTCACTGTGCCCATCAAACGCAGCCACTGTGCCATCAAATGCAGCCACTGTGCCCATCAAACGCAGACACTGTACCTGCAAACACAGCCATGTGCCCATCAATAGCAGCCACTGTGCCCATCAAATGCAGTCACTGTGCCCATTAAACGCAGCCACTGTGGCATTAAATGCTGCCACTGTACCCCATCATAAAATGCTTCCACTGTGACCCCCCCGCTAGGGTTGCCACCTCATCCCTTTAAAACCGAACACATATGAATTATACAGGTTCTATGGCTGATTAAAGTGGTAATTAAACTCACTTGGTGCCTTATCTGCATATAATTAGCCTCAGAACCTGTGTAATTCAAAGGTGTTCAGGTTTAAAGGGATGAGGTGGCAACTCTACCCCCCGCCCACTTGCTATCTGCCCGGAACTTACCCTATCTCGCTGGCGGGTCAGGCAGCGGGTGATGGCGGCGAGCTGTGGGACCTTGCAGTGGCGAGCTGTGTCCTCCATGCGTCTCCTCCCCTCCTCCTGATAGGTGTCCAATCGCAGCGCCTGTCCTTTCAGCCAACCAAGTGACAGGTATCAGACCGGCGCTACTTGATTGGTGGAGAGGCGGTTCAGTGTTAGAAAAGTGAATATTAATTTGCTTTTCTAACACACTTGGGTGGACTCCAAGGGCAATGCTCTGCGCTCCGAGTTCACCTTTTTTGAAGCCTATTAGAGCCTATGGCTGTAATCAGGTGCTTCAAAAATACACCCCCGCCGCTGTAATTTAGGCGCCCAGCATCCGCCTAAGGCGGCGGCCATGAATAGATCCACTGCTCGGGACACTCCGATGGTAGGGTCAAAATTTGGCTTAAACAACATGAAAGCATGGATCCATCCTGCCTTGTATCAACAGTTCAGGTTGGTGGTGTAATGGTGTGGGGGATATTTTTTCTTGGCACACTTTGGGCCCCTTAGTACCAATTGAGCATTGTTTATATGCCAAGGCCTACCTGAGTATTGTTGCTGACCATGTCCATCCCTTTATGACTACAGTGTCCCCATCTTCTGATGGCTCCTTCCAGCAGGATAATGCACCATGTCACAAAGCTCAAATCAGGTCACTGTCCTCCAATGGCCTCCACACTCACCGGATTTCATTCAATAGAACACCTTTGGAATGTGGTGGAACGAGAGATTGGCATCATGGATGTGCAGCCGACAAATCTGCAGCAACTGTGTGATGCTATCATGTCACTATGGACCAAAATCTCTGAGGAACATTTCCAACACCTTGCTGAATCTATGCTAGGAAGAATTAGGCCAGTTCTGAAAGCAAAAAGAAGGTCCAACCCGGTACTAGCACAAGGTGTACCTAATAAAGTGACTGGCAAGTGTATACAGTGCCTTGAAAAAGTATTCATACCCTTGAAATTTTCCACATTTTGTCATGTTACAACCAAAAACATAAATGCATTGGGATTTTATATGATAGACCAACACAAAGTGGCACATAATTGTGAAGTGGAAGGAAAAATGATAAATGGTTTTCCAAGTTTTTTTACAGATAAATATGTGAAAAGTGTGGGGAGCATTTGTATTCAGCCCCCTTTACTCTGATACCCCTAACTAAAATCTGGTGGAACCAATTGCCTTCAGAAGTCACCTAATTAGCAAATAGAGTCCACGTGTGTGTATTTTAATCTCAGTATAAATGCAGCTGTTCTGTGAAGCCCTTGGAGGTTTGTTAGAGAACCTTAATGAACAAACAGCATCATGAAAGCCAAGAAACACACCAGACAGGTCAGGGATAAAGTTGTGGGGAAGTATAAAGCAGGGTTAGGTTATAAAAAAAAATATCCCAAGCTTTGAACATCTCACGGAGCACTGTTCAATCCATCATCTGAAAATGGAAAGAGTATGGCACAACTGCCAACCTACCAAGACATGGCCGTCCACCTAAACTGACAGGCCGGGCAAGGAGAGCATTAATCAGAGAAGCAGACAAGAGGTCCATGGTAACTCTAGAGGAGCTGCAGAGATCCACAGCTCAGGTGGGAGAATCTGTCCACAGGACAACTATTAGTCATGCACTCCACAAATCTGGCCTTTATGGAAGAATAAAGCTGTTGGTGAAAGAAAGCCATAAGAAGTACCATTTGCAGTTTGCGAGAAGCCATGTGGGGGACACCGCAAACATCTGGAAGAAGGTGCTCTGGTCATATGAGACAAAGATTGAAATTTTTGGCCTAAAAGCAAAACGTTATGTGTGGCGGAACACTAACACTGCACATCACCCTGAACACACCATCCCCACCGTGAAACATGGTGGTGGCAGAATCATGTTGTGGGGATCCTTTTCTTCAGCAGGGACAGGGAAGCTGGTCAGAGTTAATGGAGAGATGGATGGAGCCAAATACAGGCCAATCTTAGAAGAAAACCTGTTAGAGTCTGCAAAAGACTTGAGACTGGGGCGGAGGTTCACCTTCCAGCAGGACAACGACTCTAAACATACAGCCAGAGCTACAATGGAATGGTTTAGATCAAAGCATATTCATGTGTTAGAATGGGTCAGTCAAAGTCCAGACCTAAATCCTATTGAGAATCTGTGGCAAGACTTGAAAATTGCTGTTCACAGATGCTCTCCATCCAATCTGACAGAGCTTGAGCTATTTTGCAAAGAAAAATGGGCAACAATCTCACTCTCTAGATGTGCAAAACTGGTAGAGACAGCCCCAAAAAAGACTTGCAGCTGTAATTGCAGAGAAAGGCGGTTCTACAAAGTATTGACTCCGAGGGGGTGCCATACAAATGTACCTCACACCTTTCACATATTTATTTGTAAAAAAAAAAATTGAAAACCATTTATCATTTTCCTTCCACTTCACAATGATGTGCCACTTTGTGTTGGTCTATGGCATAAAATCCCAATAAAATACATTTACGTTTTTGGTTGTAACATGACAAAATGTGGAAAACTTCAAGGGTACAAGTAATACTTTTTCAAGGCACTGTATATATACAATTATATATAGTGTGTGTGTTTAATAGCACTAAAATGAAAATGATTATTTTATATTATTGTTAATTTGTTTGTACATGAGAATAAAGATAAGCAACAAAAAAATAATAAACGTGCCGAAAATGTAAATGTTCCGAGTTTTGATGTATGAATGAAAACTGCAGTATTTATGAATGAAGGCTGTGGTATTTAAATTCTCCACAAGATGGTGATCTCACTCCTGAGCGTGGAACGCAAAAAAGGAAGTGATGTCATGTACGGACAGGAAGTGATGTAGGGTAAAGACAGGAAGTGATGTAGGGTAAAGACAGGAAGTTTCAGAGGAGAGGTGACTTGTTAGGAAATGGTGTACAGACATTACTGAATCTTACGGTGAATTTTATTTTATTATTTTTTCACCACAGGTACTTGTATAGCGTTGTCAATTTACGAATTGACTACAAAAATGTTGAAAAGCGCTGATCTATATCACTGGCAAGGGTACCTAGGTAAGCAGCTTAGCCCTCTTTTCCCCATGTATATATTGTTATTATTGTTATGTGTGACTGTACTATTGTTTTTGGCTAATTTGTGTAGTTCCTGATAAACTGTTAATCAAATTACAGATATTCTCCTGACGAAGCGGCAATAAACCGCAAAACTAGTTGAGATGCTTTTCGTGACCCTCAATCCCACTGTGATTTTCCCCTCTTGGGAACCATTATACTGGTGATATGTATGGATTATCACTATGTTTTTAAATTGTACTTGATTATGTGTGTTTTATTGATCTTGTATTGATAAAAATTCTATGTATATTTTCCTATATATGTGTTTCTACACTTGACTTTACCTATCTACCTGTACCGTAATAGTCCAACTGCCCCTGCCCCTTGGTTTTTTTGGTTTGGGGACCAAAATTCCAATATTTATACGACTGGGTGAAGTGATCAATGGCTGATGGACATCATGGGGCATTTATTTATTTTTTTAACTAAAGGACTTGGTAAAAACTGTGACTTGTTTACGCCTTACTTTTTTTATGAATTAGTAGGGATACTATGTACCCTTTAATTGTTCACATGAGGGAACTGGTATCTGGACTCCCCCTTATTGCTAAAGGGGGCTTCAAGATTCCATGAAGCCCCCTGCCTACAGACCCCCACAACCACCAGGCCAGGATTGTGGGGAAGAGGCCCTTATCCTGATCAACATGGGGATACTGTGCTTTGCTGGAAGGTCTTCCCTTTGGCAAGGCACTTTCTCATGTTGAGGGTATGTGGTCTGGTATGATTCAGGAGGGGGAACGCTTGTCCTCTCGACGTCCTCCTTTCCTAACCAGCCCGGCTGTATGGTCAGATAAGGGTCCAGTATGTTTTTTTTTTAGGGGGCCTTACTCTTTTTTTTGTGATTTTTGTGTGGGGTTCCCTCTTAAAAGTTATACCAGACCTGAGTGGTCTGGTATAAATTTTGTCAGGATTTCACATCTCCTTAGAATTTAAAATCCCCCTGAAGAAGACCAGAAGAGAAAAGGGTCGAAATGCATTGGGGTATTCATGGGGTATTCATGTGGACAGCATCAATACAATGCAACTGTATAATTAGAATTTTCCTAATGAATTGATTGCCATGAGTGATGGTTTTTTGTTGTTGTCTGTGTCGCCAACCAGAAATTTTTATTCAATATTGATTGTACCAATGTAATTTATTTCATGTTGGAATTAAATAATAATATTTTTACAATATGGTTTCAGAAAAATATTTTGCTGCTAAAAAACCCCTCTTAAAAACTATAACAGACCTGAGTTATCTGGTATAAATTTTATCAGGATTTTACAGTTTTTATTTTTTTATTTTTGTCACAGAAAAGTTTTATTTATAACAAAAACAAAACAATACAAAAAACTAAACAACGGTACAGCGTGAGCATACAATAGTGAGGTATTCAAGACATTAAAGAACCGGAATAGTCACAGAAGAGTTGGTGATGCTAGACATTGTAAGATGGGGTGGGCAACAGGGTGAGATGTCCTGACACTAAATAAGTTCAGTTTGGGAAGTGTAATCAGTGATGGGAGGGGGGTCCAAGGGGTGTCGCACCTATTTCATCAGGTGTTTTTGGTAGTCAGCTTTTACTCTTTGGGGTGAGAGAAGGTTGAGAGGATGAGGTATCAGCACCTGGGGGCTTATGGAGGAAGGGAGACCAATAGGAGGAGGTATGGGAGTCTTGGCTATGTAAGCAGGGGTATATCGGTGGCCTTTAGGGGGTCTAAGTTGACTAAGATTGATCTGAATTTCCTCAGTTTTTATTTTTTGCATGGGGTCCCCTTAAGGCTTCATTCATATGGGCGTTGATCCCCATTCTGCATGCAGGCAGCAGAGCCAGGACAAGGGGTGGGCACGAGGGGCAGCTGCCCCAGGTGCAGTGAAGCAAGGGGGCAAAGAATGGATGCAGGGTGGTACACCCATTCTATAGCATATATTAACCTCCCTGGCGGTAATCATGAGCGTGGTTCGTGGTTAAATTTCAGTACCATTATTATTATTAATATACAGGATTTATATAGCGCCGACAGTTTACGCAGCTCTTTACAACATTGGGGTAGACAGTACAATTACAATACAAGTAAATACAGGGGGGAATCAGAGAGCCCTGCTCGTTAGAGCTTACAATCTAGGAAGGGGGGGGTCAAGTAATACAAAAGGATAATAGCTGTGGGGTACCATTAGCGGTAATCCAGAGCCACCCTTGCGATTGCATTGCAGGATCCTGGTGCAGGTTACTTACCTCGTCCCCAGGATCCTGCGATGTCCCCCCGCTGTGTCTGTGGGCTGTGTCCTCTGCCCGATGGCTCTGTGTGCCAGGCTCCATTCCCTGCGAGCGTCGCAACGCACGGGGTGGAACCTGGCAGCAAATTTATTATCAATCAACTGTGTTTACTCTTTTTAAATCATAATCACAACAGAAACTACTCAAATGACCCTGATCAAAAGTTTACATACACTGGTGATTTTGGCCAGATAACATTCACACAAGATGACACAAAGGGGTTTGAATGGCTATTAAAGGTAACCACCCTCACCTGTGATCTGTTTACTTGTAATCAGTGTGTGTTTAAAAGGTCAATGAGTTTCTGGACTCTTGATAGACCCTTGCATCTTTCATCCAGTGCTGCACTGACGTTTCTGGATTATGAGTCATGGGGAAAGCAAATTAATTGTCAAAGGATCTGCGGGAAAAGGTAGTTGAACTGTATAAAACAGGAAAGGGATATAAAAAGATATCCAAGGAATTGAGAATGCCAATCAGCAGTGTTTAAACTCTAATCAAGAAGTGGAAAATGAGGGGTTCTGTTGAAACCAAACCACGGTCAGGTAGACCAACAAAAATTTCAGCCACAACTGCCAGGAAAATTGTTCGGGATGCAAAGAAAAACCCACAAATAACTGCAGGACTCTCTGAAAACATGTAGTGTGGCTGTTTCAAGATGCACAATAGGGAGGCACTTAAAGAAAGATGGGCTGCATGGTCCAGTTGCCAGAAGAAAGCCATTACTATGCAAATGCCACAAAGTTTCCTGCTTACAATATGCCAAACAGCACATAGACAACTCCATGCCCAAGAGGGTTAAGGCAATGCTGAAAAATAATAATGGCCACACAAAATATTCACGCTTTGGGCCCAAATTGGACATTTTCACTTAGAGGTGTACACACTTTTTTTGCCAGCGGTTTAGACATTAATGGCTGTGTGTTTAGTTATTATGAGGGCACAGCAAATGTACACTGTTATACAAGCTGTACACTCACTACTTTGTCATTTCTTCAGTGTTGTCATATGAAAAGATAGAATCAAATATTTACAAAAATGTGAGGGGCGTACTTACTTTTGTGAGATACTGTACATGATAGTCTTATCTCGCCGAAAGGGTAAATGTTCGGTTGTTAATCCGAACAGTCAAGGTTTGGTCCAAACTTTTTTTGGACTGAATCTTGAGGTCATCCCTAGTATAGATATTACACATCCTGGTATAGTCCAAATAATTCTCAGTTTATTGTCTATCGACAGAGAAGAGTGTCCTATTTAAATCAGTAGGAGGTGAGGAAGATCCTGGAAGGGTCACGAGACTTCATCCTTATCTCTATAATGAAAAAATTGTTCTATCTAGAGAGGAGAGAAGGATTCTACAACGTCTTCATTGATAATTACTTTCTCTCTATACACAGAATTATAAAATCGTGAAGGAAACATCTGGAGATCCATGAACACCCAGCACCATCTTCACAGGACATCACCCATCACAGTGCCTCCACCTCACTGGCTGACAACAGAGGTAACCAGTGCCAAGAAGATTCTAAAAGTCACCAACAAAATCATTGTTCTGCTGACAGGAGAGGTGAGCGATGCTGGGAATTCTGGGACATTATCCATTAACAGACAAGGGATGTGTCTGGATGGTGACTGTATCATTGTGTGTGTCAGGTTCCTATAAGGTGTCAGGATGTCACTGTCTATTTCTCCATGGAGGAGTGGGAGTATTTAGAAGGACACAAGGATCTCTACAAGGACGTCATGATGGAGAATCAGCCGCCCCTCACATCACCGGGTAAGAGGAGACTTTATTGTAAAGGAGAGAGCAGTACGGAGGGTCCACCTAGATCCCCCATCATCTGATAAACACATAGAAACAATGTATTCAGTCAGTGTGTGTGTTTCCTACAGATGGATCCAGTAATGGGAACCCACCAGAGAGATATCCCTGTCCTCTGTATTCCCGGGATTCCACACAGGAAGATCACACCATCCCTCACCATCATCAGGTAGGTGGGAGTGAGCAACTAAAATTTAAAAAGAATTCTAACACATTCTTCAAAATAACTTCTTGTTCCTTTTTATAAATGTATTCTGTCATCTTTGGGGTTTAGGCTGAAGAATTGAAAGACATTAAAGCTGAGATTAAAAAGGAAGAAGAAGAGACACTGGTGAGTGGAGCTCAGCAGTCTATGGAGGCGGATAGTCTTCAGTATTCCCAGGATTCCATACAGGAAGATCAAAGCATCCCTCACCATGATCAGGTAGAAAGAACTGAGCTATAGAAACTATGAGGTAACTTTCTTTTAGATATTTTTTTTTAATATTGAACTTAATTTTCCAGATATTTTATTTTTTGTTTTGGGGTTCAGGATAAATTGGGAAAAGACATCAAACTTGAGGTTAAAGAGGAAGAAGAAGAGGCGTTGGTGAGCGGAGATCAGCAGTCTATGAAGGAGATGACCATGAAAAATGAACAGGAGGAATCTTCTCTTTATATCAACAGAAGTAAGTAATAATCACTAAACGCAGGTATGTTCAAAATTTTCTTTTTCTTCTATGAGTATAAAAGATGAATTTAAATAAGTGCAACGTAAAGATACTGTACACCATATGAAAGGTCCATCTCCATTCCTCAATATAACGTCATGTTCCCAACAAATGAGGAGGAGATGCTGTACACCAGTGGTCATCAACCCTGTCCTCGGGGCCCACTAACAGGCCAGGTTTTATGTATTACTTTGGGGAGATGCAGACTAGAATACTGCAATCACTGAGCAGTAGGGATGAGCTTCGAGTTTGAGTCAAACTCATGTTCGACTCGAACATTGGCTGTTCGCAAGTTCGCCGAACAGCGAACAATGTTCAACATTGGGAGGGTGCTTTGGGGTAGCCCCCCAAAACACCTTGTCCCCATGTTGATGAGGACAAGGGCCTCATCCCCACAACCCTGGCCGGTGGTTGTGGGGGTCTGCGGGCGGGGGGCTTATCGGAATCTGGAAGCCCCCTTTAACAAGGGGACCCCCAGATCCCGGCCCCCCCCCTGTGTGAAATGGTAAGGGGGTAATTACCCCTACCATTTCACTAAAAAACTGTCAAAAATGTTAAAAATGACAAGAGACAGTTTTTGACAATTCCTTTATTTAAATGCTTCTTCTTTCTTCTATCTTCCTTCATCTTCTTCTTCTTCTGGTTCTGACCACTGCTGTACACCACATGAAAGGTCCATCTCCATTCCTCAATATAATGTCATGTTCCCAACAAATGAGGTGGAGATGCTGTATCTTTATCTGGTTTGTATTGATATTTTATGTTATGATTGCACTTCATTCTATGCCAGAGCTCTAAGATACTGTAGAGTGTTAGACCAACATACTGTATATGACTTCTGAATGGAAGACATGAAGAATTATTATAACATTTAAACATTGATTTCCAACAGGTGGACACTATGTCCTGAATAATGTATCTTCAGAATATAAAGCAGAAGAAAATCCCACCACACAACGTTCTCCAGGAGTGAATCGCATTACACAAATAATACATCATAGAACTTATCATATAGAGAGATCCTGGGATTTCTCTGATCCTGAGGAATCTTCTGATAATCCACATACTATTATTTTTGAATCTCACAGTACAGATAAATCAACAGATCCATCTAATCCTGAAGAATCTTCCTTAAACCATGAAGGATCTCACACAGGAGAGCATTCCTTGTCATCTACAGTGTCTGGGAATTCTTCCAAAAAAAACAGAGAGCCTCCTACACACCAGAAAAGGCGTAAGAGTGTGCGTACTTTCCCATGTTCAGAGTGCGGCAAACATTTTAGTCTCAAAGAAAACCTTCTTAAACACCACAGAATTCACACGGGTGAGCGTCCCTTTTCATGTTTAGAGTGCGGGGGATGTTTTATTCGGAAAGCAGATCTTATTAATCACCAAAGAATTCACACAGGTGAGCGTCCATTCTCGTGTTTGCGCTGTGGTAAAGGTTTCATTCAGAAAGGAAACCTTCTTATACATCAGAGAACTCACACAGGTGAGCGACCTTTTTCATGTTCAGAGTGCGGGAAAGGTTTTATTCAGAAAGTAAAACTTGTTACTCACCAAAGAATTCACACAGGTGAGCGTCCATTCACGTGTTCGCACTGTGGTAAAGGTTTCAATGAGAAAGGAAACCTTCTAAATCATCAGAGAACTCACACGGGGGAGCGTCCCTTTTCATGTTCAGAGTGCGGGAAAGGTTTCAATATGAAACGCAAACTTGTTGTTCACCAGAGAAGTCACACGGGGGAGCATCCTTATTCGTGTTCAAAGTGCGGGAAATGCTTCAGTCAAAAAAGTGCCCATGATCGACACCAGGAAATTCACATGGACTAACTACCTTTTTAATGTTCAGACGGACCAATGGGGAGTGTGGCAAGAATAACCTCCAGAGAACGTGTGTCCTTCCTTATAGTCAGAATGTATAAAATGTTTCTGTTAAAGAAAATCACTTCTTGGACCCCAGAATATTCACAGAGGCTAATAAAGTTTTTGCGTTCATATTGGCTTATTTGGAGGCGTGGCCAAAGTACAATGGGATTTTTTTGGGATCGATGTGATAGTTATAGGTCTGCAGGGATTGAATTATAGTAATACGGTCCTCTAAACAATGCTGACTTGGTCCCACACTCACACAGACCCCACCATAGAATACGCCAACCCATGGACCATACCTTTTATTGGTTGCTATTATCCAATATACTGTACATCTTTTTTTGCTTTACTGAAGGAACTAACTTTTTATTGAACCGATTAAAGTATCATTATTTTTAAATTAGATTTAATTTAGATTCTTTATTGTGCGTTAATAACGTAATCCGATTTTCTAGAATAAACAAGAAAGCTCTACTCTACAATATTCTGTTCTGATTATTTTTTTACAAACTATAATCATTTTTAGATGACTGGTGATTGGAATGTGCTCAATTCATAGAGAGTCTTCCATTGGCGTTTTATTAGTGATATGTGAGAGTCTAGAAGGTCCAGTTCCAGAGAGTCCAGAAGATCCAGTTCCAGAGGACCTGGGAGGTCCAGTTCCAGAGGATCAAGGAGGTCCAGTCACAGAGAGTCCAGAAGGTCCATTTCCAGAGGATCCAGAAGGTCCAGTTCCAGAGGATCCAAAAGGTCCAGTTCCAGAGGATCCAAAAGGTCCAGTTCCAGAGGATCCAAAAGGTCCAGTTCCAGAGGATCCAAAAGGTCCAGTTCCAGAGGATCCAAAAGGTCCAGTTCCAGAGGATCCAAAAGGTCCAGTTTCAGAGAACGCAGGAGATCAATTTCCAGAGAGTCGAGAAGGTCCCGATCCAGAGAGTCGAGAAGGTCCCGATCCAGAGAGTCGAGAAGGTCCCGTTCCAGAGAGTCGAGGAGGTCCCGTTCCAGAGAGTCGAGAAGGTCCAGTTCCAGAGGATCCAGGAGGTCCAGATCCAGAGGATCGAGGAGGTCCAGTTTTTAGAGGATCCAGAAGGTCCACTTCCAGAGGATCTAGAAGGTCCAGTTTCAGAGAGTCCAGAAGGTCCAGCTCCAGATGATCCAGAAGGTCCGGATCCAAATGTGTGCCAGCTAATATTCTAAGAATACATGGAGCCACTACAAATGCCACATAGAATATTTCCATCGCTGCCATCTTGGTTATGCTCCTCATGTTCACAGTGATCAGCTCCATTATTTCCCAGTTATTATCTTCATCATCAGTGATACAGAGGTCATACCCATCAGTGGCTCAGAGAGTTTGTCGGTGTCATGTCATCTGTGTATCCCCTTTGTGGTATTGGGGTGATTACACTCATGTGTGGGGTGCTTTTTCAATGAGCTGTGCCAGAGCAAATTGTAATTTAAGGCGTATCAGCCCATTTTTATTACATAAAATAGAAAGTTCATATAGACATCAGTTGCCCACGCAGGGGTATCCAACATCACCTGAAAATACTGAGCCATCTGGCTCCTTTGTCAGCAGCACTTCTTCTCTTCTTACCAGTCCCTCTGACTGTACTGTCCAACTCCCCTGGTTCATTCAGCTCACTTAGCCTTTAGTCGCAGTGCCCAGCTGCACAGCCCTCTCCTGGTCTCTGGATAGGGGTTCTCCTGATACCCCAATAGGAGCCGACCTGACTCCTGGAACAAGACCTGCTGGCTGGGGCTCTGATCCCTGGTTGAGACCTTCTGACCACAGCCTGCAAACCTGGAAGAAAGAGCAGGTGAAGATGGAAGCCTCTGCAGCAGTGACAGTTCGCCGCTGGAGGGCTTTGTTTCAGAGTAAGTCTTAGATAGGGAGATCAGGAATAAAAACTGATTGGTACCCAGTGTTAAAGAAAAAAGAACTTTAAGAAGTGGAGCTATGTTTAGAATTGTTATAAGCAAGTTCTGCTGTAGGAAGGTAGTCCACCCAATCATCCTGAAATTAACTGACAAAACATTGAATGTACTGCTCTATAATTTGATTGATCTTCTCAATCTGACCATTAGACTGAGGATGAAAAGCAGAAGACAGATTAACTGTTACACCTTAATCTGTGCAAAAACGTTTCCAGAATTTTGAAATAAACTGTTCTCATCTGTCAGACACTACACCACCAATCATTCCATGGAGTTTAAAAATGTCCCAAGCCATTACTTCCACAGTTGGTTCAGCAGTGGGTACCCCTTAACTGGTAAAAAAAAGAGCCATCTTAGTGAGACCGTCATCAACCACCAAGATAAAAGTAATTTCTTATGAGGGAGAAGAATTTTCACCCATATGGGATAATAAATATATACAAGAGGTTGAAAATATAGAGAGGAGTAAAGAATGGGAAAGGTGTGGTTTGGTGTGAATAATCCAATTATATAGAGAGACAACCTTTAAATCATTTCAGGAGGTTAGAGAGGAATATGGTATACCAAAACAGTCTTTCTATAGATATCTACAAAGTAGGCATACTTTGGACAAACAATTTAGAGGGAAACTGCTGGAGTGGAGTGGGATTACTATTCTTCGTAAAGTAACGGATGCAAACCTGACTAAAGGATTGATATCGGAAATATATGAAAAGATATGTGAAGGAGCGATAAATGGGAAAGGCCAACTCCCTTGTAAACGTTGATGGGTAGAAGAATTGGGAGATATAACACAGGAACAATGGAGATACATATTAGATACTGGACCATTGGTATCGTTATCCCCATCGCAAAGAACTTCCCATTTGTTGCTATTTCATATAACGTATTACAACCCCCCGAAAGCAATTCTTATTTGGGTGGAGACCCGATGCTAGATGTCCAAGGTGTGGGGATCTGAGGGGGGATCAGAGGGGAGATTTCATCCATATGATGTGGAGATGTCCAAAGCTGCATAGATATTGGAGGGAGGTTGTTGAAACTATAGACTTGGTCTTTGGTGTCAACTTTGAGCTGAATCCAGTGATATGTATCTTGGGATGTATAAGAAATGAAAATATTGGAAATAACAAACGTATGGCAAGAATTAGGTGTTTGTTCAGTTAATAGCGAGAAAATGGCTAGCAATGAATCCACCGACACATAGGGAATGGATAAAAGAGGTAGACAATACAATCCGTAAAGAAAGATCTGTATATATTAACCACTTGCCGACTTGCTCACACAGATATACTGCGGCAGGTCAACTCTCCGGCGTGAACTGACGTTACCTGTACGTCAGTCCATAAAAGCAGGATAGCGGGCACGAGTGGGCCGCCCACTTGATGTCCGCCAGCGGCCCGCGATCGTTGTATGCCCACATCCACTTTTAATAGGGGCCCGCCTTGAAGAAGTTAGTTCTACTAGAAAGTGGTCCTCAGTTAAAGTTGCACTAGTTCTGGAATATCCCAAGGTTAACCCCATACCCCATCCCAGTTCTTCAACCAATAAAACCCCCCAAAAAAGCATTCTGCCTGGTTATTGAATGAAGAGACAGAGAAACTGCTCTGTGCCTGGCTGCCGTGCACCTTTAGGGAAAAGAACCTGGGACAAACAGCGAGACCGACTTGGGGTCTGCTCTACTGAAGGAGAAGAAGAGCAAAAAATAACAGAAGTAGAAGACTCCAATAACATCCAGTTGTAGAAGACCAAAAACCAAATAGAAATTGATACTGCTTGAATACCCCAATCTGTTATCCCAGCCAACCGGACACAATGTTTGCAGGTGCTGGTCAGGTTGATTACTGGCTTGTTAGACACATTGAGGCCTACAACAAGATAGTGCCTCTCCGCACACTACCTCAGCATATAGTGAGCTCCTCTTAGTAAAAAATGGCTTCAGCTTTGTCTCCAACCCATTGGAGAACCTCCTTTAACATGTTTTGTCCAATAGGAGCTCAATCGTAGAGGCCAATTGTAGTCCTCGATGTGTCTGACGATCCAGTTATAGTGCCTAATATGATCATATAGAGATGTATATACACTCACCGGCCACTTTATTAGGTACACTGGTTCAATTGCTTGGTAACACAAATTGTTATTCAGCTAATCACATGGCTGCAACCTAATGCATTAAGGCACCTAGATGTGGTGAAGATGACTTGCTGAAGTTTGAACTGAGCATCAGAAAGGGGGTTTAAGTGACTTTGAACGTGGCATGGATGTTGGTGCCAGATGGGCTGGTCTGAGTATTTCAGAAACTGCTGATCTACTGGGATTTTCACACACAACCGTCTCTCGGGTTTACAGAGAATGGCCTGAAAAAGAGAAAATATCCAGTGAGGGGCAGTTGTGTGGTGGAAAATGCCATGTTAATGTTAGAGGTCAGAGGAGAATGGGCAGACTGATTCAGGATGATAAAAAGGCAACAGTAACTCAAACACTCGTTACAACCAAAGTATGCAGAATACCATCTCTGAACGTACAACACATCGAACCTTGAAGCAAATTGGCTACAGAAGCAGAAGACCACACCGGGTGTCACTCCTGTCAGCTAAGAACAGGAAACTGAGGCTCACCAAAATTGGACAGTAGAAGATTGAAAAATGTTACGTGGTCTGATGAGTCTCGGGACCAGTGGTGGCTGGTGCTCAAAAATTTTTGGGGGGCAAACAAACTGAGAAAAAAACATTAATTGCAGCCTCACTGTACCCATCAAATGCAGCCACTGTGCCCATCAATTGCAGCCACTGTGCCCATCAGTAGCAGCCACTGTGCCCATCAAACGCATCCACTGTGCCCATCAAATGCAGCCACTGTGCCCATCAATAGCAGCCACTGTGCCATCAAATGCAGCCACTGTAGATGTATAAAGATCCGCGCTTAGGACAAGCTAAGGGCTGCTGCCTATCTCAAATTAGTGCCACTAAGGGTCTAATTGTAAAGATCAGTAGATAAATAAAGAGATAAAAATGGCGCTGCCCTACTAATCTGATGACATATTAGTATTGGGTCTAGGTAGGCGAAAATATATAGGAATTTATGTCACTGACAATGAAGTAAAAAATAATAAATAAACACTCTATATTTGTAGACAACTTAGAGTGGCAGAAATTAAGCTATTGTGCAGGTGTGGTGTTCAAACATGTATTAATGTGCCAAATAAATGAAGATAGTAATAAAAAATTGTAACAAAAGAAAAAAAATATTTTATAATTGTGCAAAAGTATTGAGACAAAATGGCGCCTTGTTCAAAAAAAAAAAAATTTTTAATTTTTTAATTTTTTTAATTCCTGAGACCAGGAAGTGGATGCTGGAACGCACGGTTGGAACGCACGCCCATAACTTGTGGTCCGTTCCAGCCTTGCATACAGGAGTTTCGTTTTTACACTTTTGCTCTTAATTGCTACATTTTTTACCATCATCTTTTTTACTGGACTGGATGAAGGATTATATATAATAAAATTGTTCTGACATACTTCATGAAGGAAGCTCCTTTGTCTTTTTTCCTTTTGGCCCCGGTATCTTGGAGAGGCTAGTAGACAAGGAGGTGTGGAGTGAGTCTGTCACGTTCAGATACACAGTTGACCCAGGAGTGCTTGGAAAGAACTGCACCGTATAAAGCAACAGTAAACCCAACAGGAGACACCAACAAACATCCCAAGGCACCCACTCTATCGCTCGGTACCCCTGCAGGGGTGATTAATTCTGGTGAGTGGGGGAGCACTGGGGGGAGAGCACCTCAAGTCACTACTGTTGAACTACAAGCACAGAAGTCACGGATAAAAATTTCCAAGGAGTGAAAAACTACATATTGACTTATTTACTACATATTGACTTATTTAGTTCAGTGTTTTATAAAAACTTTTGTGGTGTTTACATGGAGTTATGCATATAAATACGTACTCGGTAGAAAATAATTATCACCAGTTATGATTTAGTAAATATTTAACTTTACATCTTTGTATGAGAAATCCGGGATTGTTGTATGCATGGCATACCTAAAGAGTATATAGCACAATTACACAACAAATATCTTCTCTACACTGAAGTCACTATAGGCGCTAAGTGTCACAATACTTTTGAATTTTGAGGATATCCCCTATCGTATGTCACCAATTCACTTATAATTTATGTTAGAACCATCAGTATTGCACTGATAATCATTTATACACATTGGTTTTGGTTCACTTTAAAAAAATTTTTTTTTTTTTGAACAAGGCGCCATTTTGTCTCAATACTTTTGCACAATTATAAAATATTTTTTTCTTTTGTTACAATTTTTTATTACTATCTTCATTTATTTGGCACATTAATACATGTTTGAACACCACACCTGCACAATAGCTTAATTTCTGCCACTCTAAGTTGTCTACAAATATAGAGTGTTTATTTATTATTTTTTACTTCATTGTCAGTGACATAAATTCCTATATATTTTCGCCTACCTAGACCCAATACTAATATGTCATCAGATTAGTAGGGCAGCGCCATTTTTATCTCTTTATTTATCTACAAATGCAGCCACTGTGCCCACCAATAGCAGCCACTGTGCCCATCAAACACAGCCACTGTGCCCATCAAACGCAGCCACTGTGCCATTAAATGCTGCCACTGTGCCCCATCATAAAATGCTTCCACAGTGCCCCATCAAATGCTGCCACTGTGACCCCCCCTCACCCACTCGCTGTCTACCGAGAACTTACCCTATCTCGGTGGCGGGTCAGGCAGCGGGTGATGGCGGCGAGCTGTGGGACCTTGCAGTGGCGAGCTGTGTCCTCCATGCGTCTCCTCCCCTTCTCCTGATAGGCGCCCAATCACAGCGCCTGTCCTTCCAGCCAATCAGGTGACGGGTATCAGACCCACGCTACCTGATTGGTGGAGAGGCAGTTCAGTGTTAGAAAAGCGTATATTAATTTGCTTTTCTAACACACTTGGGTGGACTCCGAGCGCAATGCTCTGCGCTCCGAGTTCGCCTTTTTTGAAGCCTATTTGAGCCTATGGCTGTAATCATGTGCTTCAAAAATACTCCCCCGCCGCTGTAATTCAGGCGCCCAGCATCCGAAAAGGGGCCGGATACCTGAATAGGGGGTGGAGGCGGTAGCAATGCATGAATCTATCCATTAGTCATAGTGGGGGGGGGGGGGTGGCGTGACGGAGGGGCGGTGCCCGTGCGCCCTTAACGGACGCACCACCACTGCTCGGGACATTCCGATGGTAGGGTCAAAATTTGGCTTAAACAACATGAAAGCATGCATCCATTCTGCCTTGTATCAACAGTTCAGACTGGTGGTGTAATGGTGTGGGGGATATTTTTTTGGCACACTTTGGGCCCCTTAGTACCAGTTGAGTATAATTTAAACACCACGGCCTACCTGAGTATTGTTGCTGACCATGTCCATCCCTTTATGACTATAGTGTACCCATCTTCTGATGGCTCCCTCCAGCAGGATAATGCACCATGTCACAAAGCGCAAATCAGGTCACTGTACTCCATTGGCCTCCACACTCACCAGATCTCATCCAATAGAACACCTTTGGAATGTGGTGGAACGGGAGATTGGCATTATGGATGTGCAGCCGACAAATCTGCAGCAACTGCGTGATGCTATCATGTCACTATGGACCAAAATCTCTGAGGAACGTTTCCAACAAATAAAATACAGGGAGAGGGTGCTGCGCTAACCAAAAAGCAGGTGGTGGGGGTGTTGAGAGTCTCTAAAAAGTGTGGTCCGTAAAACCAAGGGTTAAAGGGATGCTAGAATCAACATATCATGCTGCTAATCATATGTTCATAGGCTCAATCAAATGAATATCATGCAGTACCATGATATATGTGAAAGCATGCACAGGTGTCTGTCAGGCTAAGGTCGGCCGATCCAGCTGAAATACAATACTGACATACCCTAGGACCATAATTTAGATAAAAATTGCTTGAAAATTGCATAAATATATAATCTATATATAGTAATAGACCTGTGCAAAAGGGCATGGAAAGTGCATGGTGCTGCGGGACCTAGTCCTCTCACACTGCAATAGCCAACAGTGCGTGATCTACTGTGTATAAACTTAATGTAACGCTATTTCCATAAGCATAAAAACATAAAGCAGGTGGTGCAATAAATATGTCCAGTGCATCTGAGTATCTGCCAATCAAACCAAAAAATAAAATAAAATAAAAAAAGTACAATACAATAACATCATCTAATGATAAACGCATATATATGTGTAATCTTTAGTATCAATTCATAGCGTGCAAAAAAATGCATATAAAGTGCATCGTGCTAAGTGATCTAATAATCTAGATTCATACAATGTGCCAACAGTATGTGATCACTCTGTGTAATATAGCAATTACCAGTAAGCATATCATACACCTGTGAATAAATTAAAACACAAACGGTAAAGGTGGTAATGTCCACAAACAATAGTAGAAAAATAAAGTCCTTTGGGGTGCATCAAATAAAAGTTCACTGTGCTCAAAAAGTAACTGTAAAGTGACGTGCCAAAAAAGTGACAGACATGTAGGTCTTCTTCGTGTGCAAACACACTTAAGTAAGCAGTGGCCCCTTACCTAGCGGTGCTAGGTCAACCGCAGTGATCTACTAGCAGATGGTGGTAATCTTTACTTGGGGTCCTGGGCTGTACTGCTTCCACGCCTGGTGTTGCTCTATCAGCTGCGAGCTAGTGTAGTAGGCTGTGGTCTTTTGGTAATGATCCTGGACCAGCGCGGGTCCTAACTCCACCTCCGTGCCTCACATATAAGTGTACCAATGATAAAGGACAAGGGGGTACCGCATAGTGTGATAAGGTTTAAACGATGGAATTTTATTTAAAGTAAATACAGGTACTCACATAAAAATGACAGACCGGTGCTAAAATCCTACGAGCAGCGAGCTCGTTAGCCTCTGTCAATCAGAAGTGCCCAATCCGTCCCTACGCGTGACATCACCGATCACGTGACTTCATCAGGTGATGAACTCCTGTGTGCAATTTAATCTCAGTATAAATACAGCTGTTCTGTGAAGCCCTTGGAGGTTTGTTAGAGAACCTTAGTGAACAAACAGCATCATGAAAGCCAAGAAACACACCAGACAGGTCAGGGATGAATTTGTGGAGAAGTTTAAAGCAGAGTTAGGTTATAAAAAATGTCCTAAGCTTTGAACATCTCACAGAGCTCTGTTCAATCCATCATCTGAAAATGGAAAGAGTATGGCACAACTGCAAACCTACCAAGACATGGCCGCCCACCTAAACTGACCGGCCGGGCAAGGAGAGCATTAATCAGAGAAGCAGCCAAGAGGTCCATGGTAACTCTGGAGGAGCTGCAGAGATCCACAGCTCAGGTGGGAGAATCTGTCCACAGGACAACTATTAGTCGTGCTCTCCACAAATCTGGCCTTTATGGAAGAATAAAGCTGTTGGTGAAAGAAAGCCATAAGAAGTCCCATTTGCAGTTTGCGAGAAGCCATGTGGAGGACACAGAAAATATGTGGAAGAAGGGACTCTTGTCATATGAGACCAAAATTAAACTTTTTGGCCTAAAAGCAAAACGTTATATGTGGTGGAAAACTAACACTGCACATCACCCTGAACACACCATCCCCACTGTGAAACATGGTGGTGGCAGAATCATGTTGTGGGGATGCTTTTCTTCAGCAGGGACAGGGAAGCTGGTCAGAGTTGATGGGGAGATGGATGGAGCCAAATACAGGGCAATCTTAGAAGAAAACCTGTTAGAGTCTGCAAAAGACTTGAGACTGGGTGGAGGTTCACCTTCCAGCAGGGCAACGACTCTAAACATACAGCCAGAGCTACAATGAAATGGTTTAGATCAAAGCATAGTCATGTGTTAGAATGGGTCAGTCAAAGTCCAGACCTGAATCCAATTGAGAATCTGTGGCAAGACTTGAAAATTGCTGTTCACAGATGCTCTCCATCCAATCTGACAGAACTTGAGCTATTTTGCAAAGAAGAATGGACAAAAATTTCCCTCTCTAGATGTGCAAAGCTGGTAGAGACATCCACAAAAAGACTTACAGCTGTAATTACAGCGAAAGGCGGTTCTACAAAGTATTGACTCAGGGGGGCGCCATACAAATGTACCCCACACTTTTCGCATATTTATTTGTAAAAAAAAATTGAAAACCATTTATTTTTTTCCTTCCACTTCACAATGATGTGCCACTTTGTGTTGGTCTATCACATAAAATCCCAATAAAATAAATTTACATTTTTGGTTGTAACATGACAAAATGTGGAAAATTTCAAGGGTGTGAATACTTTTCCAAGGCACTGTATATATACAATTATATATAGTGTGTGTGTTTAATAGCACTAAAATGAAAATGATTATTTTTTATTATTGTTATTTGGTTTGTACATGAGGATAAAGATAAGCAACAAAAAAATAATAAACATGCCGAAAATGTAAATGTGCCGAGTTTTAATGTATGAATAAAGACTGCAGTATTTAAGAATGAAGGCTGTGGTATTTAAATTCTCCACAAGATGGTGATCTCACTCCTGAGCGTGGAACGCAAAAAAGGAAGTGATGTCATGTACGGACAGGAAGTGATGTAGGGTAAAAACAGGAAGTGATGTCATATACGGACAGGAAGTGATGTAGAGTAAAGACAGGAAGTTCCAGAGGAGAGGTGACTTGTTAAGAAATGGCATACAGACATTACTGAATCTTAAGGTGCATTTATTTTATTATTTTTTCACCACAGGTACTTGTATAGCGTTGTCAATTTACAAGAATGTTGAAAAGTGCTGATCAATATCACTGGCAAGGGTACCTAGGTAGGGTGACCACATTTCCAAACTGCCATTCAGGGACACCCCCCCCCCCCCCCCCCCAAAAAAAAAAGATGATTTTGGAAATTTTTTTGCCGATTTTTGGGGCAGGGGCGTATGAAATTAGCGGGCCTGTGTGCAAGATCGAAAGTGGGCCCTAAGAATAATCAAGAATAACAATATGGCGCGCAAAGCGTGTCGTGGTGAACAGTGGACATGTCTTAAATTGCACTAAATAGTGGCTTAAAGGGGGTGTTGTTAAAGAGAGTCTGAGATGACTTAAATAGTGCAGAATGTGGTAATGTTAAATAGGGAATGCAGAGTGTATGGTGGTGAGTAGTATGTACAGGAGAGGAGTGCGGAGTATATGGCGGGGGTAATATGTACAGGAGAGGAGTGCGGAGTGTATGGCGGTGTGTAATATGTACAGGAGAGGAGTGCGGAGTGTATGGTGGTGGGTAACATGTATAGGAGAGGAGTGTGGAGTGTGGGATGGACAGGGGGACTGTGGGATGGACAGGGGAACCAGGGGATGGACAGGGGAACCTTGGGATGGACAGGGGACCAGTGGGATGGACAGGGGGACAGTGGGACCTGGGGATGAACAGGGGAACCGTGGGATAGACAGAGGGACAGTGGGATAGACAGGGGGATCAGGGGATGGACAGGGGGATCGGGGGATGGACAGGGGGACAGTGGGAGGGACAGGGGGACCGTGGGATGAACAGGGGGACCGTGGGATGGACAGGGGGACCGTGGGATGGACAGGGGGACCGTGGGATGGACAGGGGGACCGGGGAATGGACAGGGGGACCGGGGGATGGACAGGGGGACCAGGGGATGGACAGGGGGACCGGGGAATAGACAGGGGGATTCTTAGGATGGACAGGGGGACCGGGGGATGGACAGGGGGACCGTGAGAAGGACAGGGGAACTGTGGGATGGACAGTGGGATCGACAGGGGGACCGTAGGATGGACAGTGGGATGGACAGGGGGACCGTGGGATGGACAGGGGGACAGTGGGATGCACAGGGGAACCTTGGGATGGACAGGGGGACAGTGGGATGGACAGGGGGACAGTGGGATGGACAGGGGCACCGGGGCATGGACAGGGGCACCGGGGGATGGATAGGGGAACCGGGGGATGGATAGGGGAACCGTGGGATGGACAGGGGGATCGGGGGATGGACAGGGGGATCAGGGGATGGACAGGGGGACCGGGGGATGGACAGGGGGACCGTGGGAAGGACAGGGGAACTGTGGGATGGACAGTTGGATGGACAGGGGGACCGTGGGATGGACAGGGGGACCGTGGGATGGACAGGGGGACCGTGGGATGGACAGGGGGACCATGGGATGGACCGTGGGATGGACAGGGGGACCGTGGCATGGACAGGGGGACCGTGGCATGGACAGAGGGACACTAACACATATGGACTTGTCTCTGACTGTCTCCCCGACCTCTCGGTTCTCACTTCTTTCTAGTAGGCTGTTCCCTGAAGCCTGCGCTCTCCCTGCCAGACTCTTCTTCCTCGTTGCTGTCCTGGGATGAGGCGAGCGTCCCCTCCGCGCCTCCTGTCTGCAATGTCAGTGAGAAAAGAATCCGCGGGGCTGCCGCTGCTGCGCTGGAAACTACACTTCCCAGCGTGCAGCGTGGCACATGGAGCCCTCCATAGAGATGACTGGGGGAGGCGGCTTGTGTTGTGTAGCTTGTCTGAGGTTGAGCGGAGCGGACATGCTCCCTGCCCAAGCCGAGCCGACCTGGCCCCAGCCCAAGCCAAGCAGATCCGCCCCCTGTCCGAGCTGTTTATTAGTGTGGCTGTGCGTCCTTATTTCATTCCGGGACACTGTATTGTCCCGGAATGAAGGTACCCAGGACACAAATATGAATTCAGGGACAATCCCGGGCAATCCGGGATACGTGGTCACCCTATACCTAGGTAAGCAGCTTAGTCCTCTTTTCCGCATGTATATATTGTTATTATTGTTATGTGTGACTGTACTATTGTTTTCGGCTAATTTGTGTAGTTACTGATAAACTGTTAATCAAATTACAGATATTCTCCTGACGAAGCGGCAATAGACCGCAAAACTAGTTGAGATGCTTTTCATGACCCTCAATCCCACTGTGATTTTCCCCTCTTGGGGACCATTATACTGGTGATATGTATGGATTGTCACTATGTTTTTAAATTGTACATGATTATGTGTGTTTTATTGATCTTGTATTAATAAAAATTCTATGCATATTTTCCTATATATGTGTTTCTACACTTGACTCTACCTTTCTACCTGTACCGTAATAGTCCAACTGCCCCTGCCCCCTTGGATTTTTGGTTTTGGAACCAAAATTCCAATCTTCATATGACTGGGTGAAGTGATTGATGGCGGATGGACATCATGGGGCATTTATTTATTTTTTTTAACTAAAGGACTTGATAAAAACTGTGACTTGTTTACGCCTTACTTTTTTGTGAATTAGTAGGGATACTATGTACCCTTGAATTGTTCACATGAGGGAACTGGTATCTGGGTTCCCCCATATTGCTAAAGGGGCTTCAGATTCCATGAAGCCCCCTGCCTACAGACCCCCACAACCACCAGGCCAGGGTTGTGGGGAAGAGGCCCTTGTCCTGATCAGCATGGGGATAAGGTGCTTTGCCGGAGGGTCCTCCCTTGTCAAGGCACTTACTCATGTTGAGGGTATGTGGTTTGGTATGATTTGGGGGGGGAAAGCTTGTCCTCTCGTCATCCTCCTTTCCTAACCAGCCAGGCTGTATGGTTAGATAAGGGAGATAAGGGTCCAGTATTTTTTTTTTTTTTTTTTAAGGGGCCTTGCTCTTTTCTTTTGTGTGGGGTTCCCTCTTAAAAGCTGAGTGGTCTGGTATAAATTATGTCAGGATTTCACACAGTTTTTATTTTTTTTAACAGAAAAGTTTTATTTATAACAAAAACAAAACAATACAGAAAACTAAAACTGTAAAGCGTGAGCATACAATAGTGAGGTATTTAGGACATTAAAAGAACGGGAATAGTCACAGAAGAGTTGGTGATGCTAGACATTGTAAGATTTAGGGTGGTCAACAGGGTGAGATGTTCCTGACACTAAAAAAGTCCAGTTTGGGAAGTGTAATCAGTGATAGGAGGGGGGTCCAGGGGGTGTTGGGATCGCACCTATTTTTCATCAGGTCTTTTTTGTAGTCGGCCTTTACTCTTTGGGGTGAGAGAAGGTTGAGAGGATGAGGTATCAGCACCTGGGGGCTTATGAAGGAAGGGAGACCAATAGGAGGAGGTATGGGAGGAGGTATATCGGTGGTCTTTAGGGTGTCTAAGTTGACTAAGACTGATCTGCATTTCCTTAGTTTTTATTTTTTGCACGGGGTCCCCCTTAAGACTTCATTCAGATTGGCGTTGACCCCCATTCTGCATGCAGGCAGCAGAGCCAGGACAAGGGGTGGGCACGAGGGGCAGCTGCCCCAAGTGCAGTGAAGCAAGGGGGCAAAGAATAGATGCAGGATGGTAACCCATTCTATAACATATATTAACCTCCCTGGCGATAATCCCGAGCATGGCTCGGGGTTAAATTTCAGTACCATTATTATTATTATACAGGATTTATATAGCGCCGACAGTTTGCGCAGCGCTTTACAACATTGGGGTAGACAGTACAACTACAATACAATTCACTACAGGGGGGAATCAAAGAGCCCTGCTCGTTAGAGCTTACAATCTAGGAGGGAGGGTCAATTCATACAAAAGGGTAATAGCTGTGGGGTACCATTAGCGGTAATCCAGAGCCACACTCGGGATTGCATTGCAGGATCCTGGTGCAGGTTACTTACCTCGTCTCCAGGATCCTGCGATGTCCCTCCGCTGTGTCTGCGGGCCGTGTCCTCCGCCCGATGGTGCCAGGCTCCATTCCCTGCAAGCGTCGCGACTCACGGGGCGGACCCTGGCAGCAAATTCAAAAAGTGATAAATTCATAACACATACAGTACACTGTAATCTTACAGATTACATTACTGTATCAAATCATTTCACATCCTTTTTGTCCCTAGTGGTTTGTCCCGTGGCCTGCCTGCAGTTTTATATTATATACAGTTGTGCTCATAAGTTTACATACCCTGGCAGAATTTATGATCTCTTGGCAATTTTTCTGAGAATATGAATGATAACACAAAAAACATTTCTTTCACTCATGGTTAGTGTTTGGCTGAAGCCATTCATTATCAATCAACTGTGTTTACACTTTTTAAAATCATAATCACAACAGAAACTACCCAAATGACCCTGATCAAACGTTTACATACCCTGGTGATTTTGGCCAGATAACATGCACACAAGTTGACACAAAGGGGTTTGAATGGCTATTAAAGGTAACCATCCTCACCTGTGATCTGCTTGCTTGTAATCAGTGTGTGTGTATAAAAGGTCAAGTTTCTGGACTCCTGACAGACCCTTGCATCTTTCATCCAGTGCTGCACTGACATCTCTGGATTATGATTCATGGGGTATGCAAATGAATTGTCAAAGGATCTGCAGGAAAAGGTAGTTGAACTGTATAAAACAGGAAAGAGATATAAAAAGATATCCAAGGAATTGAGAATGCCAATTAGCAGTGTTCAAACTCTAATCAAGAAGTGGAAAATGAGGGGTTCTGTTGAAACCAAACCACGGTCAGGTAGACCAACTAAAATTTCAGTCACAACTGCCAGGAAAATTGTTCGGGATGCAAAGAAAAACCCACAAATAACTGCAGGACTCTCTGAAAATGTGGTGTGGCTGTTTCAAGATGCACAATAAGTAGGCACTTAAAGAAAGATGGGCTGCATGGTCCAGTTGCCAGAAGAAAACCATTACTACGCAAATGCCACAAAGTATCCCGCTTACAATATGCCAAACAGCACAGAAACTCCATGCTCAAGAGGGTTAAGGCAGTGCTGAAAAATAATGATGGCCACACAAAATATTGACACTTTGGGCCCAATTTGGATATTTTCACTTAGGGGTGTACTCGCTTTTTTTGCCAGCGGTTTAGACATTAATGGCTGTGTGTTGAGTTATTTTGAGGGGGCAGCAAACTTACACTGTTATACAAGCTGTACACTCACTACTTTACATTGTAGCAAAGTGTTATTTCTTCAGTGTTGTCACATGAAAAGATAGAATAACATATTTACAAAAATGTGAGGGGCGTACTCACTTTTGTGAGATACTGTACATGATGGTCTTATCCCGCCAAAAGGGTAAATGTTCGGTTGTTCATCCGAACAGTCAAGGTTTGGTCCATACTTTTTTTTGGACTGAATCTTGAGGTCATCCCTAGTATAGATATTACACATCCTGGTATAGTCCAAAAAATTCTCAGTATATTGTCTATCGACAGAGAAGAGTGTCCTGTTTAAATCAATAGGAGGTGAGGAGGATTCTGGGAGGGTCACATAACTTTATCCTTATCTCTATAATGAAAACATTGTTCTATCTAGAGAGGAGAGAAGGATTCTTTGACGTCTTCATTGATAATTACTTTCTCTCTATACACAGAATTATAAAATTGTGAAGGAAACATCTGGAGATCCATGAACACCCAGCAGTCGTCTTCACAGGACATCACCCATCACAGTGCCTCCACGTCACTGTCTGACAAAAGAGGTAACCAGTGCCAAGAAGATTCTAGAAGTCACCAACAAGATCATTGATCTGCTGACAGGAGAGGTGAGCGGTGCCGGGAATTCTGGGACATTATCCAGTAACAGACAAGGGATGTGTCTGGATAGTGACTGTATCATTGTGTGTGTCAGGTTCCTATAAGGTGTCAGTATGTCACTGTCTATTTCTCCATGGAGGAGTGGGAGTATTTAGAAGGACACAAAGATCTCTACAAGGACGTCATGATGGAGAATCAGCCGCCCCTCACATCACCGGGTAAGAGGAGACTTTATTGTAAAGGAGAGGTCAGTATGGAAAACAATGTATTCAGTCAGTGTGTGTGTTTCCAACAGATGGATCCAGTAATGGGAACCCACCAGAGAGATGTTCCCATCCTCTGTATTCCTGGGATTCCACACAGGAAGGTCACACCATCCCTCACCATCATCGGGTAGGTGGGACTGAGCAACTAAAATATAAAAATAATTCTAACATATGAGACCACATTCTTCAAAATAACTTCTTGTTTCTTTTTTTATAAATGTATTCTGTCATCTTTGGGGTTTAGGCTGAAGAATTGAAAGACATTAAAGCTGAGATTAAAAAGGAAGAAGAAGAGACGCTGGTGAGTGGAGCTCAGCAGTCTATGGAGGAGGATAGTCTTCAGTATTCCCAGGATTCCACACAGGAAGATCAAAGCATCCCTCACCATCATCAGGTATAAAGAACTGAGCTATAGAACTCAAAAGTAATTCTAGCCTATGAGGTAACTTTCTTATAGATATATATTTTTTTAATATTGAACTTAATTTTCCAGATATTTTATTTTTTGTTTTGGGGTTCAGGATAAATTGGGAAAAGACATCAAACTTGAGGTTAAAGAGGAAGAAGAAGAGGCGTTGGTGAGTGGAGATCAGCAGTCTATGAAGGAGATGACCATGAAAAATGAACAGGAGGAATCTTCTCTTTATATCAACAGAAGTAAGTAATAATCACGAAATGCAGAAATGTTCACAATTTTCTTTTTCTTCTATGAGTATAAAAGATTAATTTAAATAAGTGCAACGTGAAGATACTGTACACCATATGAAAGGCCCATGTCCATTCCTCAATAAAACGTCATGTTCCCAACAAATGAGGAGGAGATGCTGTACACCATATGAAAGGTCCATCGCCATTCCTCAATATAACGTCATGTTCCCAACAAATGAGGAGGAGATGCTGTACACTAGGGATGAGCTTCGAGTTTGAGTCGAAATCATGTTCGACTCAAACATTGGCTGTTCGCAAGTTCGCCGAACAGCGAACAATTTGGGGTGTTCGTGGCAAATTCGAATGCCGCGGAACACCCTTTAAAAGTCTATGGGAGAAATCAAAAGTGCTAATTTTAAAGGCTTAATGCAAGTTATTGTCATGAAAAGTGTTTGGGGACCTGGGTCCTGCCCCAGGGGACATGGATCAATGCAAAATAAAGTTTTAAAAACGGCCGTTTTTTCAGGAGCAGTGATTTTAATAATGCTTAAAGTCAAACAAAAAAAAGTGTAATATGCCTTTAAATTTCGTACCTGGGCGCTTGTTTCCTGTGTTTAGAACAGTCTGACAGCAAAATGACATTTTGAAGGAAAAAACCCATTTAAAACTACCCGCGGCTATTGCATTGCCGACAATACACATAGAAGTTCATTGATAAAAACGGCATGGGAATTCCCCAAAGGGAAACCCCGAACCAAAAAAAAAAAAAAAAAAAGACGTGGGAGTCCCCCTAAATTCCATACCAGGCCCTTCAGGTCTGGTATGGATATTAAGGGGAACCCCGGCCAAAATTTTTTTTAAAAAATGACGTGGGGTTCCCCTTAAATTCCATACCAGACCCTGCAGGTCTGGTATGGATTTTAAGGGGAACCCCGCGCCAAAAAAAAAAAACGGCGTGGGGTCCCCCCAAAAATCCATACCAGACCCTTATCCGAGCACGCAACCTGGCAGGCCGCAGGAAAAGAGGGGGGGACGAGAGTGCCCCCCCCTCCTGAACCGTACCAGGCCACATGCCCTCAACATTGGGAGGGTGCTTTGGGGTAGCCCCCCAAAACACCTTGTCCCCATGTTGATGAGGACAAGGGCCTCATCCCCACAACCCTGGGCGTTGGTTGCGGGGGTCTGCGGGTGGGGGGCTTATCGGAATCTGGAAGCCCCCTTGTGTGAAATGGTAAGGGGGTACTTACCCCTACCATTTCACTAAAAAACTGTCAAAAATATTAAAAATGACAAGAGACAGTTTTTGACAATTCCTTTATTTAAATGCTTCTTCTTTCTTCTATCTTCCTTCATCTTCTGGTTCTTCCTCCGGCGTTCTCGTCCAGCATCTCCTCCACTGCGTCTTCTATCTTCTTCTCCTCGGGCCGCTCCGCACCCATGGCATGGGGGGAGGCTCCCGCTCTTCATCTTCTTCTTCATCTTCTTCTCTTCTTCCTTCTTCTCTTTTTCTCTTCTTCATTTTCTTCTCCGGGCCGCTCCGCACCCATGCTGGCATGGAGGGAGGCTCCCGCTGTGTGACGGTGTCTCCTCGTCTGACAGTTCTTAAATAACGGGGGGCGGGGCCCCCCTCTGACGCATGGGACATGACGGGACTTCCCTGTGGCATTCCCCGTGACGTTACAGGGAAGTCCCGTCAAGTCACCGTGCGTCAGAGGGGGGCGGGGTCACCGGGTGGCCCCGCCCCCCGTTATTTAAGAACTGTCAGACGAGGAGCGCCGTCACACAGCGGGAGCCTCCCTCCATGCCAGCATGGGTGCGGAGCGGCCCGGAGAAGAAAATGAAGAAGAGAAGAAAAGAAGAAGAGAAGAGCGGGAGCATCCCCCCATGCCATGGGTGCGGAGCGGCCCGAGGAGAAGAAGATAGAAGACGCCGCGGAGGAGATGCTGGACGAGAATGCCGGAGGAAGAACCAGAAGATGAAGGAAGATAGAAGAAGCATTTAAATAAAGGAATTGTCAAAAACTGTCTCTTGTCATTTTTAACATTTTTGACAGTTTTTTAGTGAAGTACCCCCTTACCATTTCACACAGGGGAGGGGCCGGGATCTGGGGGTCCCCTTGTTAAAGGGGGCTTCCAGATTCCGATAAGCCCCCCGCCCGCAGACCCCCACAACCACTGGCCAGGGTTGTGGGGATGAGGCCCTTGTCCTCATCAACTTGGGGACAAGGTGTTTTGGGGGGCTACCCCAAAGCACCCTCCCAATGTTGAGGGCATGTGGCCTGGTACGGTTCAGGAGGGGGAGGCGCACTGTCGTCCCCCCCTCTTTTCCTGCGGCCTGCCAGGTTGCGTGCCCGGATAAGGGTCTGGTATGGATTTCTGGGGGGACCCCACGCCGTTTTTTTTTTTTGGCACGGGGTTCCCCTTAAAATCCATACCAGACCTGAAGGGTCTAGTATGGAATTTAGGGGGAACCCCACGTCATTTTTTTTTTAATTTTTGGGCGGGGTTCCCCTTAATATCCATACCAGACCTGAAGGGCCTGGTATGGAATTTAGGGGGACTCCCACGTCTTTTTTTTTTTCTGGTTCGGGGTTCCCCTTTGGGGAATTTCCATGCTGTTTTTATCAATGAACTTCTATTTGTATTGTCGGCAATGCAATAGCCGCGGGTAGTTTTAAATGGGTTTTTTTCCTTCAAAATGTCATTTTGCTGTCAGACTGTTCTAAACACGGGAAACATGCGCCCCTTTACAGGCATACTATAAACACCCCCCAGGTACGAAATTTAAAGGGATATAACACTTTTATTGTTTGACTTTAAGCATTATTAAAATCACTGCTCCTGAAAAAACGGCCGTTTTTAAAACTTTTGTTTGCATTGATCCATGTCCCCTGGGGCAGGACCCAGGTCCCCAAACACTTTTTATGACAATAACTTGCATATTAGCCTTTAAAATTAGCACTTTTGATTATTCATGTTCGTGTCCCATAGACTTTAACGGTGTTTGCGTGTTCGAACAAACTTTTTTCCTGTTCGCATGTTCTGGTGCGAACCGAACAGGGGGGTGTTCGGCTCATCCCTACTGTACACCATATAAAAGGTCCTTCTCCATTCCTCAATATAATGTCATGTTCCCAACAAATGAGGAGGAGATACTGTACACCATATGAAAGGTCCTTCTCCATTCCTCAATATAACGTCATGTTCCCAACAAATAAGGAGGAGATGCTGTACACCATATGAAAGGTCCATCTCCATTCCTCAATATAACGTCATGTTCCCAACAAATGAGGAGGAGATACTGTACACCATATGAAAGGTCCATCTCCATTCCTCAATATAACGTCATGTTCCCAACAAATGAGGAGGAGATACTGTACACCATATGAAAGGTCC
Source organism: Lithobates septentrionalis (assembly GCA_037952835.1). Classification (NCBI taxonomy): domain Eukaryota; kingdom Metazoa; phylum Chordata; class Amphibia; order Anura; family Ranidae; genus Lithobates; species Lithobates septentrionalis. The sequence continues at coordinate 448,999 of JBBDGP010001525.1, forward strand.
ATCTCCATTCCTCAATATAATGTCATGTTCCCAACAAATGAGGTGGAGATACTGTATCTTTATCTGGTTTGTATTGATATTTTATGTTATGATTGCACTTCATTCTATGCCAGAGCTCTGAGATACTGTAGAGTGTTAGACCAACATACTGTATATGACTTCTGAATGAAAGACATGAAGAATTATTATAACATTTAAACATTGATTTACAACAGGTGGACACTATGTCCTGAATAATGTATCTTCAGAATATAAAGCAGAAGAAAATCCCACCACACAACGTTCTCCAGGAGTGAATCGCATTACACAAATAATACATCATAGAACTTATCATATAGAGAGATCATGGGATTTCTCTGATCCGGAGGAATCTTCTGATAATCCACATACTATTATTTTTGAATCTCACAGTACAGATAAATCAACAGATCCATCTAATCCTGAAGAATCTTCCTTAAACCATGAAGGAGCTCACACAGGAGAGCATTCCTTGTCATCTACAGTGTCTGGGAATTCTTCCAAAGAAACCAGAGAGCCTCCTACACACCAGGCAAGTCATAAGAGTGTGCATCCTTTAACCTGTTCAGAGTGCGGCAAACGTTATACTCTCAAAGAAAACTTTCTTCTACATCAGAGAACTCACACAGGTGAGCATCCCTTTTCATGTTCAGAGTGCGGGAGAGGTTTTCTTCGGAAAGTAGTTCTTGTTAGACACCAAAGAATTCACACAGGTGAGCGTCCATTCTCGTGTTCGCATTGTGGTAAAGGTTTCATTCAGAAAGGAAGCCTTCTAAATCATCAGAGAACTCACACAGGTGAGCGTCCTTTTTCATGTTCAGAGTGCGGGAGAAGTTTTATTCAGAAAGTAGAATTTGTTAATCACCAAAGAATTCACACAGGTGAGTGTCCATTCTCGTGTTCGCACTGTGGTAAAGGTTTCAATCAGAAAGGAAACCTTCTTAAACATCAGAGAACTCACACAGGTGAGCGTCCATTCTCTTGTTCGCACTGTGGTAAAGGTTTCATTCAGAAAGTACACCTTTTTATACATCAGAGAACTCACACAGGTGAGCGTCCCTTTTCATGTTCAGAGTGCGGGAAAGGTTTCAATATGAAACGCAAACTTGTTGTTCACCAGAGAAGTCACACGTGTTCAAAGAGTGGGAAATGCTTCAGTCAAAAAAGTGCCCATGATCGACACCAGGAAATTCACATGGACTAACTACCTTTATAATGTTCAGATGGACAAATGGGGAGTGTGGCAAGAATAACCTCCAGAGAACGTGTGTCCTTCCTTATAGTCAAAATATATAAAATGTTTCTGTTAAAGAAAATCACTTCTTGGACCCCAGAATATTCACAGAGGCTAATAAAGTTTTTGCGTTCATATTGGCTTATTTGGAGGCGTGGCCAAAGTACAATGGGTTTTTTTTTGGGGAATGATGTGATAGTTATAGGTCTGCGGGGATTGAATTATAGTAATACGGTCCTCTAAACAATGCTGAGTTGGTCCCACACTCACACAGACCCCACCATAGAATACGCCAATCCATGGACCATACCTTTTATTGGTTGCTATTAGCCAATATACTGTACATCTTTTTTTGCTTTACTGAAGGAACTAACTTTTTATTGAACCGATTAAAGTATCATTATTTTTAAATTAGATTTCATTTATATTCTTTATTGTGTGTTAATAACGTAAACCGATTTTCTACAATAAACAAGAAAGCTCTACTCTACAATATTCTGTTCTGATAATTTTTTTACAAACTAACATCATTTTTAGATGATTGGTGATTGGAATGTGCTCAGTTCATAGAGAGTCTTCCATTGGTGTTTTATTAGTGATATGTGAGAGTCTAAAAGTTCCAGTTCCTGAGAGTCCAGGATGTCCAGTTCCAAAGAGCTCAGGTGGGCCAGTTCCAGAGAGTCCAGAAGATCCGGTTCCAGAGGATCCAGGAGGTCCAGTTCCAGAGGATTCAAAAGGTCCAGTTCCAGAGAACCCAGGAGATCCATTTCCAGAGAGTCGAGAAGGTCCCATTCCAAGGAGTCGAGAAGGTCCCGATCCAGAGAGTCGAGAAGGTCCCGATCCAGAGAGTAGAGAAGGTCCCGTTCCAGAGAGTCGAGAAGGTCCCGTTCCAGAGAGTCGAGAAGGTCCCGTTCCAGAGAGTCGAGAAGGTCCCGTTCCAGAGAGTCGAGAAGGTCCCGTTCCAGAGAGTCGAGAAGGTCCCGTTCCAGAGAGTCGAGAAGGTCCCGTTCCAGAGAGTCGAGAAGGTCCCATTCCAGAGAGTCGAGAAGGTCCCGTTCCAGAGGGTCGAGAAGGTCCCGTTCCAGAGAGTCGAGAAGGTCCAGATCCAGAGGATCCAGGAGGTCCAGTTTCAGAGAATCCAGAAGGTCCAGTTCCAGAGGATCTAGAAGGTCCAGTTTCAGAGAGTCCAAAAGGTCCAGCTCCAGATGATCCAGAAGGTCCGGTTTCAAATGTGTGCCAGCTAATATTCTAAGAATACATGGAGCCACTACAAATGCCACATAGAATATTTTCATCGCTGCCATCTTGGTTATGCTCCTCATGTTCACAGTGATCAGCTCCATTATTTCCCAGTTATTATCTTCATCATCAGTGATACAGAGGTCATACCCATCAGTGGCTCAGAGAGTTTGTCAGTGTCATGTCATCTGTGTATCCCCTTTCTGGTATTGGGGTGATTACACTCATGTGGTAGGTGCTTTTCCAATGAGTTGTGCCAGAGCAAACTGTATTTTAAGGTGTATCAGCCCATTTTTGTTACATAAAATAGAAAGTTCATATAGACATCAGTTGCCCACGCAGGGGTATCCAACATCACCTGAAAATACCGAGCCATCTGGCTCCTTTGTCAGCAGCACTTCTGCTTTTCTTACCAGTCCCTCTGACTGTACTGTCCAACTCCCCTGGTTCATTCAGCTCACTTAGCCTTTAGTCGCAGTGCCCAGCTGCACAGCCCTCTCCTGGCCTCTGAATAGTTGTTCTCCTGATACCCCGATAGGAGCCGACCTAACTCCTGGAACAAGACCTGCTGGCTGGGGCTCTGATCCCTGGTTGAGACCTTCTTGCCACAGCCTGCAAACCTGGAAGAAAGAGCGGGTGAAGATGGAAGCCTCTGCAGCAGTGACAGTTCGCTGCTGGAGGTCTTTGTTTCAGAGTAAGTCTTAGATAGGGAGATCAGGAATAAAAACTGATTGGTACCCAGTGTTAAAGAAAAAAGAACTTTAAGAAGTGGAGCTATGTTTAGAATTGTTCTAAGCAAGTTCTGCTGTAGGAAGGTAGTACACCCAATTATCCTCAAATTAACTGACTAAACATTGAATGTACTGCTCTATCATTTGATTGATCTTCTCAATCTGACCATTAGACTGAGGATGAAAAGCAGAAGACAGATTAACTGTTACACCTTAATTTGAGCAAAAACGTTTCCAGAACTTTGAAATAAACTGTTCTCATCTGTCAGACACTACACCACCAATCATTCCATGGAGTTTAAAAATGTCCCAAGCCATCACTTCCACAGTTGGTTCAGTAGTGGGTACCCCTTAACTGGTAAAAAAAAAAGAGCCATCTTAGTGAGACCGTCAACAACTACCAAGATAAAGGTCATTTCTTATGAGGGAGAAGAATTTTCACCCATATGGGATAATAAATATATACAAGAGGTTGAATATATAGAGAGGAGTAAAGAATGGGAAAGGTGTGGTTTGGTGCAATTAATCCAATTATATAGAGAGACAACCTTTAACCACTTAACAACCGGCCCATAGCCAAATGAAGGCTACAGGGCAGTTGCTTAACTCTGGGAGGGCGTCCAGGGACGTCCTCCCAAAATTCCGCTCTCGCGCGCCCCCTAGGGCGCGCACTCGAGAGCATCCGTGACTGCCGGGTCCAGAGGACCCGGCGCATCACGGATCTCGGTAAATGGCCGCTAATCGCGCCCGTTTACCATGTGATCGCTCCGTCAAATGAGCAGTAAACTGGCGTCATCTCATGACGCCGGTTCCTCTCCTCCCCTCTGTGTACCGATCGGTACACTGTGAGCGGAGAGGGGGATGGATGGATGGTAGCAGCGCTGTGGGCTGGATGTGTAGTGCCCACAGCGCTGCACAGTGACATCCAGCCATCCATGCTAAGCCATCCCTCACTACTCTGCAATGCCCTACAATACTCTGCAATGTCCCACAATACTCTGCAATACCCCACAGTACTCTGAAATGCCCCACAATACTCTGCAATGCCCCATAATACTCTGCAATACCCCACAATACTCTGCAATACCCCACAATACTCTGCAATGCCCCACAATACTCTGCAATGCCCCACAATACCCCACAATACTCTGCAATGCCCCACAATACTCTGCAATACCCCACAATACTCTGCAATACCCCACAATACTCTGCAATGCCCCACAATACTTTGCAATACCTCACAATACTCTGCAATGCCCCACAATACTCTGCAATACCCCGCAATACTCTGCCATACCCTGCAATACCCCGCAATACTCTGCCATACCCCGCAATACCCAGCCATACTCTGCAATACTCGGTGATACCCAGCCATACTCTGCCATACTCTGCCATACCCAGCTATGCTCTGCCATACCCAGCTATGCTCTGCCATACCCAGCTATGCTCAGCCATACCCTGCCATACCCTGCCATACTCTGCCATACTCTGCAATACCCCGCAAAACTCAGCCATAACCCGCAATACTCTGCCACAACACACAATACTCTGCCATACCCAGCCATACTCTGCTATACCCCGCAATACCCAGCCATACTCTGCAATACTCGGTGATACCCAGCCATACTCTGCCATACCCAGCTATGCTCAGCCATACTCTGCAATACTCGGTGATACCCAGCCATACTCTGCCATACCCAGCCATACCCAGCCATGCTCAGCCATACTCAGCCATACCCTGCCATACCCTGCCATACTCTGCAATACCCCACTAAACTCTGCCATAACCCACAATACTCTGCCACAACCCGCAATACTCTGCCATACCCAGCCATACTCTGCAATACCCAGCCATACTCTGCAATACTCGGTGATACCCAGCCATACCCTGCCATATCCAGTCATACTCGGCAATACCCAGCCATACTCGGCCATGCTCAGCCATGCTGTGAAACTATTAGATAAGCACCTGAATGACCGCAACATACAGGGATATATAATGTAATACTGACACATAATCACACACATAGGTTGCACTTGATGGACTTGTGCCTTTTTACAACCTCACCTACTATGTAACTATGTAACTATGCTCAGCCATACTCGGCCATGCTCAGCCATACTCGGCCATGCTCAGCCATACTCTGCCTCTTTATGTGGCCAGGCTGTGGAAGTCTCACACTTGTGGTATCGCCGTACTCAGGAGGAGAAGGAGAATCTATTTGGGGGTGTCATTTTTGGTATGTACATGCTATGTGTTAGAAATATTGTATAAATGGACAACTTTGTGTTAAAAAAAAAAAAGCGTTTTAACCACTTCCTGCCTGCCGTCATACGACGTCCTTGACTTTGTGCGGGGATATCTGAATGATGGGTGCAGCTACAGGCATCATTCAGATATCAGCTTTTTCAGCCGGCGATTCCCTACACCATAAGAATGATCATAGCGGCTGTTACACTGCTTGATCGTTCTTACGGGAGGCAAGAGGGGACGTCCCCCTCCTCTCGCCGCCCTCCAGTGCTTCTACCGACTCACCGCTACGATCGAAGCCAGGATCGTTATTTTATTTATTTCAGGCACAGCCTAGAGGTGAGATCTTATTGACCCCATATCTCACTGTAAAGAGGACCTGTCATGCCATATTCCTATTACAAGAGATGTTTACATTCCTTGTAATAGGAATAAAAGTGATCAAAAAAATGTTTTTTTGGAAAAAAGCGTCAAACTAAAATAAATAAAGTAAAATGAACAATAAAAAAAAATAAAAAATTTAAAGCACCCCTGTCTGTGTGCTCGCATGCAGAAGAGAACGCAGCATATGTAAGTCCCGCCCACATATGAAAACGGTGTTCAAACCACACATGTGAGGTATCGCTGCGATCGGTAGAGCAAGCGCAATAATTGTGGGCTCTAGACCTCCTCTGTAACTCAAAATTTGTAACCAGTAAAAATTCTTAAAGCGTCGCCTATGGGGATTTTTAAGTAGCGAAGTTTGGCGCCATTCCACAAGCGTGTGCAATTTTGAAAGGTGACATGTTAGGTATCAATTTACTTGGCGTAACTTCATCTTTCATGTTATGCAAAAACATTGGGCTAACTTTACTGTTTTGGTTTTTTTAAAGCACAAAACTTTTTTTTTTTCAAAAAAACGCGTTCGAAAAATTGCTGCGCAAATATCGTGTGAGATAAAAAGTTGAAATGACAGCTATTGTATTCTTTAGGGTCTTTGCTAAAAAAACATATATAATGTTTTGGGGTTCTATGTAATTTTCTAGCGAATAAATGATGATTTTTACATGTAGGAGAGAAATGTCAGAATTGGCCTGGGTGCTCCAGAACGCCTGAAGGTGCTCCGTGCATGTTGGGCCTCTGTATGTGGCCACGCTGTGTAAAAGTCTCACACATGTGGTATCGCCATACTCGGGAGTAATAGCAGAATGTGTTTTGGGGTGTAATTTGTGGTATGCATATGCTGTGTGTGAGAAATAACCTGCTAATATGACAATTTTGTGGAAAAAAAAAAACAAGAAAAAAAAAAACTTGATTTTGCAAAGAATTGTGGGAAAAAATTACAACTTCAAAAAACTGAATGTCTTCTTTCCAAAAAGGGGTCATTTGGGGGGTGTTTGTACTTTTCTGGCATGTTAGGGTCTCAAGAAATGAGATAGGCCGTCAGTAATTCATGTGTGATCAATTTTCAGATATTGGCATCATAGCTTTTGGACTCTATAACTTTCACAAAGACCAAATAATATCCACCGATTTGGGTTATTTTTACCAAAGATATGTAGCGGTATAAATTTTGGCCAAAATATATGAAGAAAAATTACTAATTTGCAAAATAAAACAGAAACGAAGAAAAATGCATTTTTTTACAGATTTTTCGGCCTTTTTTCTTTTATAGCGCAAAAAAAAAAAGAACCCAGCAGTGATTAAATACCTCCAAAAGAAAGCTCTATTTGTGTGAAAAAAAGGACGAAAATTTCATATAGATACATTGTTGCATGACTGAGTAATTGTCATTCAAAATGTGAGAGCACCAAAAGCTGAAAATTGGTCTGGTTATTAAGGGGGTTTAAGTGCCCAGTGGTCAAGTGGTTAAATCATTTCAGGAGGTTAGAGAGGAATATGGTATACCAAAACAGTCTTTCTATAGATATCTACAAATTAGGCATGCTTTGGACAAACAATTTAGAGGGAAACTTCTGGAGTGGAGTGGGATTACTATTCTTCGTAAAGTAACCGATGCAAACCTGACTAAAGGATTGATATCGGAAATATATGAAAAGATATGTGAAGGAGTGATACATGGGAAAGGCCAACTCCCTTGTAAACGTTGATGGGTAGAAGAATTGGGAGATATAACAGAGGAACAATAGAGATACATATTAGATACTGGACCATTGGTATCGTTATCCCCATCGCAAAGAACTTCCCATTTGTTGCTATTTCATAGAACGTATTACAACCCCCCGAAAGCGATTCTTATTTGGGTGGAGACCCAATGCTAGATGTCCAAGGTGTGGGGATCTGAGGGGAGATCTCATCCATATGATGTGGAGATGTCCAAAGCTGCATAGATATTGGAAGGAGGTTGTTGACACCATAGACTTGGTCTTTGGTGTCAACTTTGAGCTGAATCCAGTGATATGTATCTTGGGATGTATACGAAATGAAAATATTGGAAATAACAAACATATGTGTTTGTTCAGTTATTAGCGAGAAAATGGCTAGCAATGAATCCACCGACACATAGCGAATGGATAAAAGAGGTAGACAATACAATCCGGAAAGAAAGATCTGTATATATTAACCACTTGCCGACCTGCTTACGCAGATATACTGCGGCAGGTCAGCCAGTGGCGGAATTACCGGGGTCACAACAGTTGCACTTGCGACGGGGCCCAGCATTCCGCCACTGTGGCTTCACAGGGCTCTGAGCGGAGAGCGTGTCTCTCATCTAACAGCAGCACAGACACCGGCATTGTTTGTTTAATTTCCCTCTCCATGTGTCCTCTCTCGCACGGGATGACAGAGGACACACAGCTGATCTTCTCCCCCCTCCCCTCTCTGTGCTCCGCGGGAAATGTGAGCTCCTTAGCTTCACACTTGATTGCCCGTGGATCACATGCGAGAGAGGACACACGGAGAGGGAAATAAAACAAACAATGCCGGTGTCTCTGTGCTGCTGTTAGATGAGAGACACACAGGCGTTGTGGGGAGGGTGGGGCGTTCCGCACCGGGTGACACCCGCCAGAGGGGTGACACCTGTGGGCAGCGGCGCTGCACAGTCCTCACCCCTACACAGTGCTGCGCACAGCGGAGCGGACCGAAACCCCCTCCCCCTCCTCTCTGTTTACGGAGGGGGAGGAGGAGGAGTCAGAGGGACACATGCCGCTGTGCCTATCCCACGCTGTTCTGAGGTCTGTAAAGTTTTTATTCAAATAGACCTGTGCTGGGGGGAATGCTATGGGAGGGGGGTCTGCACTGATGGAGGGACTGTGGTCTGCACTGAGGGGGGTCTGCATTGATGGGGGTCTGCATTGATGGAGGGAGGGGGGTCTGCACTAAGTGGGGTCTGCATTGATGGGGGGGTCTGCACCATGGGGGTCTGCACTGAGGGGGGGGGGTGTGCTGATAGAGGGGGGTGGTCTGCAATAAGGGGAGTCTGCATTGATGAGGGGGTCTGCACTAATGGAGGGGGGTGGTCTGCATTGTGGGGGGGCCTGCAAGGATGGAGGGGGGTCTGTACTGAGGGGGGGTGTGAACTGATGGAGGGGGGTCTGCAATGAGGGAGGGGCGGTCTGCACTGATGGAGGGGTGATCTGTACTGAGGGGGGGTGTGAACTGATGGCGGGGGTCTGCAATGAGGGAGGGGAGATCTGCACTGATGGAGGGGGGTCTGTACTGAGGTGGGTGTGAACGGATGAAGGGGGGTGGTCTGCAATGAGGGGAGTCTGCATTGATGGGGGGCCTGCACTGATGGAGGGGGGGTTGTCTGCATTGTGGGGGGCCTGCACTGATGGAGGGGGGTCTGTAAAGAGGGGGGGTGTGAACTGATGGAGGGGGGTCTGCAATGAGGGAGGGAAGGTCTGCACTGATGGAGGGGGGGTCTGTACTGAGGGGGATGTACTGATGGAGGGGGGGTCTGCAATGAGGGAGGGGAGGTCTGCACTGATGGAGGGGGGGTCTGTATTGAGGGGGGGTGTGAACTGATGGAGGGGGTGGTCTGCAATAAGGGGGGTCTACATTGATGGGGGGATCTGCACTGATGGAGGGGGGTGGTCTGCATTGTGGGGGGGCCTGCACTGATGGAGGGGGGGTCTGTACTGAGGGGGGGTGTGAACTGATGGAGGGGGGTCTGCAATGAGGGAGGGGAGGTCTGCACTGATGGAGGGGGTCTACACTGGGGTCTATAGTGATAGTGGGGGGTCTATACTGATAGATGAGGGTCTGCACTGAGGGGGGTCTATACCGATAGATGGGGTCTGCACTAAGGGGGTCTACACTGATAGATGGGGTCTATGCTGATAGAGGGGGGCTATACTGATAGATGGGGGGTCTGCAATGAGGGGGGCTATACTGAGGGGTCTGTACTTAGTGAGGAGTATCTATACTGCAAGAGGGGGGTCTGTACTTAGTGGGGGGTCTATACTGAGAGGGGGGTCTGCAGTTAGTGGAGGGGGGCTATAGTTGGTGGAGGGGGTGACACCAATTTTTTCCTCACCGGGTGACACCAACCCTAGTGATGCCACTGGAGAGACACACCCTCCACTCAGAGCCATGCTGTCCTAAGAAGACAGAGGACTCTGATGGGCACTGATAGAGGGCACTGATAGAGGGCACTGATAGAGGGCACTGATGGACACTGATAGAGGGCACTGATGGACACTGATAGAGGACTCTGATGGGCACTGATGGACACGGATAGAGGGCACTGATGGACACTGATAGAGGGCACTGATGGACACTGATAGAGGACTCTGATGGGCACTGATATTATTTACTGATGAGCACTGAAGGGGAGGCACTGATAGGGGACACCAATGGGAGGCACTGATAGGGGACAGTGATGGGTGGCGCTGATAGGATTTACTGATGGGCACTGAAGGGAGGCACTGATAGGGGGCACTGAGAAGGCACTAGGGGGCACTGAGAAGGCACAAGGGGGCACTGATAGGGGGCACTGATGGGTGGCACTGGTGGGCAATTATAGGAGGCACTGATGGGGGGAACTGAGAAGGCACTAGGGGGCACTGATAGGGGGCACCGATGGGAGGCACTGATAGGATTTACTGATGAGCACTGATAGGGGGCACCGATGGGACTCACCAATGGGATTTACTGATGAGCACTGAAGGGAGGCACTGATAAGGGGCACTGAGAAGGCACTAGGGGGCACTGATAGGGGGTACTAAGAAGGCACTGATAGGGGCACTGATGAGCACTGAAGGGGGGCACTGATAGGGGGCACTGATAGGGGGCACTGATAGGGGGCACTGATAGGGGGCACTGATAGGGGGCACTGATAGGGGGCACTGATAGGCTGCACTGATAGGCTGCACTGATAGGAGGCATTGATGAGCACTGATAGGCAGAACTCATAGGCTGCACGGATGGGCACTGAGGAACACTGATAGGCAGAACTAAGGCAGTATTGATGGGCAGTATTGAAGAGTACCGATAGGTGGCACGGATGGACGCTGCAATAACGAGCACTGATAGGTGGTGCTGATAGGCAGATTTGATGGGCACTAATAGGCAGCATTAATGAGCACTGATAGGTAACACTTGTAGGTGGCATTGATGGGCACTGATAGGCGGCATTGATGGGCACTGATACATGGCACTGATGATTGGGGCACTGATTATCAGTGTAAACAATTTACTGACATTCTTGACAGTTAATGGCAGTCCTTTCCTCACACAGACACAGCGTGTGAGGGAAGGGCTGTGGATAGCCGGCAAGTCTGTTTACATGTGATCAGCTGACATCACATGGTAAAGGGCCACTGTGATTGCACTGGATGCACGTCCCAGGGGGCATGCGGGAAGCACGGTTTTGGGAGGATGTCCATGGATACGCTCCCAAAATTGGAAGCCTGGAGCTCGGATGGAAGGGGGCCCCATCATTGTTTATTGCACCGGGGCCCTGAAGGATCTAGTTACGCCTCTGAGGTCAGCTCTCCTGCACGAACTGACGTACCTAACATTTGGCAAGAATTAGGTGTTTGTTCAGTTAATAGCAAGAAAATGGCTAGCAATGAATCCACTGACACATAGGGAATGGATAAAAGAGGTAGACAATGCAATCCGGAAAGAAAGATCTGTATATATTAACCACTTGCCGACTTGCTCACGCAGATATACTGCAGCAGGTCAGCTCTCCTGCGCGAACTGATGTTACCTGTACGTCAGTCCGTAAAAGCAGGATAACGGGCACGAGCGGGCTGCCCACTCGATGTCCGCCGGCGGCCCGTGATCGTTGTATGCCCACATCCTCTTTTAATAGAGGCCTGCCTTGAAGAAGTTAGTTCTACTAGAGAGTGGTCCTCAGTTAAAGTTGCACTAGTTCTGGAATATCCCAAGGTTAACCCCATTCCCCTTCCCAGTTCTTCAACCAATAAAACCCCCAAAAAAAGCCTTCTGCCTGGTTATTGGATGAGGAGACAGAGAAACTGCTCTGTGCCTGGCTGCCGTGCACCTTTAGGGAAAAGAACCTGGGACAAACAGCAAGACCGGCTTGGGGTCTGCTCTACTGAAGGAGAAGAAGAGCAAAAAAGAACAGAAATAGAAGACTCCAATAACATCCAGTTGTAGTTGACCAAAAACAAATAGAAATTGATACTGCTTGAATACCCCAATCTGTTATCCCAGCCAACCGGACACAGTGTTTGCAGGTGCTGGTCAGGTTGATTACTGGCTTGTTAGACACATTGAGGCCTACAACAAGATAGTGCCTCTCCGCACACTACCTCAGCATATAGTGAGCTCCTCTTAGTAAATAATGGCTTCAGCTTGGTCTCCAACCCATTGGAGAACCTCCTTTAACATGTTTTGTTCAATAGGAGCTCAATCGTAGAGGCCAATTGTAGTCCTCGATGTGTCTGACGATCCAGTTATAGTGCCTAATAAGATCATATAGAGATGTATATACACTCACCGGCCACTTTATTAGGTACACTGGTTCAAAAGCTTGGTAACACAAATTGTTATTCAGCTAATCACATGGCTGCAACCTAATGCATTTAGGCACCTAGATGTGGTGAAGACGGCTTGCTGAAGTTTAAACTGAGCATCAGAAAGGAGGTTTAAGTGACTTTGAACGTGGCATGGTTGTTGGTGCCAGATGGGCTGGTCTGAGTATTTCAGAAATTGCTGATCTACTGGGATTTTCACACACAACCGTCTCTCGGGTTTATGGAGAATGGCCTGAAAAAGAGAAAGTATCCAGTGAGGGGCAGTTGTGTGGCGGAAAATGCCATCTTGATGTTAGAGGTCAGAGGAGAATGGGCAGACTGGTTTGGGATGATAGAAAGGCAACAGTAACTCAAACACTCATTACAACCAAAGTATGCAGAATACCATCTCTGAACGCACAACACATTGAACCTTGAAGCAGAATGGCTACAGAAGCAGAAGACCACACTGGGTGTCACCCCTGTCAGCTAAGAACAGGAAACGAAGGCTCACCAAAATTGGACAGTAGAAGATTGGAAAAACATTGCATGGTCTTATGAGTCTCGGGACCAGTGGTGGCTGGTGCTCAAAAATTTCTGGGAGGGCGCAAAGAAACTGAAAAAAAAAACATCAATTGCATCCTCACTGTACCCATGAAATGCAGAGACTGTGCCCATCAATTGCAGCCACTGTGCGATCAAATGCAGCCACTGTGCCCATCAATAGCAGCCACTGTGCCCATCAATAGCAGCCACTGTGCCATCAAATGCAGCCACTGTGCCCATCAATAGCAGCCACAGTGCCATCAAATGCAGCCACTGTGCCCATCAAATGCAGCCACTGTGCCCATCAAATGCAGCCACTGTGCCCCATCATAAAATGCTTCCACTGTGCCCCATCAAATGCTGCCATTGTGCCCATCAAATGCTGCCACTGTTCCCCATCAAATGCTGCCACTGTGACCCCCCCCTCGCCCACTTGCTGTCTGCCCGGAACTTACCCTATCTTGGTGGCGGGTCAGGCAGTGGGTGATGGCGGCGAGCTGTGGGACCTTGCAGTGGCGAGCTGTGTCCTCCATGCGTCTCCTCCCCTCCTCCTGATAGGCGTCCAATCACAGCGCCTGTCCTTTCAGCCAATCAGGTGACGGGTATCAGACCCGCGCTACCTGATTGGTGGAGAGGCAGTTCAGTGTTAGAAAAGCGTATATTAATTTGCTTTTCTAACACACTTGGGTGGACTCCGAGCGCAATGCTCTGCGCTCCGAGTTCACCTTTTTTGAAGCCTATTAGAGCCTATGGCTGTAATCAGGTGCTTCAAAAATACACCCCCGCCGCTGTAATTCAGGCGCCCATGCCTGAATAGGGGGTGGAGGTGGCAGCCATGGATAGATTCATGCAATGCATGAATCTATCCATTAGTCATAGGGGGGTGGCGTGGCGGAGGGGGCGGCGCCCGTGCGCCCTTAACGGACGCACTGCCACTGCTCGGGACATTCCAATGGTAGGGTCAAAATTTGGCTTAAACAACATGAAAGCGTGGATCCATCCTGCCTTGTATCAACAGTTCAGGCTGGTGGGGTTGTAATGGTGTTGGGGATATTTTCTTGGCACACTTTGGGCCCCTTAGTACCAATTGAACATGGTTTAAACACCACGGCCTACCTGAGTATTGTTGCTGACCATGTCCATCCCTTTATGACTACAGTGTACCCATCTTCTGATGGCTCCTTCCAGCAGGATAATGCACCATGTCACAAAGCTCAAATCAGGTCACTGTCCTCCAATGGCCTCCACACTCACCAGATCTCATCCAATAGAACACCTTTGGAATGTGGTGGAACGGGAGATTGGCATCATGGATGTGCAGCCGACAAATCTGCAGAAACTGTGTGATGCTATCATGTCACTATGGACCAAAATTTCTGAGGAACGTTTACAATAGGGATGAGCTTCGAGTTCGAGTGGAACTCATGTTCGACTCGAAGAAGAAGAAGAAGCAGATGAAGGAAGATAGAAGAAAGAAGAAGTATTTAAATAAAGGAATTGTCAAAAACTGTCTCTTGTCATTTTTAACATTTTTGACAGTTTTTTAGTGAAATGTAGGGGTACTTTTGTACCCCCTTCCCATTTCACACGGGGGGGGGGGCGGGATCTGGGGGTCCCCTTGTTAAAGAGGGCTTCCATATTCCGAAAAGCCCCCCGCCCGCAGACCCCCACAACCACCGGCCAGGGTTGTGGGGATGAGGCCCTTGTCCTCATTAACATGGGGACAAGGTGTTTTGGGGGCTACCCCAAAGCACCCTCCCAATGTTGAGGGCATGTGGCCTGGTACGGTTCAGGAGGGGGGGCACTCTCTCGCCCCCCCTCTTTTCCTGCGGCCTGCCAGGTTGCGTGCTCGGATAAGGGTCTGGTATGGAATTTTGGGGGGACCCCACGCCGTTTTTTGTTTTTTTTTTTGGCGCGGGGTTCCCCTTAAAATCCGTGCCAGACCTGAAGGGTCTGGTATGGAATTTAGGGGGACCCCCACGTCATTTTTTTTTTTTAATTTTACCCGGGGTTCCCCTTAATATCCATACCAGACCTGAAGGGCCTGGTATGGAATTTAGGGGGACCACCACGTAATTTTTTTTTTAAATTTTGGTTCGGGGTTCCCCTGTGGGGAATTCCCATGCCGTTTTTATCAGTGAACTTCTATGTGTATTGTCGGACCGGCAATGCAATAGCCGCGGGTAGTTTTAAATGGCTTTTTTCCTTCGAAATGTCATTTTGCTGTCAGACTGTTCTAAACACAGGAAACATGCGCCCCTTTACAGGCATACTATAGACACCCCCCAGCCACGAAATTTAAAGGGATATTACACTTTTATTGTTTGACTTTAAGCATTATTAAAATCACTGCTCCTGAAAAAACGGCCGTTTTTAAAACTTTTTTTGCATTGATCCATGTCCCCTGGGGCAGGACCCGGGTCCCCAAACACTTTTAATGACAATAACTTGCATATAAGCCTTTAAAATTAGCACTTTTGATTATTCATGTTCGTGTCCCATAGACTTTAACGGTGTTCGCGTGTTCGAACAAACTTTTTTCCTGTTCGCATGTTCTGGTGCGAACCGAACAGGGGGGTGTTCGGCTCATCCCTAGTTTCCAACACCTTGCTAAATCTATGCCACGAAGAATTAGGCCAGTTCTGAAGGCAAAAAGAAGGCTCAACCCGGTACTAGCACACGGCGAGTCTATAGAGTGCCTTGAAAATGTATTCATACCCCTTGATATTTTCCACATTTTGTCATGTTACATCCAAAAACATAAATGTATTTTATTGGGATTTTATGTGATAGACCAACACAAAGTGGCACATAATTGTGAAGTGGAAGGAAAATGATAAATGGTTTTCCAAGTTTTTTACAAATAAATATGTGAAAAGTGTGGGGGGGCATTTCTATTCAGCCCCCATTACTCTGATACCCCTAACTAAAATCTAGTGGAACCAATTGCCTTCAGAAGTCACCTAATTAATAAATAGAGTCCACCTGTGTGTAATTTAATCTCAGTATAAATACAGCTGTTCTGTGAATCCCTCAGAGGTTTGTTAGAGAACCTTAGTGAACAAACAGCATCATGAAAGCCAAGAAACACACCAGACAGGTCAGGGATGAAGTTGTAAAGAATTTTAAAGCAGAGTTAGGTTATAAAAAATGTTGTAAGCTTTGAACATCTCACAGAGCACTGTTCAATCCATCATCCCAAAATGGAAAGAGTATGGCACAACTGCCAACCTACCAAGACATGGCTGTCCACCTAAACTGACAGGCCAGGCAAGGAGAGCATTCATCAGAGAAGCAGCCAAGAGGCCCATGGTAACTCTGGAGGAGCTGCAGTGATCCACAGCTCAGGTGGGAGAATCTGTCCACAGGACAACTATTAGTCGTGCTCTCCACAAATCTGGCCTTTATGGAAGAATAAAGCTGTTGGTGAAAGAAAGCCATAAGAAGTCCCATTTGGAGTTTGTGAGAAGCCATGTGGAGGACACAGCAAATATGTGAAAGAAGGTGCTCTTGTCATATGAGACCAAAATTGAACTTTTTGGCCTAAAAGCAAAACGTTGTGTGGTGGAAAACTAACACTGCACATCACCCTGAACACACCATCCCCACTGTGAAACATGGTGGTGGCAGAATCATGTTGTGGGGATGCTTTTCTTCAGCAGGGACAGGGAAGCTGGTCAGAGTTGATGGGGAGATGGATGGAGCCAAATACAGGGCAATCTTAGAAGAAAACCTGTTAGAGTCTGCAAAAGACTTGAGACTGGGTGGAGGTTCACCTTCCAGCAGGGCAACGACCCTAAACATACAGCCAGAGCTACAATGGAATGGTTTAGATCAAAGCATATTCATGTGTTAGAATGGGCCAGTCAAAGTCCAGACCTAAATCCAATTGAGAATCTGTGGCAAGACTTGAAAATTGCTGTTCACAGACGTTCTCCATCCAAGAGCTTGAGCTATGTTGCAAAGAAGAATGAGAAAAATGTCACTCTCTAGATGTGCAAAGCTGGTAGAGACATCCCCAAAAAGACTTACAGCTGTAATTACAGCGAAAGGCGGTTCTACAAAGTATTGACTCAGGGGGGCGCCATACAAATGTACCCCCTACACTTTTCACATATTTATTTGTTACAAAAATTGAAAACCATTTATCATTATCCTTCCACTTCACAATTATGTGCCACTTTGTGTTGGTCTATCACATAAAATTCCAATTAAATACATTTACGTTTTTGGTTGTAACATGACAAAATGTGGAAAATTTCAAGGGGTGTGAATACTTTTTCAAGGTACTGTATATATACAATTATATATAGTGTGTGTGTTTAATAGTACTAAAATAAAAATGATTATTTTTTATTATTGTTATTTGGTTTGTACATGAGGATAAAGATAAGCAACAAAAAAATAATAAACGTGCCGAAAATGTAAATGTGCAGAGTTTTAATGTATGAATAAAGACTGCAGTATTTATGAATGAAGGCTGCGGTATTTAAATTCTCCACAAGATGGTGATCTCACTCCTGAGCGTGGAACGCAAAAAAGGAAGTGATGTCATGTACAGACAGGAAGTGATGTAGGGTAAAAACAGGAAGTGATGTCATGTACAGACAGGAAGTGATGTAAAGTAAAGACAGGAAGTTCCAGAGGAGAGGTGACTTGTTAGGAAATGGCATACAGACATTACTGAATCTTAAGGTGCATTTATTTTATTATTTTTTCACCACAGGTACTTGTATAGCGTTGTCAATTTACGAATTGACTACAAGAATGTTGAAAACGCTGATCTATATCACTGGCAAGGATACCTAGGTAAGCAGCTTAGCCCTCTTTTCCCAATGTATATATTGTTATTATTATTGTGTGACTGTACTATTGTTTTTGGCTAATTTGTGTAGTTACTGATAAACTGTTAATCAAATTACAGATATTCTCCTGACGAAGCGGCAATAGACCGCAAAACTAGTTGAGATGCTTTTCATGATCCTCAATCCCACTGTGATTTTCCCCTCTTGGGGACCATTATACTGGTGATATGTATGGATTGTCACTATGTTTTTAAATTGTACATGATTATGTGTGTTTTATTGATCTTGTATTAATAAAAATTCTATGTATATTTTCCTATATATGTGTTTCTACACTTGACTCTACCTTTCTACCTGTACCGTAATAGTCCAACTGCCCCTGCCCCCTTGGATTTTTTGGTTTGGGAACCAAAATTCCAATCTTTATATGACTGGGTGAAGTGATCGATGGCGGATGGACATCATGGGGCATTTATTTATTTTTTTTAACTAAAGGACTTTATAAAAACTGTGACTTGTTTACGCCTTACTTTTTTTGTGAATTAGTAGGGATACTATGTACCCTTGAATTGTTCACATGAGGGAACTGGTATCTGGGTTCCCCCATATTGCTAAAGGTGGCTTCAGATTCCACGAAGCCCCCCTGCCTACAGACCCCCACAACCACCAGGCCAGGGTTGTGAGGAAGAGGCCCTTGTGCTGATCAACATGGGGATAAGGTGCTTTGCTGGACGGTGCTTTGCCGTCGTCCTCCTTTCCTAACAAGCCAGGTTGTATGGTTAGATAAGGGAGATAAGGGTCTAGTATGTTTTTTTTTTTAAGGGGCTTTGCCCTTTTTTTTGTGTGGGGTTTCTCTTAAAAGCTGAGTGGTCTGGTATAAATTATGTCAGGATTTCACACAGTTTTTATTTTTTTAACAGAAAAGCTTTATTTATAACAAAAACAAAACAATATAAAAAACTAAACAACGGTAAAGCGTGAGCATACAATAGTGAGGTATTCAAGACATTAAAAGAACCGGAATAGTCACAGAAGAGTTGGTGATCCTGGACATTGTAAGATCTAGGGTGGACAACACTAAAAAATTCCAGTTTGAGAAATGTAATCAGTGATGAGAGGAGGATCCAGGGGGTGTCGAGATCTCAACTATTTTACGTGAGGTGTTTTTGGTAGTTAGCTTTTACTCTTTGGGGTGGGAGCAGGTTGAGAGGATGAGGTATCAGCACCTGGGGGCTTATGGAGGAAGGGAGACCAATAGGAGGAGGTATGGGAGTCTCGGCTATGTAAGCAGGGGTATATCGTGGTCTTTAGGGTGTCTAAGTTGACTAAGACTGATCTGCATTTCCTTAGTTTTTATTTTTTGCACGGGGTCCCCCTTAAGACTTCATTCAGATGGGCGTTGACCCCCATTCTGCATGCAGGCAGCAGAGCCAGGACAAGGGGTGGGCACGAGGGGCAGCTGCCCCAGGTCCAGTGAAGCAAGGGGGCAAAGGATGGATGTGCCAGGCTCCATTCCCTGCGAGCATCTCGACTCATAGGGGTGGACCCTGGCGGCAAATTCAAAAAGTGATAAATTGATAACACATACAGTACACTGTAATCTTACAGATTACATTACTGTATCAAATCATTTCACATCCCTTTTGTCCCTAGTGGTTTGTCCAGTGGCTTGCCTGCAGTTTTATATTATATACAGTTGTGCTCATAAGTTTACATACCCTGGCAGAATTTATGATTTCTTGGCCATTTTTCTGAGAATTTGAATGATAACACAAAAACATTTCTTTCACTCATGGTTAGTGTTTGGCTGAAGCCATTTATTATCAACTGTGTTTACACTTTTTTAAATCGTAATCACAACAGAAACTACCCAAATGACCCTGATCAAAAGTTTACATACCCTGGTGATTTTGGCCAGATAACATGCACACAAGTTGACACAAAGGGGTTTAAATGGCTATTAAAGGTAACCATCCTCACTTGTGATCTGTTTGCTTGTAATCAGTGTGTGTGTATAAAAGGTCAATGAGTTTCTGGACTCCTGACAGACCCTTGCATCTTTCATCCAGTGCTGCACTGACGTTTCTGGATTATGAGTCATGGGGAAAGCAAATGAATTGTCAAAGGATCTGCGGGAAAAGGTAGTTGAACTGTATAAAACAGGAAAGGGATATAAAAAGATTTCCAAGGAATTGAGAATGCCAATCAGCAGTGTTCAAACTCTAATCAAGAAGTGGAAAATGAGGGGTTCTGTTGAAACCAAACCAGGGTCAGGTAGACCAACTAAAATTTCAGCCACAACTGCCAGGAAAATTTTTCGGATGCAAAGAAAAACCCACAAATAACTGCAGGACTCTCTGAAAACGTGGTGTGGCTATTTCAAGATGCACAATAAGGAGGCACTTGAAGAAAGATGGGCTGCATGGTCCAGTTGCCAAAAGAAAACCATTACTACGCAAATGCCACAAAGTACCCGCTTACAATATGCCAAACAGCACAGAAACTCCATGCTCAAGAGGGTTAAGGCAGTACTGAAAAATAATGATGGCCACAGAAAATATTGACACTTTGGGCCCAATTTGGATATTTTCACTTAGGGGTGTACTCACTTTTTTTGCCAGCGGTTTAGATATTAATGGCTGTGTGTTAAGTTATTTTGAGGGGACAGCAAATTTACACTGTTATGCAAGCTGTACACTCACTACTTTACATTGTAGCAAAGTGTTATTTCTTCAGTGTTGTCACATGAAAAGATAGAATAAAATATTTACAAAAATGTGAGGGGCGTACTCACTTCTGTGAGATATTGTACATGATGGTCTTCTTCCGCCGAAAGGGTAAATGTTCGGTTATTCATCCGAATAGTCAAGGTTTGGTCCATACTTTTTTGGACTGAATCTTGAGGTCATCCCTAGTATAGATATTACACATCCTGGTATAGTCCAAATAATTCTCAGTATATTGTCTATCGACAGAGAAGAGTGTCCTGTTTAGATCAGTAGGAGGTGAGGAGGATTCTGAGAGGTTCACGTAACTTTATCCTTATCTCTATAATGAAAACATTGTTCTATCTAGAGAGGAGAGAAGGATTCTATGACGTCTTCATTGATAATTACTTTCTCTCTATACACAGAATTATAAAATTGTGAAGGAAACATCTGGAGATCCATGAACACCCAGCAGTCGTCTTCACAGGACATTACCCATCACAGTGCCTCCACCTCACCGCCTGACAACAAAGGTAACCAGTGCCAAGAAGATTCTAGAAGTCACCAACAAGATCATTGATCTGCTGACAGGAGAGGTGAGTGGTGCCGGGAATTCTGGGACATTATCCAGTAACAGACAAGGGATGTGTCTGGATGGTGACTGTATCATTGTGTATGTCAGGTTCCTATAAGGTGTCAGGATGTCACTGTCTATTTCTCCATGGAGGAGTGGGAGTATTTAGAAGGACACAAGGATCTCTACATGGACGTCATGATGGAGAATCAGCCGCCCCTCACATCACCAGGTAAGAGGAGACTTTATTGTAAAGGAGATGTCAGTATGGAAAAAAATGTATTCAGTCAGTGTGTGTGTTTCCTACAGATGGATCCAGTAATGGGAACCCACCAGAGAGATGTCCCCGTCCTCTGTATTCCCGGGATTCCACACAGGAAGGTCACTTCATCCCTCACCATCATCAGGTAGGTGGGACTGAGCAACTAAAATATAAAAAGAATTCTAACATATGAGACCACATTCTTCAAAATAACTTCTTGTTTCTTTTTTATAAATGTATTCTGTGATCTTTGGGGTTTAGGCTGAAGAATTGAAAGACATTAAAGCTGAGATTAAAAAGGAAGAAGAAGAGACGCTGGTGAGTGGAGCTCAGCAGTCTATGGAGGTGGATAGTCTTCAGTATTCCCGGGATTCCACACAGGAAGATCAAAGCATCCCTCACCATCATCAGGTATAAAGAACTGAGCTATAGAACTCAAAAGTTATTCTAAACTATGAGGTAACTTTCTTATAGATATTTTTTTTTTAAATATTGAACATTTTCCAGATATTTTATTTTTTGTTTTGGGGTTCAGGATAAATTGGGAAAAGACATCAAACTTGAGGTTAAAGAGGAAGAAGAAGAGGCGTTGGTGAGTGGAGATCAGCAGTCTATGAAGGAGATGACCATGAAAAATGAACAGGAGGAATCTTCTCTTTATATCAACAGAAGTAAGTAATAATCACTAAATGCAGAAATGTTCACAATTTCCTTTTTCTTCTATGAGTATAAAAGATTAATTTAAATAAGTGCAACGTGAAGATACTGTACACCATATGAAAGGTCCATCTCCATTCCTCAATATAACGTCATGTTCCCAACAAATGAAGTGGAGATGCTGTATCTTTATCTGGTTTGTATTGATATTTTATGTTATGATTGCACCCAATTCCATGCCAGAGCTCTGAGATACTGTAGAGTGTTAGACCAACATACTGTATATGACTTCTGAATGGAAGACATGAAGAATTATTATAACATTTAAACATTGATTTCCAACAGGTGGACACTATGTCCTGAATAATGTATCTTCAGAATATAAAGCAGAAGAAAATCCCACCACACAACGTTCTCCAGGAGTGAATCGCATTACACAAATAATACATCATAGAACTTATCATATAGAGAGATCCTGGGATTTCTCTGATCCTGAGGAATCTTCTGATAACCCACATACTATTATTTTTGAATCTCACAGTACAGATAAATCAACAGATCCATCTAATCCTGAAGAATCTTCCTTAAACCATGAAGGAGCTCACACAGGAGAGCATTCCTTGTCATCTACAGTGTCTGGGAATTCTTCCAAAGAAACCAGAGAGCCTCCTACACACCAGAAAAGTCATAAGAGTGTGCATCCTTTAACCTGTTCAGAGTGCGGCAAACGTTATACTCTCAAAGAAAACTTTCTTCTACATCAGAGAACTCACACAGGTGAGCATCCCTTTTCATGTTCAGAGTGCGGGAGAGGTTTTATTCGGAAAGTACTTCTTGTTAATCACCAAAGAATTCACACCGGTGAGCGTCCATTCTCGTGTTCGCATTGTGGTAAAGGTTTCATTCAGAAAGGAAGCCTTCTAAATCACCAGAGAACTCACACAGGTGAGCGTCCTTTTTCATGTTCAGAGTGCGGGAGATGTTTTATTCAGAAAGTAGAACTTGTTAATCACCAAAGAATTCACACAGGTGAGCGTCCATTCTTGTGTTCGCACTGTGGTAAAGGTTTCAATCATAAAGGAAACCTTCTTAAACATCAGAAAACTCACACAGGTGAGCGTCCATTCTCGTGTTCGCACTGTGGTAAAGGTTTCATTCAGAAAGCACACCTTTTTCTACATCAGAGAACTCACACAGGTGAGCGTCCCTTTTCATGTTCAGAGTGCGGGAAAGGTTTCAATATGAAACGCAAACTTGTTGCTCACCAGAGAAGTCACACGGGGGAGCGTCCTTATTCGTGTTCAAAGTGCGGGAAATGCTTCAGTCAAAAAAGTGCCCATGATCGACACCAAGAAATTCACATGGACTAACTACCTTTTTAATGTTCAGATGGACAAATGGGGAGTGTTGCAAGAATAACCTCCAGAGAACGTGTGTCCTTCCTTATAGTCAGAATGTATAAAATGTTTCTGTTAAATAAAATCACTTCTTGGACCCCAGAATATTCACAGAGGCTAATAAAGTTTTTGCGTTCATATTGGCTTATTTGGAGGCGTGGCCAAACTACAATGGGATTTTTTTGGGAATGATGTGATAGTTATAGGTCTGCAGGGATTGAATTATAGTAATACGGTCCCCTAAACAATGCTGACTTGGTCCCACACTCACACAGATCCCGTTCCAGAGACTCGAGAAGGTCCAGTTTCAGAGGATCCAGAAGGTCCAGTTCCAGAGGATCTAGAAGGTCCAGTTTCAGAGGATCCAGAAGGTCCAGTTCCAGATGATCCAGAAGGTCCGGTTCCAAATGTGTGCCAGCTAATATTCTAAGAATACACGGAGCCACTACAAATGCCACATAGAATATTTCCATCGCTGCCATCTTGGTTATGCTCCTCATGTTCACAGTGATCAACTCCATTATTTCCCAGTTATTATCTTCATCATCAGTGATCCAGAGGTCATACCCATCAGTGGCTCAGAGAGTTTGTCAGTGTCATGTCATCTGTGTATCCCCTTTCTGGTATTGGGGTGATTACACTCATGTGGTAGGTGCATTTTCAATGAGTTGTGCCAGAGCAAACTGTATTTTAAGGCGTATCAGCCCATTTTTATTACATAAAATATAAAGTTCATATAGACATCAGTTGCCCACGCAGGGGCAAAAAAGAACTTTAAGAAGTGGAGCTATGTTTAGAATTGTTATAAGCAAGTTCTGCTGTAGGAAGGTAGTCCACCCAATCATCCTGAAATTAACTGACAAAACATTGAATGTACTGCTCTATCGTTTGATTGGTCTTCTTAATCTGACCATTAGACTGAGGATGAAAAGCAGAAGACAGATTAACTGTTACACCTTAATTTGAGCAAAATCGTTTCCAGAACTTTGAAATAAACTGTTCTCCTCTGTCAGACACTACACCACCAATCATTCCATTGGGTTTAAAAATTTCCCAAGCCATCACTTCCACAGTTGGTTCAGCAGTGGGTACCCCTTAACTGGTAAAAAAAGAGCCATCTTAGTGAGGCATTCAACAACTACCAAGATAAAGGTCATTTCTTATGAGGGAGAAGAATTTTCACCCATATGGGATAATAAATATATACAAGAGGTTGAATATATAGAGAGAAGTAAAGAATGGGAAAGGTGTGGTTTGGTGCGATGAATCCAATTATATAGAGAGACAACCTTTAAATCATTTCAGAAGCTTAGAGAGGAATATGGTATACCAAAACAGTCTTTCTATAGATATCTACAAATTAGGCATGCTTTGGACAAACAATTTAGAGGGAAACTGCTGGAGTGGAGTGGGATTACTATTCTTCGTAAAGTAACGGATGCAAACCTGACTAAAGGATTGATATCGGAAATATATGAAAAGATATGTGAAGGAGCGATAAATGGTAAAGGCCAACTCCCTTGTAAATGTCGATGGGTAGAAGAATTGGGAGATATAACAGAGGAACAATGGAGATACATATTAGATACTGGACCATTGGTATCGTTATCCCCATCGCAAAGAACTTCCCATTTGTTGCTATTTCACAGAACGTATTACAACCCCCCGAAAGCTATTCTTATTTGGGCGGAGACCCGATGCTAGATGTCCAAGGTGTGGGGATCTGAGGGGAGATCTCATCCATATGATGTGGAGATGTCCAAAGCTGCATAGATATTGGAGGGAGGTTGTTGACACCATAGACTTGGTCTTTGGTGTCAACTTTGAGCTGAATCCAGTGATATGTATCTTGGGATGTATAAGAAATGAAAATATTGGAAATAACAAACATATGGCAATAATTGGGTGTTTGGTCAGTTAATAGCGAGAAAATGGCTAGCAATAAATCCACCGACACATAGGGAATGGATAAAAGAGGTAGACAATACAATCCGGAAAGAAAGATCTGTATATATTAACCACTTGCCGACTTGCTCACGCAGATATACTGCGGCAGGTCAGCTCTCCTGCATGAACTGACGTTGCCTGTACGTCAGTCCGTAAAAGCAGGATAACGGGCATGAGCGGGCCGCCCACTCGATGTCCGCCGGCGGCCCGCGATCGCTGTATGCCCACATCCTCTTTTAATAGAGGCCTGCCTTGAAGAAGTTAGTTCTACTAGAGAGTGGTCCTCAGTTAAAGTTGCACTAGTTCTGGAATATCCCAAGATTCACCCCATCCTCATCCCAGTTCTTCAACCAATAAAACCCCCAAAAAAAGCATTCTGCTTGGTTATTGAATGAAGAGACAGAGAAACTGCTCTGTGCCTGGCTGCCGTGCACCTTTAGGGAAAAGAACCTGGGACAAACAGCGAGACCAGCTTGGGGTCTGCTCTACTGAAGGAGAAGAAGAGCAAAAAAGAACAGAAACAGAAGACTCCAATAACATCCAGTTGTAGTAGACCAAAAACCAAATAGAAATTGATACTGCTTGAAGATGAGACCAAAATTGAACTTTTTGGCCTAAAAGCAAAACGTTATGTGTGGTGGAAAACTAACACTGCACATCACCCTGAACACACCATCCCCACTGTGAAACATGGTGGTGGCAGAATCATGTTGTGGGGATGCTTTTATTCAGCAGGGATAGGGAAGCTGGTCAGAGTTGATGGGGAGATGGATGTAGCCAAATACAGGGCAATCTTAGAAAAAAACCTGTTATGCCGCGTACACACGGTCGTACTTTTCGTCTACAAAAGTCAGACAGCCTGTCCGACAGACTTCCGGCAGACTTTCGGTGGACTTGCGGCGGACTTGCGGCCTACTTTCTAACGAACGGACTTGCCTACACACGACCACACAAAAGTCGGTCGGATTCGTACGTGATGACGTACACCGGACTAAAATAAGGAAGTTCATAGCCAGTAGCCAATAGGTGCCCTAGCGTGGCTTTTTGTCCGTCGGACTAGCACACAGACGAGCGGATTTCGGGGTCCGTCGTAGTTACGAAGTAAAGTTTTAAAGCATGTTTCAAATCTAAAGTACGTCGGATTTGAGGCTAAAAAAGTCAGTTGAAAGTCCGGAGAAGCCCACACACGATCGGATTACCAGCCAGCTTTAGTCCGTCAGCGTCCGTTGGACTTTTGTAGACGAAAAGTACGACCGTGTGTACGCGGCATTAGAGTCTGCAAAAGACTTGAGACTGGGGCGGAGGTTCACCTTCCAGCAGGGCAACAACCCTTAACATACAGCCAGAGCTACAATGGAATGGTTTAGATAAAAGCATATTCATGTGTTAGAATGGGCCAGTCAAAGTCCAGACCTAAATCCAATTGAGAATCTGTGGCAAGACTTGAAAATTGCTGTTCACAGACGTTCTCTATCCAATCTGACAGAGCTTTAGCTATTTTGCAAAGAATGGACAAAAATGTCCCTCTCTAGCTGTGCAAAGCTGGTAGAGACATCCCCAAAAAGACTTGCAGCTGTAATTACAGCGAAAGGCGGTTCTACAAAGTATTGACTCAGGGGGGCGCCATACAAATGTACCCCCCACACTTTTCACATATTTATTTCTAAAAAAAATTTAAAACCATTTATCATTTTCCTTCCACTTCACAATTATGTGCCACTTTGTGTTGGTCTATCACATAAAATCCCAATAAAATACATTTACGTTTTTGGTTGTAACATGACAAAATGATAAAAATTTCAAGGGGTATGAATACTTTTTCAAGGCACTGTATATATACAATTATATATAGTGTGTGTGTGTTTAATAGCACTAAAATGAAAATGATTATTTTTTATTATTGTTATTTGGTTTGTACATGAGGATAAAGATAAGCAATAAAAAAATAAACGTGCCGAAAATGTAAATGTGCCGAGTTTTAATGTATGAATAAAGACTGCAGTATTTATGAATGAAGGCTGTTGTATTTAAATTCTCCACAAGATGGTGATCTCACTCCTGAGCGTGGAACGCAAAAAAGGAAGTGATGTCATGTACACACAGGAAGTGATGTAGGGTAAAAACAGGAAGTGATGTCATGTACGGACAGGAAGTGATGTAGGGTAAAGACAGGAAGTTCCAGAGGAGATGTGACTTGTTAGGAAATGGTGTACAGACATTACTAAATCTTAAGGTGCATTTATTTTATTATTTTTTCACCACAGGTACTTGTATAGCGTTGTCAATTTACAAATTGACTACAAGAATGTTGAAAAGCGCT
Organism: Lithobates septentrionalis; assembly: GCA_037952835.1. Lineage (NCBI taxonomy): Eukaryota > Metazoa > Chordata > Amphibia > Anura > Ranidae > Lithobates > Lithobates septentrionalis. Next base: position 476,617 of record JBBDGP010001525.1, read on the forward strand.
GATCTATATCACTGGCAAGGGTACCTAGGTAAGCAGCTTAGCCCTCTTTTCCCCATGTATATATTGTTATTATTATTGTGTGACTGTACTATTGTTTTTAGCTAATTTGTATAGTTACTGATAAACTGTTAATCAAATTACAGATATTCTCCCGACGAAGCGGCAATAGACCGCAAAACTAGTTGAGATGCTTTTCATGACCCTCAATCCCACTGTGATTTTCCCCTCTTGGGGACCATTATACTGGTGATATGTATGGATTGTCACTATGTTTTTAAATTGTACATGATTATGTGTGTTTTATTGATCTTGTATTAATAAAAATTCTATGTATATTTTCCTATATATGTGTTTCTACACTTGACTTTACCTATCTACCTGTACCGTAATAGTCCAACTGCCCCTGCCCCTTGGTTTTTTGGTTCGGGAACCAAAATTCCAATCCTTATACGACCGGGTGAAGTGATCGATGATGGATGGACATCATGGGGCATCTATTTATTTTTTTAACTAAAGGACTTGGTAAAAACCGTGACTTGTTTACGCTTTACTTTTTTTGTGAAATAGTAGGGATACTATGTACCCTTAAATTGTTCACATGAGGGAACTGGTATCTGGGTTCCCCCTTATTGCTAAAGGGGGCTTCAAGATTCCATGAAGCCCCCCTGCCTACAGGCCCCCACAACCACCAGGCCAGGGTTGTGGGGAAGAGGCCCTTGTCCTGATCAACGTGGGGATAATGTGCTTTGCTGGAGGGTCCTCCCTTTGGCAAAGCACTTACTCATGTTGAGGGTATGTGGCCTGGTATGATTCAGGGGGGTGGGGGGGGGCGCTTGTCCTCTCGTCATCCTCCTTTCCTAACCAGCCAGGCTGTATGGTCAGATAAGGGTCCAGTATGTTTGGGTTTTTTTTAGGGGGCCCTTGCTCTTTTTTTGTGATTTTTGTGTGGGGTTCCCTCTTAAAAGCTACAACAAAGTGAAATAGCACATGCATGAGTTGGCACAGCTGAGCACCCCAAAAAGCATTGCAAAACAGTGGAAAAGTTTCCCCAGGGGGTTTTTTAGCAGCAAAATATTTTTCTGAAACCATTTCTGAATTTACCATATTTGTAAAAATATTATTATTTCATTCCAACATGAAATAAATTACATTGGTGCAATCAATATTGAATAAAAATTTCTGGTTGGCGACACAGACAACAACAAAAAACCATCACTCATGGCAATCAATTCATTAGGAAAATTCTAATTATACAGTTGCATTGTATTGATGCTGTCCACATGAGTACCCCATGAATACCCCAATGCATTTCGACCCTTTTCTCTTCTGGTCTTCTTCAGGGGGATTTTAAATTTTAAGGAGATACATCAAAAGGTTCTATTAAGGATTTTCTGCAGTGTACAAAATGTGATGGGTCATTTTCATAATATTTTAAAAGTATTGAGAGTACATCTCCATACATATGGTGAAGTACTTACCATTCTGAGGATGGGAAAGTAGGAATGTATCGCCTGGCTAGAGTTATTAAAAATGGTTACGTTCGGTTGTCCCACAGTGTCCGCTCGTTCCCTCCATCCCCTCAAGGCGCGTCCATCGTCTACGGGGCTTGCAAGGAGCCACGCACTTGGACCCAGTGGGGAAAGTGTGGGGCGAGGCACCTGTAATTTAATATTTGTAAGAATGAATGTGCGGTCAGCAGGTGTCGGGTAAGTATTCTGTATTGTCCTATGTAGCCAGACTGCTTAATGTTCAAATCAATTAATAAGGAAATATCAACTAATATTGTCCATTCACTCGTATTTGAGTTTGTTTTTTGGTTTGAATTGTAATATACAAGATATATGGTAAATTGGACTGGGTGTGCAAAGTATTATTAGGGGATTTACAAAAGTGATGGTGCCGAGTGGTGAAGTGGTGTGAGAATAACTAAGTGATAGGGTCTGGATGTGATAAAATATAGCATGGAAAAAAATATTAATGTGTGCAAAAAATAAAAAACAACACAAAAAATATCAATATATATATGAAAAAGTTTCAGACATGAGCAAGGAGGAAAAAACCAAAAGTGCTTATGATATTTGATGGTGAAAAAAATCCTGTATAAAGTGAATGAAAGTAAAAGAAGGGTGAAGTGCCTGATGATTGAATTGTATAAGGTTATAAACTACTAGTGAAAATAATGATATTATTGAGAGTTGGACTGTGTATGTAAAGTATCAGTATGATGATAATATATCTGAATAATGGAAAATATGTGAATGAAATGTTCCATACTATGCGTGCAAAAAATAAAAAAACAACACAAAAAAATATCAATATATATATGAAAAAGTTTCAGACATGTACAAGGAGGAAAAAAACAAAAGTGCTTGTGATATTTGATGGTGAAAAAAATCCTGTATAAAGTGAGTGAGGGGCGTGGGCGAGCGCATGAGGAAGTAAGACATTCCCCTCTGGAGCTCCCGCACACGCTGGACAATCCAAGGCTCTCAGTGCTTCCCAGCACTTGAAATAAGGTCGGTTATGGGGAGGAGAGGTGGGGGAGACAGGCACCATACCCCCAATCCACATCTTGAAGGGGACATAGACCGTTTCTTCACCCGTTTGGGGCAAAATCATTCTGCCCCCCCATCCAAGATGGCGCCGGCCCGGACCTCAGGCACACATGCGGCCTCACAAGGAGCTGTTTCTCAGTGTTCCACTCCCCACATGAAGACCAGACAACGTCCTTGGTCCCCCCTGACTCTGAGACCGGCTCAGTCCGCTCTGCATGCCATTCCCCAGACTCTCGCAGATCCTATGATGGATGGGACATGGAGGCATACATTAAAGAACTCCCCACTAGGCATGATTTTGAGGCCTGTGTAGTGACTGGAGCGTTCATATAAACAAGAGATTTCTGAACTGCGCAGGGATGTCACTAATAGGATTGAAGGAGTGGAACATCATATGGAGGAGACTGCGTCCACACTGAAAACGCATGAAACCATTCTACATGAGCATTAGATAGAGATATGTGGCGCTACTCCATCAATCAGTAACAATAAATAATCCGAAATCACGGCTATAATGAACTAAAATGTAGGATGAAGTTGGCAAAGTGGGCTCCACCTCATATATTCAATGACAGAAAAAATATTTAAAACCTAGGAATAAATATCACCATACAGGAGTTGATCAAAGAAAAAATCAGTTCTGCAATGTAAAAAATTTTTTTAACCAAAATGTGAATACCAGCAATTAAAATGCTCAAAACTATACATAAATTGTCTCAGTGCTAATGTCAAAATAAGTGAATCTTCAACGTGAGCTAAAAAGTGGATGTAATAAACCGACATAAAGTGCAAACAAATTCCTAAGGTCAGCAAAAATTTCCATATAATCCACAATATAAAAATGAGTTCCAAAATAGTAGTGCAGGCATACCATAATAATCTAGTGCATAATTAATGAATGATTGAAAATATTGTAGAAATAATAATAATAAATATTTCAAATTAATATTTTAAATTAATAAAGAATCAAATGCGATAGGACAGATAATCCCACAACAGAGATGCTGTCCCAAACGGTGACAATAGTGCAATTTAGTCCATACAGAAAGTGTAGTAGTGATGGGTGATTTCCACAAAAACAGTCTTTGAATACAGTGCAAAATGTGCAGTGACTGATACTTTTCTTCTATGCACGTTCTAGTGCATCTCCCAAGTGTTTCCCCCAGCCTCTCACCTCCAGCAGCGGCCCCCAATGGGCCAAGTAGAGCGGGTAGATATTCTAGGAGAGGATGTGTTTCCTGCAGCGTTTCTTTAGCATCAAATGAGTCTGTCTCTCTGCAACTCCTCCCGCAGCTCCCAGCACTCCCAGCAATCCCAGCAGTTTGTTTAGAAACAAAGGAGAGGTCTCATGGTGCAGTAATTAAATACACATTTATTGAAAAACATAGCAACTTACATCTAAAATAGCAGCGATCAGTGGATGTATAGAGCTTCCGGGTTCGGCCGTCCCCGAGAAGCGTCGGCACCCGACTCCTCCTACCCTGACGCGTTGCGTCACACCACGTGACTTTATCAAAGGGATGAGGAGTCCGGTGCCAGCCATTCAGTTTATATGTGCGCCGTTGACATAGCAACGGATAAACAATACTTGAAGCCGAGCTTATGTGTAAAATGCCGCACAATAGGGGGGTGTAAATAGTGTACTCAGTCATAACAATAAAAGACATGATCAGTAAACATCATCTCCTAATTCTGAACTATAATTAAAAAAGCATATATGGAAACATGATTATTACGGCAATTAACATTGTAGATTCCTATAGTAAACATAAGTAATTCATAAAGTCACAAGGTCATCATCGCCATCTTGTGGTGACTCGGGATATCACCCATAATAATTTCACAGGAACCATAAAATAGAACTAAAAAATATATGTATTCCATTAAAAGCACTGGTCACTATGTCAATCCAAGCAAAAACAAACGACCAGCCCATCAAGTACAGATACATAGGAATCATTAAAAATTTCCTAAGGAAATATAAAAATAAAAATAAAAATAAAAAATAAAAATAAAGTAGAAGTAAAAATAAGAAAAGGAGAATAAATATATATCTTCAATAAGATAAGCAAAATTAAAATAAAATTAAAATATCCACAGGTATAAGATAAAAATTAACGTGCTAGTCAATAGGATCACAAATAGTATTGAATCTATAAAAGGGGGAGCAGATAGAACAAGTGAGCATACCAAACCCCATACTCAAACTAAAACGTACTGAGTATGGGGTTTGGTATGCTCACTTGCTCACTTGTTATGAATTACTTATGTTTACTATAGGAATCTACAATGTTAATTGCCGTAATAATCATGTTTCCATATATGCTTTTTTAATTATAGTTCAGAATTAGGAGATGATGTTTACTGATCATGTCTTTTATTGTTATGACTGAGTACACTATTTACACCCCCCTATTGTGCGGCATTTTACACATAAGCTCGGCTTCAAGTATTGTTTATCCGTTGCTATGTCAACGGCGCACATATAAACTGAATGGCTGGCACCGGACTCCTCATCCCTTTGATAAAGTCACGTGGTGTGACGCAACGCGTCAGGGTAGGAGGAGTCAGGTGCCGACGCTTCTCGGGGACGGCCGAACCCGGAAGCTCTATACATCCACTGATCGCTGCTATTTTAGATGTAAGTTGCTATGTTTTTCAAAAAATGTGTATTTAATTACTGCACCATGAGACCTCTCCTTTGTTTCTAAACAAACTGCTGGGATTGCTGGGAGTGCTGGGAGCTGCGGGAGGAGTTGCAGAGAGACAGACTCATTTGATGCTAAAGAAACGCTGCAGGAAACACATCCTCTCCTAGAATATCTACCCGCTCTACTTGGCCCATTGGGGGCCGCTGCTGGAGGTGAGAGGCTGGGGGAAACACTTGGGAGATGCACTAGAACGTGCATAGAAGAAAAGCACCAGTCACTGCACATTTTGCACTGTATTCAAAGACGGTTTTTGTGGAAATCACCCATCACTACTACACTTTCTGTATGGACTAAATTGCACTATTGTCACCGTTTGGGACAGCATCTCTGTTGTGGGATTATCTGTCCTATCGCATTTGATTCTTTATTAATTTAAAATATTAATTTAAAATATTTATTATTATTATTTCTACAATATTTTCAATCATTCATTAATTATGCACTAGATTATTATGGTATGCCTGCACTACTATTTTGGAACTCATTTTTATATTGTGGATTATATGGAAATTTTTGCTGACCTTAGGAATTTGTTTGCACTTTATGTCGGTTTATTACATCCACTTTTTAGCTCACGTTGAAGATTCACTTATTTTGACATTAGCACTAGAAATGATTTGATCTCCAGCTGTTGCCTGTGAGACATTGGTTACTATTTGTTTATGATTTTTTCGGTGTTTATCCAGTCTGGGAAGTCAGCTCATTATATTCACAGGTTCACTGTATTATTGTCACTTGATGAGGGGTGGCTGATATAACTTATATTTATTTTATTGAGCACTGAGACAATTTATGTATAGTTTTGAGCATTTTAGTTGCTGGTATTCACATTTTGGTTAAAAAAATTTTTTACATTGCAGAACTGATTTTTTCTTTGATCAACTCCTGCATGGTGATATTTATTCCTAGGTTTTAAATATTTTTTCTGGCATTGAATATATGAGGTGGAGCCCACTTTGCCAACTTCATCCTACATTTTAGTTCATTATAGCCGTGATTTCGGATTATTTATTGTTACTGATTGATGGAGTAGCGCCACATATCTCTATCTAATTTTCTATCCTGGGGGAACTGAGTGGACCTATCTATGTTGGCAGCTCTCTATCGGGTATTTTACCGTCAGTTTCAAAGCTTTTTGTTCACATTGAGGTTTTTGCGCACTGGTTCTTATACATTCATTCTACATGAGCACACCCTGCAGATACAGCAATTGATGTACCATCAAGATGATCAGGAAAACAGGGCCAGACGTAACAACATACGCATACGCTGCCTCCCGGAATCTGTTGAAACCAAAGACCTAGCCCCCGCAGTCATTGCCATGTTTAACGAACTGCTCCAGAAAGACAAAGATGCCCCTCTGGAACTAGATTGTGTCCACAGAGCCCTCGGCCCTAAGAACCCGAAGCTGGAACACCTCAGAGATGTTATTTGTAGGGTGCACTTCTATGCGATTAAAGACGCCATTATGCAAGCTGCACGTTCTCAAAATGCTATATACTTCAACGGCACCCCGGTATTTCTGCTTCCCGACATCTCTAAAATTACCCTGGACATGCGGCGTGCTCTAAAACCCCTTACGGGCGCCCTCCAAGCGGAACAAATTAAATACCGCTGGGGTTTTCCCTTTAACTTGTTCGCATCTCATGAGGGTAAATCCGCGACATTCCGCACGCTAGGGGATCTCCCTAAGTTCCTCTGGACTTTTAAACTGCCACAGATCTCCATCCCGGACTGGCCACTTCATGCAGCCACTCCTGGTTTTAAAGCTGCAACAGGATGGCAGAAGCAAGCGAAGAACAAACGATCCAAGCCTGACTTCTCCACAGCGACAGAGGGCTGAACCTCTACTTTTGATTCTTGACCACAATTTTCTTCACAGGCCCCTGACCGGTGAAGACGTCCCTGTCTACAGTTTCGTTGGGACACTATTCTACTAACCCAATCTCTTATTTTTTCAGTACAGGTTTCATGTTATAGTTTTATCTTTTTTTATATATCATTTAGATGTATGACTACCTGTGGTATAGGAAACATTCCTCTGGTTGACCATTGTTCCCTCCACTTGTTTCATCCCAACCCTCCCCTCCTCCCTCCCCCCCCTCCTCCTTTAGACCAAAACTAGGGATGAGGTGAAAAAAATCTTGTATAAAGTGAATGAAAGTAAAATAAGTGTGAAGTGCCTGATGATTGAATTGTATAAGGTTATAAACTACTAGTGAAAATAATGATATTTCCAGCGTTCCGGAAGGCATTGCCCCGGCAACAGCTGTCACCCCCGACGCAACATGCGTGACGTCATGATGTCTCGCGCATGCGTGGTCAAACCTCGTGCGTGCGAAACCTCTGACCATCCTTCCTGAACGCCGAGGGGGCCACACCAGCACCGCCTTGGAGATGAGCACCTGTGACTAATAGGTATATAACTCAAACCCTATAAAGGTGCAGCTTCCTATGGATCTTTAGGTGATCTCTGGAATGCTGCCAATATATGCAGAAAGGGTCGGAACTAACAAGTAAATACAAATACTGGATATGTTTGACCAGCTGCAGCTCACATAGTATGGAACATTTCATTCACATATTTTCCATTATTCAGATATATTATCATCATACTGATACTTTATATACACAGTCCAACTCTCAATAATATCTTTATTTTCACTAGTAGTTTATAACCTTATACAATTCAATCATCAGGCACTTCACACTTATTTTACTTTCATTCACTTTATACAGGATTTTTTTCACCATCAAATATCACAAGCACTTTTGGTTTTTTCCTTCTTGCACATGTCTGAAACTTTTTCATATATATATTGATATTTTTTTGTGTTGTTTTTTATTTTTTGCACACATTAATATTTTTTTCCATGCTATATTTTATCACATCCAGACCCTATCACTTAGTTATTTTCACACCACTTCACCACTCGGCACCATCACTTTTGTAAATCCCCTAATAGTACTTCGCACACCCAGTCCAATTTACCATATATCTTGTATATTACAATTTAAACCAAAAAACAAACTCAAATACGAGTGAATAGACAATATTAGTTGATATTTCCTTATTAATTGATTTGAACATTAAGCAGTCTGGCTACATAGGACAATACGGAATACTTACCCGACACCTGCTGAACGCACATTAATTCTTACAAATATTAAATTACAGGTGTCTCGCCCCACACTTTCCCCACTGGGTCCAAGTGCATGGCTCCTTGCAAGCCCCGTAGACGATGGACGCACCTGGAGGGGACGGAGGAAACGAGCAGACACTGTGGGATCACCGAACTTAACCGTTTTTACTAACTCTAGCCAGGCGATACATTCCTACTTTCCCATCCCCAGAATGGTAAGTACTTCACCATATGTATGGGGATGTACTCTCAATACTTTTAAAATATTATGAAATGACCCATCACGTTTTGTACACTGCAGAAAATCCTTAATAGAACCTTTTGATGTATCTCCTTAGAATTTAAAATCCCCCTGAAGAAGACCAGAAGAGAAAAGGGTCGAAATGCATTGGGGTATTCATGGGGTATTCATGTGGACAACATCAATACAATGCAACTGTATAATTAGAATTTTACTAATGAATTGATTGCCATGAGTGATGGTTTTTTGTTGTTGTCTGTGTCGCCAACCAGAAATTTTTATTCAATATTGATTGTACCAATGTAATTTATTTCATGTTGGAATGAAATAATAATATTTTTACAATATGGTTTCAGAAAAATATTTTGCTGCTAAAAAACCCCTTTTAAAAGCTATACCAGACCTGAGTGGTCTGGTATAAATGTTATCAGGATTTTACATTTTTTATTTTTTTAACAGAAAAGTTTTATTTATAACAAAAACAAAACAATACAAAAAACTACACAACGGTACAGCGTGAGCATACAATAGTGAGGTATTCAAGACATTAAAAGAACGGGAATAGTCACAGAAGTGTTGGTGATGCTAGACATTGTAAGATCTAGGGTGGGCAACAGGGTGAGATGTTCCCGACACTAAAAAAGTTCAGTTTGGGAAGTGTAATCAGTGATGGGAGGGGGGGTCCAGGGGGTGTTGGGATCGCACCTATTTCGTCAGGTGTTTTTGGTAGTCAGCTTTTACTCTTTGGGGAGAGAGCAGGTTGAGAGGATGAGGTATCAGCACCTGGGGGCTTATGGAAGAAGGGAGACCAATAGGAGGAGGTGGGAGTCTCAGCTATGTAAGCAGGGGTATATTGGTGGTCTTTAGGGGGTCTAAGTTGACTAAGACTGATCTGCATTTCCTCAGTTTTTATTTTTTGCACGGGGTCCCCTTAAGGCTTCATTCAGATGGGCGTTGACCCCCATTCTGCATGCAGGCAGCAGAGCCAGGACAAGGGGTGGGCACAGGGGGCAGCTGCCCCAGGTGCAGTGAAGCAAGGGGGCAAAGAATGGATGCAGGGTGCTACACCCATTCTATAGCATATATTAACCTCCCTGGTGGTAATCCCGAGCGTGGCTCGTGGTTAAATTTCAGTACCATTATTATTATTATACATGATTTATATAGCGCCGACAGTTTGCGCAGTGCTATACAACATTGGGGTAGACAGTAAAATTACAATACAATTCAATACAGGGGGAAATCAGAGGGTCCTGCTCATTAGAGCTTACAATCTAGGAGGGAGGGTCAAGTCATACAAAAGGGTAATAGCTGTGGGGTACCATTAGCGGTAATCCAGAGCCACCCTTGGGATTGCATTGCACGATCCTGGTGCAGGTTACTTACCTCGTCCCCAGGATCCTGCGATGTCCCCCCGCTGTGTCTGTGAGCTGTGTCCTCCGCCCGATGCCTCTGTGTGCCAGGCTCCATTCCCTGCGGACCCTGGCGGCAAATTCAAAAAGTGATAAATTGATAACACATACAGTACACTGTAATCTTACAGATTACATTACTGTATCAAATAATTTCACATCCCTTTTGTCCCTAGTGGTTTGTCCAGTGCCCTGCCTGCAGTTTTATATTATATACAGTTGTGCTCATAAGTTTACATACCCTGGCAGAATTTATAATTTCTTGGCCATTTTATAGAGAATATGAATGATAACACAAAAACTTTTCTTTCACTCATGGTTAGTGTTTGGCAGAAGCCATTTATTATCAATCAATTGTGTTTACTCTTTTTAAATCATAATCACAACAGAAACTACCCAAATGACCTTGATCAAAAAGTTTACATACCCTGGTGATTTTGGCCATATAACATGCACACAAGTTGACACAAAGGGGTTTAAATGGCTACTAAAGGTAACCATCCTCACCTGTGATCTGTTTGCTTGTAATCAGTGTGTGTGTATAAAAGGTCAGTGAGTTTCTAGACTCCTGACAGACCCTTGCATCTTTCATCCAGTGCTGCACTGACGTTTCTGGATTCTGAGTCATGGGGAAAGCAAAAGAATTTTCAAAGGATCTGCGGGAAAAGGTAGTTGAACTGTATAATACAGGAAAGGAATATAAAATAGATATCCAAGGAATTGAGAATGCCAATCAGCAGTGTTCAAACTCTAATCAAAAAGTGGAAAATGAGGGGTTCTGGGTTCTATTAAAACCAAACCACGGTCAGGTAGACCAACTAAAATTTCAGCCAAAACTGCCAGGAAAATTCTTTGGATTCAAAGAAAAACCCACAAATAACTGCAGGACTCTCTGAAAACATGTGGTGTGGCTGTTTCAAGATGCACAATAAGGAGGCACTTGAAGAACGATGGGCTGCATGGTCCAGTTGCCAGAAGAAAGCCATTACTACGCAAATACCACAAAGTATCCCACTTACGATATGCCAAACAGTACAGAGACAACTCCATGCCAAAGAGGGTTAAGGCAATGCTGAAAAATAATGATGGCCACACAAAATATTGACACTTTTGGGCCCAATTTGGATATTTTCACTTAGGGGTGTACTCACTTTTGTTGCCAGCGGTTTAGACATTAAGGGCTGTGTGTTGAGTTATTTTGAGGGGAAAGCAAATGTTATACAAGCTGTACACTCACTACTTTACATTGTAGCAAAGTGTTATTTCTTCAGTGTTGTCACATGAAAAGATAGAATAAAATATTTACAAAAATGTGAGGGGTGTACTCACTTTTGTGAGATACTGTACATGATGGTCTTATCCCGCTGAAAGGGTAAATGTTCAGTTGTTCAACAGTCGAGGTTTGGTCCAAACTTTTCTTGGACTGAATCTTGAGGTCATCCCTAGTATAGACATTACACATCCTGGTATAGTCCAAATAATTCTGAGTTTATTGTCTATAGACAGAGAAGAGTGTCCTGTTTAGATCAGTAGGAGGTGAGGAGGATTCTGGGAGGGTCACGAGACTTCATCCTTATCTCTATAATGAAAACATTGTTCTATCTAGAGAGGAGAGAAGGATTCAACAACGTCTTCACTGATAATTGCTTTCTCTCTATACACAGAATTGTAAAATTGTGAAGGAAACATCTGGAGATCCATGAACACCCAGCAGTCATCTTCACAGGACATCACCCATCACTGTACCTCCACCTCACTGCCTGACAACAGAGGTAACCAGTGCCAAGAAGATTCTAGAAGTCACCAACAAGATTATTGATCTGCTGACAGGAGAGGTGAGCGGTGCCGGGAATTCTGGGACATTATCCAGTAACAGACAAGGGATGCGTCTAGATGGTGACTGTATCATTGTGTGTGTCAGGTTCCTATAAGGTGTCAGGTTGTCACTGTCTATTTCTCCATGGAGGAGTGGGAGTATTTAGAAGGACACAAGGATCTCTACAAGGACGTCATGATGGAGAATCAACCGCCCCTCACATCTCCGGGTAAGAGAAGACTTTATTGTAAAAGGAGAGATCAGTATGGAAAACAATGTATTCAGTCAGTGTGTGTGTTTCCAACAGATGGATCCAGTAATGGGAACCCACCAGAGAGATGTCCCCGTCCTCTGTATTCCTGGGATTCCACACAAGAAGGTCACACCATCCCTCACCATCATTGGGTAGGTGGGAGTGAGCAACTAAAATTTAAAAAGAATTCTAACATATGAGACCACATTCTTCAAAATAACTTCTTGTTCCTTTTTATAAATGTATTCTGTCATCTTTGGGGTTTAGGGTGAAGAATTGAAAGACATCAAAGCTGAGATTAAAAAGGAAGAAGAGACGCTGGTGAGTGGAGCTCAGCAGTCTATGGAGGCGGATAGTCTTCAGTATTCCCGGGATTCCACACAGGAAGATCAAAGCATCCCTCACCATCATCAGGTATAAAGAACTGAGCTATAGAACTCAAAAGTTATTCCAAACTATGAGGTAACTTTCTTATAGATATTTTTTTTTAATATTGAACTTAATTTTCCAGATATTTTATTTTTTGTTTTGGGGTTCAGGATAAATTGGGAAAAGACATCAAACTTGAGGTTAAAGAGGAAGAAGAAGAGGCGTTGGTGAGCGGAGATCAGCAGTCTATGAAGGAGATGACCATGAAAAATGAACAAGAGGAATCTTCTCTTTATATCAACAGAAGTAAGTAATAATCACTAAATGCAGATATGTTCACAATTTTCTTTTTCTTCTATGAGTATAAAAGATTAATTTAAATAAGTGCAACGTAAAGATACTGTACACCATATGAAAGGTCTATGTCCATTCCTCAATATAACGTCATGTTCCCAACAAATGAGGAGGAGATACTGTACACCATATAAAAGGTCCATCTCTATTCCGCAATATAACGTCATGTTCCCAACAAATGAGGAGGAGATGCTGTACACCAGTGGTCATCAACCCTGTCCTCGGGGCCCACTAACAGGCCAGGTTTGCAAGATAACTGAAATGCATCACAGGTGACATAGTTTGCTGCTCAGTGATTGCAGTATTCTAGTCTGCATCTCCCCAAGGTAATACATAAAACCTGGCCTGTTAGTGGGCCCTGAGGACAGGGTTGATGACCACTGCTGTACACCACATGAAAGGTCCATCTTCATTCCTCAATATAATGTCATGTTCCCAACAAATGAGGTGGAGATGCTGTATCTTTATCTGGTTTGTATAGATATTTTATGTTCTGATTGCACCCAATTCCATGCCAGAGCTCTGAGATACTGTAGAGTGTTAGACCAACATACTGTATATGACTTCTGAATGAAAGACATGAAGAATTATTATAACATTTAAACATTGATTTCCAACAGGTGGACACTATGTCCTGAATAATGTATCTTCAGAATATAAAGCAGAAGAAAATCCCACCACACAACGTTCTCCAGGAGTGAATCGCATTACACAAATAATACATCATAGAACTTATCATATAGAGAGATCCTGGGATTTCTCTGATCCTGAGGAATCTTCTGATAACCCACATACTATTATTTTTGAATCTCACAGTACAGATAAATCAACAGATCCATCTAATCCTGAAGAATCTTCCTTAAACCATGAAGGAGCTCACACAGGAGAGCGTTCCTTGTCATCTACAGTGTCTGGGAATTCTTCCAAAGAAACCAGAGAGTCTCCTACACACCAGAAAAGTCATAAGAGTGTGCATCCTTTAACCTGTTCAGAGTGCGGCAAACGTTATACTCTCAAAGAAAACCTTCTTATACATCAGAGAACTCACACAGGTGAGCGTCCCTTTTCGTGTTCAGAGTGCGGGAGATGTTTTTTTCGGAAAGTAGTTCTTGTTAATCACCAAAGAATTCACACAGGTGAGCGTCCATTCTCGTGTTCGCACTGTGGTAAAGGTTTCATTCAGAAAGGAAACCTTCTAAACCATCAGAGAACTCACACGGGTGAGCGTCCTTTTTCATGTTCAGAGTGCGGGAGAAGTTTTATTCAGAAAGTAGAACTTGTTAATCACCAAAGAATTCACACCGGTGAGCGTCCGTTCTCGTGTTCGCACTGTGGTAAAGGTTTCACTCAGAAAGGAAACCTTCTTATACATCAGAGAGCTCACACAGGTGAGTGTCCTTTTTCATGTTCAGAGTGCGGGAAAGGTTTCATTACAAAACGCAAACTTGTTGTTCATCAGAGAAGTCACACGGGGGAGCGTCCTTATTCGTGTTCAAAGTGCGGGAAATGCTTCAGTCAAAAAAGTGCCCATGATCGACACCAGGGAATTCACATGGAATAACCTCCAGAGAACATGTGTCCTTCCTTATAGTCAGAATGGATAACATGTTTCTGTTAAAGAAAATCACTTCTTGGACCCCAAAATATTCACAGAGGCTAATAAAGTTTTTGTGTTCATATTGGCTTATTTGGAGGCGTGGCCAAAGTACAATGGGATTTTTTTGGGAATGATGTGATAGTTATAGGTCTGCAGGGATTGAATTATAGTAATACGGTCCTCTAAACAATGCTGACTTGGTCCCACACTCACACAGACCCCACCATAGAATACGCCAATCCATGGACCATACCTTTTATTGGTTGCTATTAGCCAATCTACTGTACATCTTTTTTTTTGCTTTACTGAAGGAACTAACTTTTTATTGAACCGACTAAAGTATCATTATTTATAAATTAGATTTAATTTAGATTCTTTATTGTGTGTTAATAACGTAATCCGATTTTCTAGAATAAACAAGAAAGCTCTACTCTACAATATTCTGTTCTGATTAATTTTTTACAAACTGACATAATTTTTAGATGACTGGTGATTAGAATGTGCTCAGTTCATAGAGAGTCTTCCATTGGTGTTTTATTAGTGATATGTGAGAGTCTAGAAGGTCCAATTCCTGAGAGTCCAGGATGTCCAGTTCCAGAAAGCCCAGGGGGTCCAGTTCCAGAGAGTCCAGTTCCAGAGGATTTGGGAGGTCCAGTTCCAGAGGATCAAGGAGGTCCATTCTCAGAGAGTCCAGAAGGTCCAGTTCCAGAGGATCCAGAATGTTCAGTTCCAGGGGATCCAAAAGGTCCAGTTCCAGGAGATCCAAAAGGTCCAGTTCCAGAGGATCCAAAAAGTCCAGTTCTAGAGAACCCAGGAGATCTATTTCCAGGGAGTCGAGAAGGTCCCATTCCCAAGAGTTGAGAAGGTCCCGTTCCAGAGAGTCGAGAAGGTCCCGTTCCAGAGAGTCGAGAAGGTCCCGTTCCAGAGAGTCGAGAAGGTCCCGTTCCAGAGAGTCGAGAAGGTCCCGTTCCAGAGAGTCGAGAAGGTCCAGTTCCAGAAAGTCGAGAAGGTCCAGTTCCAGAGAGTCTATAAAGTCTAGTTCCAAAGGATCCAGAAGGTCCAGTTCCAGAGGATCCAGAAGGTCCAGTTTCAGAGAGTCCAGAAGGTCCAGCGCCAGATGATCCAGAAGGTCCGGTTCCAAAAGTGTGCCAGCCAATATTCTAAGAATACATGGAGCCACTACAATTGCCACATAGAATATTTCCATCGCTGCCATCTTGGTTATGCTCCTTATGTTCACAGTGATCAGCTCCATTATTTCCCAGTTATTATCTTCATCATCAGTGATACAGAGGTCATACCCATCAGTGGCTCAGAGAGTTTGTCAGTGTCATGTCATCTGTGTATCCCCTTTGTGGTATTGGGGTGATTACACTCGTGTGGTAGGTGCTTTTCCAATGAGTTGTGCCAGAGCAAACTGTATTTTAAGGCGTATCAGCCCATTTTTATTACATAAAATAGAAAGTTCATATAGACATCAGTTGCCCACGCAGGGGTATCCAACATCATCTGAAAATACTGAGCCATCTGGCTCCTTTGTCAGCAGCACTGCTGCTCTTCTTACCAGTCCCTTTGACTGTACTGTCCAATTCCCCTGGTTCATTCAGCTCACTTAGCCTTTAGTCGCAGTGCCCAGCTGCACAGCCCACTCGTGGCCTCTGGATAGGGGTTCTCCTGATACCCCAATAGGAGCCGACCTGACTCCTGGAACAAGACCTGCTGGCTGGGGCTCTGACCCCTGGTTGAGACCTTCTGGCCACAGCCTGCAAACCTTGAAGAAAGAGCAGGTGAAGATGGAACAGTGACAGTTCCCCGCTGGAGGGTTTTGTTTCAGAGTAAGTCTTAGATAGGGAGATCAGGAATAAAAACTGATTGGTACCCAGTGTTAAAGAAAAAAGGACTTCAAGAAGTGGAGCTATGTTTAGAATTGTTATAAGCAAGTTCTGCTGTAGGAAGGTAGTCCACCCAATCATCCTCAAATTAACTGACTAAACATTGAATGTACTGCTCTATCATTTGATTGGTCTTCTCAATCTGACCATTAGACTGAGGATGAAAAGCAGAAGACAGATTAACTGTTACACCTTAATTTGAGCAAAAATGTTTCCAGAATTTTGAAATAAACTGTTCTCCTCTGTCAGACACTACACCACCAATCATTCCATGGAGTTTAAAATTTTCCCAAGCCATCACTTCCACAGTTGGTTCAGCAGTGGGTACCCCTTAACTGGTAAAAAAAGAGCCATCTTAGTGAGACAGTCAACAACTACCAACATAGAGGTCATTTCTTTTGAGGGAGAAGAATTTTCACCCATATGGGATAATAAATATATACAAGAGGTTGAAAATATAGAGAGGAGTAAAGAATGGGAAAGGTGTGGTTTGGTGCGATGAATCCAATTATATAGAGAGACAACCTTTAAATCATATCAGGAGGTTAGAGAGGAATATGGTATACCAAAACAGTCTTTCTATAGATATCTACAAATTAGGCATGCTTTGGACAAACAATTTAGAGGGAAACTGCTGGAGTGGAGTGGGATTACTATTCTTCGTAAAGTAACGGATGCAAACCTGACTAAAGGATTGATATTGGAAATATATGAAAAGATATGTGAAGGAGCGATAAATGGGAAAGGCCAACTCCCTTGTAAATGTCGATGGGTAGAAGAATTGGGAGATATAACAGAGGAAAAATAGAGATACATATTAGATACTGGACCATTGGTATCATTATCCCCATCACAAAGAACTTCCCATTTGTTGCTATTTCACAGAACTTATTACAACCCCCCGAAAGCTATTCTTATTAGACCCAATGCTAGATGTCCAAGGTGTGGGAATCTGAGGGGAGATTTCATCCATATGATGTGGAGATGTCCAAAGCTGTATAGATATTGGAGGGAGGTTGTTGACACCATAGATTTGGTCTTTGGTGTCAACTTTGAGCTGAATCCAGCGATATGTATCTTGGGATGTATAAGAAATGAAAATATTGGAAATAACAAACATATGGCAATAATTAGGTGTTTGTTCAGGTAATAGCGGGAATATGGCTAGCAATGAATCCACCGACACATAGGGAATGGATAAAAGAGGTAGACAATACAATCCGGAAAGAAAGATCTGTATATATTAACCACTTGCCAACTTGCTCACGCAGATATACTGCAGCAGGTCGGCTCTCCTGCGTGAACTGACGTTACCTGTATGTCAGTCCGTAAAAGCAAGATATCGGGCACGAGCGGGCCGCCCACTCGATGTCCGCCGGCGGCCCGTGATCGCTGTATGCCCACATCCTCTTTTAATTGAGGCCTGCCTTGAAGAAGTTAGTTCTACTAGAGAGTGGTCCTCAGTTAAAGTTGCACTAGTTCTGGAATATCCCAAGGTTCACTCCATTCCCCATCCCAGTTCTTCAACCTATAGCCCCCCCCCAAAAAAAGCCTTCTTCCTGGTTATTGAATGAAGAGACAGAGAAACTGCTCTGTGCCTGGCTGCCATGCACCTTTAGGGAAAAGAACCTGGGACAAACAGCGAGACCGGCTTGGGGTCTGCTCTACTGAAGGAGAAGAAGAGCCAAAAAGAACAGAAATAGAAGACTCCAATAACATCCAGTTGTAGTAGACCAAAAACCAAATAGAAATTGATACTGCGAGGGGCGTGGCCTGACGCAGCATGTGAGCAGACATCTTTCTCAGCAGCTCTCTGATCCCTCTGCACAATCCTGTGTAATCCTGCTCACCTGCCACACAAACTCGGCTGAAATTTCTCCTGTACGCTTAGGGAAGACTTTGTAACATTTGTGGGGGATTCTGGGGGATGGGAAAACGAAGGAAACAGCCCCCCCGGCAAGGATGAGTATTACCACACGTTCTGGCCAAGATGGCTGCCGCTCCACCATCCCACACTCGTCCCTGGCATCCACGCCGGATCTTTTTTGATGAGGAGCCAGATCCTTTGCTACCACCTTCTCCAGGGACCTCAGCTCCCCCAGCGCTATCGGTCATCCCTCCCCACAGTGATGATGGCCTTGAGGATGGTCCAGAACCGGAACCCACCCTGCTGGATGTCCTCAAACTGATCAAGGTAAATCACTCTGATATCATGGAGAAAGTGGAGGAACTTAAACTGGACATAACAATTATGCGCCAGGACATGCATAAAATGAGGGACCGGGTTTCTGAGACTGAACGCCGTATTAGCGATTTTGAGGATGCTGTCGACCCGGTCCAAGCTACTCAACAAACGCATGGCACTAAAATCCTCTCTCTGGAGGACAAGGTCGACGATTTGGAGAACCGTCTGCGCAGAAACAACCTGCGTTTAGTGGGCCTCGCGGGTTGAGGGCGCTGACCCGGTCTCCTTCCTGGAAAGTTGGTTTACCCAAGAATTTGGTAAAGACTGCCTTTCCCCATGTTTTGTCCTGGAGCATGCACATAGAGTGCCTGGCAGGCCACTTCCTGCAGGCAACCCTCCACGCACTATGGTAATCCGTCTCCTCAATTATCGTGATAGGGACGCTATCCTGCGAGCTGCCCGCATAAAAGGGAGTCTAAAGATCAACAACTGTGTCATTGTTTCCTGATTATTCCCCAGCAGTTCGTGCCTCAAGAGCCAAGTACCAACACATTAAGCTGAAATTGAGGGAGAAGACCATCCAATATTCTATGCTGTTTCCTGCCACACTGCAAGTCGTGCACCAGGGCCAGGTGCATTTTTTCCAAACCCCTGCAAATGCTCTTTCCTGGTTTGAGTCCTTGCATCAACCGGGTCGAATGTCTGGCCGGGCCCTGGACACCTGAACTGGTTACTTTCCTGGAAATTTGTTAAATTTCTCCTTCCCTTTTCTTTTTCCCTGGCCTGTGTGCCTTTATCTGTTGCAGGTGATTCAAGATACCTGTTTTCACAAGAGGACAAGATCTCAATCTGGGATCTATGCTGCTAATTGTATGCTTATTTAGTTGACATCTGATTTTCTTTAAGTTTTGTTTGCTGATGTGTCTGTATTGGCCATGTTTCTAGTATGTACTAGCAGTTTGGGATCTAAGCCTGCTCCTGTTTTTTCTTTTTGGGGTAAGGCAGGGGTTAACTATGTGTTATTGCCAGTTTTCACAGTGTTGTTACTGATCACAGGAATGTTGTGTGAATGGATGATTGTGGTGTGTAAGTGTATGTGTGATTTTTGTCCTGCCCTGTCCTCCCTCTGGGATTGCAGCCGTGACGATACCCTTGATCTGCTGATTTTCACTAACTTCATATGTCTTTAGTCAAATGTATCTCCTGGAATGTCTGGGGTTTAAATTTCAAATTTAAAAGGGCTTCACTGTTTGAATTTCTCAAGGCTCATAAGCCCCATATACTGTGTCTGCAGGAGACACACCTTATGGGGGTCTAAAGTGCTTGCTTTAAAAAAACACTGGGTCATGCATGGATATCATTCCACATTTTCTAATTACGCCAGGGGTGTGTCCATCCTCATAAGGAAGGGCCTCCCCTTTTCATGTGATAGAGTGATTTTAGACCCTAATGGGCGGTATATTTTCCTCCAATGTAAGATACATGCCACCCCATTACTTCTGGTGGTTGTGTATGCTCCCCCTCCTGTCACGGCTGCACTCTTTGCAGATCTGTGCACAAGGCTCTCGGATCTGCCTACATTAGCCACCCTTATTGTGGGGGATTTTAACTCTGTTATGGACCCTAATTTGGATAGACTGAAACCCATTCAGTATGAATCTAAGCTGTTTTGTCAGTGGTGTGCTTCCTTTGGATACATTGACCTATGGCAACAACAAAACCCATTGGCTAGGGAATACTCTTGTCAGTCCCGGTCTTATCGTACTCTTTCCAGGCTGGACTACGCCCTTGGGACTTCTGACCTGACCTCATATACCCGGACAATATACTATATATCTCAGACAATTTCTGACCACTCCGCCCTGTGTGTTGAATTAATACTCGGTCACAGACCCTCTTTTCGGTTGTGGAGGCTCAGTCCCCTCTGGGTCTCCACTCCTGAATTTGAAGAGCCGGTCCAGCAGGACATGTCCCTATATTGGGGGGACAACGCTGAATCGGCTTCTTTTGGCCCCACATGGGACGCCTTTCAGGCGTCTGTACGGGGCTCATATATCTCAAACATTGCTAAACATAGGAGGTCCTCCCGTGCTGCTCTTCTGGCCTTGGAGTCCTCTCTGGAGGCTGCTAGGGCCCAGTACTCTGCGCTCCCCACCCCGGATTCTCATGGAGTCTTGGTGGGGGCGCACAGGGCCCTGGATTTCCATAGGGTGGACGCAATGCGGACTCAGCAGTTATATCTGGCTGCCAGACTACATGAATATAGTGGGAAGAATAGTAAAATGTTAGCCTTTCTTTCTCGCACAGAATACATTGACAGGACCATATCACAGATTCAATTGCCTGACGGCTCAATCACCTCAGACCCATTGACCATAAATCGGACGTTTAAGTCCTTCTATGGGACCCGATATGAAGCCCCCCACCCCCCGGATGAATTGGAGACATTGGGGTTTTTTGACTCCCTTCAATTTCCTGTATTGGACGACTCCCACAGCTCCTTCTTAGACACTCCCTTGACAATCGAAGAGATCACTGAGGCTATTTGCTCTTTACCCCCCAATAAAACCCCTGGGTTGGACGGTTTGCCCGCAGAATGGTACAAAACTTATGCTGTGGAATTGGCACAGAAACTTTTATCTCTCTTTAATTGGGCAATGGAAGAGGGAGAACTTCCCCCCTCCATGAATGAAGCCCTCATTGTAGTGCTACCCAAGCCTGACAAAAACAAACTGCTGTGTGGGTCATACCGTCCAATCTCACTACTAAACAGCGATGTTAAAGTACTAGCGAAGGTCCTAGCCTTGAGATTACAAAAGGTCATTCTTCACCTTATTCACAGGGACCAGACAGGGTTCATGCCTGGTAAGAGTACATATGACAACATTCGTCGCCTTTATATACATATTCACAGGGCTGCCACGGACAGAAGAAGCGGACTGGTACTATCACTTGACGTGATAAAAGCATTTGATACGGTTAGCTGGTCCTTCCTTTGGGAAACTATGCATCGTATGGGTTTCAGCGTCCAATTTATTAAATGGGTCAGGTTGCTTTATACTAACCCCAGGGCAAGAATACGTACCAACAAAGATGTATCGGATATGTTTAGTTTGCAGAGGGGAACCAGGCAGGGCTGTCCGCTTTCTCCACTTCTGTTCGCACTAGCCATTAAGCCACTTGCTCTGGCAGTGCATCAAACGGAGACAGTGGGGGGCATCTGCTATGGTGAACTGTCTGAGAGGATCTCTCTATATGCGGATGACGCCTTGATTTACTTAGACGGCTAAGAACAGGCCTTTGTCTCTTTGATGGAGGTTGTGGACGAGTTTGGGAGGGCTTCCGGACTGAGAGTTGGCTGGGAAAAGTCTGTGGCATTCCCCATAGGCCCTGACAGGGACTATACATCATACATTTAAATATCTAGGAATACATATTCATAATAATCTATCTAGTTTCCAGACCCCTAATATCACCCCGATCATAACTCAAATGGAGACCAGGTTACGCTCCTGGGCCTCATTGCCACTAAATTTGATTGGACGTGTGAATATTTTCAAAATGATATTTTTACCTAAATTTCTTTATGTTTTTCGGGCTTCCCCAATAGTTTTATCAAAATTAACTCACTCGTATCCTCCTTCCTTTGGCAGGGCTTGAACCAGAGAATCGCTAGGGCCTCACTCCAGGCTGCTAAACTGGATGGAGGTTTGGCCTGCCCTAATTTAAGGCACTATTTTATAGCATCACAGCTTGCCTATGTCTATGACTGGTTTCTGGAGGCCTCCTCTTCCTGCTCCACCGCTCTATTGAACGCTCTTAAGGGCCCCAGGGCCTCACTAGTGGACACATTACACAGGTCCATGCCTCAACGTTGTTCTAGGGGCTCGCCGATTGAGGTGGGCTGGCTGGCCTGGCATGAGAGTAATAAAGTAATCATTAACCAGATAGGGGTGTCCCCCAATGCTCCTCTATGGCATAATCCTAACTTTCCAGAGCACCTGGGCCATCCAGATTCTCAGTGGTGGATAAGACTTGGTATTACCCACGTCTCTCAGATCTACTCAAACGACTCTTTTTTCTCATTTGCGGATCTGAAGGCTAATGCCCCGTACACACGGTCAGATTTTCCGATGGAAATTGTGTGATAGGACCAAGTTGTCGGAAATTCCGACCGTGTGTGGGCTCCATCACACATTTTCCATCGGATTTTCCGACACACAAAGTTGGAGAGCAGGAGATAAAATTTTCCGACAACAAAATCCGTTGTCGGAATTTCCGATAGTGTGTAGACAAATTCGACGCACAAAGTGCCACGCATGCTCAGAGTAAATAAAGAGATGAAAGCTATTGGCTACTGCCCCGTTTATAGTCCCGACGTACGTGTTTTACGTCACCGCGTTCAGAATGATCGAATTTTCCGACAACTTTGTGTGACCGTGTGTATGCAAGACAAGTTTGAGCGAACATCCGTCGGAAAAAATCATAGGATTTTGTTGTCGGAATGTCCGAACAAAGTCCGACCGTGTGTACGGGGCATTAGTGTGGTGTAACAAACAGGTTTTATTTTAGGTATCTTTCACTGCGCCATGCCATCAGGGCACAATTTTCTGGTTTGTCCCTGGAGCTCACTGAATCACCTCTAGAGGTGCTATTGTCATATCCAGATATTGGGAAACTTGTTACTACTATATATTCTCGCCTTCAGGTGGCGGGGGTTAAACCCTTTCAGATTGCTCAGCGGAAATGGGAAAAGGAAATTCCCGGGTTGTCAGAGGAGGGGTGGGAGGAGGCCTCAGAGTTGTGCTTTCTGGACCTTATTGGATCAAATGACCAATATGTACAATATAAATTTATACATCAGATGCATTACACTCCTGCTAGGCTGGCCCGTAGGGGATATGACTCTGCAGCCTCCTGTGTTAGGTGTGGCTTCTCAGAAGCTGGATACATGCATATGTTTTGGTCCTGCCCTGTCCTGTCCACCTTTTGGAGGGACTTATTTTCCTTTTTTGAAAACACACTACAAATAAAGGTGCCCTGCACCCCGGAGGTTGGACTATTGGGCATGCTGAACGATTTCATACACAGGACTCATACTCGAACTCTTGTCCGTATAATACTGTTTTATGCCAGAAAATTAATTTTGATGCAATGGAAGAATGCAACTGCCCCAGATATTCAAGTTTTATATCGTATGATGAATAAAGTTATACCAATTTTTAAACTGGTTTATAAGGGTAGGGCCTGCCCAAAAAAATTTGCTAAGATCTGGCAGCCCTGGCTTGATATAGCAGACTCCTTTTGGAAGGACACTCCGCTCTCACAACTATAACTATATCCGGCCTCCCCTTGATGGTTTTTTTTTTTTTACGTCTAGGGGAGGCTGTAAACTTTGGATGGTGGGTCGTTTGTGTACCTGGAGGGACGGTGTGGTGCAGGCGGGGTGGGACAATTGTGCATTGTGCTTTTAGGTTGTGGTGCCCTATGAGGTCCACACTCTTTACCCTTTGGTGACCAGTGGTATACTTCATTCCTCCGTTGAGGAATTTAGTAAATATGATGTATAACTATAACAGTTGGCCCCCGTTGGGCTATTGCACTTTCTTTTATATTTTGTAAAAGACATTTGTTTATGGATGCATTTGTACTATCTGAACCTGTAAACTACTTTCTATCAAAACAAATAAAAAAAAAAACAATTTTGTAAAAAAAAGAAATTGATACTGCTTGAATACCCCAATCTGTTATCCCAGCCAACTGGCCACAGTGTTTGCAGGTGCTGGTCAGGTTGATTACTGGCTTGTTAGACACATTGAGGCCTACAACAACATACTGCCTCTCCGCACACTACCTCAGCATATAGTGAGCTCCTCTTAGTAAAAAATGGCTTCAGCTTTGTCTCCAATCCATTGGACAACCTCCTTTAACATGTTTTGTCCAATAGAAGCTCAATCGTAGAGGCCAATTGTAGTCCTCGATGTGTCTGACCATCCAGTTATAGTGCCTAATAAGATCATATAGATATGTATATACACTCACCGGCCACTTTATTAGGTACACCGGTTCAATTGCTTGGTAACACAAATTGTTCTTCAGCTAATCACATGGCTGCAACCTAATGCATTTAGGCACCTAGATGTGGTGAAGACGACTTGCTGAAGTTTAAACTGAGCATCAGAATGGGGCAGAAAGGGGATTTAAGTGACTTTGAACGTGGCATGGTTGTTGGTGCCAGATGGCTGAGTATTTCAAAAACTGCTGATCTACTGGGATTTTCACACACAACCGTCTCTCGGGTTTACAGAGAATGGCCTGAAAAAGAGAAAATATCCAGTGAGGGGCAGTTGTGTGGCGGAAAATGCCATGCTGATGTTAGAGGTCAGAGGAGAATGGGCAGACTGGTTCGGGATGATAGAAAGGCAACAGTACCTCAATCACTCAATACAACCGAAGTATGCAGAATACCATCTCTGAACGCACAACACATCGAACCTTGAAGCAGATTGGCTACAGAAGCAGAAGACCACACCGGGTGTCACTCTTGTCAGCTAAGAACAGGAAACTGAGGCTCACCAAAATTGGACAGTAGAAGATTGGAAAAACGTTGCCTGGTCTGATCTCGGGACCAGTGGTGGCTGGTGCTCAAAAATTTTTGGGGGCAAACAAACTGAAGAAAACCCATCAATTGCAGCCTCACTGTACCCATCAAACGCAGCCACTGTGCCCATCAAACGCAGCCATTGTACCATCAAATGCAGTAGCTGTGCCCATCAATAGCAGCCACTGAGCCCATCAATAGCAGCCACTGTGTCCATCAAATGCAGTCACTGTGCCCATTAAACGCAGCCACTGTGCCATTAAATGCTGCCACTGTGTCCCATCATAAAATGCTTCCACTGTGTTCATCAAATGCTGCCACAGTGCCCCATCAAATGCTGCCACTGTGACCCCCCCACCCACTCGCTGTCCTCCATGCATCTCCTACCCTCCTCCTGATAGGCGTCCAGCAGCCATGCATAGATTCATGCAATGCATGAATCTATCCATTAGTCATAGTGGGGGGGGGGGTGGCGGGACGGAGGGGGAGGCGCCCGTGCACTCTTAATGGACACACCGCCACTGCTCGGGACATTCCGATGGTAGGGTCAAGGTTTGGCTTAAACAACATGAAAGAATGGATCCATCCTGCCTTGTATTAACAGTTCAGGCTGGTGGTGTAATGGTGTGGGGGATATTTTCTTGGCACACTTTGGGCCCCTTAGTACCAGTTGAGTATCATTTAAACGCCACGGCCTACCTGAGTATTGTTGCTGACCATGTCCATCTTTTTATGACTACAGTGTACCCATCTTCTGATGGCTCCTTCCAGCAGGATAATGCACCATGTCACAAAGCTCAAATCAGGTCACTGTACTCCAATGGCCTACACACTCACCAGATCTCATCCAATAGAACACCTTTGGAATGTGGTGGAATGGGAGATTGGCATCATGGATGTGCAGCCGACAAATCTGCAGCAACTGTGTGATGCTATCATGTCACTATGGACCAAAATCTCTGAGGAACGTTTCCAACACCTTGTTGAATCTATGCTAGGAAGAATTAGGCCAGTTCTGAAGGCAAAAAGAAGGCCCAACCCGGTACTAGCACAAGGTGTACCTAATAAAGTGGCCGGTGAGTCTATACAGTGCTTTGAAAAAGTATTCATACCCCTTGACATTTTCCACATTTTTTCATGTTACAATCAAAAACATAAATGTATTTTATTGGGATTTTATGTGATAGACCAACACAAAGTGGCACATAATTGTGAAGTGGAAGGAAAATGATAAATGGTTTTCCAAGTTTTTTACAAATAAATATGTGAAAAGTGTGGCGTGCATTTGTATTCAGCCCCCTTTACTCTGATATCACTAACTAAAATCTAGTGGAACCAATTACCTTCAGAAGTCACCTAATTAGTAAAGTGAGTCCACCTGTGTGTAATTTATTCTCTGTATCAATACAGCTGTTCTGTGAAGCCCCCAGAGGTTTGTTAGAGAACCTTAGTGAACAAACAGCACCATGAAAGCCAAGAAACACACCAGACAGGTCAGGGATAAAGTTGTGGGGAAGTATAAAGCAGAGTTATGTTATAAAAAAAATATCCCAAGCTTTGAACATCTCACGGAGCATCATCGGAAAATGGAAAGAGTATGGCACAACTGCCAACCTACCAAGACATGGCCATCCACCTAAACTGACAGGCCGGGCAAGGAGAGCATTCATCAGAGAAGCAGCCAAGAGGCCCATGGTAACTCTGGAGGAGCTGCAGAGATCCACAGCTCAGGTGGGAGAATCTGTCCACAGGACAACTATTAGTCGTGCTCTCCACAAATCTGGCCTTAATGGAAGAATAAAGATGTTGGTGAAAGAAAGCCATAAGAAGTCCCATTTGCAGTATGCGAGAAGCCATGTGGGGGAAGAAGGTGCTCTGGTCATATGAGACCAAAATTTAACTTTTTTGGCCTAAAAGCAAAATGTTATGTGTGGTGAAAAACTAACATTGGACACACCATCCCCACCGTGAAACATGGTGGTGGCAGAAACATGTTGTGGATATGCTTTTCTTCAGCAGGAACAGGGAAGCTGGTCAGAGTTGATGGGTAGGGATGAGCCGAACACCCCCCTGTTCAGTTCGCATCAGAACATGCAAACAGAAAAAAAGTTCGTTCGAACACGCGAACACCGTTAAAGTCTATGGGACACGAACATGAATAATCAAAAGTGCTAATTTTAAAGGCTTATATGCAAGTTATTGTCATAAAAAGTGTTTGGGGACCTGGGTCCTGCCCCAGGGGACATGGATCAATGCAAAAAAAAGTTTTAAAAACGGCCGTTTTTTCAGGAGCAGTGATTTTAATAATGCTTAAAGTCAAACAATAAAAGTGTAATATCCCTTTAAATTTCGTAGCTGGAGGGTGTCTATAATATGCTTGTAAAGGGGCGCATGTTTCCCGTGTTTAGAACAGTCTGACAGCAAAATTACATTTCGAAGGAAAAAACCCATTTAAAACTACTCGCGGCTATTGCATTGCCGACAATACACATAGAAGTTCATTGATAAAAACGGCATGGGAATTCCCCACAGGGGAACCCCGAACCAAAATTTAAAAAAAAAAGACGTGGCCCTTCAGGTCTGGTATGGATATTAAGGGGAACCCCGGGCAAATTTTTTTTAAAAAATGACGTGGGGTTCCCCCTAAATTCCATACCAGACCCTTCAGGTCTGGTATGGATTTTAAGGGGAACCCCGTGCCAAAAAAAAAAGAAAACGGCATGGGGTCCCCCAAAGAATCCATACCAGACCCTTATCCGAGCACGCAACCTGGCAGGCCGCAGGAAAAGAGGGGGGGACGAGAGTGCGGCCCCCCCCTCCTGAACTGTACCAGGCCACATGCCCTCAACATTGGGAGGGTGCTTTGGGGTAGCCCCCCAAAACACCTTGTCCCCATGTTGATGAGGACAAGGGCCTCATCCCCACAACCCTGGCCGGTGGTTGTGGGGGTCTGCGGGCGGGGGGCTTATCGGAATCTGGAAGCCCCCTTTAACAAGGGGACCCCCAGATCCCGGCCCCCCTGTGTGAAATGGTAAAAAAACTTTCACTAAAAAACTGTCAAAAATTTTAAAAATGACGAGACAGTTTTTGAGAATTCCTTCATTTAAATGCTTCTTCTTTCTTCTATCTTCCTTCATCTCCTTCTTCTGGTTCTTCTGGTTCTTCCTCCGGTGTTCTCGTCCAGCATCTCCTCCGTGGCGTCTTCTATCTTCTTCTCCTCAGCCGCTCCGCACCCATGGCATGGGGGGAGGCTCCCGCTCTTCTCTTCATCTTCTTCATCTTCTTCTCTTCTTCCTTCTTCTCTTCTTCATTTTCTTCTTCGGGCCGCTCCGCACCCATGTTGTCATGGAGGGAGGCTCCCGCTGTGTGACAGCATCTCCTCATCTGATGGTTCTTAAATAACAGGGGGCGGGGCCACCCGGTGACCCCGCCCCCTCTGACGCACGGTGACTTGACGGGACTTCCCTGTGACGTCACGGGGAATGCCACAGGGAAGTCCTGTCATGTCCCGTGCGTCAGAGGGGGCGGGGTCACCGGGTGGCCCCGCCCCCCATTATTTAAGAACCGTCAGACGAGGAGACGCCGTCACACAGCGGGAGCCTCCCTCCATGCCAGCAAGGATGCGGAGCGGCCCGGAGAAGAAAATGAAGAAGAGAAGAAGATGTAGAGAAGAACGGGAGCCTCCCCCCATGCCATGGGTGCGGAGCGGCCCAAGGAGAAGAAGATTGAAGACGCCGCGGAGGAGATGCTGGACGAGAATGCCGGAGGAAGAACCAGAAGATGAAGGAAGATAGAAGAAAGAAGAAGCATTTAAATAAAGGAATTGTCAAAAACTGTCTCTTGTCATTTTTAACATTTTTGACAGTTTTTTAGTGAAATGGTAGGGGTAAGTACCCCCTTACCATTTCACACAGGGGGGGCGGGATCTGGGGGTCCCCTTGTTAAAGGGGGCTTCCAGATTCCGATAAGCCCCCCGCCCGCAGACCCCCACAACCACCGGCCAGGGTTGTGGGGATGAGGCCCTTGTCCTCATCAACATGGGGACAAGGTGTTTTGGGGGGCTACCCCAAAGCACCCTCCCAATGTTGAGGGCATGTGGCCTGGTACAGTTCAGGAGGGGGGGCGCACTCTCATCCCCCCTCTTTTCCTGCAGCCTGCCAGGTTGCGTGCTCGGATAAGGGTCTGGTATGGATTTTTGGGGGAACCCCAGGTCATTTTTTTTTTAAATTTTGGCAGGGGTTCCCCTTAATATCCATACCAGACCTGAAGGGCCTGGTATGGAATTTAGGGGGACTCCCACGTCATTTTTTTTTTAAATTTTGGTTCGGGGTTCCCCTGTGGGGAATTCCCATGCCGTTTTTATCAATGAACTTCTATGTGTATTGTCTGCAATGCAATAGCCGCGAGTAGTTTTAAATTGTTTTTTTCCTTCGAAATGTCATTTTGCTGTCAGACTGTTCTAAACACGGGAAACATGCGCCCCTTTACAGGCATACTATAGACACCCCCCAGCCATGAAATTTAATGGGATATTACACTTTTATTGTTTGACTTTAAGCATTATTAAAATCACTGCTCCTGAAAAAACGGCCGTTTTTAAAACTTTTTTTGCATTGATCCATGTCCCCTGGGGCAGGACCCAGGTCCCCAAACACTTTTTATGACAATAACTTGCATATAAGCCTTTAAAATTAGCACTTTTGATTTCTCCCATAGAATTTTAAAGGGTGTTCCGCGGCATTTGAATTTGCCGCAAACACCCCAAATTGTTCGCTGTTCAGCGAACTTGCGAACAGCCAATGTTCGAGTCGAACATGAGTTTGACTCGAACTCGAAGCTCATCCCTATTGATGGGGAGATGAATGGAGCCAAATAAAGGGGCAATCTTAGAAGGAAACCTGTAGAGTCTGCAAAAGACTTGAGATTGGGTTGGAGGTTCACCTTCCAGCAGGACAACGACCTAATTATACAGCCAGAGCTACAATGGAATGGTTTAGATCAAAGCATATTCATGTGTTAGAATGGGCCAGTCAAAGTCCAGACCTAAATCTAATTGAGAATCTGTGGCAAGACTTGAAAATTGCTGTTCACAGATGCTCCCCATCCAATCTGACAGGGCTTGAGCTGTTTTGCAAAGAAGAATGGGCAAAAATGTCCCTCTCTAGATGTGCAAAGCTGGTAGAGACATCCCCAAAAAGACTTGCAGCTGTAATTGCAGAGAAAAATGGTTCTACAAAGTATTGACTCCGGGGGGCTGAATACATATGTACCCCACACGTTTCACATATTTATTTGCAAAAAAAATTAAAAACCATTTATCATTTTCCTTTCACTTCACAATTATGTGCCACTTTGTGTTGGTCTATAACATAAAATCCCAATAAAACACATTTACATTTTTGGTTGTAACATGACACAAAATGTGGAAAATTTCAAGGGGTATGAATACTTTTTCAAGGAACTGTATATATACAATTATATACAGTGCACGTGTTTAATAGCACTAAAATGAAAATGATTAGATTTTATTATTGTTATTTGGTTTGCACATGAGGATAAAGATAAGCAACAAAAAATAATAAACGTACCGAAAATGTAAATGTGTCGAGTTTTAGTGTATGAATGAAGACTGCAGTATTTATGAATGAAGGCTGCGGTATTTAAATTCTCCACAAGGTGGTGATCTCACTCCTGAGCGTGGAACGCAAAAAAAAGGAAGTGATGTCATGAACAGACAGGAAGTGATGTAGGGTAAAGACAGGAAGTGATGTAGGGTAAAGACAGGAAGTTCCAGAGGAGAGGTGACTTGTTAGGAAATGGCATACAGACATTACTGAATCTTAAGGTGCATTTATTTTATTATTTATTCACCACAGGTACTTGTATAGCGTTGTCAATTTACGAATTGACTACAAAAATGTTGAAAAGCGCTGATCTATATCACTGGCAAGGGTACCTAGGTAAGCAGCTTAGCCCTCTTTTCCCCATGTATATATTGTTATTATTGTTATGTGTGACTGTACTATTGTTTTTGGCTAATTGTATAGTTACTGATAAACTGTTACTCAAATTACAGATATTCTCCTGACGAAGCGGCAATAGACCGCAAAACTAGTTGAGATGCTTTTTGTGACCCTCAATCCCACCTTTTGGGGACAATTATACTGGTGATATGTATGGATTGTCACTATGTTTTTAAATTGTACATGATTATGTGTGTTTTATTGATCTTGTATTAATAAAAATTCTATGTATATTTTCCTATATATGTGTTTCTACACTTGACTTTACCTATCTACCTGTACCGTAATAGTCCAACTGCCCCTGCCCCTTGGTTTTTTTGGTTTGGGGACCAAAATTCCAATCTTTATATGACTGGGTGAAGTGATCGATGGCGGATGGACATCATGAGGCATTTATTTATTTTTTTAACTAAAGGACTTGTTAAAAACCGTGACTTGTTTACGCCTTACTTTTTTGTGAATTAGTAGGGATACTATGTACCCTTTAATTGTTCACCTGAGGGAACTGGTATCTGGGTTCCCCCTTATTGCTAAAGGGTGCTTCAAGATTCCATGAAGCCTCCCTGCCTACAGACCCCCACAACCACCAGGCCAGGGTTGGGGGGAAGAGGCCCTCCTCCTGAGCAACATGGGGATAAGGTGCTTTGCCGGAGGGTCCTCCCTTGTCAAGGCACTTACTCATGTTGGGGGAATGTGGTCTGGTATGATTCGGGGGGACGCTTGTCCTCTCGTCGTCCTCCTTTCCTAACCAGCCAGGCTGTATGGTCAGATAAGAGTCCAGTTTGTTTTTTTGCTCTTTTTTTGTGATTTTTGTGTGGGGTTCCCTCTTAAAAGCTTTACCAGACCTGAGTGGTCTGGTGTGAATTTTGTCAGGTTTTCACACATTTTATATTTTTTTAACAGAAAAAATGTATTTATAACAAAAACAAAACAATACAAAAAACTAAACAACGGTACAACGTGAGCATACAATAGTGAGGAATTCAAGACATTAAAAGAACGGGAATAGTCACAGAAGAGTTGGTGATGCTAGACATTGTAAGATCTAGGGTGGGCAACAGGGTGAGATGTTCCCGACACTAAAAAAAGTTCCGTTTGGAAAGTGTAATCAGTGATGGGAGGGGGGTCCAGGGGGTGTCGGGATCGCACCCCCTGGATCGCTATTTCGTCAGGTGTTTTTGGTAGTCAGCTTTTACTCTTTGGGGAGAGAGCAGGTTGAGAGGATGAAGTATCAGCACCTGGGGGCTTATGGGGAAAAGGAGACCAATAGGAGGAGGTATGGGAGTCTCAGCTATGTATGCAGGGGTATATTGGTGGTCTTTAGGGGGTCTAAGTTGACTAAGACTGATCTGCATTTCCTCAGTTTTTATTTTTTGCACGGGGTCCCCCTTAAGGCTTCATTCAGATGGGCATTGATCCCCCATTCTGTCTGCAGGCAGCAGAGCCAGGACAAGGGGTGGGCACGAGCGGCAGCTTCCCCAGGTGCAGTGAAGCAAGGGGGCAAAGAATTGTTGCAGGGTGGTACACCCATTCTATAGCATATATTAACCTCCCTGGCGTTAATTCCGAGTGTGGCTCGGGGTTAAATTTCAGTACCATCATTATTATTATACAGGATTTATATAACGCCGACAGTTTGCGCAGCGCTTTACAACATTGGGGTAGACAGTACAATTAAAATACAATTCAATACAGGGGGGAATCAGAGAGCCCTGCTCGTTAGAGCTTACAATCTAGGAGGGAGGGTCAAGTGATACAAAAGGGTAATAGCTGTGGGGTACCATTAACGGTAATCCAGAGCCACACTCCAGGTTGCATTGCAGGATCCTGGTGCAGGTTACTTACCTCGTCTCCAGGATCCTGCGATGTCCCCCCACTGTGTCTGCAGGCTGTGTCCTCCACCCGATGCCTCTGTGTGCCAGGCTCCATTCCCTGCGAGCGTCACGATGCACGGGGGCAGACCCTGGCAGCAAATTCAAAGTACACTTTAATCTTACAGATTACATTACTGTATCATATAATTTCACATCCCTTTTGTCCCTAGTGGTTTGTCCAGTGGCCTGCCTGCAGTTTTATATTATATACAGTTGTGCTCATAAGTTTACATACCCTGGCAGAATTTATGATTTTTTTTTCCCCATTTTTCAGAGAGTATGAATGATAACACAAAAACATTTCTGTCACTCACGGTTAGTGTTTGGCTGGAGCCATTTATTATCAATCAACTGTGTTTACTCTTTTTAAATCATAATCACAACAGAAACTACCCAAATGACCCTCATCAA
Source organism: Lithobates septentrionalis (assembly GCA_037952835.1). Classification (NCBI taxonomy): domain Eukaryota; kingdom Metazoa; phylum Chordata; class Amphibia; order Anura; family Ranidae; genus Lithobates; species Lithobates septentrionalis. Next base: position 510,054 of record JBBDGP010001525.1, read on the forward strand.
AAGTTTACATACCCTGGTGATTTTGGCCAGATAACATGCACACAAGTTGACAGAAAGGGGTTTGAATGGCTATTAAAGGTAACCATCCTCACCTGTGATCTGTTTGCTTGTAATCAGTGTGTGTGTGTATAAAAGGTCAATGAGTTTCTGGACTCCTGACAGACCCTTGCATCTTTCATGGGGAAAGCAAATGAATTGTCAAAGGATCTGCGGAAAGGGTAGTTAAACTGTATAATACAGGAAAGGGATATAAAAAGATATCCAAGGAATTCAGAATGCCCATCAGCAGTTTTCAAACTCTAATCAATAAGTGGAAAATGAGGGGTTCTGTTGAAATCAAACCACGGTCAGGTAGACCAACTAAAATTTCAGCCATAACTGCCAGGAAAATTGTTCGGGATGCAAAGAAAAACCCACAAATAACTGCAGGACTCTCTGAAAACATGTGGTGTGGCTGTTTCAAGATGCACAATAAGGAGGCACTTAAAGAAAGATGGGCTGCATGGTCCAGTTGCCAGAAGAAAGCCATTACTACGCAAATGCCACAAAGTTTCCCGCTTACAATATGCCAAACAGCACAGAGACAACTCCATGCCCAAGAGGGTTAGGCAATGCTGAAAAATAACGATGGCCACACAAAATATTGACGCTTTGGGCCCAAATTGGACATTTTCACTTAGAAGTGTACTCACATTTTTTGCCAGCAGTTTAGACATTAATGGCTGTGTGTTGAGTTATTTTGAGGGGATAGCAAATTGACACTGTTATACAAGCTGTACACTCACTACTTTACATTGTAGCAAAGTGTCATTTCTTCAGTGTTGTCACATGAAAAGATAGAATAAAATATTTACAAAAATGTGAGGGGCGTACTCACTTTTGTGAGATACTGTACATGATGGTCTTATCTTGCCGAAAGGGTAAATGTTCAGTTGTTCATCCGAACAGTCAAGGTTTGGTCCAAACTTTTTTTGGACTGAATCTTGAGGTCATCCCTAGTAAAGATATTACACATCCTGGTATAGTCCAAATAAATCTCAGTTTATTGTCTATCAACAGAGAAGAGTGTCCTATTTAGATCAGTGGGAGGTGAGGAGGATTCTGGGAGGGTCGCGAGACTTCATCCTTATCTCTATAATAAAAACATTGTTCTATCTAGAGAGGAGAGAAGGATTCTTTGACGTCTTCATTGATAATTACTTTCTCTCTATACACAGAATTATAAAATTGTGAAGGAAACATCTGGAGATCCATGAACACCCAGCAGTCGTCTTCACAGGACATCATCCATCACAGTGCCTCCACCTCACCGCCTGACAACAGAGGTAACCAGTGCCAAGAAGATTCTAGAAGTCACCACTAAGATCATTGATCTTCTGACAGGAGAAGTGAGTGGTGGCGGGAATTCTGGGACATTATCCAGTAACAGACAAGGGATGTGTCTGGATGGTGACTGTATCCTTGTGTGTGTCAGGTTCCTATAAGGTGTCAGGATGTCACTGTCTATTTCTCCATGGAGGAGTGGGAGTATTTAGAAGGACACAAGGATCTCTACAAGGACGTCATGATGGAGAATCAGCCGCCCCTCACATCACCGGGTAAGAGGAGACTTTATTGTAAAGGAGAGATCAGTATGGAGGGTCCACCTAGATCCCCCATCATCTGATAAACACATAGAAACAATGTATTCAGTCTGTGTGTGTGTTTCCAACAGATGGATCCAGTAATGGGAACCCACCAGAGAGATCTCCCCGTCTTCTGTATTCCCGGGATTCCACACAGGAAGGTCACACCATCCCTCACCATCATCGGGTAGGTGGGAGTGAGCAACTAAAATTTAAAAATATGCATATGAGACCACATTCTTCAAAATAACTTCTTGTTCCTTTTTATAAATGTATTCTGTCATCTTTGGGGTTTAGGCTGAAGAATTGAAAGACATTAAAGCTGAGATTAAAAAGGAAGAAGAAGAGACGCTGGTGAGTGGAGCTCAGCAGTCTATGGAGGCGGATAGTCTTCAGTATTCCCGGGATTCCACACAGGAAGATCAAAGCATCCCTCACCATCATCAGGTAGAAAGAACTGAGCTATAGAACTCAAAAGTTATTCTAAACTATGAGGTAACTTTCTTATAGATATTTGTTTTATATTGTTTAATATTGAACTTAATTTTCCAGATATTTTATTTTTTCGTTTTGGGGTTTAGGATAAATTGGGAAAAGACATCAAACTTGAGGTTAAAGAGGAAGAAGAAGAGGCGTTGGTGAGTGGAGATCAGCAGTCTATGAAGGAGATGACCATGAAAAATGAACAGGAGGAATCTTCTCTTTATATCAACAGAAGTAAGTAATAATCACTAAATGCAGAAATTTTCACAATTTTCTTTTTCTTCTATGAGTATAAAAGATGAATTTAAATAAGTGCAACGTAAAGATACTGTACACCATTCCTCAATATAACGTCATGTTCCCAACAAATGAGGAGGAGATGCTGTACACCCGTGGTCATCAACCCTGTCCTCGGGGCCCACTAACAGGCCAGGTTTGCAAGATAACTGAAATACATCACAGGTGATATAGTTTGCTGCTCAGTGATTGCAGTATTCTAGTCTGCATCTCCCCAAGGTAATACATAAAACCTAGCTTGTTAGTGGGCCCTGAGGACAGGGTTGATGACCGCTGCTGTACACCACATGAAAGGTCCATCTCCATTCTTCAATATAACGTCATGTTCCCAACAAATGAGGTGGAGATGCTGTATCTTTTTCTGGTTTGTATTGATATTTTATGTTATGATTGCACTTCATTCTATGCCAGAGCTCTAAGATACTGTAGAGTGTTAGACCAACATACTGTATATGACTTCTGAATGAAAGACATGAAGAATTATTATAACATTTAAACATTGATTTCCAACAGGTGGACACTATGTCCTGAATAATGTATCTTCAGAATATAAAGCAGAAGAAAATCCCACCACACAACGTTCTCCAGGAGTGAATCGCATTACACAAATAATACATCATAGAACTTATCATATAGAGAGATCCTGGGATTTCTCTGATCCTGAGGAATCTTCTGATAATGCACATACTATTATTTTTGAATCTCACAGTACAGATAAATCAACAGATCCATCTAATCCTGAAGAATCTTCCTTAAACCATGAAGGATCTCACACAGGAGAGCATTCCTTGTCATCTACAGTGTCTGGGAATTCTTCCAAAGAAACCAGAGAGCCTCCTACACACCAGAAAAGGCGTAAGAGTGTGCATACATTCCCATGTTCAGAGTGCGGCAAACGTTTTACTCTCAAAGAAAACCTTCTTAAACACCACAGAATTCACACGGGTGAGCGTCCCTTTTCATGTTCAGAGTGCGGGAGATGTTTTATTCGGAAAGCAGATCTTGTTAATCACCAAAGAATTCACACAGGTGAGCGTCCATTCTCGTGTTCGCGCTGTGGTAAAGGTTTCATTCAGAAAGGAAACCTTCTAAATCATCAGAGAACTCACACAGGTGAGCGTCCTTTTTCATGTTCAGAGTGCGGGAAAGGTTTTATTCAGAAAGTAGAACTTGTTATTCACCAAAGAATTCACACAGGTGAGCGTCCATTCACGTGTTCGCACTGTGGTAAAGGTTTCAATCAGAAAGGAAATCTTCTAAATCATCAGAGAACTCACACAGGTGAGCGTCCTTTTTCATGTTCAGAGTGCGGAAAAGGTTTCATTATGAAACGCAACCTTGTTGCTCACCAGAGAAGTCACACGGGGGAATGTTCTTATTCGTGTTCAAAGTGCGGGAAATGCTTCAGTCAAAAAAGTGCCCATGATCGACACCAAGAAATTCACATGGACTAACTACCTTTTTAATGTTCAGACGGACAAATGGGGAGTGTGACAAGAATAACCTCCAGAGAACGTGTGTCCTTCCTTATAGTCAGAATGTATAAAATGTTTCTGTTAAAGAAAATCACTTCTTGGACACCAGAATATTCACAAAGGCTAATAAAGATTTTGTGTTCATATTGGCTTATTTGGAGGCGTGGCCAAAGTACAATGGGATTTTTTTTGGAAATGATGTGATAGTTATAGGTCTGCAGGGCTTGAATTATAGTAATACGGTCCTGTAAACAATGCTGACTTGGCCCCACACTCACACAGACCCCACCATAGAATACGCCAACTCATGGACCATACCTTTTATTGGTTGCTATTAGCCAATATACTGTACATCTTTTTTTGCTTTACTGAAGGAACTAACTTTTTATTGAACCGACTAAAGTATCATTATTTTTAAATTAGATTTCATTTAGAACTTAATCCGATTTTCGAGAATAAACAAGAAAGCTCTACTCTACAATATTCTGTTCTGATTAATTTTTTACAAACTAACATCATTTTTAGATGATTGGAATGAGCTCAGTTCATAGAGAGTCTTCCATTGGTGTTTTATTAGTGATATGTGAGAGTCTAGAAGGTCAATTCCAGAGAGTCCTGGATGTCCAGTTCCAGAGAGTACAGAAGATCCAGTTCCAGAGGATCCGGGAGGTCCAGTTCCAGAGGATCAAGGAGGTCCAGTCACAGAGAGTCCAGAAGGTCCACTTCCAGAGGATCCAGAAGGTCCACTTCCAGAGGATCCAGAAGGTCCACTTCCAGAGGATCCAGAAGGTCCACTTCCAGAGGATCCAGAAGGTCCACTTCCAGAGGATCCAGAAGGTCCACTTCCAGAGGATCCAGAAGGTCCACTTCCAGAGGATCCAGAAGGTCCACTTCCAGAGGATCCAGAAGGTCCACTTCCAGAGGATCCAGAAGGTCCAGTTTCAGAGGATCCAGAAGGTCCAGTTTCAGAGGATCCAGAAGGTCCAGTTTCAGAGGATCCAGAAGGTCCAGTTCCAGAGGATCCAAAAGGTCCAGTTCCAGAGGATCCAAATGTCCAGTTCCAGAGAACCCAGGAGATCCATTTCCAGAGATTTGAGAAGGTCCCGTTCCAGAGAGTCGAGAAGGTCCCGTTCCAGAGAGTCGAGAAGGTCCCGTTCCAGAGAGTCGAGAAGGTCCCGTTCCAGAGAGTCGAGAAGGTCCCGTTCCAGAGAGTCCAGAAGGTCCAGTTCCAGAGAGTCTAGAAAGTCCAGTTCCAGAGGACCCAGGAGGTCCAGTTCCAGAGGACCCAGGAGGTCCAGTTTCAGAGAGTCCAGAAGGTCCAGCTCCAGATGATCCAGAAGGTCCGGTTCCAAATGTGTGCCAGCTAATATTCTAAGAATACATGGAGCCACTACAAATGCCACATAGAATATTTCCATCGCTGCCATCTTGGTTATGCTCCTCATGTTCACAGTAATCTGCTCCATTATTTCCCAGTTATTATCTTCACCATCAGTGATACAGAGGTCATACCCATCAGTGGCTCAGAGAGTTTGTCAGTGTCATGTCATCTGTTTATCCCCTTTGTGGTATTGGGGTGATTACACTCGTGTGGTAGGTGCTTTTCCAATGAGTTGTGCCAGAGCAAACTGTATTTTAAGGCGTATCAGCCCATTTTTATTACATAAAATAGAAAGTTCATATAGACATCAGTTGCCCACGCAGGGGTATCCCACATCACCTGAAAATACCGAGCCATCTGGCTCCTTTGTTAGCAGCGTTGCTGCTCTTCATACCAGTCCCTCTGACTGTACTGTCCAACTCTCCTGGTTCATTCAGCTCACTTAGACTTTAGTCGCAGTGCCCAGCTGCACAGTCCTCTCCTGGCCTCTGGATTAGGGATGAGCTTCATGTTCCGTTCGACTCGAGCATCGTGTGTTTGGTCGTTTGCCGAATTACGAACATTATGGGCCGTTCGTGCCAAGTTTGAGTGGCGCGTCACGGCCCATAATTCACTGCGGCATCACAGTGCATTGCTGGCTGATGATTGGCCAAGCATGCGGGTCATAGTGCATGCTTCACAGCGCTGTGTGTACAGAGAGCTGTAATTGGCCAAAGCCAGGGAGGCTTTGGCCAAATGTGGCTCAGGGGGTTTAGTACACGCCCCACACTATATAAGGCCACCTGCGTGGCGGCCTTGTGTAGTGTGTTGCGGTGGAGAGAGAGAGAGAGAGAGAGACAGTGTCATTTGATTTAAGTTAGATTGAGTAGGCAGGTCGAGTCAGTTAGCTGCACTTACAGTGTATTGTGTGTATAATATATATATATATTATATATCTGACCTGCTCACAATTCCGCTGTGACTGCAAGTGTGTCTGTAAGCGGCGCAATAAGGGAATATATATACATCCCTGGTGTTGTGTGTGTGTGTGTGTGTGTATATATATATATATATATATATATACACTGTTTTCAGTTTAGCTAGATCCGTTCCTGTTATTCTCTTCCTAATATACTGACAGGCAGGTGTTTCTACAGTATTTCCAGTTAGTGTACTGTGTACCCTGCACAGTTGCACCTACAGTATAGCTACCTGAAGCCAAGTGCTTGTGTGCTTTTTCTGATCCTATTAATAGCACAGGCTGTTGATTCTGCTAGCTGCAGTATAATCGGTTATAAATATATATATATATATATATATATATATATATATATATATATATATATATATATATATATATATATATATACACATCCCAGTTTTGTGCAGCTACATCTCACTGCAGGCCAATAGTATGTCTGGAAGGCCAACAAGGAGAGGCAGACAGTCACAAGCCAATAAAAGAGGACAAGCATGCTCTGTGTCTAGAGGCAACAGTGCTGGTCGTGGACACGGTGCATCCTCATCAGCACGTGGCCGTGGGACACGCTTGGCCTTTTTTTCAGCAGCTGGCCGTGTTGAGCCGCAACATGCGGAAGACTTGATCGAGTGGATGACCAAGCCGCCCTCATCCTCCTCATCCTCTCTCCCCCAGGCTCAGGGTACTTTGTCTGGCAAAGCAGCTGCCAACGCGGCCTCTTCCCTCGGCTCAATGGCATCAGTCACTCCTTCCCTAGCCCCACCATGTCCTCCTGAGGAGTCCCCCGAACTGTTTGACCACAGTGTTGGGTACATGCTCCAGGAGGATGCCCAGCGTTTTGAAGGCTATGATGATGGTACTCAGCTAGAGGAAGGCAGTAGCGTGAGCCCAGACAGAGGGGGGCCAAGAAGCACAGCAATCTGGCAGCCATGTTCCCCTGCTGCAGCATACTGCCAGGTTTGCTCCAGTGACGAGGAGGGAGGGGATGATGAGGTCACTGACTCCACGTGGGTGCCTGATAGGAGAGAGAAGGAGGAGGAGGCACATCACCAACGAGGCATGATGCCCTCCAGGGGCTAGCTTAAGGGCAGCACACTGACTGCATCACACCGCAGAGCTCCGCATGTGCAGGGCGCTGCTGTCTCTGCACGTTATTCCAAAAGTTCTTTGGTGTGGGCCTTTTTTGAGACAAGTGCATCAGATCGCACCACTGCTATTTGCAACATATGTCTCAAGCGTATCTCGCATGGCCAAAACATCTCCCGCTTGGGCACCACATGCTTGACCAGACATATGTTGACTTGCCATGCAGTTCATTGGCAAGCGTACCTAAAATACCCACACCAAAGAACAAAGAGGACCTCTCTTTGCTCCTCATCAGCTGAGATCTCCAACCCTACTATAGCTTCAGTCCTCTCGGAGACCTGCACTGAGAGGAATGAAGGTGTAGAATTAGGTGTGTCACAGCCAAGTACTTGTGGGCAATCTGCTATCGCTACACCGACATCGGATTGTACCAGGCAAATTTACAGGATGTCCTGAGGCAGGCCAGGAAGGTCTGTGTGCATTTCCGCAGGTCATATAATGCCAGTGCTCGGCTGGCTGACCTCCAAAAGGAATTTAACCCGCCCCTCTTGTCCACCTGTTGGAGCACATGCTGCATGGAATAATAGACAGGGCATTTGAGGCAGAACTGAGGCAGGAAGAGGAGGACTTCCTTAACTCTCAAGGCCCCCTTTATCCAGACAGTAATCCTGCGTGCCCGCCGTGATCACACAGGAAGAGGAGGAGGATTGTGTCAGCATGGAGGTGGAGCCTGGCACTCAGCATCAGCAGCAGTCTTTAAGGGATCATTTACAGTCCCAAGAAACCCATGGACTTGTACGTGGCTGGGAGGAGGTGGCTGCGGATCATGTCGTCCTTAGTGACCCAGAGGACTCCGGACCAAATGCCTCAGCAAACCTACGCTGCATGGCCTCCCTGATCCTGCAAAACCTGCAGAAGGATTCTCATATTAGTGGTATCAAGGAGAGGGATCGTTACTGGCTGGCAACCCTCCTTGATCCATGTTACAAGGGTAAGGTTGCAGACCTTATCTTGCCATCGCAGAGAGAGCAGAGGATTAAACATCTTCGGGAGACCTTGCAGAAAGGTCTGTGAAATGCGTTCCCAGAGACTGGGAGGTTACAAACTTCTGTTCCTGGACAACGTGTTGCTGAGGCTTTGGTCAGTCAAAGAAGGAGCGGTGGAGAAGGTGGCCGTCTGACCGATGCGTTCAGACAATTTTTTAGTCCGCAGCCCCAAGGTATGATCGGTTCCAGCAACTATCGCCAGTGTCTGTTTTACATGGTGCAGGAATACCTGGGGGCAAGATCTGACTTGGATACCTTTCCCACCGAAAATCCTCTGGGTTACTGGGTCTTGAGGATAGATCACTGGCCATAGCTTGCACAGTATGCGATTGAGCTACTGGCCTGTCCTGAATCCAGCGTTCTTTTGGAACGCACATTCAGTGCTGCTGGAGGCTTTGTAACCGATCACAGGGTGCGCCTGTCCACCGATTCGGTCAATCGACTGACCTTCATAAAAATCAATCAGCCTTGGATCACCACCAGATACCAAGCACCTGATGCTGATGTAACCGAATATTTTTTTTTGAAATGTCAGATTCCTTCAAGACTCCCTATGCTGATGCTGAGTGACTATCCTGTTATGCTGAGTGACTATCCTCTTCCTCCTCAATGATCATGCTGAGAGCTTGTAAGAATATTTTTGGTTCTGGGCGCCGCCACCAGTGGCTAAGGCCCAATTTTTCTGCCCCTGTTTAACAGGAGTGTGTAATTACAATTTTTGATGCAATACTTTGCAGCAGGGCTCATTCCTGCACTCCAACTAGAGTATCTGTGAGGGGTTGCAGTGTTGTGGCACCAGTCCCTAAGGCCCAATTTTTCTGCCCCTGTTCAACAGGGACATGTAATTACAATTCTTGATCTAATATTTCACAGCAGGGCCTTGTGAGGGCTTACAGTGTTGTGGCAACACCAACACCTAAGGCCCCAATTTCTGCAGAGTATATAGGGCAGGCCCCTACTTTCAAACATCCAACTTAAAAATGACTCCTACTTGCAAACGGATAAAGACAACAGGAAGTGAGATGAAATCTACCCCTAGGAAGGGAAATTCTCTCCTGTAAGAGTTAATATGGGAAAAACATTTCTCCTTTCCACTGATGCTTTATCACCAATCCTTGTTTCACTAAAAACCCCAAATTTTCAAAAAACATTTGTCATTGGGACAGAAAGTGAGGTGAAATCTTCTGAAGAGGAGCATAGACAGCAAAACAAATGTCACAGGAGTGATAACCCTTCCCTATGTTTTCCAAAAAGCTTAAAATAGATTTTTTTGGCTGGAGCTAAATACTTTAAAAATGTACCAGTTCAAAATTACAAACAGATTCTACTTAACAACAAACCTACAGTCCCTGTCTTGTTTGCACCGCCTGTATACTGCTGTTCAGAGTAAATAGGGCCTGGTGGCCCCACACCTTTCCTTTTTTTAATTTGGGTGCGGGGTTCCCCTAATATCCATACAAGACCCAAAGGGCCTGGTAATGGACTGGGGGGGGATACCCATGTCGTTTGTCTCACTGATTTTCATCCATATTGCCGGGACCCGACATTACATTAAAGCCTTAAGCAGTTTTTAATGACTTTTATTCCTTTAAAAACGTAATTTTGTGCAGGGACTGTTCTAAGCATGGGAAACATGCGCCACTTTACAGGCATTCTATAGACACCTCCCAGGTACAATATTTAAAGTAATATTTCACTTTTTTTTCACTTTAAGCATCATTAAAATCACTGCTCCCAAAAAACGTCCGTTTTTAAAACTTTTCTTTGCATTGATACATGTCCCCTGGGGCAGGACCCGGGTCCCCAAACAGTTTTTAGGACAATACCATGCAAATTAGCCTTTAAAATTAGCACTTTTGATTTCGAACGTTCGAGTCCCATAGACTTCAATGGGGTTCTAACGTTCGTGCGAAGTTTCCGTCCGTTCTCACGTTTTGGTGCGAACCAAACCGGGGGGTGTTCGGCCCATCCCTAATCTGGATAGCTGTTCTCCTGATACCCCGATAGAAGCCGACCTGACTCCTGGAAAAAGACCTGCTGGCTGGGGCTCTGACCCCTGGTTGAGACCTTCTGGCCACAGCCTGCAAACCTGGAAGAAAGAGCAGGTGAAGATGAAAGCCTCTGCAGCAGTGACAGTTCACCGCTGGAGGGCTTTGTTTCAAAGTCTTAGATAGGGAGATCAGGAATAAAAACTGATTGGTACCCAGTGTTAAAGAAAAAAGGACTTTAAGAAGTGGAGCTATGTTTAGAATTGTTATAAGCAAGTTCTGCTGTAGGAAGGTAGTCCACCCAATCATTCTGAAATTAACTGACAAAACATTGAATGTACTGTTCTATCGTTTGATTGGTCTTCTCAATCTGACCATTAGACTGAGGATGAAAAGCAGAAGACAGATTAACTGTTACACCTTAATTTGAGCAAAAACATTTCCAGAATTTTGAAATAAACTGTTCTCCTCTTGGGAGTTTAAAAATTTCCCAAGCCATCACTTCCACAGTTGGTTCAGCAGTGGGTGCCCCTTAACTGGTAAAAAAAAGAGCCATCTTAGTGAGACAGTCAACAACTACCAAGATAGAGGTCATTTCTTTTGAGGGAGAAGATTTTTCACCCATATGGGATAATAAATATATACAAGAGGTTGAAAATATAGAGAGGAGTAGAGAATGGGAAAGGTGTGGTTTGGTGCGATTAATACATTTATACAGAGAGACAACCTTTAAATCTTTTTAGAAGCTTAGAGAGGAATATGGTATACCAAAACAGTCTTTCCATAGATATCTACAAAGTAGGTATGATTTGGACAAACAATTTAGAGGGAAACTGCTTCAGTGGAGTGAGATTACTATTCTTCGTAAAGTAAGCGATGCAAACCTGACGAAATGATTGATGTCGGAAATATATGAAAAGATATGTGAAGGAGCGATAAATGGGAAAGGCCAACTCCCTTGTAAACATCGATGGGTAGAAGAATTGGGAGATATAACAGAGGAACAATAGAGATACATATTAGATACTGGACCTTTGGTATCGTTATCCCCATTGCAAAGAACTTCCCATTTGTTGCTATTTCACAGAACGTATTACAACCCCCCCGAAAGCGATTCTTATTTGGGCGGAGACCCGATGCTAGATGTCCAAGGTGTGGGGATCTCAGGGGGATCTGAGGGGAGATCTCATCCATATGATGTAGAGATGTCCAAAGATGCATAGATATTGGAGGGAGGTTGTTGACACTATAGACTTGGTTTTTGGTGTCAACTTAGAGCTGTTTTCAGTGATATGTATCTTGGGATGTATAAGAAATTAAAATATTGGAAATAACAAACATATCGCAATAATTAGGTGTTTATTAACTTAAAAGCGAGAAAATGGCTAGCAATAAATCCACCGACACATAGGGAATGGATAAAAGAGGTAGACAATACAATCCTGAAAGAAAGATCTCACTTGCCGACTTGCTCACGCAGATATACTGAGGCAGGTCGGCTCTCCTGCGTGAACTGATGTACCTGTACGTCAGTCCGTTAAAGCAGAATAGCGGGCATGAGTGGCCCAACCACACGATGTTCACTGGTGGCCCGCGATCGCTGTATGCCCACATCCTCTTTTAATAGAGGCCTGCCTTGAAGAAGTTAGTTCTACTAGAGAGTGGTCCTCAGTTCAAGTTGCACTAGTTCTGGAATATCCTACGGTTTATCCCATTCCCCATCCCAGTTCTTCAACCTATAAACCCCCCAAAAAAGCCTTCTGCCTGGTTACTGAATGAAGAGACAGAGAAACTGCTCTGTGCCTGGCTGCCGTGCACCTTTAGGGAAAAGAACCTGGGACAAACAGCAAGACCGGCTTGAGGTCTGCTCTACTGAAGGAAAAGAAGAGCAAACAAGAACAGATATAGAAGACTCCAATAACATCCAGTTGTAGAAGACCAAAAACCAAATTAAATTTATACTGCTTGAATACCCCAATCGCGTATCCCAGCCAACTGGCCACAGTGTTTGCAGGTGCTGGTCAGGTTGATTACTGGCTTGTTAGACACATTGAGGCCTACAACAAGATAGTGCCTCTCCGCACTACCTCAGCATATAGTGAGTGCCTCTTAGTAAAAAATGGCTTCAGCTTTGTCTCCAACCCATAGGAGAACCTCCTTTTAACATGTTTTGTCCAATAGGAGCGCAATCGTAGAGGCCAATTGTAGTCCTCGATGTGTCTGACGATCCAGTTATAGTGCCTAATAAGATCATATAGAGATGTATATACACTCACCGGCCACTTTATTAGGTACACCGGTTCAATTGCTTGGTAACACAAATTGTTATTCAGCTAATCACATGGCTGCAACCTAATGCATTTAGGCATCTAGATGTGGTAAAGACAAATTGCTGAAGTTTAAACTGAGCATCAGAATGGGGCAGAAAGGGGATTTAAGTGACTTTGAACGTGGCATGGTTGTTGGTTGCAAACAGGCTGGTCTGAGTATTTCAAAAACTGACGATCTACTGGGATTTTCACACACAACCGTCTCTCGGGTTTACAGAGAATGGTCCAAAAAACAGAAAATATCCAGCGAGGGGCAGTTCTGTGGAGGAAAATGTCATGTTGATGTCAGAGGAGAATGGGCAGACTGGTTCGGGATGATAGAAAGGCAATAGTAGCTCAAACACCCCGTACACACGATCGGACTTTTTGACAACAAAACCGTGGATTTTTTTCCGAAGGATGTTGGCTCAAACTTGTCTTGCATACACACAGTCACACAAGTGTTGGCCCAAAATTCAGAATGTGGGAACACGGTGACATACAAGACATATGACAAGCCAAGAAAAAGGAAGTTCAATAGCCAGTGTTGCTCTTCTGCTTGATTCCAAGCATGCGTCAACTTTTGTGCGACTTGTGTACACACCATCGGAATTTCCGACAACAAAGGGAAGCTGGCGGAAAATTTGAGAACCTGCTCTGAAATTCCGACAGCAAATGTTCGATGGAGCATACACACGGTCGGACTTTCCAACAACATGCCCACATCGAACATTTCCCGTCGGAAAGTCCAACCGTGTGTACGCGGCAATACACTCATTACAACCAAAGTATGCAGAATACCATCTCTGAATGCACAACAGATTGAACCTTAAAGCAGATGGGCTGCAGCAGCAGAAGAGCACACTGGGTGGCACTCCTGTCAGCTAAGAACAGGAAACTGAGGCTCAACAAACTTGGACAATAGAGGATTGGAAAAATCAATAGAGGATTGGAAAAATGTTCCGTGGTCTGATGAGTTTCTGGACCATGACATCGCATAGACTTCTCATACAGAACCTGAGCGCTCCAAGGACTCACCCTCTGCTCATTGGGATCTATTCTCTGTGTAATGTACACTTGTGGCTGGTCCTCAGACCAAGTTCCTTTAGAGGGTCGGGATGCCCTGGGTTTTCACTGCAGAGGATCCTCAAGATTCCATCCTGGTTGCCAGTTTAATATACAAGCCTGTTTGACTCATAGAACATACGTTCTTTTGAGTTCAAACCATCTGTTTATACAGAATTACGCTATGTGGTTCCCTTTTTTCCATGTTCCACATACCTATTTGATGTGCAATTACCCCTGTATGGAGACCAAGTTCCTATAGAGGGTCGGGACGCCCTGGGTTTTAACCGCAGAGGATCCTCAAGAGTCCATCCTGGTTGCCAGATTAATATACAAGACTGTTTGACTCATAAAACATACGTTCTTTTGAGTTCAAACCATCTGGTAAGCTTATATCTGCTTTGGTGGGGGCTTTACTGCACTGATGCTTCCAGTATTATCCATTTGCACTTTGACACCTTTGTGGTGAATTGGATCCTTTCTTTCTTCAATACACACTGTGGACTATACAGAATTTTCACAGACTTTTTCATATATATGTTTTTTTATTTTTAGTTTATCAGGCACATGTCATACAGTATGTGATATTTATGTGTACTTTTGTTTAGATTATTAGTTTTTATGGTCTGTACATTCGGATTGATTTTATTCACCCTACAAGGTTGTTAGTTGATATTTACCAATTTAATCAGTTTAGCGCTACACTTATATATCTTTACCAGTGGTGGCTGGTGCTCAAAAATTTTTGGGGGGGCGCAAACAAACTGAAAAATTCTGAAAAAAAAACATCAATTGCAGCCACTGTGCTCATCAATTAGAGCCACTGTGCACATCAGTAGCAGCCACTGTACCCATCAAATGCAGCCACTGTGCCTATCAAACGCAGCCACTGTGCCCATCAATAGCAGCCACTGTGCCCATCAAATGCAGCCATTGTGCCCATCAAATGCTGCCACTGTTCCACATCATAAACTGCTGCCACTGTGCCCCATCAAATGCTGCCACTGTGCCCCATCAAATGCTGCCACTGTGCCCATCAAATGCTGCCACTGTGACCCCCCCTGCCCGCTCGCTGTCTGCCTAGCACTTTCCCTATCTCGGTGGCGGGTCAGGCAGCGGGTGACGGCGGCGAGCTGTGGGACCTTGCAGCATCGAGCTGTGTCCTCCATGTGTCTCCCCCCCTTCTCCTGATAGGTGTCCAATCGCAGCACCTGTCTTTTCAGCCAATCAGGTGACAGGTATCAGACCCTCGCTACCTGATAGGTGGAGAGTGGTTCAGTGTTAGAAAAGCAAATATTCATTCGCTTTTCTAAAACACTTGGGTGGACCTTGAGTTCACCTTTTTTCAAGCCTATGGCTCTAATCATGTGCTTCAAAAATACACCCCCGCTGCTGTAATTCAGGCGCCCAGCGTCCGAAAAGGGGCCGGACACCTGAATAGGGGGTGGAGGCGTGAATGCATGAATCTATCCATTAGTCATAGCAGGGGGGGTGGCATGACGGAAGGGGCGGCGCCCGTGCGCCCTTAATGGACGCACCGCCACTGCTCGGTACATTCTGATGGTAGGGTCAAAATTTGGCTTAAACAACATGAAAGCGTGGATCCATCCTGCCTTGTATCAACAGTTCAGGCTGGTGGTGTAATGGTGTGGGGGATATTTTTTTCTTGGCACACTTTGGGCCCCTTAGTACCAATTGAGCATCGTTTAAACGCCACGGCCTACCTGAGTATTGTTGCTGACCATGTCCATCCCTCTATAACTACAGTGTACCCATCTTCTGATGGCTCCTTCCAGCAGGACAATGCACCATGTCACAAAGCGCAAATCAGGTCATTGTACTCCAATGGCCTCCACACTCACCAGATCTCATCCAATAGAACACCTTTGGAATGTGGTGGAACGGGAGATTGGCATCATGGATGTGCAGCCGACAAATCTGCAGCAACTGTGTGATGCTATCATGTCACTATGGACCAAAATCTCTGAGGAACGTTTCCAACACCTTGCTTAATCTATGCCACGCTTGTCCTTTTTTCGGCAGCTGGCCGTGTTGAGCCACAACATGCAGAAGAGTTGGTAGAGTAGATGACCAAGCCCTCCTCATCCTCTGTCACCCAGGCTCAGGGTACTTTGTCTGCCAATGCAGCTGCCAAAGCGGCCTCTTCCATCGGCTCAATGTCATCAGTCACTCCTTCCCTAGCCCCACCATCATGCCCTGGGGAGTCCCCCGAACTGTTCGATCACAGTGTAGGGTACATGCTGCAGGAGGATGCGCAGCGTTTTGAGGGCTCTGATGATGGTATCCAGGTTGAGGATGAAGGCAGTACCGTGAACCCAGAGAGAGGGGGTGCCCAAGAAGGACAAGATACTGGCAGTCATGTTCCCCCAGCTGCAGCATACTGGGGATGATGAGGTCACTGACTCTACGTAGGTGCCGGATAGAAGAGCAGAGGAGGAGGAGGCATATCTCCAACGAGGCAGGATGCCCTCCAGGGGCCAGCTTAAGGGCAGGCAACCGACTGCATCACACCGCAGAGCTCTGCATGTGCAGGGCGCTGCTGACTCCACACGTTTTTCCAAAAGTTCTTTGGTGTGGGCCTTTTTTGAGACGTGTGCAGCAGTTCACACCATTGCTGTTTGCAACATATGTCTGAAGTGTATCAAGCATGGCCAAAACAGCAGCCGTTTGGGCACCACATGTTTGACCAGACATATGTCGAGCTCCCATGCAGTCCATTGGCAACAGTACTTAAAAGACCCACACCAAAGAACAAGGCAGACCTCTCCTTGCCCCTCATCAGCTGGGATCTCCAACCCCACTTTAACTTCAGTCCTCTCAGAGACCTGCACTGAGAGGAATGAAGGTGTAGAATTAGGTGTCCCAAGTACTTCCGGGCAATCTGCTAGTGGTACACCAACATCCGACTGTAGCAGGCAAATTTCCCCACCCTAGTTGCTAAACCGGCGAAAGAAATTCGGTCCCAGCCATTCACATGCTCAGTGGCTGAATGCTAGTTTGGCTAAATTGCTAGCACTCCAACTGCTGCCTTTTCAGCTGGTAGACTCTGCCCCCTTTCGAGAATTTGTGGAAATGTGCGGTACCTCAGTGGCAGGTTCCCAAATGCCAATTTTTTTCTCGGGAAGGCCATTCCAGCTCTCTACTGACATGTGGAAGGCAATGTCTTGGCCTCGTTGGACAGGGCGGTCAGTGGTAAGGTGCATATTACCGCTGACTCATGGTCCAGCAGGCATGGACAGGGACGTTACCTTTCTTTCACGGCGCACTGGGTAACCCTGCTGGCAGCTGGGAAGGATGCAGGACAGGGTGCAGTATTGTTGGAGCTTGTTCCGCCACCACGCCTCGAAAATGCTGGTAGTGGTGATTC
Source organism: Lithobates septentrionalis (assembly GCA_037952835.1). Classification (NCBI taxonomy): domain Eukaryota; kingdom Metazoa; phylum Chordata; class Amphibia; order Anura; family Ranidae; genus Lithobates; species Lithobates septentrionalis. The sequence goes on from JBBDGP010001525.1 coordinate 527,155, forward strand.
TGCCACACCTCTCTCCTCCACCCCCTCCTCTTCTTCTTCCTCAATGGCCTCTTCCTGTGCAGATTTGTCCTCGGAACCAGCGGTGCTCCGCAGGTGTTCTAGGGGCTACGCAAGCACTCAGGCAAAAAGATGCCATGCGGTGCTTGTGACAGACCTAGCCAGGAGAGCGACTTTTGGAGGGGACTAAATGCTAGCCTCTTGCTGATTGATCGTGGGCCCTGGCATTTGGGGGAATATTGCTCTTTGTGAGCTGTATGCCTGAGGACCCTTGAGGTGGTGTTTCTTTGGATTCAGGTCCATATCCCCCCAAGAGACACCGACTCTGGGGACCCTGGATTTGCCATATTAGAAATAGTGGCTGATTCATAATGCTGGGACAAATACTGTTAGGAGATGCTGATGTCAATTCCAGCCACCTGTCTGTCTGTTGCCTGCTAGAATGTGTTTATTGTAAATAAGTCTAGTATGGGATCTAAGAGTCATTAGATCCCCATTGTTGTTTGTGTTAATTAACTCTGCTATTGTGTGAAGAAGAGTTCTGTGTTGATTTGTGATAATCTTGATTGTGTTTTCTGACCCACAAGACGACCAGTCTGGCATAAAGGTCATGACTGAGTCATCTAGGCTGTTTAAAGGGATTAGTTAATTAGCCCATGTTAATTAGGTTTCTGGTCACAGGTGTATGTTCAGAGTAATATGAGCAGGAGGTATACACCTCCTCTTTTACTGTATAAAAGAGCCTGTATTCCTTTCAATAAAAGAGATTCCTGGTTGAACTTACATACAGCCTGCCTGGTGTTTGTTCTGAGCTATCACAACTGGATTTGAACGGCACATAGCTGTAGTTCAAATCCCGGAGCATCGGATGACTGAACCATCAGACGTTGCAATCTGCAATCTGATTCAATAGCCGCAGAGGAGTGTCGGGAGAGTGGAACCGAGCGAGCAGGGGCTCGTTACAGTGCTTGAGTTGGTCTGCTTAGGGGACAGGAGCCACACTGGGGCAGAGATTCTGTCAGCTCTGCAGGGACAGGCTCAAAGGAGGTTGAAACCACGCAAGCTTCAGCCAGGAATGGTGGGTTGCAACAATGGCACCAACCACCTCTCCGCTCTCCGACAGGGACACTTCACCCATGTTCCCTGTTTGGCTCAAGTCCTTAATTTGGTGGTGCAGCGATTCTTGTGCAGGTACCCGGCTTACAGGATCTCCTGAGGCAGGCCAGGAAAGTCTGTGGGCATTTCCGCCGGTCATATAATGCCAGTGCTCGGCTGGCTGACCTCCAAAAGGAATGCAACCTGCCCAAGAACCGCCTCATCTGTGACATGCCCACCAGGTGGAACTCAATTTCGGCAATGCTGCAGTGGCTGCACACGCAGCAGAGGGCCATCAATGACTACCGGTGTGAGTATTGCACCAGGACAGGGTCAGGGTAGCTTGGCTTTTTTTGCCACGCCAGTGGATCATGATCAAGGGGTCAGGGGAGCTTGGCTTTGTTTTTGCCACGCCAGTGGCTCATGATCAAGGATGCATGCACTGTCCTGTTACCATTTGAGGAGGCCACGAGGATGGTGAGCAGTGACAGTGCATGCATCAGTGATACTGTCCCTCTTGTCTACCTGTTGGAGCACACGCTGTGTGGAATAATGGACAGGGCACTTGAGGCAGAACAGAGGGAGGAAGAGGAGGACTTCCTTACCTCTCAAGGCCCCCTTTATCCAGACAGTATTCCTGCAGGCCCGCCTATCACAGGAAGAGAAGGAGGAGTAGGAGGGTTGTGTCAGCATGGAGGTAGAGCCTGGCACTCAGCATCAGCAGCAGTCTTCAAGGGATCATTTTCAGTCCCCAGAAACCCATGGACTTGTACGTGGCTGGCAGAAGGTGGCTGCGGATCAGGTCGTCCTTAGTAACCCTGAGGACTCCAGACCGAATGCCTCAGCAAACCTAGTCTGCATGGCTCCCTGATCCTGCAAAGCCTGCGAAAGGACCCTCTTGGGGAGGCCTTGAAAAAAGGTTTGCCCAATGCGTTTCCAGAGCCTGGGAGGTTACAATTTCCTGGTACTCCTGGACAATGTGTTGCTGAGGCTTCGGTCAGTCACAGAAGAAACAGTGGAGAAGGTGGCCGTCTGACCGATGCATTCAGACAATTTTTTAGTCCGTAGCCCCAAGGTCTGATCGGTTCAAGCAACCATCGCCAGCATCTGTTGTACATGGTGCAGGAAAACCTAGGGGCAAGATCAGACTTGGAGACCTTTCCAACTGAAAATTCACTGGGTTACTGGGTCTTGAGGATGGATCACTGGCCAGAGCTTGCACAGTATGCAATTGAGCTACTGCACTTTCCTGCATCCAACGTTCTTTCGGAACGCACATCCAATGCTGCTGGAGGCTTTGTAACCGATCACAGAGTGCGCCTGTCCACCGACTCGGTTGATCAGCTCACCTTCATAAAAATGAATCAGTCTTGGATCACCAGCTACCAAGCACCTGATGCTGATGTAACTGATTAATTTTTTTATGAATGTGAGATCCCTTCAAGAATGCCTATGCTGATGCTGAGTGACTATCCTGTTTTGCTGAGTGACTATCCTATTCCTCCTCAATGTTCATGTTGATAGCTTCTAAGAACATTTTTGGTACTGGGTACCACCACCAGTGGCTAAGGCCCAATTTTTCTGCCCCTGTTTAACAGGGGCATGTAATTACAATTTTTGATCAGATATTTAACAGCAGGGCTCGTTCCTGCGCTCAACAGGAGTATCTGTGAGGGGTTGCAGTGTTGTGGCACCACCACCACTGCCTAAGGCCTAAGGCCCAATTTTTCTGACCCTGTTCAACAGGGGCATGTAATTACAATTCTTGATATAATATTTCACAGCAGAGTGTATAGGGCAGGCCGTATAGTATGTACAGGCAGTACCCTATTTTCAAAAATCCGACTTACAAACGACCCCTGCTTACAAACGGAGGGAGACAACAGGAAGTGAGAGGAAATCTACCAATAGGAAGGGAAATTCTCTCCTGTAAGAGTTAATATGGGAAAAGGGTGTCTCCTGCACTGATTTATCACCAATCCTGGTTACCCTTAAAAACCCCAAATTTTCAAAATCCAATTGTCATTGGGACAGAAAGTGAGGTGAAATCTTCTGAACAGGGGCACAGACAGCAAAACAAATGTTACAGGGGTGATAACCCTTCCCTATGTTTTCCAAAAAGCTTTAAAATAGATTTTTTGGCTGGAGCTAAACTTACAAAATGTACCTGTTCCAAATTACAAACAGATTCTACATAAGAACAAACCTACAGTCCCTGTCTTGTTTGCACCGCCTGTATACTGCTGTTCAGAGTATATAGGGCCTGGGGGCTCAACGCCTTATCTTTTTTTAATTTGGGTGCGGGGTTCCCCTTAATATCCATACAAGACCCAAAGGACCTGGTTAATGGGCTGGGGGGGGGGGGGGCACCCATGCCGTTTGTCTCACTGATTTTCATCCATATTGCCGGGACCCAACATTACATTAAAGCCGCAAGCAGTTTTAAATTACTTTTATTCCTTTAAAACTGTCATTTTGTGCAGGGACTGTTCTAAGCACGGCAAACACGCGCCACTTTACATGCATACTATAGACACCCCCCAGGTACGATATTTAAAGGAATATTTCACTTTTTTTTCACTTTAAGCATCATTAAAATCACTGCTCCCAAAAACGTCTGTTTTTAAAACTTTTTTTTCCATTGATACATGTCCCCTGGGGCAGTACCTGGGTCCTCAAACCCTTTTTAGGACATTAACTTGCATATTAGGCCTTAAAATTTGCAGTTTTGATTTCTCACGTTCGAGTCCCATAGACTTTAACGGTGTTCGAAAGTTCGTGCAAACTTTTGGTCCGTTCGCATGTTCTGGATGCGAACCAAACCGGGGAGTGTTCGGCCCATCCCTACATCTCACGGAGCACTGTTCAACCCATCATCTGAAAATGGAAAGAGTATGGCACAACTGCAAAGCTACCAAGACATGGCCGTCCACCTAAACTGACAGGCTGGGCAAGGATTAAGCATTAATTAGAGAAGCAGCCAAGAGGTCCATGGTAACTCTGGAAGAGCTGCAGAGATTCACAGCTCAGGTGTGAGAATCTGTCCACAGGACAACTATTATTTGTGCACTCCACAAATCTGGCCTTTATGGAAGAAGAAAGCCATAAGAAGTCCCATTTGCAGTTTGTGAGAAGCCACGTGGGGGACACAGCAAACATGTGGAAGAAGGTGCTCTTGTCATATGAGACCAAGATTTAACTTTGGCTTAAGAGCAAAACGCCATGTGTGGGGGAAACTAACACTGCACATCACCCTGAACACACCATCCCCACCGTGAAAGATGGTGGTGGCAACATCATGTTGTGGATATGCTTTTCTTCAGCAGGGACAGGGAAGCTGGTCAGAGTTGATGGGAAGATGGATGAAGCCAAATACAGGGTAATCTTAGAAGGAAACCTGTTGGTGTCTGCAAAAGACTTGAGACTGGGGCGGAGGTTCACCTTCCAGCAGGACAACGACCCTAAACATACAGCCAGAGCTACAATGGAATGGTTTAGATCAAAACATATTCATGTGTTAGAATGGCCCAGTCAAAGTCCAGACCTAAATCCAATTGAGACTCTGTGGCAAGACTTGAAAATTGCTGTTCACAGACGCTCTCCATCCAATCTGACAGAGCTTGAGCTATTTTGCAAAGAAGAATGGGCAAAAATGTCCCTCTCTAGATGTGCAAAGCTGGTAGAGACAGCCCCAAAAGACTTACAGCTGTAATTACAGCGAAAGGCGTTTCTACAAAAGTATTGACTCAGGGGGGCGCCATACAAATGTACCCCACGCTTTTCACATATTTATTTGTAAAAAAAAAAATTGAAAACCATTTATCATTTTCCTTCCACTTGACAATGATGTGCCACTTTGTGTTGGTCTATCACATAAAATCCCAATAAAATACATTTATGTTTTTGGTTGTAACATGACAAAATGTGGAAAATTTCAAGGGGTGTGAATACTTTTTCAAGGCACTGTATATATACAATTATATATAGTGTGTGTGTTTAATAGCACTAAAATGAAAATGATTATTTTTTATTATTGTTATTTAGTTTGTACATGAGGATAAAGATAAGCAACAAAAAATAATAAATGTACCGAAAATGTAAATGTGCCGAGTTTTAATGTATGAATGAAAACTGCAGTATTTATAAATGAAGGCTGCGGTATTTATGAATGAAGGCTGCAGTATTTAAATTCTCCACAAGATGGTGATCTCACTCCTGAGCGTGGAACGCAAAAAAGGAAGTGATGTCATGTACAGACAGGAAGTGATGTAGTGTAAAGACAGGAAGTTCCAGAGGAGAGGTGACTTGTTAGGAAATGGACTACAAAAATGTTGAAAAGCACTGATCTATATCACTAGCAAGGGTACCTAGGTAAGCAGCTTAGCCCTCTTTTCCCCATATATATATTGTTATTATTGTTATGTTTGACTGTACTATTGTTTTTGGCTAATTTGTGTAGTTACTGATAAACTGTTAATCAAATTACAGATATTCTCCTGACGAAGCGGCAATAGACCGCAAAACTAGTTGAGATGCTTTTCGTGACCCTCAATCCCACTGTGATTTTCCCCTCTTGGGGACCATTATACTGGTGATATGTATGGATTATCACTATGTTTTTAAGTTGTACATGATTATGTGTGTTTGATCTTGTATTAATAAAAATGTATATTTTCCTATATATGTGTTTCTACACTTGACTTTACCTATCTACCTGTACCGTAATAGTCCAACTGCCCCGGCCCCTTTGTTTTTTGGTTTGGGGACCAAAATTCCAATCTTTATACGACTGGGTGAAGTGATCGATGGCAGATGGACATCATGGGGCATTTATTCATTTTTTTAACTAAAGGACTTGGTAAAAACCGTGACTTGTTTACACTTTACTTTTTTTGTGAATCAGTAGGAATACTATGTACCCTTAAATTGTTCACATGAGGGAACTGGTATCGAGATTCCCCCTTATTGCTAAAGGGGGCTTCAAGATTCCATGAAGCCCCTCTGCCTACAGACCCCCACAACCACCATGTCAGGGTTGTGGGGAAGAGGCCCTCGTCTTGATCAACATGGGGATAATGTGCTGTACTGGAGGGTTCTCCCTTTGGCAAAGCACTTACTCATGTTGAGGGTATGTGGTTTGGTATGATTCGGGGGGGGGGGGGGGGAAACGTTTGTCCTCTCGTCGTCCTCCTTTCCTAACCAGCCTGGATGTATGGTCAGATAAGGGAGATAAGGGTCCAGTATGTTGTTTTTGTTTTGTTTTTTTGTTTGTTTTTTAGGGGCCTTGCTCTTATTTTTGTGTGGGGTTCCCTCTTAAAAGCTGTACCAGACCTGAGTGGTCTGGTAGAAAATTTATCAAGATTTTACAGTTTTTATTTTTGTATTTTTATATTTATAAAGTTTTATTTATAACAAAAACAAAATAATACAAAAAACTAAACAATGGTACAGCGTGAGCATACAATAGTGAGGTATTCAAGACATTAAAAGAACGGGAATAGTCACAGAAGAGTTGGTGACATTGTAAGATGTAGGGTGGGCAACAGGGTGAGATGTTCCTGACACTAAAAAAGTTCAGTTTGGGAAGTGTAATCAGTGATGGTAGGGGAGTCCAGGGGGTGTCAGGATTGCACCTATTTTTTGTCAGGTGTTTTTGGTAGTCAGCTTTTACTCTTTGGGGTGAGGGCAGGTTGAGAGGATGAGGTATCAGCACCTGGGGGCTTATGGAGGAAGGGAGACAAATAGAAGGAGGTATGGGAGTCTCGTCTATGTAAGCAGGGGTATATCGGTGGTCTTTAGAGGGTCTAAGTTGACTAAGACTGATCTGCATTTCCTCAGTTTTTATTTTTGCATGGGTTCCCCCTTAAGGCATCATTCAGATGGGCGTTGACCCCCATTCTGCATGCAGGCAGCAGAGCCAGGACAAAGGGTGGGCATGAGGCGCAGCTGCCCCAGGTGCAGCGAAGCAAGGGGGCAAAGAATGGATGCAGGGTGGTAACCCATTCTATAGCATATATTACCCTCCCTGGTGGTAATCCCGAGCGTGACTCGGGGTTAAATTTCAGTACCATTATTATTATTATACAGGATTTATATAGCGCCGACAGTTTGCGCAGCGGTTTACAACATTGGGGTAGACAGTACAATTACAATACAATTCACTACAGGGGGGAATCAGAGGGTCTTGCTCGTTAGAGCTTACAATCTAGGAGGGAGGGTCAAGTCATACAAAAGGGTAATAGCTGTGGGGTACCATTAGCGGTAATCCAGAGCCACCCTTGGGATTGCATTGCAGGATCCTGGTGCAGGTTACTTACCTCGTCCCCAGGATCCTGCGATGTCCCCCCGCTGTGTCTGTGGGCTGTGTCCTCTGCCCGATGCCTCTGTGTGCCAGGCTCCATTCCCTGCAAGCATCTCGACTCACGGGGCGGACCCTGGCAGCAAATTCAAAAAGTGATAAATTGATAACACATACAGTACACTGTAATCTTACAGATTACATTACTGTATCAAATCATTTCACATCCCTTTTGTCCCTAGTGGTTTGTCAAGTGCCCTGCCTGCAGTTTTATATTATATACAGTTGTGCTCATAAGTTTACATACCCTGACAGAATTTATGATTTCTTGGCCATTTTTAAGAGAATTTGAATGATAACATAAAAACTTTTCTTTCACTCATGGTTAGTGTTTGGTTGAATCCATTTATTATCAATCAACTGTGTTTACTCTTTTTAAATCATAATCACAACAGAAACTACCCAAATGACCCTGATCAAAAGTTTACATACCCTGGTGATTTTAGCTGGATAACATGCACACAAGTTGACAGAAAGGGGTTTGAATGGCTATTAAAGGCAACCATCCTCACCTGTGATCTGTTTGCTTGTAATCACTGTGTGTGTATAAAAGGTCAATGAGTTTCTGGACTCCTGACAGACCCTTGCATCTTTCATCCAGTGCTGCACTGACGTTTCTGGATTCTGAGTCATGGGGAAAGCAAATGAATTGTCAAAGGATCTGCAGGAAAAGGTAGTTGAACTGTATAAAACAGGAAAGGGATATTAAGGAAAATCGTTATCCATACTTACCGTCATTTTCCTTTCCTGGATCCTCCCCATGTCAGCCTACTATGGGTCAGCTCCGCCCCCTCTGACCCCTCCAGGACCACCTCTTTTCTAGCCCATAAAAGGGCGCTTGTCTGCCCACACCAGTGTTCAAAAAAAAAACCCGCCTCGTGACGGATAAACTGGGTGGGAATCCTCTAGCTGACATGGGGAGGATCCAGGAAAGGAAAATTACGGTAAATATGGATAACAATTTTCCTTATTACTGGACCTCACCATGTCAGCCTACTATGGGATGTACCAAGCTAAATCAAGAAGGGAGGGAAGACAAAATATAAATAAGCCAAACCCTCAATGCAATGCTACTCAAAATTTTTAATGGGCAACAGCCACCGTAATAACCGTAGAGCCAAACGTTTCCTCAGGTGGACAAGCCATATTAAGCCTGTAATGCCTAATAAAAGGTGTTGGGCGTGCTCCAGCTTGCTGCTCTGCAAACTACCTCAGGGGTGACCTTCGCGTATGCCCAGGATGCTGCCATACCCCTCGTCGAATGTGCTTTGATCTCTGAAGGAGGAGGAAGGCCCAGCGTTTTTTATGCAATATGCATGGTCTTGACAAACCAGGAAGACACAACTCTGGATGTTGCTGGCATACCCTTTTTAGGCCCTATTGGGAAAACCTACAGCTGATCTTGTTTGCCAAAGCTTTTAGTCCATTTCAGGTAGGTTGAAACCGCAGAGACCAGGTCTAACCTACTTCACTCATCATCAGCTGTATGCGCTGGAAAGGCTGGGAGAATGACCTCCCAGTTCATACGAAATTATGTGGCCACCTTAGGTAGAAAGCTCGGTATTGGCCTAAGGACTATATTGTCTGGCAGCACCAAACAATATGGTTCTTTAGATGAGAAGGCGCACAACTCGGAGACTCTTCTGGCTGAGGCCACGGCTAGTAAAAAACAAAAACAAAAAACAACTGAGGAAGAGAAACACAACCCTGATTCCATGTTGAATTGTACTCTTAAATACTCCAACATTTGGGTCCGATGCATCTGGCTCTTCCAAAAGTTGATCAACCAACCGAAATGAGCTAGTGTTTTGCAGGTGAAATTCACATGAACTAGAAGGAGCTCATTTGATGGACCCAGAAGTAGCATGTCATCTAGATAATGGAATATTTGGACTCCCTTGACCCTGAGAGTCGCAACGACAGCAGACAGTAGCTTTAAAAACGTTCTCGGAGTCGTGCAGAGTTTGAATGGGAGAGGTTAAAAATGAAAACGAGAGCCTTCCACGGAAGGCCTGAGAAAGCGATGATGAGATGCGTCTATGGAGACATGAAGATACGCATCTGCCAGATCGATGGAAACCATCCAGTCTGACTCCACAACCAAAACAATTGTTTCCAATGACTCCATTTTGAATGGTGGAACCTTCATGTAAGAATTCAGGACTTTGAGGTCAAAAAACTGGTCCGAAACCCCCTGAAGCCTGACCAAAAACAGAGGGGAACATACTCTTGGACCCAATTTGTGCCTTAGAACCAGAAGGATGGCAAAGTCGCAGTGTAAACCACGCGGCTTTGGGGAGCAGCAGTGGAAACACAGCCCCAGGAGCTTTGTTGGCCCTGGGCTTGGAAGATTTCTAGAAGGTTGAACCAGCTCCCCTCCACTGTCTGAAAAACTGTCTGTAAGCCCTGGCCTCTCTGAATCCTTCTTTGGATCCCTTGTGAATTGCTGATTCTAATGCCCTGTGCACACGGTCGGATTTCCCGATGCAAAAAGTGCGATCGGACTGTGTTGTCGGAAATTCCGATCGTGTGTGGGCTCCATCGGACTTTTTCCCTCGGAATTTCCGACACACAAAGTTTGAGAGCGGGATATAAAATTTTCCAACAACAAAATCCGATCATTTAAATTCTGATTGTGTATACAAAAATCCGACGCACAAAGTGCCACGCATGCATAGAATAAATTAAGAGACTAAAGCTATTGGCTACTGCCTCGTTTATAGTCCCGACTTTTACGTCACCACATTCAGAACGATCAGATTTTCCGACAACTTTGTGTGACCGTGTGTATGCAAGACAAGTTTGGCACAAAATCCGATGGATTTTATTGTCGGAATGTCCGATCAATGTCCGATCATGTGTACAGGTGATTAGCCTTCCCGAAGAGTAGCTTCCCGTCAAATGGGACCGAACACAGGCTGTGCTGAGAAGCCTTATGGGCCGACCAATGCTTCAACCATAAGGCTCTGTGGGCTGTGACGGAATGAGCCATTATCTTTGCTGTCATCTTGACCTGGTCGACAGCCACTTCAGCCACAACTCTACAGCAATCTTAAAAAATGCAAAGGAGAAGAACTGCCACTTCCCAGACTTTCATCCAAACATCCATCCACCAGCTCCGCTACCCACACTCTAATGCCCCGTACACACGGTCGGACTTTGTTCGGACATTCCAACAACAAAATCCTAGGATTTTTTCCGATTGTTGTTCCGGATGTTGGCTCAAACTTGTCTTGCATACACACGGTCACACAAAGTTGTCGGAAAATCCGATCGTTCTGAACACGGTGACGTAAAACACGTACGTCGGGACTATAAAACGGGGCAGTGGCCAATAGCTTTCATCTCTTTATTTATTCTGAGCATGCATGGCACTTTGTCCGTCGGATTTGTGTACACACGATCGGAATTTCCGACAACGGATTTTGTTGTCGGAAAATTTTATCTCCTGCTCTCCAACTTTGTGTGTCGGAAAATCCGATGGAAAATGTCCGATGGAGCCCACACACGGTCAGGATTTCCAACAACACACTCCGATCGGACATTTTCCATCAGAAAATCCGACCGTGTGTACGGGGCATAAGGCTGGATTCACACCCATGCACTCCCAGCATTCTGCAGAACCGCACCACAGAACGTGTTCCATAGGAGACCATGATAAATGGACGGTAGTGCAAATCCGCAAAACGCACAGGTGCGAACCCAGCCCAAGTGTTGCTGCCACAGGAGTGAGTTCTACCGCCGGTCTGCAGGCTGCTGCGGCCAAACTATCCAACCTTTTTAGGTCTGCGTTTATTTTGCGATCCATAGGATCCCTAAAAGAGACTGAATCCTTCAGCGGAAGTGTAATGTGGCAGGCGAATACACGTAATGAAGCATCCACCTTAGGCGTAGTGTCCCAAGGGGTACAGCTTCGATGCTCCATTATGCACATTGAGCTTCTTCTCAGGCCCCCCCCCCCCCCACTCATCGTCAATTACTTCTTTAATTTCAGAAATGAAATGGGAAGGAAGGTAACGATTTCTTTAAATACGGGTAGTATCTTTGCTGTTTCTTTGGAGGCGACGATTCTTCCTGCCACTTCATCGCATCTTGAACAGCCTCCACCAAGGGGGAACCAGTGCAAAAATCAAACGTATGCGATTCTGAGACCATCTCAGCCTCAGATGGATCCGAATCGCTATCGACTTCAGAGTTAAAACGCACTGAAGACACATGATCTGAATCTGCAGATGGTGAAGATACAGCAGGATGAGCAGGATTCCTTGAAACACTCTTTAACCCTTCCTTGACTGCGTGCTTAATGTAGGATTTAACCTGGCGTGCTTTCGCAGCATTGTCCTGAGCCGTCTGATGTCTTGACCTCTCTTGGCTCGAGTCCGAGCGACTAAAGTGAGTTAAGAGCGAGGGAGATGTGGAATGCGTGACAACAGGCGTCTATCCAGCTGCAGGCGACTCTGCGATTTGTCATGTCAAGTCCCTTCTTTACTCTTTTGAGGCTGGAATGCTGATTTGGAACCTCTTTGCAGGAGTTTATTTCGCAGTGGGCCCTTCTCTCTGTAAAACACAGAGGATGTGCTCTCTTTAAAAAAAATAAAATAAATACAATTAAAATAAACTTCTCTATCCAAATCTTCAGTGCTAAGGCAGCTAGGCAGGCAGGCACAATTCCCCAGTCCTAGAAGGTACAGGATAATAAAAATACTGACGGACAAGTAACACAGCAGAAAGTAATGAGAGACCTGGAAGGAGGTTTACCAGAGCAGAGCAGCAGATTGACCAGCTGGAGACTGAGATCAGCCTAGAGGACAGAGGCTGCTGCAAATCAGCAGTGAGCATTCTGATGTTTGCTAGACAACCCAAAGAGGAAGCTGCCTCTGACCTCACCTGCTCAACTCTAAGCTTCCTGAAAGGAGTACATGTGGAGGCGGTGAACTACAAGTCCCAGCAAGCCAAACCACTGCCTGAACACACAAAAACATGGAAGGAGAGAGTGCCAGCACCTGCCTAACGTAGGTATATACAGTCATTTATACTGCCAGTGACCTTTGCCAGAAATACACATTCATTTATACTGTACCATACAATCCCAGCACCACGGGAACCCACCTCCTCAGGAGATTTACAGCCTATATGGGGGGGTCTTCTGAACTGGGAGAGGCTGAACCCGACAGGATCGATGGATGGATGTAGAAAAAAAAAATATAAATAAATAAAAATAAACTTTAAAAGGCGTCCGGAGCGAGGACGAAAAAAAGAACATTGGTGTGGGCAGACAGCCGCCCTTTTATGGGCTAGAAAATAATTGGTCCTGGAGGGGTCAGAGGGTTCGGAGCTGATCCATAGTAGGCTGACATGGGGAGGTCCAGGAAAACAAGATATCCAAGGAATTGAGAATGCCAATCAGCAGTGTTTAAACTCTAATAAAGAAGTGGAAAATGAGGGGTTCTGTTGAAACCAAACCACGGTCAGGTAGACCAACTAAAATTTCAGCCACAACTGCCAGGAAAATTGTTCGGGATGCAAAGAAAACCCCCCAAATAACTGCAGGACTCTCTGAAAACATGTGGTGTGGCTGTTTCAAGATGCACAATAAGGAGGCACTTGAAGAACGATGGGCTGCATGGTCTAGTTGCCAGAAGAAAGCCATTACTATACAAATGCCACAAAGTATCCCGCTTACAATATGCCAAACAGCACAGAGACAACTCCATGCCCAAGAGGGTTAAGGCAATGCTAAAAAATAATGATGGCCACACAAAATATTGACACTTTGGGCCCAATTTGGACATTTTCACTTAGGGGTATACTCACTTTTGTTGCCAGCGGTTTAGACATTAATGGCTGTGTGTTGAGTTATTTTGAGGGGACAGCAAATTTACACTGTTATACAAGCTGCACACTCACTACTTTACATTGTGAGATACTGCACATGATGTTCTTCTTCCGCCGAAAGGGTAAATGTTCGGTTGTTCATCCGAACAGTCAAGGTTTGGGCCAAACTTTTTTTGGACTGAATCTTGAGGTCATAATATAGACATTTCACATCCTGGTATAGTCCAAATAATTCTCAGTTTATTGTCTATCGACAAAGAAGAGTGTCCTATTTAAATCAGTAGGAAGTGAGGAGGATTCTGGGAGGGTCACGTGACTTCATCCTTATCTCTATAATGAAAACATTATTCTATCTAGAGAGGAGAGAAGGATTCTACAACGTCTTCATTGATAATTACTTTCTCTCTATACACAGAATTGTAAAAATGTGAAGGAAACATCTGGAGATCCATGAACACCCAGCAGTCGTCTTCATAGGACATCACTCATCACAGTTCCTCCACCTCGTTGTCTGACAAAAGAGGTAACCAGTGCCAAAAAGATTCTAGAAGTCACCAACAAGATCACTGATCTGCTGACAGGAGAGGTGAGCGGTGCCGGGAATTCTGGGACATTATCCAGTAACAGACAAGGGATGTGTCTGGATGGTGACTGTATCATTGTGTGTGTCAGGTTCCTATAAGGTGTCAGGATGTCACTGTCTATTTCTCCATGGAGGAGTGGGAGTATTTAGAAGGACACAAGGATCTCTACATGAACGTCATGATGGAGAATCAGCTGCCCCTCACATCACCGGGTAAGAGGAGACTTTATTGTAAAGGAGAGATCAGTATGAAAAACAATGTATTCAGTCAGTGTGTGTGTTTCCAACAGATGGATCCAGTAATGGGAACCCACCAGAGAGATATCCCTGTCCTCAGTATTCCTGGGATTCCACACAGGAAGATCACACCATCCCTCACCATCATCAGGTAGGTGGGAGTGAGCAACTAAAATTTAAAAAGCATTCTAACATATGAGACCACATTCTTCAAAATAACTTCTTGTTCCTTTTTAATAAATGTATTCTGTCATCTTTGGGGTTTAGGGTGAAGAATTGAAAGACATCAAAGCTGAGATTAAAAAGGAAGAAGAAGAGACGCTGGTGAGTGGAGCTCAGCAGTCTATGGAGGCGGATAGTCTTCAGTATTCCCGGGATTCCACACAGGAAGATCAAAGCATCCCTCACCATCATCAGGTATGAAGAACTGAGTTATAAAACTCAAAAGTTATTCTAAACTATGAGATAACTTTCTTATAGATATTTGTTTTTAATATTGAACTTAATTTTCCAGATATTTTATTTTTTTTGTTTTGGGGTTCAGGATAAATTAGGAAAAGACATCAAACTTGAGGTTAAAGAGGAAGAAGAAGCGGCGTTGGTGAGTGGAGATCAGCAGTCTATGGAGGAGATGACCATGAAAAGTGAACAGGAGGAATCTTCTCTTTATATCAACAGAAGTAAGTAATAACTGCAGAAATGTTCACAATTTTCTTTTTCTTCTATGAGTATAAAAGATGAAATTAAATAAGTGCAACGTGAAGATACTGTATACCATATAAAGGGCCATCTCCATTCCTCAATATAACGTCATGTTCCCATCAAATGAGGTGGAGATGCTGTATCTTTATCTGGTTTGTATTGATATTTTATGTTATGAATGCACTTCATTCTATGCCAGAGCTCTGAGATACTGTAGAGTGTTAGTAGGGATGCACCGAATGGGTTTTTTGGTGCCGAAACCAATACCGAAAACAAATCTTCCTTGATCCCGAAAACCGAAACCGATACCGAAACAACACCGATACCGAAAGTAACTGTTTTTTTAAAAATATTTTTATACAGGAGATGGTCAGCGACTGGGGACATGGTACAGGAGATGGTCAGAGACTGCAGAGATGGCACAGGAATTGGTCAGAGACTGAGGACATGGTACAGGAGACAGTCAGAGACTGCAGAGATGGTACAGGAGATGATCAGAGACTGAGGACATGGTACAGGAGATGGTCAGAGACTGAGGACATGGTACAGGAAATGGTCAGAGACGGAGGACATGGTACAGGAGCTGGTCAGAGACTGCAGACTTGGTACAGGAGATGGTCAGAGACTGCAGACATACTACATAAGATGGTCAGAGACTGAGGACATGGTACAAGAGATGATCAGAGACTGCAGACATGGTACAGGAGATGGTCAGAGACAGCAGACATACTACAGGAGATGGTAAGAGACTGAGGACATGGTACAGGAGATGGCCAGAGACTGCAGAGATAGTACAGGAGATGGTCAGAGACTGAGGACATGGTACAGGAGATGGTCAGAGACTGAGGACATGGTACAGGAGATGGTCAGAGACTGCAGACATGGTACAGGAGATGGTCAGAGACTGAGGACATGGTATAGGAGATGGCCAGAGACCGAGGACATGGTACAGGAGATGGCCAGAGACTGAGGACATGGTACAGGAGATGGTCAGAGACTGAGGACATGGTACAGGAGATGGTCAGAGACTGAGGACATGGTAGAGGAGATGGTCAGAGACTGAGGACATGGTAGAGAGACTGAGGACATGATACAGGAGATGGCCAGAGACTGCAGACATGGTACAGGAGATGGTCAGAGACTAGGGACATGGCACAGGAGATGGCCAGAGACTGGGGACATGGTACAGGAGATGGTCAGAGACTGCAGACATGGTACAGGAGATGGTCAGAGACTGAGGACATGGTACAGGAGATGGTCAGAGACAGCAGACACGGTACAGGAGATGGTCAGAGACTGAGGACATGGTACAGGAGATGGTCAGAGACTGAGGACATGGTACAGGAGATGGTCAGAGACTGCAGACATGGTACAGGAGATGGTCAGAGACCTTCACCAAGCGCACATAGTGCTTGGGGGACATAACCCCTGCAGTACTTGCAGACAGCCGCCTGCAAAATACCCGCCCCATGGGCAGAATGCGACACGCAAAATTCAGCTTACCTAGTAATGATTGTAAGGTTCGCAGTTGCACTTTGCAAAGTCCCAAGATACCCCGAATCTCTGCTTTCAATGCCTTCAACTTATCCTCTGGCAGCCTGCGATCCATGGCATCCGAGTTTAAAACGATGCCCAAGAAACTCAACACAGTCTTGGGACGCTCTGTCTTCTCCGGTGCCAAAGGGATGCCAAACTTATTAGCAACATGCTCCAGCGTGGCCAACAGGACCACGCAAACTTCTGATATAGGTGGGCCCACGCAGAGGAAGTCGTCCAAGTAGTGTATGATGGCATTTACTCCCACGACGTCACGCACCACCCACTCAATGAAAGAACTAAACTGTTCAAACAATGCGCAGGATATAGAACACCTCATGGGCAGGCAGCGATCCACATAGTATTCTTCTTGCCAATAACAACCCAACAAAGGAAAACTGTCCGGGTGAGACCGGGAGCAAACGAAAAGCCGACTCTATGTCAGCTTTTGCCATCAGTGCCCCTGCCCATACCTCTTCACCCAAAACACCGCCTATACAGACGTATAGGAAACCACGCATACCTCCGGGTCGATGGCATCACTCACCAAACCCCCTTTCGGGAATGATAAATGGTGAATTAGCCTAAATTAGTTAGGCTCTTTCTTCTGCAAGACTCCAAGAGGTGACACCACCAGATCCGGTATTGGCAAAAAAGGAAAAGGACCACCCATGCGGCCCAACAAGACCTCCTTCAGCAGTTTCTCCGAAACCACGTCCGCATTTTGTAAGGCTGAACGCAAATTGCGTGACAGAGGGGGAGTATCGACCAGCCGTGACGAAATTCTAAACCCTTCCAAAAACCCCAGGCCCAGCAACCGCGCTGCCTCCCTATCCGGGTACGTATCGAGGAAAGGTTGCATCTTTCCCACTATCACCGGCGTTGTCCCCCTTACTAACAGATTCGCCGGTATGGTTTTTTCCCTGTTTAAAACAACGGGACACAGGGTGTCCACCCACACAACATGAACATTCGTGCTTGTATTTGCACGACCCCCCAAATCTGCAGACACCCTCGTTAAATTGCCAACAAACCCCTTTTTTTCTTGTGGCCGATTGTCGGGGGTTGGATGAGCCACCGGCCCCCCCTTGAAAAAACTGATTTGTCGGCCTAGCCAACGTCATAAGGCGCATCTATAAACTGATGTGCTTATGATCCCACCTCAAGGATGGGCGTATAGCCCTCCGCTGCCTAAATTGCTCATCGTACCACAGCCATGCTGTTCTCCCGTAGATTCTGTAGGCCTCTCCCACGGCGTCCAGATAGCAGAACAGTGCCGAACAGTGTTCTGGATTCTTTTCCCCAATAACCCTTGCCATTATCGCAAAGGCCTGCAGCCAATTCATGAAAGTCCTAGGGATGAGCCTATGCCTCCATTTTTCTTTGTCCTCTTTCTTGTTATCCTCTGGCTTCACCCTATCCAGATTGAACTTTTCCAGCGGTAGGAGCGCAAAAATCTCCACATATTCTCCCTTCCAAATTTTCTCCCTCACCTCAGGTTTTAGGTGTGCTCCGAGGGGCCCCTCAAAACACACATAAACTTTGCATTTTGCAGCATCCGCCAACCTTATTAAGTCCTGTTTTTTGCCCCTTCCACTGTAGCCCCCTCTGACGTCTTAGGCGCCACCTCCTTACCTGCCACCCCTGCGACCTCCGTCGCGGGCGCCGCAGGCTCCGTAGAAGGCCCGGGGGAAGTCCCCGTGCCCGTTGTCACCCCTTTCGCCCCCCCGACCCCAGGAGCCACCCATGCCGCCGCAGGCAACTGTATACCACTCGGCCCTGGCTCAAACTTGTGCACTAATTCCTTCAAACCCACTAAAAATGCCTGCAACCCTGAGTCCGCCGTGACGCGTTCTGCGCCCCGCTGTGACCTGACCCCCACTACTAATCTCCCCCACATCAGTACCCTAAACACGTGAAGTAATACATATAAACTTACCGGGATGCCTGGAAGGGGTCCCACCAGCTGATGGTCCCATCTCCACCGCCGTTGGATGTCCTCGCTGCCCATCATCATCCGACTGCGACAGCCCACCTTCAGACCGGTCTACCGTCATCTCCTCTTCACTCACCGACAGCCCTCCAGCAGGTGCGTCACTGTATCCCGGGGATCCGCGGTTCTCCAAACCCCTCCTCCCTGCGCCGGATCCACCCACCGATTTGTGGGTCACTTTTCTGGGCCCTCTGTCCTCCTTCTGGCAGTGCCGTGCAAGGCCACTGCCAGCTGCTGTCCTCCACCCTTCTGTCATTGGGGGGCCACCGGCCGCGGATCTGGGGTGCCCGGCTGCCGTCGCTGACCTTTTTACCCGCTGAAGCCCCACCCCCGCTGCATCAAAGCCAGAGGCCGGGCTCGCTATCCTCTCACTGCTAGGCCCAGCATCCACCCTGGAGCTGCTGGTGCTACCCCTCCTCGCTCCGTGGCCTGTCTGCGTCTGCTGCCCCTTCCCCCAAGCTCCATGCGCCTCCGCATGCTTCGCGGGTGGCCCTGATATCGGTCGACCCCCACGGACCTGCTGTCTCTGCACTCTGGGAGGGAGGGGGAGAGGGGAATCTGAGGAGAAGCGAGCCAGTGGCCTGGACCACCGGACTTGCGCCGACTCACGCCCCGCCGAAGTGGCCGCTGAGGAACTCTCACCCAGCGCCGCTGCCAGTCTGTCCTACAGCCATCCCAGTCCCTTGGACGCTGCCTCAGCTTTCAGCCTGGCAAAAAGCTGTTCCACAGCTGCCATGCTTCCAAGCTCGCTCCTCC
Organism: Lithobates septentrionalis; assembly: GCA_037952835.1. Classification (NCBI taxonomy): domain Eukaryota; kingdom Metazoa; phylum Chordata; class Amphibia; order Anura; family Ranidae; genus Lithobates; species Lithobates septentrionalis. Next base: position 546,247 of record JBBDGP010001525.1, read on the forward strand.
TGACAAACTGAGCTGGGGAGGGATCTGGAAAACAATGGAAAACAATGTATTCAGTCAGTGTGTGTGTTTCCTACAGATGGATCCAGTAATGGGAACCCGCCGGAGAGATGTCCCCATCCTCAGTATTCCTGGGATTCCACACAGGAAGATCACACCATCCCTCACCATCATCGGGTAGGTGGGAGTGAGCAACTAAAATTTAAAAAGAAATCTAACATATGAGACCACATTCTTCAAAATAACTTCTTGTTCCTTTTTATAAATGTATTCTGTCATATTTGGGGTTTAGGGTGAAGAACTGAAAGACATCAAAGCTGAGATTAAAAAGGAAGAAGAAGAGACGCTGGTCAGTGGAGCTGAGCAGTCTATGGAGGCGGATAATCTTCAGTATTCCCAGGATTCCACACAGGAAGATCAAAGCATCCCTCACCATCATCAGGTATAAAGAACTGAGCTATAGAACTCAAAAGTTATTCTACACTATGAGGTAACTTTCTTATAGATATTTGTTTTTAATATTGAACTTAATTTTCCAGATATTTTATTTTTTCGTTTTGGGGTTCAGGATAAATTAGGAAAAGACATCAAACTTGAGGTTAAAGAGGAAGAAGAAGAGGCGTTGGTGAGTGGAGATCAGCAGTCTATGAAGGAGATGACAATGAAAAATGAACAGGAGAAATCTTCTCTTTATATCAACAGAAGTATGTAATAATCACTAAATGCAGAAATGTTCACAATTTCCTTTTTCTTCTATGAGTATAAAAGATGAATTTAAATAAGTGAAATGTGAAGATACTGTACACCAGGAATATGCAATTAGCGGACCTCCGGCTGTTGCAAAACTACAAGTCCCATCACGCCTCTCTCTGGGTGTCATGCTTGTGGCTGTCAGAGTCTTGCTATGCCTCATGGGACTTGTAGTTCTGCAACAGCTGGAGGTCCGCTAATTGCATATCCCTGCTGTACACCATATGAAAGGTCCATCTCCATTCCTCAATATAACGTCATGTTCCCAACAAATGAGGAGGAGATACTGTACACCATATGAAAGGTCCATCTCCATTCCTCAATATAACGTCATGTTCCCAACAAATGAGGTGGAGATACTGTATCTTTATCTGGTTTGTATTGATATTTTATGTTATGATTGCACCCAATTCCATGCCAGAGCTCTGAGATACTGTAGAGTGTTAGACCAACATACTGTATATGACTTCTGAATGAAAGACATGAAGAATTATTATAACATTTAAACATTGATTTCCAACAGGTGGACACTATGTCCTGAATAATGTATCTTCAGAAAATAAAGCAGAAGAAAATCCCACCACACAACGTTCTCCAGGAGTGAATCGCATTACACAAATAATACATCATAGAACTTATCATATAGAGAGATCCTGGGATTTCTCTGATCCTGAGGAATCTTCTGATAACCCACATACTATTATTTTTGAATCTCACAGTACAGATAAATCAACAGATCCATCTAATCCTGAAGATTCTTCCTTAAACCATGAAGGAGCTCACACAGGAGAGCATTCCTTGCCATCTACAGTGTCTGGGAATTCTTCCAAAAAAAACAGAGGGCCTCCTACACACCAGAAAAGGCGTAAGAGTGTGCGTACTTTTCCATGTTCAGAGTGCGGCAAATGTTTTACTCTCAAAAGAAACCTTCTTATACACCACAAAATTCACACGGGTGAGCGTCCCTTTTCATGTTCAGAGTGCGGGAGATGTTTTATTCAGAAAGTAGAACTCGTTAATCATCAAAGAATTCATACAGGTGAGCGTCCATTCTCGTGTTCGCACTGTGGTAAAGGTTTCAATCAGAAAGGAAACCTTCTTATACATCAGAGAACTCACACAGGTGAGCGTCCATTTACGTGTTCGCAGTGTGGTAAAGGTTTCATTCAGAAAGGACACCTTCTTATACATCAGAGAACTCACACAGGTGAGCGTCCCTTTTCATGTTCAGAGTGCGGGAAAGGTTTCATTACGAAACGCAAACTTGTTGTTCACCAGAAAAGTCATGCGGGGGAGTGTCCTTATTCGTGTTCAAAGTGCGGGAAATGCTTCAGTCAAAAAAGTGCCCATGATCGACACCAGGGAATTCACATGGACTAACTACCTTTTTAATGTTCAGACGGACAAATGGGGAGTGTGGCAAGAATAACCCCCAGAGAATGTGTCCTTCCTTATAGTCAAAATGTATAAAATGTTTCTGTTAAAGAAAATCACTTCTTGGACCCCAGAATATTCACAGAGGCTAATAAAGTCACACAGACCCCACCATAGAATACGCCAATCCATGGACCATACCTTTTATTGGTTGCTATTGGCCAATATACTGTACAACTTTTTTTGCTGTACTGAAGTTACTAACTTTTTATTGAACCGAATAAAGTATCATTATTTTTAAATTAGATTTAATTTAGATTCTTTATTGTGTGTTAATAACGTAATCCGATTTTCTCGAATAAACAAGAAAGCTCTACTCTACAGTATTCTGTTCTGATTAATTTTTTACAAACTAACATCATTTTTAGATGATTGGTGATTGGAACGTGCTCATTTCATAGAGAGTCTTCCATTGGTGTTTTATTAGTGATATGTGAGAGTCTAGAAAGGTCCAGTTCCAGAGAGTCCAGGATGTCCAGTTCTAGAGAGTCAAGAAGATCCAGTTCCAGAGGATTCGGGAGGTCCAGTCACAGAGAGTCCAGAAGGTCCAGTTCCAGAGGATCCAGAAGGTCCAGTTCCAGGGGATCCAAAAGGTCCAGTTCCAGAGGATCCAAAAGGTCCCGTTCCAGAGAGCCGAGAAGGTCCCATTCCAGAGAGCCGAGAAGGTCCCATTCCAGAGAGCCGAGAAAGTCCCGTTCCAGAGAGTGAAGAAGGTCCAGTTCCAGAGAGTCGAGAAGGTCCAGTTCCAGGGAGTCGAGAAGGTCCAGTTCCAGAGGATCCAGGAGGCCCAGTTTCAGAGGATCCAGAAGGTCCAGTTCCAGAGGATCTAGAAGGTCCAGTTTCAGAGAGTCCAGAAGTCCAGCTCCAGATAGGGTGACCACGTGTCCCAGATTGCCCGGGATTGTTGTGGAAAATTTTATATTAATGTATTGTCATAAGAGTCTCCCAGTGTCTGTTTAATCGCAGCCCGCTCTAAAGAGCTGACTGGGGCAGACTGACGCTGGTTGAGACCTGTTAGGTAGTGGAAAACTTCCTGGTGTTTGGAGAGAGGTGTTTGCGGAGAGAAGACATGTCTGCCAGCAAAGGGCCCCTGTGCAATGCACAGAACGATCGTCTGGTGGGGATGCGTTCACTCTGCAAAGACATTATCGGTTTAGCGGTGGTTTGCTCTTGTCACTCCTGGTATGCCTGATCAACATGTTTGGGGTGCCATGACATACACCTGCAGATAATATCCCATGCACGAGGAACTTTAGTCATTCTCATTTAGTATATTGTATCATGTCCTGTAGTAATTGGTGGTTGTTTTGTGTTCTGTTGTTAAATCCTTATATGGTCACTCACATCCTGTGAGGTCATATCCTGTGAGGCTGAGGTCATATCCTGTGAAGGGAGCGATTGGCTGTTGGGGCCAGGGCTTCCTGTTTGTGATTTGCTTTTGTGGTCTTTTGAATAAAGGAGGCAGACTGAGAGCTGTGGGGGCAGTCTTGCTGAGATGAGAATGTAAGAAGCATGTGTTGTGTCTGGTGTGTGCCTCATGCTTACAAATAGAGGATGAGCTATGGCAGAAGGAAAGACATACAATCAAAAGGTGAGATGCATTTATATCATTAGACGAAATTGTTATTATTATTAGAAACAGGAGATTTGGCTGTGTGCTCTGCGTACAACTAAATTTCCATAACAAAATGGCGAGCCAGGTAGGAGGGAACAGAACCTCCTTCAGAATCGGATCATTAAGATGTGTTGGGGAGGGTCTGCTTCGCGAAAAGAACAAATTTTTCATCTTTTGAAATAATGCTGGAAGTTTGATCGTATGTCTGGTGTGTGTGTGTGTGTGTTTGTGATTTGTATCTCGAATCTTTGTGTAAGGAAACTGTGTGTATGTGTAAGTAACTGTATGTTGTGTAATAAGTTTATGAGAAATATAAATGTATGAATTGGGATTATTTGCAGCCTGCAATGTGTGTGTGTGTGTGTGTGTGTGTGGCTGAGTAGTTTTGTAAGTAGCTGAACCTGTTTGTAAAGATGCCATGAGTTTAGTGAAGGGGCAGGCATTGTATTTTTTGTGTTGAAAGGGGCTACGCCCTGGGGGAAGGGAACTATAATGTTCTGAACAGACATGCAAGCATTCACTGTCTGTATCTCTCAATGTCTTGTTCCTGTGAAAGCTGATGTGAACTGAGTTTGAGAAGAGATGGTATGTTACAGCCGTGTAATTGTGGGTTATGTGGCTTGGTTGTTTCATTGGATAGCATGTGTTCCTAAGTTGTGCTTTTTTGTAACTTTAACACTTTTAAATGTTTGTCTAAGCGTTCATTTAGTATCTCAAATGTGTATTTTTTTGGGGAGAAATTTTTGGTTTTGGCAGGAAAATGGTTTTTGTCTGCTACTTCCTTTTGTTCTCTTGTTGTCTACCATGTGACTACGGTCAGCCATTTTCTTTTCCTTTGTGTGTGAACTTTGAAATGTTTATCCATCTTGGTCAGAAAATGCGCCATTTTGTTGGGGTCTGGCTTTTGTTGTGGTCACCATGTGCATCGGCGGCCATTTTGAAGACCTGTGGGCCCTCCTTCAGGGGAAGCTGCTCCATTGTGTATTCCTTTGTGTGTGCAAAGCCACGTGCTTTAAGCTACAATCTGGCTTCTAGGCACCATTTTGTGAATTCTATTTTTGTACTGTTTACATACTTTTCAAGGAAACTATTGCGTTTTCTGTATTGAATATTGGTTTTAAGTTGAAATGCATATCCAAGTGCCCATGCATTGTTGGGACATCACAATAGGAGCTGTTTACACCCTGTGGGGGGTCTCAGGTTTCTAGGCAATAGCATGGGGGGAGTTCTGTGGACTTTCTAACTCTGAGTCAAATATTGTGTTGTATTTGCGACAAGAGTGTATTGTTTAAGAGGTTTTATTTCATGTTTTATGTAACTTTGGCGTTTTGGATATATTACATAATTGCATGGTTGGTGGGGTTTGAGTGGAAACACCAGTCCATCCTCAGTGTGGGTGTGTGTCTGCTGTTGTCCCTGTGCATTGTGTCTTATTGAGATGCTCATATTTGTTTAAAGGTACCCATATAGCGCCATCAGTTTGCGCAGGGCTCCACACGTGCATCGCATGCTCACGTCGGTCCCTGCCCTTGGGGAGCCCGCAGTCCGGGGTCCCCGGTTTGCATTCATGTACTAGGGCCAATTTTGGACGGAGGCCAATTGGCCTGCCAGCATGTCTTTGGAGTGTGGGAGGAAACCGGAGTGCCCGGAGGAGACCCACGCAGATGCAGGGAGGACATGCAGAGACCGGGCAGGTGGTGTCATGGTTGGAATTCAAGCCAGCTGCCCTTTTTGCTGCTGGGCAGGGGTGCTAACCACTACACCACTGTGCCACCCAATATTGTTTAGTTAAATATGCCTATATTTCAGTATAGGCCCTAATTGACATAGCCTAAAGTGTTTGTCTAGGGATAAGTGTTAAAATTGGTGTCTCAATTGTATAGTCAGTTTTTGTAGGAAGAAATCCTGGTTTGTCTTGTCATTTGTTAATGTCAGCCATTTTTCTGTAGTCCGGGTTTCATTCACCATTTTGCCGTGGACCGATTTTCAATTGCTGCAACTGCCTTCTTGTTTCTGCTGATTTTAGTCTCGAGCGAAATATCTCTGGTTTTGTACTGAATTCCATTTCCAGTAGAATCATTTAGGTTTTTATTAAGAAATCTCGATTTTGGCGGGATCAACAACTAAATTTCATGTGTTAATGAACTCCTTCAGCCGTCTTTTTGCAGGAGTTTCAGTTTTTGGCTTTTGTTACACTGTTGTGTGGTATTTCTGTCTCAAAACTTGTGGTTTGACTTCCCAGGGGATATGTGACTCAAGGGGGATTCCCTACCATTTGCAATATGGGGGCTTATTCCACCCACTCCTGGGGAAAAAAAGTTTTTAGTTGTTGATGTTAGCCATAGATTTTTCTAATGTCTTGATAGACAAAATATGAAGCTATTCAAGGCTTCCCCTCCCCCTCCCCCCTCTTTCTACTCAGGTGTGCAACAGGAAGTTGGTGGGAGGGGCTTGGGGTCTTTTGACTTGTGTTTGGAAGGACGAAATCATTTTTATTTTTAAATTAAGGTTTATACTGTAACACAGTTTTGGGTAGAGAGCAAACAGGAGGCATCCAAGTTATTGTTGTAATATCTAGGTACAGAGAGAAGCCATAAGATTGTTTTGAATAGCGGAGGATTTCATGGTGCTTTGTAGTTTGTCTGACAACACATTTATAGTGCTGCCGATAACCGGTTGTAGAGCATGTAAATGTGAGGATTAGTACGCCAACACACCGGGAGGCCATGTAAAATAATCGGAGAACACCGGGTGCCAGTACTGTAAAAATAGTCACTAAGCAGTACTGATCCGAAAACTAGTGCAAGGGTGCCCTGGACGCAGGGACCGTCATAAGCGATTCGAATCGTCATGGGTAATGTTGGTCCATGCGTTGGAGGAAAAAAATGAGGCTCCACACCAGTCAGACAGCTGTACTTCACATGAGATCTGGGTTTGGGGCTCCGGACATGAGACCCCTTAAAGATTGGCAGATATGGTCGGAGGGTACAGTAAGGTGTATTCCTTTGGAAGGTACTTTTGATGTCTGGAGGTACGAGACCCCAGAATAAAAATACCTTGGAAGTAGTTCAGCTGCGGCTTCAGAAATCTGTAATGTTGAGTGAGTTGATGGATGCGTAGTACACGTTTGTGTGATTAAAAATACACAGGCCTGTTTTTGAACTTTGTGTGGCTGGTCCATGCAAAGATTTCAAAATACTCTCCTGCTTTTCAAATTGTATTCTTTTTCTATCGCTAAAAGAGTGAAGGCAGCATTCCATGTGGTCGTTTTTATTTTTTTTCATTTTCGTTTTTGAACTAAGTGTTTGTTTCATTGTTTGTATGTGGTAATAAGATGTTTGAACCTACCGCGACAGCCCTCTTGCGTGTCGCGGCTGTTGTATTTTAGTAAAAAAACGTGAAAGTAAGATTTACAGAGGGTTTATTTATTATCAGTTTTGTGGAATGTCAGTGACAATTTACCAATGTACATGAATGTTGTATTGTTTACCATTCTTTGAAGGATAGAGTAATAACTTTTGTTTATAAGTATCTTTTTAGGTTCAAGGAGTTTCTGGAAGTGTGTGTACAGGTGTATAAGAAGGTAAAAGTATCATAGGCTATTTCACTGTTTTTTTCTGCACCATTCTAAACCCTGCATGTCTTCCTCCAGTTTGTAATGAGGAGGAAGAAAAGGGGGGATGAGAGTGGTGAGAATGACAATTTTTCAAACCAACAATACTAACCTTTTGTAATTCTAACCAAGTTTGTGCCAAGACTGTCTTTCTTTGATGGAATTTGAATCAGCAAGCAGCAGTCTGGTGAAAGAGGCTCCCATCCCAGATGCTAAGAACCTTTTTGTCACTGGTTCCAGGTATTATACCCCAGATGGTAAGCCACGCACAGGTTATGCAGTGACCACAGTCCCGATGTCTGGGTTATTGTCATATGAGGTTTATTTGAAGGTCAACCAAAAACAGAATTGAACTTTCCTCATTAGCTGTCACCTACATTCTCAGCTGATGGGGTGGGTGCAATCACTGTAACATGAACTTCAAAAGGTCCACCACAGGGTTCACGAGTCCATCCTGGACCCTGACACAATGACCAGTTTACATTCTTTCCAACCAGGTGACTGGGTCATTGTAAAGAAGCTTGAGGGATGAGACCATGCAAGCCACTGCAAGAAGTGGATCAACCACAAAGAGTAGAGGAGTATCTTCGTTAATTTATATTTTTTGTTTAATAAATTTTGGCAAGGGTAAAAAGCATCCCAACTAGCTAAGAAAGAGAACAGGACACATGGTCGGGTATTAGTGCCCCAGCGATGACGGCAGTACATGCTATATGTGACGTTCATATTGGTGTGAGGAGTTTTGACAGACTAGTAAAATCCAAATAGACACCTGTCAATAGAACTTAACAGAACATTTCTAGAGGATAAAATTAATTATACTTTTAACAATAGCTCTGGTTCTTGCCAGCTTTGGTATCGGGATAACTAGGTAGCCCACAGGTGTGCTTCAACTGTAGTTTGGTATTAATGCCGATCTATAGCTTATAAGGTAATTTCCCCTTAAGTTAAGAAGTTCATGTGTGCTGGTGAAACTTGTCCCAGCATCTTATGTTGCAGCCGATCGCGAGGATCTGATGGCGTGAGAGAAGGTAAGAATGACAGGGACAGCTGGAAGGGAATTACTTGTACACGGTGGGGGCTTGAGCTTATGAAACACTTGCATGTAACTGTTGAAGCTACAAGGAAGTTCCCACAGTCCAAGGGTTTCTGGGAATTCATAAGTAAAGATTGTTATATCTGGATCGGGGATAGTAGTGACAAAGTTCAGGCCTATATGGATAAGGTTTAGATCCCTACAAGGCAAAGCCAGAGCTATAGATAGTGAAGGTTGGAATCCTTTTTAAGGGTTTGGGAATTGTTGGAGATTTAATTTTTATTTTGCAGCGGATCATAGTGAAGGAAGTAGGGGTATATATACTCATGTTGTTTTTGTTTCTATTCCTTCTATATGCCATGATGAGGTGCTCCTGTTGCCTGATTGGACGCGTGACCAGAGCCTGAGCAGATGACCACATCTTCCCTGATGAGATGCTCCGAAGCCCGACCCATGTACAAGACACAGAGGATCACAGAATGACCGGCGACTACTACAGCTCACCACATCATCTCCAACAAAGTCTACATGTCAAGCCGTGTTTTACTTTTTATGGGCTAAGAAGAAGATCAGGATTCATCGAGAGACACATGGGATCATATGACAAGAGGAGGGAACTGTTGTGGAAAATTTTATATTAATGTATTGTCATAAGAGTCTCCCAGTGTCTGTTCAATCGCAGCCCGCTCTAAAGAGCTGACTGGGGCAGACTGACGCTGGTTGAGACCTGTTAGGTAGTGGAACACTTCCTGGTGTTTGGAGATAGGTGTTTGCGGAGAGAAGACATGTCCGCCAGCAAAGGGCCCCTGTGCAATGCACAGAACGATCGTCTGGTGGGGATGCGTTCACTCTGCAAAGACATTATCGGTATAGCGGTGGTTTGCTCTTGTCACCCCTGGTATGCCTGATCAACATGTTTGGGGTGCCATGACATACACCTGCAGATAATATCCCATGCACGAGGAACTTTAGTCATCATCATTTAGTATATTGTATCATGTCCTGTAGTAATTGGTGGTTGTTTTGTGTTCTGTTGTTAAATCCTTATATGGTCACTCACATCCTGTGAGGTCATATCCTGTGAGGCTGAGGAAATATGCTGTGAAGGGAGCGATTGGCTGTTGGGGCCAGGGCTTCCTGTTTGTGATTGCTTTTGTGATCTTTTGAATAAAGGAGGCAGACTGAGAGCTGTGGGGGCAGTCTTGCTGAGATGAGAATGTAAGAAGTATGTGTTGTGTCTATTTGTAAGCATGAGGCACACACCAGAGGATGAGCTACGGCAGAAGGAAAGACATACAATCAAAAGGTGAGATGCATTTATATCATTAGACGAAATTGTTAATATGATTAGAAACAGGAGATTTGGCTGTGTGCTCTGCGTACAACTAAATTTCCATAACAGGATTGTCCCTGAATTCATATTTGTGTCCCGTGTCCCGGGCACCTTCATTCCGGGACAATACAGTGTCCCGGAATGAAATAAGGACACACAGCCACACTAATAAACAGCTCGGACAGGGGGCGGATCTGCTTGGCTTGGGCTGGGGCCAGGTCGGCTCGGGTAGGGAGCATGTCCGCTCCGCTCAGCCTCAGACAAGCTACACAACACAAGCCGCCTCCCCAAGTCATCTCTATGGAGGGCTCCATGTGCCACGCTGCACACTGGGAAGTGTAGTTTCCAGCGCAGCAGCCCCGCGGATTCTCTTCTCACTGACATTGCAGACAGGAGGCGCGGAGTGGACGCTCGCCTCGTCCCAGGACAGCAACGAGGAAGAAGAGTCTGGCAGGGAGAGCACAGGCTTCAGGGAACAGCCTACTAGGAAGAAGAGAACCAAGAGGTCGGGGAGACAGTCAGAGACAAGTCCGTATGTGTTAGTGTCCCCCTGTACATTCCACGGTCCCCCTGTCCATTCCACGGTCCCCCTGTCCATCCCACGGTTCCCCTGTCCATCCCACGGTTCCCCTGTCCATCCCACGGTCCCCCTGTCCATCCCACGGTTCCCCTGTTCATCCCACTGTCCCCCTGTCCATCCCACTGACCCCCTGTCCATCCCACTGTTCCCCTGTCCATCCTCTGGTTCCCCTGTCCATCCTCTGGTTCCCCTGTCCATCCTCTGGTTCCCCTGTCCATCCTCTGGTTCCCCTGTCCATCCCCCGGTCCCCCTGTCCATCCCACAGTTCCTCTGTCCATCCCACAGTCCCCCTGTCCATCCCACTGTCCCCCTGTCCATCCTACTGTTCTCCTGTGCATCCCACTGTTTAGAACCTATTTAGAAAATAAAAAACGCACCTTTACAACCCCTTTAAGCCACCCAATGGTATGGAAGGTCTTTTATAATCCTATTGTCTATATAGTGTATACTACAAAAAAAATGCAGTTCGGCAGAAAAGTGTTCGGGTTTGGCTTGAACAACAGGTGGTAACCTTAATCAGGAGGTGGTATTGCACTCCTCTACCTCCATTCTGCACTAACTACCTCCGGTTATACTACCCCCGGCCATACACTCTGCACTCCTCTCCTGTACATATTACCCCCCCGCCATACACTCTGCACTCCTCTCCTGTACATATTACCCCCCGCCATACACTCTGCACTCCTCTCCTGTACATATTACCCCCCCGCCATACACTCTGCACTCCTCTCCTGTACATATTACCCCCCCCGCCATACACTCCGCACTCCTCTCCTGTACATATTACCCCCCCGCCATACACTCCGCACTCCTCTCCTGTAAATATTACCTCCCGCCATACACTCCGCGTACACTCTGCACTCCTCTCCTGTGCATATTACCCCCCCCCCCGCCATACACTCTGCACTCCTCTCCTGTACATATTACCCCCCCACCATACACTCCACACTCCTCTCCTGTGCATATTACCCCAGCCATACACTCCGCACTCCTCTCCTGTACATATTACCCCCCGCCATACACTCCGCACTCCTCTCCTGTACATATTACACACCGCCATACATTCCACACTCCTCTCCTGTACATATTACCCACCACCATACACTCCGCACTCCTCTCCTGTACATATTACCCCCCGCCATACTCTCTGCACTCCTCTCCTGTACATATTACCCACCACCATACACTCTGCATTCCCTATTTAACATTACCACATTCTGCACTATATAAGTCATCAGAAGACAATGTCATCAGAAGACATTCGTCTTCATTGCGGATGAAGCTTTTGCGCTGGGGGACCATCTTATGCGGCCATTCCCGATGAGAACCCTCACCCCGGACCAGAGGGTTTTTAATTACCGGCTGGCCAGAGCCAGAAGAGTGGTGGAGAACACGTTTGGAATCATGGCCAGCCGGTTCCGCCTATTTCTTACACCCATACATATGAAACAAACTGAATCACATTATCCTGGCGTGCTGTGTTCTACACAACTTTTTAAGGCAACATTCTGCCAACTATGCTGGCTAAGCTCGACCTGAGGCTGGAATTCAAAATGAACCAACCCTGACGGCGCTTGAAAGTGGCCGTCCTGGCTTGCCCCCCCTGAGTGCCCGTGATGTCCGGCTAAGATACCTTGAACTCTTTGCGGGTAGGGGGGCTATTAATATGCCAGACAATGTGTAAAACCTTTTTCAAATAAAAAAAAAAAAAAGCAAATCTTTGGTGACATTTACTGCTTGTGTTTGTTTTAGCTGACCCTGACAGAAATGTGGTGAGTCCTGAAAATGGCGTGATTGTGTAACCTTGCAAAGCACTGGTGGGTGTTATTTACTAAAGGAAAAGACACTTTGCACTACAAGTGCAGTTGAAACTGCACTTGTAGTGCAAAGTAGATTTGCTCTTAGGAAATAACACCCATTGTCACAGAAAACAGCAATTAGAGCACCACAAAAGTGTTGTAGCATTGAGACAATAATCCACACATTCTTGATTAACAATCTTTTTAATACCTGCACAATCACATGTGCATTTAGAAAAGGTTTTTAAAACAAACCCACATGTTTGTTGTATAACAATTTTTGGGGTCACATTAGAAAAAGTAGAAATGTATATTTAAGATAAAACAGGCATGCTTAAAACCAACAAGAAAGACACAAATCTTGAACTTACAAAGTTCACATTTGGTAGAACTTGAAGGCAATATCAGACATGAGTATTTAGAAACTGTGTTTGATATTGCGTTCAGATGGGGTGAAGTCACCCCCGGAAAAGCCAAATTTTGAAGATGCACACAAATAGCAGAAGGTCAACATGTGCTACCTACTATCACAGGGGATCAAGGGATGTGTTTTGGGGGTGCAACCCCTTCCTCACAGCTACTATATTTTTGAGGAAGGGGTTGCACCCCCAAAATGCGTCCATTGATCTCCCGTGATGGTAGATAGCACATGTTGACACACTGTGTGCCTCTTCAAAATTTGGCTTTTCTCCAATTTGACAAAAAATGTTACAAAATTGTAGCACACCACAAACAAAAGGGATTTGGAGGGGTTTTAAACTCTCCCCAAAACATCAATGATGTTCTTATTTTTTTGAAGAACATCATTGATGTTTTCCAAGTCCCTATTACACCCCATGATCTCCCCGATCAGGATCTGTGCACTTTCTGAGGTGAAAGGATCTGGATCCACAACATCACGATCACCTAAAAAGATAGAAACAAAAAAAAAACATGTATTATAAATATGCCGGCATCCATCTCTTACCTGAGCCTGTGGTCACAGACACTTACCTGTTGTGGTGACAATTTCCACCACGTCTTCCTCCTCCTGCTCTGTTTGTCTTGGGTGGATTTCCCCTTCCTCCAGAGGTGGGGGGGGGGGGGTCTCTGGTCTCCTTGGATGAGGGGTGTCCAAGTCTTTTCTTCCCTATGTAAATAAAAAATTGTATACTTAGCACACAGATATTTGATGGCAGAACTATAAATATGAAACATTGTTTGGAAATGGGGTACAATTTTTTTTGTGGCCAGAGTTCCAAGATGTAGCATTTTTCTTGTCCTTTGTCAAGCTTGAATACTTTACCTGTCTTGTACAAGCTTCACAGATGGAGACACCCCTATAGTATACACTGGAGCACCTGTGTGGGCACCCTAATAAAAAGGGTGTTCTTGTGTCCCACACTAGTGCTCCAGTGTCCAGATATGAAAACTGCTGCTGAGTGTCCTCTCCTTACACAGAATCTAGTTTGCAATTCATTCTAGTTACAAACCCATCTACCCAACCAAGTTAGATTCAGACAAGTAGGACCTAAAAAATGTGGCCAAATGCATATGGACAAAACCATGGTGTTTTCTAGGCCGAACGAACAATGTTTGATACGAACGAATAATGTGCCCATGAACATGAAAGTTGCCATTTTAAACTGGACATCAGTTAAGAAAAGCACATGGAGCAGCACGAACGTAATAAAAATAAAGAATAGGAACACAGCACAACTACTTACTTTTTTGCAGCACTCTCCGGATCTTTCTGTACTGCTCGTGCTCTCTTAATTTCAGGTCTGACCACCGCTTCCTGAGCTGATCTTTCGATCGTCGTACTACGAAATTCCGGTGCAGACTTTTGACCACTTTTGCCATGATCTTGGCCTTTCGGACATTAGGGTTGGGGTAAGGTCCATACTTTCCATCATAGTCGGCCCTCTTCATTATGTCGACCATCTCCAACATCTCCCCAAAGGACATATTTGAGGCCTTAAATCGTCTCCTTCTGGATCGAGACGTTTCAGGCTCCGGGCTTTCCTCCTCCTCCTCCTCCTCCTCGTTGGTGTAATTATCTGACACCTGCTGTGTCTCCGCCATGTGCTCTTCCCCCACTGCGCCGAACGAGAAGGGGTGGGGAACAGACTAGAAAGAACGTCAGGGGCGGGCGGAGTTTCATGCATGTGCAGTGTCTATAAAGCGTAACACGCGTGCGTAGTACATACGATCTGTGAGCGGAGGAAGGAGTAACGGAGGCGCCGATCGTGATAGCGAAGGTAAGATTTAACATTGGGCCTATACTGCTTCTAGATTGAGGCCTGTATTTGCACAAGTTTAGAAGACTTTAGACTGACATTAGGGTTTGTCTTGTGTTGTGTCTTGCAGTGAAAATGGATATCTTGAAAGATAAGGACTTTATGCCAATCTTCATTGATATGTTCAGGGAGCTGCCTTGTCTATGGCAGATAAACCACCCTGAATATAAGAACCAAACAAAGAGGAAGGCAGCGCTGGATAATTTGTTGGAATTTGTGAAGACGGTGATCCCCACGGCAGACATCACCTATTTGAAGATCCTAATTGGTGGCCTGAGTAGCACTTATCTAAGGGAGCACAAGAAGGTCCAGGATTCCCAGAGATCAGGAGCTGCAGGTGACATTTATGTCCCCAGGCTATGGTACTATGACAGGCTGCATTTTCTGTCAGGTCAGACTGAACCCAGGCCAGCACTCTCCACTCTTCCTTCCACGCTTCCTTCACCCCCAGCTGAGGCTTATGACGCCCAACCTGGGCTTTCTAGGCAGCAACATGTGGAGGAGCCCAGCTTGAGCCAAGTATAGCATGCCTCTAAATATTTCTGGTTGTCCAATCAATGATGTTAACTAGATGTTAGTTAGGAGTACTAATTTATGATTGTGATTGATGATGCAAAAACTAAAACCATGTCCCTTTTTCATACACAGGGAAGTCTCAGCCAGGAGGTGGTCGGGCCAAGCAGGCTGCCTGATATCCAGGTCCCTCCCCTACACCTGCAAAGACTAAGTGCCAGGAAGAGGAGTAACCTGGAGGAGGCTGCCATAGGCCTCTTTTGGAAGGCTACAGAGGCCCTGAGAACCCCACACACTGTGGAGGAGGACTTTGCTGGCATAACTGCCTGCAAAATGATGCAGATGGAGGAGGGCCAACGACTCCTGTGTGAGTTCCTAATTTTGGAAGCTCTCAATAAGGGGTTGAGGGGCCAAATAACATGTGCTACCCACATTTGTGACCTCACACATGGTCCTCCTCCTCCAGGTCCTACTCCTCCTCCTCCAGGTCCTACTCCGCCACATCTCCAACACCAGAGCCACAGCGTGGAAGGAAGCATCTAAGGAAGACCAGAGAGTGATGGCCCTGGGTTCAGTCTGGTCTGGCAAAATATGCAGCCTCTTGTAGTACCACAGCCTGGGAACATAGATGTCATCTGCTGCTTTCCGGATCTCTGGGACTTCTGGACCAGACTGCACTCCCTTAGATATGGACTCCTCCCTTAGATATGGACCAATTTTGCTGGAAAA
This sequence comes from Lithobates septentrionalis, assembly GCA_037952835.1. Lineage (NCBI taxonomy): Eukaryota > Metazoa > Chordata > Amphibia > Anura > Ranidae > Lithobates > Lithobates septentrionalis. The sequence goes on from JBBDGP010001525.1 coordinate 561,925, forward strand.
GAATTGATGTCTGCCCTGGGGGTCAAAGGCTTCGCCAATTTCTGCTGTTTCTCCAGCGTTGCCTCCCTCTTAGTTTGGTTCTGAGCCCTTAATAAAGGAATTTTTGTTTCAATTATACTCGCCTATGTGTGTTTTCCTTCAAAAAGGACAGTTTGTTTGTGAGGAGGCAGGTACATTTCAAAACTACAATGTGAAATTAACAAGAGACACCAACACCAAGCAACCTCCATGAGATTAAATAATACAAGATATCAATGGTGTTGTGGTAACTTGACACACAAAACACACACAAAAATATTATGGCGTAAAACACAAAAAAAAAACAATAAAAACACAGCCTTGAAAAAAATACAAACCCAAAAAAAGACAAACAGCCTTGAAAAAAAATAAAAAAAATTTAAAAACAACCAAAAAGAAATTTGGTCACATGTGACAAATCAAAATATATTGAGGGAATCCCGAAAAAGAATAAAGAAAGAAGCCTAGCCACAAACGGGGCCCCGAAAACCAAGCACCGCCTTCAGGATTTCTAAGGGCGTAAATTTTTGATTTCACTCCTCACTACCTATCACAGTTTTGAAGGCTATAAAATGCCAACATGGCACAAACCCCCCCAAATGACCCCTTTTTGGAAAGTAGACACCCCAAGCTATTTGCTGAGAGGCATGTTGAGTCCATGGAATATTTTATATTTGCAGGAGTTGCGGGAAAGTGACAATTTTTTTTTTGTACAAAGTTGTCACTAAATGATATATTGCTCAAACATGCAATGGGCATATGTGGAATTACACCCCAAAATACATTCTGCTGCTTCTCCTGAGTACGGGGATTCCACATGTGTGGGACTTTTTGGGAGCCTAGCCGCGTACAGGGCCCCGAAACCAAGAACTGCCTTCAGGATTTCTAAGGGCGTAAATTTTTTGATTTCACTCCTCACTACCTATCAACATCACCCGGTGACCACACCACCTAAAACGTCACAGTCCCAGCATGCCCAGGGACTGTGACATCATAAGGGGCGGGGTCTCTGCCTATATAAGTCACAACGGAGCCCTCAGAGAGCAGTCCAGCCGGAGAGAGTGTCGTGTCAACATCTGGAGACGAGAAGAGGGAAGAAGACAAGAAGCCCAGAAGTCCGGACCTCCGCTGGCAAGAGAGCTGCCTGAAGACAGCAGAGGAGCCGGCCAAAGAACTAGAACACCGGGAGAAGAGGCCGGAGAGAGCGGAGAAGAACCAACCGGATGCTGGGAGAAGAGGAACCGGAGGGACCCCCGAAGCCGGAAGAAGACCCCCCCCCGGAGCTGTTTAATAAATTATTTTAAAAACCTGTGTAGTGTGTTTTATTATTGACACTTTTTCCCTAGGTGAATGGGTAGGGGTACCATGTACCCCATACTCATTCACATAGGGTGGGGGGGCCAGGATCGGGGGGCCCTCTTATTATAGGGGGCTCCCGGATTCCGATAAGCCCCCCGCCCACAGACCCTGACAACCAACGGCCAGGGTTGTCGGGAAGAGGCCCTTGTCCTCATCAACATGGGGACAAGGTGCTTTGGGGGGGGCCCCGCAGGGCGCCCCCTCCCCCAAAGCACCCACCCCCCATGTTGAGGGCATGCGGCCTGGTACAGTTCAGGAGGCGGGGGGCACTCGCTCGTCCCCACCCCCTTTCCTGACTGGCCGGGCTGCGTGCTCTGTTCGGGGTCTGGTATGGATTATAGGGGGGACCCCACGCCGTTTTTTCGGCGTAGGGGCTTCCCTTTATAATCCATACCAGACCTAAGGGCCTGGTATGCCCCGCGCTCGCCGCAATAGGAAAATTTGTTTTTCCTATTGCAGCAAGCGCGAAATGCAATACCCTGCCCTTGTGTCGTATCCGGTCCGTTGGACCAGCATACAGACGAGCGGGCTTTCCGTCGGACCAGCACACAGACGAGCGGACTTTCCGCCAGAAACTGAGACCGACGGAAAGATTTAAAACATGTTTCAAATCTAGGTCCTACGGGCTTTTGGGAAAAAGTCTGCCGGAGCCTACACACGGTCGGATTGTTCGGCAGACTCTGGTCCGCCGGACCAAGTATGCCGGAAAGTCTGCTCGTGTGTACGCGGCATTAGACTTACCATACCTGCAAATCAAAAAAAAAAAAAAAATAGTAAAAAATAAAACATTTAACGCAACCTGTGCCTAAAATATATATATGCCAAAGCATGGGGGCATCCTCCCACAAAAGGCAGAAGCAAATCGCTCCTCCACCCACTGCTGCCCCCACACTTCGGCATATATGCTGAAGTATGTAACTGTGGTGGTGAAATCACCTCCGACAGCGCTGGAGTCACGGCTTTATGTATCGTGGGAGCAAACGCTGTTGCTGTCAAGATGAATAAATCCGCTCTGCAGCTGAATGGCGTACCTGAAAACAAAAAAATGGTTACCAACAAAACACAGTAAACAGTAAAGTATAAAAAAATTGCATTTCCTAAAAGCAAACATGGTAAAACGTAATAACAATAAAACATTGCAGAATAGAATACAGTAAAAAAGAGCAGAATAGAGAGAAAATAGAGAGAGAGAGAGAGAACAATAAAACGACAACTATTTTTGTTTTTTTTATTTTAGATTTTTTTTGTGTTTTTATTTTATTTATTTATTTATTTATTTACACTTTTTTTAGTAACTTTAACTTTTGTAACTGGTACCAGGTTTGGGTCTCTCAAAATGTGATGGCATCTTGGGAGACCCTGTGAAAGTGTGCCTAGTCTGTGCAATGCTGTACCCTACGCTAAAACTCAACTAATGTATGGTACCATTCAAAACATTCACCAATGCATAGACCAGGATTGTCAGGACAGGAGGGACAATAATACCGGGTGTCACGCCTATATCCGCGCTTGCTGCAGACACAACACCTTCTTTGGGGGGCTCGTTGGGTAGGGGTACTCGAGAGGACATAAGGAAAATGCCTCTCATGCAACCGGCTTACTGCATTTGGTGAGGTGGAGCACCGTCTGGAAACAGAAGGGCTCTGACGATCTCTTCCTGGAATTTAAGGAAGGATCCAGTCCATTCTGAAGCTCTGTATAGCACATGAGCGTTCAGCAAAGCCAATTGAAATAAATAGACAGACACTTTTTTGTACCAGCGTCTGGCCTTACGGGCAACTAGGTACGGCGCCAACAACTGGTCGTTGAGGTCCACCCCTCCCATATTTTGGTTATATTCGTGGACACAGAGGGGTTTCTCCACAACACCAGTCGCCGTAGTAATTTGGACCGTCGTGTCTGCATGAAGGGAGGTAAGAATGAAAACATTCTTATTATCCCTCCACTTCATAGCGAGCAAATTATTACACTGCAAGCAGGCTCTCTCCCCCAGCCTAAGACGGGAATCTACAAGCCGCTGGGGAAAGCCCCGGTGATTAGGTCGCGCGGCGCTACATGCTCCAATCTGTTGATCAAAAAGGTGACTAAAAAGTGGCACGCTCGTGTAATAATTGTCCACGTACAAGTGGTACCCCTTTCCGAATAAGGGTGACACCAAGTCCCACACAATCTTGCCAGAGCTTCCTATGTAGTCAGGGCAGTTTGTCGGCTCTACGTGACTATCTTTGCCCTCGTAAACCATAAAACTACATGTATAGCCTGTGGCCCTGTCACAGAGCTTATACATCTTGACCCCGTATCTGGCACGCTTGCTGGGAAGGTACTGTTTGAATGACAAGCAGCCAGAAAATTTAATCAGGGACTCATTAATGCAGACAACTTTATGGGGAGTAAACAAGTCTTCAAAACGCTGGTTGAAGTGGTTTACGAGGAGCCGAATTTTGTAGAGCTGATCGTATTCAGGGTCTCCATGAGGACGACAGAGTTCATTGTTGTTGAAGTGCATGAACCGCAAAATCTGCTTGTATCGTGCCCTTGTCATGGAGGCAGAGAACAAGGGCATATGGTGAATTGGGTCAGTGGACCAATATGACCGCAACTCACTCTTTTTGGTTATGCCCATGTTGAGGGAAAGGCCCAGAAAGATCTTAAATTCGGAGACCGTAAATGGTCTCCAATCTCTGGCAAGGGAGGACTGGGGAATAGTGGCGATGTGTTGACCAGCATATAAATTGCTTTGGTCCACAATAGATCTATAGAGATCTTCGGTGAAAAACAGCGAATAAAAATCCAGTGGCGTAAAATCAACTGTTTCCACCTGAATTCCGGGTTGGCCAGTGAATGGGGGAAGTTTGGGTGCTGCAGATGTGGTGGGTTCCCAATTTGGATTGGCGAATGCAGCAGGAAGGGCACTTTGGGCACGACAGGCCTGTGTTCGTCTTCTTGGTGTCAGCGGGACACTACTAGTGCTTGCCACCTCGCCAGCTTGAACTGCACTTATGTGACTCGCCACGTCACTACGTGATACTGCAGTGCTGGATGTACGACCAGGGTGTACTAACCACTGGTGCTTGCCAGTTCACCAGAAGGAATAGCGGCACTAGTACTTCTCTGCTCCATACGAGAGCCCTGCGGTTATTGCACTTCAAGGACAGAAGAAGAAGATTGGGGTCTGGTACGCCTGACCTTGGCAGGGACCACAACTCATTCGTCAGAGCTATCTGTCATGGAGCCGCTGTCCTCTACAGGATCGTATTCTGAGCCTAAATCTGACAGATGAGTGACTTCCTCTTCACTATGTCATGCTCAGAAACGTGTAGGCCTCTTCACTAGTGTACCTTCGATTTGCCATTTTGGGCTCTAAATTTAGGGGTACACTAGTGAGACTCACAGGCAAAAAAGCTCCTGACTGATAGCGACTGATTCAAAACGCTACCAAAAAACTGTTAGCGATCGCAGGGATCAGGCCTGACTCTGCGAATGCTGCAGTTATGTGTGCTTAGTGTTTTGTAAGTGTCAGTGATCGATCGATACTGCACTTGGGTGTGCTGGGCTGGGCCGGGCCGAGGGGCAAAACGCAGGTGCTAGCAGGTATCTGGGCTGATCCCGCTAACACTGTGCTTATGGGAACCCTAAACTGCTGGGGACACTAGTATAGATCTAATCGGATCAGATATCGATCCGTTCAGATACTATACCACTAAGGGAGGTGTATGCTGCGTGCATGGGTGTTAGCGGTACTGGCGCTAACCTGACGCTGCCTGGGGCGACGCAGACCTTATCTGACCCTAAAAACGTAACTTATATCACCGCCGGGCAATTAGGGGGTTAGACATTTATTAGGTAATAAACGGCGGGTGCCCTAAAACTATAATAAACTATAAAAAACAAACTAACTAACCAGCGTCACCCGTAACACTTATACAGTGATCGCTGGTGAAAGTGTTAACTAGGGGGCAATCAGGGGGTTAAAACCTTTAGTAGGTAGTATATGGGGGTCCCTGTCGCTATAAAACGCTGACAGCGAACCTATATACTTACCTCCCTAACTAGCGTCACCTGTGTCACTAATACAGAGATCAGAAAAATGATCGCTTAGTGACACTGGCGACGGGGGGTGATCAAGGGGTTAACCTTTATTGGGGGGGTTAGGGGGTACCCTAGACCTAAAGGGGGCTAACCCTAACTGCCCTACCACTTATAACTGTCACAAACTGACACCAATGCAAAAAAAAAAACTGCTATTGGTGTCACTGTGACAGGGGGTACAGGGGGGGTGATCGGGGGGTGACTGGGGGGTGAAAAGTGTGCCTGCGTGTTCTACTGTAAGTGTAGTGTTGAGCAAACTCACATTGATGTCTTCTCTCCTCGGCGCCGGAACGAAAAGACCGGATCGAGGAGAGATGACATCACTTCCTCTGCCTCTGTTTACATTACAGAGCCGGAGGAATGATCTAATTGGCCGGGAGCGATCGCGAGGGGGTGGCCTCGAATGGATGGCCTCCCCCTCACCTCTGACCGCCCGGGAACAAATGCCGGCCGCCTCTGGCACCGGGGGGGTCCGATCGGCCTGCCCGTGCCATTCTACCGACGTATATCGTCGTGAGGCGGTCGGCAAGTGGTTAAACTATTTAAACATTGCAACGTGACGAAAGTGCTGTATCCATTCCGAACGCTCATTTTACCAGACCGAGCTGTTCCGTCTCGGAATTTCTTCTGAGCATGCGTGGCACTTTGTGCGTCGGAACTGGCCACACACGGTAGGAATAGACGCAATCGGATTTTGTTGTCGGAAAATTTTATAGCCTGCTCTCAAACTTTGTGTGTCGGAAAATCCGATGGAAAAAGTCCGATGGAGCCCACACACGGTCGGAATGTCCGACAACACGCTCCAACCGCACATTTTCTGTCGGAAAATCTGACCATGTGTATGGGGCATTAGAGTCTGCAAAAGACCTGAGACTGGGGCAGAGGTTCACCTTCCAGCAGGACAACGACCCTAAACATACAGCCAGAGCTACAATGAAATGGTTTAGATCAAAGCACATTCATGTGTTAGAATGGCCCAGTCAAAGTCCATACCTAAATCCAATTGAAAATATGTGGCAAGACTTGAAAATTGCTGATCGCAGACGCTCTCCATCCAATCTACATAGGTTGGACTTGATGGACTTGTGTCTTTTTTCAACCTCACCTACTATGTAACTATGTAACCTGACAGAACTTGAGATATTTTTCAAAGAAGAATGGACAAAAATGTCCCTCTCTAGATGTGCAAAGCTGGTAGAGACATCCCCAAAAAGACTTACAGCTGTAATTACAGCGAAAGGTGGTTCTACAAAGTATTGACTCAGGGGGGTGCCATACAAATGTACCCCCTACACTTTTCACATATTTACTTGTAAAAAAAATTGAAAACCATTTATCATTTTCCTTCCACTTCACAATGATGTGCCACTTTGTGTTGGTCTATCACATAAAATCTCAATACAATTACATTTACGTTTTTGGTTGTAACATGACAAAATGTGGAAAATTTCAAGGGGTGTGAATACTTTTTCAAGGCACTGTATATATACAATTATATATAGTGTGTGTTTAATAGCACTAAAATGAAAATGATTATTTTTTATTATTGTTATTTGGTTTGTATATGAGGATAAAGATAAGCAAAAAAAAATAATAAATGTACCGAAAAAGTAAATGTGCCGAGTTTTAATGTATGAATGAAGACTGCAGTATTTATGAACGAAGGCTGCAGTTATTAAATTCTCCACAAGATGGAGATGGATCTCACTCCTGAGCGTAGAACGCAAAAAAAAAAGGAAGTGATGTCATGTACGGACAGGAAGTGATGTAGGGTAAAGACAGGAAGTGATGTCATGTACGGACAGGAAGTGATATAGGGTAAAGACAGGAAGTTCCATAGGAGAGGTGACTTGTTGGGAAATGGTGTACAGACATTACCGGATCTTAAGGTGCATTTATTTTATTATTTTTTCACCACAGGTACTTGTATAGCGTTGTCAATTTACGAATTGACTACAAAAATGTTGAAAAGCGCTGATCTATATCACTGGCAAGGGTACCTAGGTAAGCAGCTTAGCCCTCTTTTCCAGATGTATATATTGTTATTATTGTTATGTGTGACTGTACTATTGTTTTTTCAAATTTGTATAGTTACTGATAACCTGTTAATCAAATTACAGACAGACATTCTCCCGACGAAGCGGCAATAGACCGCAAAACTAGTTGAGATGCTTTTCGTGACCCTCAATCCCACTGTGATTTTCCCCTCTTGGGGACCATTATACTGATGATATGTATGGATTATCACTATGTTTTTAAATTGTACATGATTATGTGTGTTTTATTGATCTTGTATTAATAAAAATATATATGTGTTTCTACACTTGACTTTACCTATCTACCTGTACCGTAATAGTCCAACTGCCCCTGTCCCTTGGTTTTTTTGGTTTGGGGACCAAAATTCCAATCCTTATACGACTGGGTGAAGTGATCGATGGCGGATGGACATCATGAGGCATTTATTTATTTATTTTTTTAAGTAAAGGACTTGGTAAAAACCGTGACTTGTTTACGCCTTACTTTTTTGTGAATTAGTAGGGATACTATGTACCCTTTAATTGTTCACATGAGGGAACTGGTATCTGGGTTCCCCCTTATTGCAAAAGGGGGCTTCAAGATTCCATGAAGCCCCCTGCCTACAGACCCCCACAACCACCAGGCCAGGGTTGTGGGGAAGAGGCCCTTGTCCTGATCAACATGGGGATAAGGTGCTTTGCTGGAAGGTCCTCCCTTTGGCAAGGCACTTACTCATGTTGAGGGTATGTGGTCTGGTATGATTCAAGGGGGGGGGGGATTTTGTCCTCTCGTCGTCCTCCTTTCCTAACCAGCCAGGCTGTATGGTCAGATAAGGGTCCAGTATGTTTTTTTTAGGGGGCCTTGCTCTTTTTTTGTGATTTTTGTGTGGAGTTCCCTCATAAAAGCTATACCAGACCTGAGTGGTCTGGTATAAATTTTGTCAGGATTTCACACAGTTTTTATTTTTTAACAGAAAAGTTTTATTTATAACAAAAACAGAACAATACAAAAAACTAAACAACGGTAAAGCGTGAGCATACAATAGTGAGGTATTCAAGACATTAAAAGAACGGGAATAGTCACAGAAGAGTTGGTGATGCTAGACATTGTAAGATCTAGGGTGGGCAACAGGGTGAGATGTTCCTGACACAAAAAGTTCAGTTCAGTGACAAAAAAGTTCAGTTTGGGAAGTGTAATCAGTAATGGGAGGGGGGTCCAGGGGGTGTCGGGATCGCACATATTTTGTCATGGTGTTTTTTGTAGTCGACTTTTACTCTTTGGGGTGAGAGCAGGTTGAGAGGATGATGTATCAGCACCTGGGGACTTATGTAGGAAGGGAGACCAATAGGAGGAGGTATGGGAGTCTCGGCTATGTAAACAGGGGTATATCGGTGGTCTTTAGGGGGTCTAAGTTGACTAAGACTGATCTGCATTTGCTCAGTTTTTATTTTGTGCACGGGGTCCCCCTTCATTCAGATGGGCGTTGACTCCCATTCTGCATGCAGGCAGCAGAGCCAGGACAAGGGGTGGGCACGAGGGGCCGCATGCCCCAGGTGCAGTGAAGCAAGGGGGCAAAGAATGGATGCAGGGTGGTACACCCATTCTATAGCATATATTAACCTCCCTGGTGGTAATCCCGAGCGTGGCTCGGGGTTAAATTTCAGTACCATTATTATTATACAGGATTTATATAGCGCCGACAGTTTGCGCAGGGCTTTACAACATTGGGGTAGACAGTACAATTACAATACAATTCAATACAGGGGGGAATCAGAGAGCCCTGCTCGTTAGAGTTTACAATCTAGGAGGGAGGGTCAAGTCATACAAAAGGGTAATAGCTGTGGGGTACCATTAGCGGTAATCCAGAGCCACCCTTGGGATTGCATTGCAGGATCCTGGTGCAGGTTACTTATCTCGTCCCCAGGATCCTGAGATGTCCCCCCACTGTGTCTGTGGACTGTGTCCTCCGCCCGATGCCTCTGCGTGCCAGGCTCCATTCCCTGCGAGCGTCTCGACTCACGGGGCGGACCCTAGTGGCAAATTCAAAAAGTGATAAATTGATAACACATACAGTACACTGTAATCTTACAGATTACATTACTGTATCAAATCATTTCACATGCCTTTTGTCCCTAGTGGTTTGTCAGGTGCCCTGCCTGCAGTTTTATATTATATACAGTTGTGCTCATAAGTTTACATACTCTGGCAGAATTTATGATTTCTTGGCCATTTTTAAGAGAATATGAATGATAACACAAAAACTTTTCTTTTACTCATGTTTAGTGTTTGGCTGAAGCCATGTATTATCAATCAACTGTGTTTACTCTTTTTAAATCATAATCACAACAGAAACTACCCAAATGACCCTGATCAAAAGTTTACATACCCTGGTGATTTTAGCCGGATAACATGCACACAAGTTGACAGAAAGGAGTTTGAATGGCTATTAAAGGCAACCACCAATCAGTGTGTGTATATAAAAGGTAAATGAGTTTCTGGACTCCTGACAGACCCTTGCATCTTTCATTCAGTGCTGCACTGAGGTTTCTGGATTCTGAGTCATGGGGAAAGCAAATGAATTGTCAAAGGATCTGCAGGAAAAGGTAGTTGAACTGTATAAAACAGGAAAGGGATATTAAGGAAAATTGTTATCCATACTTACCGTCATTTTCCTTTCCTGGATCCTCCCCATGTCAGCCTACTATGGGTCAGCTCCGCCCCGTCTGACCCCACCAGGACCACCTCTTTTCTAGCCCATAAAAAAGGGCGGCTGTCTGCCAACACCAGTGTTCAAAAAAAAACCCCGCCTCGTGACGGATAAACTGGGTGGGAATCCTCTGGCTGACATGGGGAGGATCCAGGAAAGGAAAATTACGATAAATATGGATAACAATTTTCCTTATTCCTGGACCACCCAATGTCAGCCTACTTTGGGATGTACCAAGCAATATTAAGAAGGGAGGGAAGACAAAAAATAAATAAGCCAAACCCTCAATGCAATGCTACTCAAAATTTTTAATGGGCAGCAGCCACTGTAATAACCGTAGAGCCAAACGTTTCCTCAGGCGGACAAGCCATATTAAGCCTGTAATGCCTAATAAAAGGTGTTGGGCATGCTCCAGCTTGCTGCTCTGCAAACCACCTCAGGGGTGACCTTCGCGTATGCCCAGGATGCTGCCATACCGCACGTTGAATGTGCTTTGATCTCTGAAGGAGGAGGAAGGCCCAGCGTTTTGTATGCAATATGCATGGTCTTGACAAACCAGAAAGACACAACTCTGGATGTTGCTGGCATACCCTTTTTAGGCCCTATTGGGAAAACCTACAGCTGATCTTGTTTGCCAAAGCTTTTAGTCCATTTCAGGTAGGTTGAAACCGCAGAGACCAGGTCTAACCTACTTCACTCATCATCAGCGGTATCCGCCGGAAAGGCTGGGAGAATGACCTCCCAGTTCATACGAAATTATGCGGCCACCTTAGGTAGAAAGCTCGGTATCTGCCTAAGGACTATCTTGTCTGGGAGAACCAAACAATATGGTTCTTTAGATGAGAAGGCGCACAGCTCGGAGACTCTTCTGGCTGAGGCCACGGCTAGTAAAAAACAAAAACAAAAAACAACTGAGGAAGAGAAACACAACCCTGATTCCATGTTGAAGTGTACTCTTAAATACTCCAACATTTGGGTCAGATGCATCTGGCTCTTCCGAAAGTTGATCAACCAACCGAAACGAGCTAGTGTTTTGCAGGTGAAATTCACATGAGCTAGAAGGAGCTCATTTGATGGACCCAGAAGTGGCATGTCATCTAGATAATGGAATATTTGGACTCCCTTGACCCTGAGAGTCGCAACGACAGCAGACAGTAGCTTTAAAAATGTTCTCGGAGTCGTGCAGAGACCGAATGGGAGAGATTAAAAATGAAAATGAGAGCCTTTCACGGAAGGCCTGAGAAAGCGATGATGAGATGCGTCTATGGAGACATGAAGATACGCATCTGCCAGATCGATGGAAACCATCCAGTCTCCTGACTCCACAACCAAAACGATCATTTCCAATAACTTCGTTTTGAATGGTGGAACCTTTATGTAAGAATTCAGGACTTTGAGGTAAAAAAACTGGTTCGAAACCCCCTGAAGCCTGACCAAAAACAGAGGGGAACATACCCTTTGACCCAGTTCGTGCCTTGGAACCAGAATGATGGCAAAGTCGCAGTGTAAACCGTGCGGCTTTGGGGAGCAGCAGTGGAAACACAGCCCCAGGAGCTTTGTTGGCCCTGGGCTTGGAAGGTTTCTGGAAGGTTGAACCAGTTCCCCTCCACTGTCTGAAAAACTGTCTGTAAGCCCTGGCCTCTCTGAATCCTTTTTTGGATCCCTTGTTAAACCAAAGTGCTGCTGTGTTTTTTTTCCTCTTCTGAGGGATTAGGCCAGATCTGCCGCCGGAAACCCGCTGAATTGCTGATTCTAATGCCCTGTACACACGGTCGGATTTTCCGATGGAAAAAGTGTGATCGGATTGTGTTGTCGGAAATTCCGATCGTGTGTGGGCTCCATCGGACTTTTTCTGTCGGAAAGTTTGAGAGCAGGATATAAAATTTTCCAACAGCAAAATCTGATCGTTTAAATTCCGATCGTGTATACAAAATCCGACGCACAAAGTGCCACACATGCTCAGAATAAATTAAGAGACGAAAGCTATTGGCAACTGCCCCATTTATGGTCCCGACGTACGTGTTTTACGTCACCACGTTCAGAACGATCAGATTTTCCGACAACTTTGTGCGACCGTGTGTATGCAAGACAAGTTTGGCACAAAATCCGATGAATTTTGTTGTCGGAATGTCTGATCAATGTCCGATCGTGTGTACAGGGCATTAGTCTTCCCGAAGAGTAGCTTCCCATCAAATGGGACCGAACACAGGCTGTGCTGAGAAGCCTTATCAGCCGACCAATGCTTGAACCATAAGGCTCTGGTTGCTGTGACGGAATGAGCCATTATCTTTGCTGTCATCTTGACCTGGTCAACAGCCACTTCAGCCACTTCAATCTTAAAAACTGCAAAGGAGAAGAACTGCCACTTCCCAGACTTTCATCCAAACATCCATCCACCAGCTCCACTACCCACACTCTAAGGCTAGATTCACACCCATGCACTCCCAGCATTCCGCAGAACCGCACCACAGAACGTGTTCCATAGGAGACCATGATAAATTGACGGTAGTGCAAATCCGCAAAACGCACCAAAAAACACACAGGTGCGCACCCAGCCCAAGTGCTGCTGCCACAAAGGAGTGAGTGCTACCGCTGGTCTGCAGGCTGCAAACTATACAACCTGTTTTAGGTCTGCGTTTATTTAGCGATCTATAGGATCCCTAAAAGAGACCGAATCCTCCAGCGGAATCGTAATGTGGTGGGCGAATACACGTAATGAAGCATTCACCTTAGGCGTAGTGTCCCAAGGGGTACAGCTTCAATGCTCCATTATGCACACTGAGCTTCTTCTCAGGCCCCCCCCCCCCCCTCCCCACTCATCGTGAATTACTTCTTTCATTTCAGAAATGAAATGGGAAGGAAGGTAACGATTTCTTTAAATACGGGTAGTATCTTTGCTGTTTCTTTGGAGGCGACGATTCTTCCTGCCACTTCATCACATCCTGAACAGCCTCCACCAAGGGGGAACCAGTGCAAAAATCAAACGTATGCGATTCTGAGACCATCTTAGCCTCAGATGGATCCAAATCGCTATCGACTTCAGAGTTAAAACGCACTGAAGACACATGATCTGAATCTGCAGATGGTGAAGATACAGCAGGATGAGAAGGATTCCTTGAAACACTCTTTAACCCTTCCTTGACTGCGTGATTAATGTAGGATTTAACCTGGCGTGCTTTCGCAGCATTGTCCTGAGCCGTCAGATGTCTTGACCTCTCTTGGCTCGGGTCCGAGCGACTAAAGTGAGGTAAGAGCGAGGGAGATGTGGAATGCTGTGACAACAGGCGTCTATCCAGCTGCATGCGACTCTGCGATTTGTCATGTCTAGTCCCTTCTTTACTCTTTTGAGGCTGGAATGCTGATTTGGAACCTCTTTGCGGGCGTTTATTTCGCAGTGGGCACTTCTCTTTGTAAAACACAGAGGATGTGCTCTCTTTAAAAAATAAAAAATAAATACAATTAAAATAAATTTCTCCATCCAAATCTTCAGTGCTAAGGCAGCTAGGCAGGCAGGCACAATTCCCCAGTCCTATAAGGTACAGGATAATAAAAATACTTACGAACAAGTAACACAGCAAAAAGTAATGAGAGACCGGGAAGGAGGCTTACCAGAGCAGAGCAGCAGATTGACCAGCTGGAGACTGAGATCAGCCTAGAGCAGTGTATCTCAACTCCAGTCCTCAAGGCACCCCAACAGGTCATGTTTTTAGGCTTTCCATTATTGTGCACAGGTGATTTGATCAGTTTCACTGCCTTAGTAATTACCACAGCTGTTTCATCTGAGGGAAATCCTGAAAACATGACCTGTTGGGGCGCATTGAGGACTGAAGTTGAGAAACGCTGGCCTAGAGGACAGAGGCTGCTGCAAATCATTAGTGAGCATTCTGATGTTTGCTAGACAACCCAAAGAGGAAGCTGCCTCTGACCTCACCTGCTCAACTCTAAGCTTCCTGAAAGGAGTACATGTGGAGGCGGTGAACTACAAGTCCCAGCGAGCCAAACCACTGCCTGAACACACAAAAACATGGAAGGAGAGAGTGCCAGCACCTGCCTATCGAAGGTATATACAGTCATTTATACTGCCAGTGACCTTTGCCAGAAATACACATTCATTTATACTGTACCATACAATCCCAGCACCACGGGAACCCACCTCCTTAGGAGATTTACAGCCTATATGGGGGGGGTCTTCTGAACTGGGAGAGGCTTAACCCGACAGGATCGATGGATGAATGGATATAGAAAAAATAAATAAAAATAAACTTTAAAAGGCGTCCGGAGCAAGGACAAAAAAAAGAACATTGGTGTGGGCAGACAGCCGCCCTTTTATGGGCTAGAAAAGAGGTGGTCCTGGAGGGGTCAGAGGGGGCTGAGCTGATCCATAGTAGGCTGACATGGGGAGGTCCAGGAAAAAAAGATATCCAAGGAATTGAGAATGCCAAGCAGCAGTGTTCAAACTCTAATAAAGAAGTGGAAAATGAGGGGTTCTGTTGAAATCAAACCACGGTCAGGTAGACCAACTAAAATTTCAGCCACAACTGCCAGGAAAATTGTTCAGGATGCAAAGAAAAACACACAAATAACTGCAGGGCTCTCTGAAATCATGTGGTGTGGCTGTTTCAAGATGCACAATAAGGAGGCACTTGAAGAAAGATGGGCTGCATGGTCTAGTTGCCAGAAGAAAGCCATTACTATACAAATGCCACAAAGTATCCCGCTTACAATATGCCAAACAGCACAGAGACAACTCCATGCCCAAGAGGGTTAAGGCAATGCTGAAAAATAATGATGGCCACACAAAATATTGACACTTTGGGCCCAATTTGGACATTTTCACTTAGGGGTGTACTCACTTTTGTTGCCAGCGGTTTAGACATTAATGGCTGTGTGTTGAGTTATTTTGAGGGGACAGCAAATTTACACTGTTATACAAGCTGTACACTCACTACTTTACATTGTGAGATACTGCACATGATGTTCTTCTTCTGCCGAAAGGGTAAATGTTCGGTTGTTCATCCGAACAGTCAAGGTTTGGTCCAAACTTTTTTTGGACTGAATCTTGAGGTCATAGTATAGACATTTCACATCCTGGTATAGTCCAAATAATTTTCAGTTTATTGTCTATCGACAGAGAAGAGTGTCCTGTTTAAATCAGTAGGAGGTGAGGAGGATTCTGGGAGGGTCACGTGACTTCATCCTTATCTCTATAATGAAAACATTGTTCTATCTAGAGAGGAGAGAAGGATTCTACAATGTCTTCATTGATAATTACTTTCTCTCTATACACAGAATTATAAAATTGTGAAGGAAACATCTGGAGATCCATGAACACCCAGCAGTCGTCTTCATAGGACGTAACCCATCACAGTGCCGCCACCTCACCGCCTGACAACAGAGGTAACCAGTGCCAAGAAGATTCTAGAAGTCACCAACAAGATCATTGATCTGCTGACAGGAGAGGTGAGCAGTGCCGGGAATTCTGGGACATTATCCAGTAACAGACAAGGGATGTGTCTGGATGGTGACTGTATCATTGTGTGTGTCAGGTTCCTATAAGGTGTCAGGATGTCACTGTCTATTTCTCCATGGAGGAGTGGGAGTATTTAGAAGGACACAAGGATCTCTACATGGACGTCATTCTGGAGAATCAGCCGCCCCTCACATCACCGGGTAAGAGGAGACTTTATTGTAAAGGAGAGATCAGTATGGAAAACAATGTATTCAGTGTGTGTGTGTTTCCAACAGATGGATCCAGTAATGGGAACCCACCAGAGAGATGTCCCCGTCCTCTGTATTCCCGGGATTCCACACAGGAAGATCACACCATCCCTCACCATCATCGGGTAGGTGGGAGTGAGCAACTAAAATTTAAAAAGAATTCTAACATATGAGACCACATTCTTCAAAATAACTTCTTGTTCCTTTCTAATAAATGTATTCTGTCATCTTTGGGGTTTAGGGTGAAGGATTGAAAGACATCAAAGCTGAGATTAAAAAGGAAGAAGAGGAGACGCTGGTAAGTGGAGATCAGCAGTCTATGGAGGTGGATAGTCTTCAGTATTCCCGGGATTCCACACAGGAAGATCAAAGCATCCCTCACCATCATCAGGTATGAAGAACTGAGTTATAAAACTCAAAAGTTATTCTAAACTGAGATAACTTTCTTATAGATATTTGTTTTTAATATTGAACTTAATTTTCCAGATATTTTATTTTTTTGTTTTGGGATTCAGGATACATTAAGAAAAGACATCAAACTTGAGGTTAAAGAGGAAGAAGAAGAGGCATTGGTGAGTGGAGATCAGCAGTCTATGAAGGAGATGACCATGAAAAACGAACAGGAGGAATCTTCTCTTTATATCAACAGAAGTAAGTAATAATCACTAAATGCAGAAATGTTCACTATTTTCTTTTTCTTCTATGAGTATAAAAGATTAATTTAAATAAGTGCAACGTGAAGATACTGTACACCATATGAAAGGTCCATCTCCATTCCTCAATATAACGTCATGTTCCCAACAAATGAGGAGGAGATACTGTACACCATATGAAAGGTCCATCTCCATTCCTCAATATAATGTCATGTTCCCAACAAATGAGGTGGAGATGCTGTATCTTTATCTGGTTTGTATAGATATTTTATGTTATGATTGCACCCAATTCCATGCCAGAGCTCTGAGATACTGTAGAGTGTTAGTAGGGATGCACTGAATGGGTTTTTGGTGCCAAAACCGATACCGAAAATAAATCTTCCTTGATCCCGAAAACTGAAACCAATACCGAAACAACACCGATAACGAAAGTAACTGTTTTTAAAAATATTTTTATACAGGAGATGGTTAGCGACTGGGGACATGGTGCAGGAGATGGTCAGAGACTGCAGAGATGGTACAGGAGATGGTCAGAGACTGAGGACATGGTACAGGAGATGGTCAGAGACTGCAGACATGGTACAGGAGATGGTCAGAGACTGCAGACATGGTACAGGAAATGGCCAGAGACTGCAGACATGGTACAGGAGATGGTCAGAGACTGCAGACATGGTACAGGAGATGGTCAGAGACTGAGGACATGGTACAGGAGATGGTCGGAGACTGAGGACATGGTACAGGAGATGGTCAGAGACTGAGGACATGGTACAGGAGATGGTCAAAGACTGCAGACATGGTACAGGAGATGGTCAGAGACTGCAGACATGGTACAGGAGATGGTCAGAGACTGCAGACATGGTACAGGAGATGGCCAGAGACTGAGGACATGGCACAGGAGCTGGCCAGAGACTGAGGACATGGCACAGGAGATGGTCAGAGACTGCAGACAGGGTACAGGAGATGGTCAGAGACCTTCACCAAGCGCACATAGTGCTTGGGGTACATAACCCCTGCAGTACTTGCAGACAGCCGCCTGCAAAATACTCGCCCCATAGGCAGAATGCGACACGCAAAATTCAGCTTACCTAGTAATGATTGTAAGGTTTGCAAAGTCCCAAGATCCCCCGAATCTCTGCTTTCAATGCCTTCAACTTATCCTCTGGCAGCCTGCGATCCATGGCACCCGAGTCTAAAACGATGCCCAAGAAACTCAACACCGTCTTGGGACGCTCTGTCTTCTCCGGTGCCAAAGGGATGCCAAATTTATCAGCAACATGCTCCAGCGTGGCCAACAGGACCGCGCAAACTTCTGATATAGGTGGACCCACGCAGAGGAAGTCATCCAAGTAGTGTATGATGGCATTTACTCCCACGACGTCACGCACCACCCACTCAATGAAAGAACTAAACTGTTCAAACAATGCGCAGGATATAGAACACCCCATGGGCAGGCAGCGATCCACATAGTATTCTTCCTGCTAATAACAACCCAACAAACGAAAACTGTCCGGGTGAACCGGGAGCAAACGAAAAGCCGACTCTATGTAAGCTTTTGCCATCAGTACCCCCCGCCCATACCTCCTCACCCAAAACACCGCTGCATCAAAAGACATATAGGAAACCGCGCACACCTCCGGGTCAATGGCATCATTCACCGAACCCCCTTTCGGGAATGATAAATGGTGAATTGGCCTAAATTTGTTAGGCTCTTTCTTCGGCACGACCCCAAGAGGTGACACCACCAGATCCGGTATTGGCAAAAAAGGAAAAGGACCACCCATGCGGCCCAACAAGACCTCCTTCCGCAGTTTCTCCGAAATCACGTCCGCATGTTGTAAGGCTGACCGCAAATACGGTACGTTTTTTTCCCTGTTTAAAACAACGGGACACAGGGTGTCCACCCCCACAATCTGAACATTCGTGCTTGTATTTGCACGACCCCCCAAATCTGCAGACACCCTCGTTAAATTGCCAACAAACCCCTTTTTTTTTCTTGTGGCCGATTGTCCGGGGTTGGATGAGCCACCGCCCCCCCCCTTCGAAAAAACGGACTTGTCGGCCTAGCCAACGTCATAAGGCGCATCCATAAACTGATGTCCTTATGATCCCACCTCAAGGATGGGCGTTTAGCCCTCTGCTGCCTAAATTGCTCATCGTACCGCAGCCATGCTGTTCCCCCGTAGACTCTGTGTGCCTCTCCCACGGAGTCCAGATAGCAGAACAGTGCCGAGCAGTGTTCTGGGTTCTTTTCCCCAATAACGCTCCCCAATATCACAAAGGCCTGCAGCCAATTCATGAAAGTCCTAGGGATGAGCCTATACCTCCTTTTTTTCTTTGTCCTCTTTCTTGTTATCCTCTGGCTTCACCCTATCCAGATTGAACTTTTCCAGCGGTAGGAGCGCAAAAATCTCCACATATTCTCCCTTCCAAATTTTCTCCTTAACCTCAGTTTTTAGGTGTGCTCAGAGGGGCCCCTCAAAACACACATAAACTTTGCATTTTGTAGCATCCGCCAACCTTGCTAAGTCCTGTTTTTTGCCCCTTCCACTGTTGCCCCCTCTGACGTCTTGGGCGCCACCTCCCTGCCTGCCACCCTTGCGACCTCCATCACGGGCGCCACAGGCTCTGTAGCAGGCCCGGGGGAAGTCCCCGTGCACGTTGTCAACCCGTTCGTCGTCCCCCCCCCCCCAACCCCAAGAGCCACCCATGCCGCCGCAAGCGGCTGTATACCACTCGGCCCTAGCTCAAACTTGTGCACTAATTCCTTCAAACCCACTAAAAATGCCTGCAACCCTGAGTCTGCCGTGGCGCAGTCTGCAACCAGCGCGGCCGGAGGGGAAGGCACGGTCGCCCCGCTGTGACCTGACCCCACTACTAATCACCCCCACCTCCCCCACATCAGTACCTCCAACACATGAAGTAATACATATAGACTTACCGGGATGCCTGAAAGGGGTCCCACCAGCCGACGTCCCCATCTCCACCGCCGTTGGACGTTCTCGCTGCCCATCGTCACCCGGCTGCGACA
The DNA here is from genome assembly GCA_037952835.1 of Lithobates septentrionalis. Taxonomy (NCBI): domain Eukaryota; kingdom Metazoa; phylum Chordata; class Amphibia; order Anura; family Ranidae; genus Lithobates; species Lithobates septentrionalis. The sequence goes on from JBBDGP010001525.1 coordinate 581,513, forward strand.
GCTCACCTTCAGACCGGTCTACTGCAATCTCCTCTTCACTCACCGACAGCTCTCCAGCGGATGCATCACTGGATGCTGGGGATCCGCGGTTCTCCAAACCCCTCCTCCCTGCGCCAGATCCACCCACCGATTTGTGGGTCACTTTTCTGGGCCCTCTGTCCTCCTTCCCGCAGTGCCGCGCATGGCCACTGCCAGCTGCTGTCCTCCGCCCTTCTGTCATTGGTGGGCCACCGGCCGCGGATCTGGGGTGCTCGGCTGCCGTCGCTGATCTTTTTACCCGCCGAAGCCCCGCCCCCGCTGCATCAAAGCCAGAGGCCGGGCTCGCTATCCTCTCACTGCTAGGCCCCGCATCCACCCTGGAGCTGCTGGCGCTACCCCTCCTCGCTCCACAGCCTGTCTGCATCTGCTGCCTCTTCCCTCAAGCTCCATGTGCCACCGCGCGCTTCGCGGGTGGCCCGGATATCGGCTGACCCGCACAGACCTGCTGTCTCTGCACTCTGCGAGGGACGGGGAGTGGGGGATCTGGGGAGAAGCGAGCCGGCGGCCTGGACCACCGGACTAGCGCCGACTCACACCCGAAGTGGCCGCTGAGGAACTCTCACCCTGCACCGCTGCCAGTCTGTCCTCCAGCCATCCCGGTCCCTTGGACGCCACCTTGGCTTTCAGCCTGGCAAAAGGCTGTTCCACAGATGCCATGCTTCCAAGCTCGCTCCTCTTGACAAACTGAGCTGGGGAGGGATCTGGAAAACAATGTATTCAGTCAGTGTGTGTGTTTCCTACAGATGGATCCAGTAATGGGAACCCACCAGAGAGATGTCCCCATCCTCTGTATTCCTGGGATTCTACACAGGAAGATCACACCATCCCTCACCATCATCAGGTAGGTGGGAGTGAGCAACTAAAATTTAAAAAGAAATCTAACATATGAGACCACATTCTTCAAAATAACTTCTTGTTCCTTTTTATAAATGTATTCTCTCATCTTTGGGGTTTAGGGTGAAGGATTGAAAGACATCAAAGCTGAGATTAAAAAGGAAGAAGAAGAGACGCTGGTGAGTGGAGCTCAGCAGTCTATGGAGGCGGATAGTCTTCAGTATTCCCGGGATTCCACACAGGAAGATCAAAGCATCCCTCACCATCATCAGGTATAAAGAACTGAGCTATAGAACTCAAAAGTTATTCTAAACTATGAGGTCACTTTCTTATAGATATTTGTTTTTAATATTGAACTTAATTTTCCAGATATTTTATTTTTTTCGTTTTGGGGTTCAGGATAAATTAGGAAAAGACATCAAACTTGAGGTTAAAGAGGAAGAAGAAGAGACGTTGGTGAGTGGAGATCAGCAGTCTATGAAGGAGATGACCATGAAAAGTGAACAGGAGGAATCTTCTCTTTGTATTAACAGAAGTAAGTAATAATCACTAAATGCAGAAATGTTCACAGTTTCCTTTTTCCTCTATGAGTATAAAAGATGAATTTAAATAAGTGAAATGTGAAGATACTGTACACCAGGGATATGCAATTAGCGGACCTCCGGCTGTTGCAAAACTACAAGTCCCATCATGCCTCTGTTTCTGGGTGTCATGCTTGTGGCTGTCAGAGTCTTGCTATCTCTCATGGGACTTGTAGTTCTGCAACAGCTGGAGGTCCGCTAATTGCATATCCCTGCTGTACACTGTGTCAATCTCCATTCCTCAGTATAATGTCATGTTCCCAACAAATGAGGTGGAGATACTGTACACCATATGAAAGGTCCATCTCCATTCCTCAATATAACGTCATGTTCCCAACAAATGAGGTGGAGATACTGTACACCATATGAAAGGTCCATCTCCATTCCTCAATATAAAGTCATGTTCCCAACAAATGAGGAGGAGATACTGTACACCATATGAAAGGTCCATCTCCATTCCTCAATATAACGTCATGTTCCCAACAAATGAGGAGGAGATACTGTATCTTTATCTGGTTTGTATTGATATTTTATATTATGATTGCACCCAATTCCATGCCAGAGCTCTGAGATACTGTAGAGTGTTAGACCAACATACTGTATATGACTTCTGAATGAAAGACATGAAGAATTATTATAACATTTAAACATTGATTTCCAACAGGTGGACACTATGTCCTGAATAATGTATCTTCAGAATATAAAGCAGAAGAAAATCCCACCACACAACGTTCTCCAGGAGTGAATCGCATTACACAAATAATACATCATAGAACTTATCATATAGAGAGATCCTGGGATTTCTCTGATCCTGAAGAATCTTCTGATAACCCACATACTATTATTTTTGAATCTCACAGTACAGATAAATCAACAGATCCATCTAATCCTGAAGAATCTTCCTTAAACCATGAAGGATCTCACACAGGAGAGCATTCCTTGTCATCTACAGTGTCTGGGAATTCTTCCAAAAAAAACAGAGGGCCTCCTACACACCAGAAAAGGCGTAAGAGTGCGCGTACTTTCTCATGTTCAGAGTGCGGCAAATGTTTTACTCTCAAAAGAAACCTTCTTATACACCACAAAATTCACACGGGTGAGCGTCCCTTTTCATGTTCCGAGTGCGGGAAATGTTTTATTCAGAAAGTAGAACTTGTTAATCACCAAAGAATTCACACAGGTGAGCGTCCCTTTTCATGTTCCGAGTGCGGGAAATGTTTTATTCAGAAAGTAGAACTTGTTCATCACCAAAGAATTCACACAGGTGAGCGTCCATTCTCGTGTTCGCACTGTGGTAAAGGTTTCATTCAGAAAGGAAGCCTTCTTATACATCAGAGAACTCACACAGGTGAGCGTCCATTCTCGTGTTCGCAGTGTGGTAAAGGTTTCATTCAGAAAGGACACTTTCTTATACATCAGAGAACTCACACAGGTGAGCGACCTTTTTCATGTTCAGAGTGCGGGAAAGGTTTCATTACGAAACGCAAACTTGTTGTTCACCAGAGAAGTCACGCGGGGGAGCGTCCTTATTCGTGTTCAAAGTGCGGGAAATGCTTCAGTCAAAAAAGTGCCCATGATCGACACCAAGAAATTCACATGGACTAACTACCTTTTTAATGTTCAGACGGACAAATGGGGAGTGTGGCAAGAATAACCCCCAGAGAACGTGTGTCCTTCCTTATAGTCAGAATGTATAAAATGTTTCTGTTAAATAAAATCACTTCTTGGACCCCAGAATATTCACAGAGGCTAATAAAGTCACACAGACTCCACCATAGAATACGCCAATCCATGGACCATACCTTTTATTGGTTGCTATTAGCCAATATACTGTACATCTTTTTTTTTGCTTTACTGAAGGAACTAACTTTTTATTTAACCGACTAAAGTATCATTATTTTTAAATTAGATTTAATTTAGATTCTTTATTGTGTGTTAATAACGTAATCCGATTTTCTAGAATAAACAAGAAAGCTCTACTCTACAATATTCTGTTCTGATTAATTTTTTACAAACTAACATCATTTTTAGATGATTGGTGATTGGAATGTGCTCATTTCATAGAGTGTCTTCCATTGGTGTTTTATTAGTGATATGCGAGAGTCTAGAAGGTCCAATTCCAGAGTCCAGGATGTCCAGTTCCAGAGAGCCCAGGGGGTCCAGTTCCAGAGAGTCCAGAAGATCCAGTTCCAGAGAATTCAGGAGGTCCAGTTCCAGAGGATCAAGGAGGTCCAGTCACAGAGTCCAGAAGGTCCAGTTCCAGAGTATACAGAAGGTCCAGTTCCAGGGGATCCAAAAGGTCCAGTTCCAGGGGATCCAAAAGGTCCAGTTCCAGGGGATCCAAAAAGTCCAGTTCCAGAGGATCCAAAAGGTCCAGTTCCAGAGGATCCAAAAGGTCCAGTTCCAGAGGATCCAAAAAGGTCCAGTTCCAGAGGATCCAAAAAGGTCCAGTTCCAGAGGATCCAAAAAGGTCCAGTTCCAGAGGATCCAAAAGGTCCAGTTCCAGAGGATCCAAAAGGTCCAGTTCCAGAGGATCCAAAAGGTCCAGTTCCAGAGGATCCAAAAGGTCCAGTTCCAGAGGATCCAAAAGGTCCAGTTTCAGAGGATCCAAAAGGTCCAGTTTCAGAGGATCCAAAAGGTCCAGTTTCAGAGGATCCAAAAGGTCCAGTTCCAGAGGATCCAAAAGATCCAGTTCCAGAGGATCCAAAAGGTCCAGTTCCAGAGGATCCAGGAGATCCATTTCCAGAGAGTCGAGAAGGTGCCATTTCAGAGAGCTGAGAAGGTCCCGATCCAGAGAATCGAGAAGGTCCCGTTCCAGAGAGTCGAGAAGGTCCCGTTCCAGAGAGTCGAGAAGGTCCCGTTCCAGAGAGTCGAGAAGGTCCCGTTCCAGAGAGTCGAGAAGGTCCCGTTCCAGAGAGTCGAGAAGGTCCCCGTTCCAGAGAGTCGAGAAGGTCCCGTTCCAGAGAGTCGAGAAGGTCCCGTTCCAGAGAGTCGAGAAGGTCCCGTTCCAGAGAGTCGAGAAGGTCCCGTTCCAGAGAGTCGAGAAGGTCCCGTTCCAGAGAGTCGAGAAGGTCCCGTTCCAGAGAGTCGAGAAGGTCCCGTTCCAGAGAGTCGAGAAGGTCCCGTTCCAGAGAGTCGAGAAGGTCCCGTTCCAGAGAGTCGAGAAGGTCCCGTTCCAGAGAGTCGAGAAGGTCCCGTTCCAGAGAGTCGAGAAGGTCCCGTTCCAGAGAGTCGAGAAGGTCCAGTTCCAGAGAGTCGAGAAGGTCCAGTTCCAGAGAGTCGAGAAGGTCCAGTTCCAGAGAGTCGAGAAGGTCCAGTTCCAGAGAGTCGAGAAGGTCCAGTTCCAGAGAGTCGAGAAGGTCCAGTTCCAGAGAGTCGAGAAGGTCCAGTTCCAGAGAGTCGAGAAGGTCCAGTTCCAGAGAGTCGAGAAGGTCCAGTTCCAGAGAGTCGAGAAGGTCCAGTTCCAGAGAGTCGAGAAGGTCCAGTTCCAGAGAGTCGAGAAGGTCCAGTTCCAGAGAGTCGAGAAGGTCCAGTTCCAGAGAGTCGAGAAGGTCCAGTTCCAAAGAGTCGAGAAGGTCCCGTTCCAGAGAGTCCAGAAGGTCCAGCTCCGCCTCCAGATGATCCAGAAAGTCCGGTTCCAAATGTGTGCCAGCTAATATTCTAAGAATACATGGAGCCACTACAAATGCCACATAGAATATTTCCATCGCTGCCATCTTGGTTATGCTCCTCATGTTCACAGTGATCAGCTCCATTATTTCCCAGTTATTATCTTCACTATCAGTGATACAGAGGTCATACCCATCAGTGGCTCAGGGAGTTTGTCAGTGTCATGTCATCTGTGTATCCCCTTTGTGGTATTGGGGTGATTACACTCATGTTATAGGTGCTTTTCCAATGAGTTGTGCCAGAACAAACTGTATTTTAAGGCGTATCAGACCATTTTTATTACATAAAATAGAAAGTTCATATAGACATCAGTTGCCCATGCAGGGATATCCAACATCACCTGAAAATACTGAGCCATCTGGCTCCTTTGTCAGCAGCACTTCTGCTCTTCTTACCAGTCCCTCTGACTGTACTGTCCAACTCCCCTGGTTCATTCAGCTCACTTAGCCTTTAATCACAGTGCCCAGCTGCACAGCCCTCTCCTGGCCTCTGGATAGGGGTTCTCCTGATACCCCGATAGGAGCCGACCTGACTCCTGGAACAAGACCTGCTGGCTGGGGCTCTGACCCCTGGTTGAGACCTTCTGGCCACAGCCTGCAAACCTGGAAGAAAGAGCAGGTGAAGATGGAAGCCTCTGCAGCAGTGACAGTTCGCCGCTGGAGGACTTTGTTTCAAAGTAAGTCTTAGATAGGGAGATCAGGAATAAAAACTGATTGGTAACCAGTGTTAAAGAAAAAAGAACTTTAAGAAGTGGAGCTATGTTTAGAATTAGTGTGGGTAAGTGTGACGCTAAAAAAATCTATATGTGCGTTATTGGGCAAAGCCTGACAGAATGGACATCTGAAAGACAATATGCGCAATAAAGTGTATTAATGAAACACAAAATTGATCGTGTGTAAACTATTAACTAGGCACTAGCAGAGATAGGTAATGCAAAGTGATAATGAGAACAATCTGTGTAATGAAGTGTATTAATAAAACACTAAAAAAGGACCGTGTATAAACTGATAGCTGACGCTAGCAGAAGTAAGTCCCTGTGAGATAGTGATAGAAAAATATGAGAGGATAAATATGAATCCTAAATAACTTACTACAGATCCCAAATTATGGGGATGAGCAGTTATAAAACGTGAAAAAATAATGAACTAACCAGGACATCTTAGAAGATGCAGTGACACAGATGCATGATAAAAACATAAAGTGAAAAGATAAAAATGAAAATGATACGACACATTAACAACATGAACTGCTGTCAAAACTAAAAGTCCAACATGAACTCGTAGGTAACTGACATAACTAGAAGTCCAACATGGATAAATGGGTAGGCATCTAGGGATGTGGCTGGGACGATCAACGACAACCGGACACGGTAGTGTGGGGCCCTTGAATCCAGGAATGGTATCCACAGGATAAGGTATCCAACTTATATGTGAAAGGGATAGGCAAAAATACCCTTACCAGCAATGGTGGACTCCCCAGCCAGCGGCTTGGGAGTCAGACAAGCTTGTAATGGAGCAGGAGAGGTGATTCCACAGCAGCTGGAGATGATGGGGAAAACTGCGGCACTCACCGAATGAACCTCTATGGTCTCAACGACTCCCGGTGTCCAAGATGTGAGTGAGGAACTGCTCACAACAGTACTGGCTCCATGGAGTAGGTATAGGTCCTCAAGTGAGATAGGGATCAAAAAGAAGACTTCCCCATAGTGTAAATCAGCTTTTTGAAAAGCTTTATTTAAAAAACGAAGCAGTAAAACACACCCTGGCTTAGAGATTAAAGTCAGGTATAGAACAATATAAAAAGCGCTTGGATCAAAATAGTGGCAAGACAGGCATAACAACCCGATGCGTTTCGTCCGTGGGGTATATACCCCAGTCGAAGTCCTATCGGACGAAACGCATCGGGTTGTTATGCCTGTCTTGCCACTATTTTGATCCAAGCGCTTTTTATATTGTTCTATACCTGACTTTAATCTCTAAGCCAGGGTGTGTTTTACTGCTTCGTTTTTTAAATAAAGCTTTTCAAAAAGCTGATTTACACTATGGGGAAGTCTTCTTTTTGATCCCTATCTCACTTGAGGACCTATACCTACTCCATGGAGTCAGTACTGTTGTGAGCAGTTCCTCACTCACATCTTGGACACCGGGAGTCGTTGAGACCAGAGAGGTTCATTCCGTGAGTGCCGCAGTTTTCCCCATCATCTCCAGCTGCTGTGGAATCGCCTCTCCTGCTCCATTACAAGCTTGTCTGATTCCCAAGCCGCTGGCTGGGGAGTCCACCATTGCTGGTAAGGGTATTTTTGCCTATCCCTTTCACATATAAGTTGGATACCTTATCCTGTGGATACCATTCCCGGATTCAAGGGCCCCACACTACCGTTTCTTGTTGTCGTTGATCATCCCAGCCACATCCCTAGATGCCTACCCATTTATCCATGTTGGACTTCTAGTTATGTCAGTTACCTATGAGTTCATGTTGGACTTTTAGTTTTGACAGCAGTTCATGTTGTTAATGTGTCGTATCATTTTCATTTTTATCTTTTCACTTTATGTTTTTATCATGCATCTGTGTCACTGCATCTTCTTTTTTTTTTTTTTTTTTCTTTTTTTTGCTACTTCAGCTTTTGTCGTTTTGAGGTACTTTAATCAACTTTTCCGTTCATTTACTTCCCTCACGATTACATCATAGTAGCTTTTTTTTTTTTTTAACTGCAGTCTTCCCTTTCCCCTTTCTGCATACCTATCAATGGTCTATATCATCAATTAGCGCCTTCATTTTCCCCGACCCACCTTACCGCGTGGCCCTCCCACCCCTCCCCCCCCCAACCTCATCCCCCCCATCTACTAGTCGCTTTTCTGGGCCTTTCTCTCGGTTACTCCTCTGTCTTCTGGTTGGATTGTCCTCTAGTTTTTCTCCTCTTCCCTGGTGCCAACGTTCTACTGCTCCCTAAGCTCCCACAACTTCAGCGTATCTCAACGTTTGTTTAAATTTATCCCATTCTTGCCATTTTTCCCCATAAGCGTCCAAGCCTTCCCCGTCACTATACCTCAAGTACTCTAAGTTTTGGATCTCATTAACTTTATTACACCAACTCCTCATTGTGGGTCTCATGGGTTTCTTCCAGTGTCTGGGGATAAGACTTTTGGCTGCGTTTAGCATTGGCGGCAATAGACTTTTCAAATATTGTTTGTTCGGGATATTTGTCCCGTGAAATAAGCAACTCCATGGGTCGTCTAAAAGCCTTAGATTAGTTATTTCTCCTATTATTTGCCTAATTTCCTCCCAGTACCTTCTAACTTCCGGGCATTGCCACCACACATGGGCAATCGTCCCAATCTCTTTGCACCCTCGCCAACAGTATTGTGACTTTTTTCTTTTTGAATTTTATGCGCTTTATCGGGGGTGATGTGCCATCTCATCAGGCATTTATAATTCATCTCCCTCATGTTACTGTTTACTGTGGTAGTATGTACCCTACGCAATATTTGGCTAATCTCTTCCTTCTTCAGGCTAGTTCCTAGTTCGTTTTCCCACTTAGTAATATGCGGTGGAATATCTGGACCAGACCTTTCTATAAGTATACTATAAATTTTTGAGATCACCCTCTTTTTTCCCTTGTCCTCACAAATTTTTTCTAAGGGAAGCAAGTTTGCTTCCGATCTTATTGGCTGGGGCAAATACTCTGTAAAGTGTTTTAATTGATTATACTGCCATTCATCAATCAATCTCCACTCCCTTTTGCTCTTTAATTCGTGATACGTGCGAATGTTACCTTGGTCCATGATATCTTTCAATTGTGCGTTTTCTATTGTTATCCATTTTCCAAACAAGGCTTCTATTCCCGGTATAAAGTATTCTGTGTTTGTTAAGGGTATTAGTGGTGAATTGAATTCCCATTTTTCCTGTCTGTGGATGTGATCCCAAATTTTTAGTGCATGTCTAGTGATATTGTTTGTGCCTTTATCTAATTTTCTATATTGTGGAGGAATCCAAATTATTTTACCTAAGTTGACAGTGCTTATTGTGCCCTCCATCTTCACCCACCTCTTTTCTCTGTTTTCTTTGGCCCATTCTACTGCCCGTGACAATATCACCGCGTTGTAGTAATTTCTAATATCCGGTGCACCCCAACCCCCTCTTACTCTGTCTTTAGTTAACTGTGCCATGCTTATTCTTACTTTTTTCCTTTTCCAGATAAAGTTTGTGAAAAGCTTTTGAATTGTTTTAAAAAAGGCGTCCGGGAGTGGGATCGGTAGCATCTGCATTTTATATATGATTTTGGGGAGGTGAATCATTTTGATGATATTTATTCTGCCCCCCCACGAGATGTTTCCTGTTGTTATTCTATTTAATTCAATTCTGATCTCATCTAGTAGTGGGAGAAAGTTTGTTTGATATAAATTTTCGTTGGTTTTGGTCAGCTTAACCCCTAAATAATTTATTTCTTTTTTACCCCAAACAAATGGGAAACTCTTTTGAAGTAAAAGTTCCTCTCTCTTTGGGATATTAAACGTGAGGGTTTCGGATTTCGCTGGGTTTAACTTAAAGTTCGAGACCTCCCCGTACTCTTTTAACGTTTTCATTATATTTGGGAGAGATATCTTTGGGCTGGTTACGTAGAACAGGATATCATCCGCGTACGCGGCTAGCTTGTGAGTTTCCTCCCCCACTTTTACCCCCCCATGTCAGGATTCTGTCTTATCCTAGCCAGAAGTGGTTCCAATGCCAACACGAAAAGCAAGGGGGATAGTGGGCACCCCTGTCTTGTTCCGTTGAACATTTCAAATGGGTCCGACACTATCCCATTTACCCTGACCCTAGCTGTAGGTCTAGTGTATAGGGCCTTTATGCGTTTTATCGTTTTCTCACCTAATCCTATTTCTTCCCATGTAGCTTGCATGAGGCTCCAGTCTACCCTGTCGAATGCTTTCTCAGCATCTATCGACAGGAGTAGACCTGGGGCCCCCTTCCCTTTCATCTCCTGTATTGTTAGCAGAGTCCTGATGCCATTATCTTTCCCTTCCCTCCCTGTGATGAAGCCGACTTGGTCTGGGTGTATTATTTTTTGCATAACTTTTTTCAGCCTATCCGCGAGGATTTTAGCGTAAATTTTGGTATCTAAGTTAAGGAGGGAGATCGGTCTGTAACTTGAGCAAAGCGTTCCATCCTTCCCTTCCTTAGGGATAACAATAATAGTGGCTTCTAAGGCTTCTTGACGTATTTCCTCTATATCCCCTATCCTGTTCATAAGGTAGCACATTTTTGGGATCAGGATGTCTTCAAACTTTCTGTAGTAGAGAATTGTCAGACCATCGGGCCCCGGGCTTTTCCCCATCGGTGTTTCTCTTATGGTTTTTGTTATTTCTTCTTCCGTGATGGGTGTTTCTAGCTGGCAAATTTGTTCCTCTGTGATTTTCTTTAGGCCGCTCTCTCTCAGATTTGTTTTTATTTTAGCCCTCTTCTGTTTGATCACATTTTTGGTACCTATATCATATAAACTCGCATAGTAATCCTTAAACGTCTTGGCGATTTCCACCGATTTATATGCGAATTCCCCGTTACCTGTTTGTATTTTATCTATGTAATTTGCTGATTTTTTTTTTGCTAAAACCTGCGCTAGATGTTTCCCCGGTTTATTCCCATATAGGTACCTTTCTTTCTTTACTTTGTTATACATCATTCTCGTTTCTTGCTCTATAAGTTCTCTCATCTCCTCCCTTTTTCTGCTGAGTTTTAACAAAGTTTCGTTGTCGTTCTTGTTCTTATGCAGCTGTTCTAATGTGTTAATTTCTTTCCTCAGGGTCCTGCTCTTCTCTCTAGTGGACCTACTTTTCTCCGCCTCCTCTTTTATCATAATGCCTCTTATATAGGCCTTATGCGCCTCCCACACCGTCATTTTAGATACCCCTTCTGTGTTGTTTTCTTTAAAATAGGCCTCTAGTTCTTTTTTCATTCGTTCTTCTATTGATTTATCATGTAAGAGTTCCTCATTTAATCTCCAACTCTTGTTCCTTATATTTGCCTCTCCTATCTTTAGTTGTAACGTTACCGGCGCATGGTCAGAAAACGTTGTTATGCCAATATTTGTATGGGTAGCCACCTCTAGCCACCTATGCTCTATTAAAAAATAATCAAGTCTAGAGTATGACGAGTGGACATGGGAGTGGAACGTGAAGTCTCTTGTTTTAGGATGTTGTGACCTCCATACGTCTACCAGTTGATATTGGTGCAGTTTCTGTTTTAGCTTATTCCCCCATCTCATCCCAGTCCCCTGTGCACTCGACGTACTATCCTCCTTTGGTTCCGGACAGAAATTGAAGTCGCCCCCTATTATGAGGCCCCCCTTCTTAAATTCCACTAGGTCAGCTAACCTCCTAAGAAGGTAGCCGATGGAATTCTTATTTGGGCCATAAATGTTTGCCAGGGTGCACTCTACTCCATTTAGTTTTCCTTTTAAGAACAGGTATCGCCCATCGGGGTCCACTCGTCTCTCATCTAGCTCAAATTTTACACCTCTGGCAAACCCTATGGCTACTCCTTTTGCTTGACTAAGTGGGGAATCGCCATAATACCATGTGGGGAAATCTTTTGAGCTTATCTTATTCTTATTTGTTATTGCGAAATGGGTTTCCTGAAGTAGGACCACGTCCGCCACCAGGGACCTCAGCTCGCGCACAATATTCGCTCTTTTCCTGGGAGCATTTATGCCACGTACATTGTAGGAAATAATCTTAAGAGCCTCTATTGTTATGTTTGGACGCACCACATTATGGGACTGAGGGCCACGTCCTTACACTTTCCTATTCTTACTGGTAGATTTCCTATCCCTCCCTCTTCCCTACACCCCACCGTCACCTCCGTCTCTCCCCCCTCCCCCCCCAACCCAGCCCCCCCTGCCCCCCAGATCCACCTTCCACCCCCACCCACCCCTCCCGCCACCTCCCCTCTGTTGGGGCAATCTGGTCTCCCGGTGACCTGCACAACCATGAGCCCCACCTCCCCTCCTGGCCCACTGGTTAAACCCCTTGAGGTGAAGCTCGGGTTAGGCGTTCCCAGATCCTGTGCTCCCCCCTTGTTTGGGGGTGGCCCGTGTCCGCCCTATCTCCCGCCCCCTCTGCCCCCCCCACCAGCGTCCCCCCATATGACCGCACGTTAATTTTCTGTTGCCTTACAGGTGTAAGTCTGATTATCTCAGTTTATCTCAGTTTTACTTTGAGAACAGGCAGCCAGGCCTGCTGTTCATTAATAGGGTCCCGGTTTCCTATTCTTTCCCACCATCCTGGGACTTCGACTAAAGGGATCCCCAAGCGGTCACAAAATTTCTGAGTTTCTTCGGGAAATCTCAAAGTTGCCGAACGGCCTTCCTTAAACCCGTTCAAACAGGCTGGGAAGCCCCAAGAGTACTTAACCCCGTGCGCTGAAAGCTGGGCCAGCAGCGGCTTCAACACTCTTCTCCTGGTCAGCGTCTCCGCCGCCAGGTCCGCAAAGATTTGTAGATTCGTCTCTCCGTATCGCACAGCTTGATTTTTTTTTATGCACGTCTTCACTAGTTCTTTGTCCTGGAAGTTGTGAAATCTCGCTATCACGTCTCTTGGGACGTCCCCCTTGATCTCTGGGGGCTTACGAATCCTATGCACTCTGTCAAATTTTATTTTACCGTTTATATTGGGTGAAGTGATCATTCCCCCGAAGATTGCGTCCATTTTTCCTTGAAGATCCTCTTGTTCTCCCTGAACCTCAGGTAGACCTCTTATTCGCAGGTTCCTTCTTCTGCTCCTGTTCTCCTGATCTTCCAGTCTATACAGGATATTTCTCTGTGCTTTTATGACCTCTTCTATCTGTTTTTTGACATCTTCCAGCGCTACTCCATGTTGATCTAACCTTGTTTCTGCCTCTTCCACCCTTTTTAGTGTTTGGTTCATGTCTTCTCGTAGGGAGTCGATTTTTCCGTTTTATAGAGGTTTCCAGCCTTGCGAACATCTCCGCCATTTCGCTTTTGGTTGGTAGTTGTTTTTCTCGGGGGTCTTCTATTTCTGTGTCCTGAATCTCATCATTTGCTGCGTGGATCTCTATTTCTGCTATTTGTCTTCTAGTACCCATCTTTGGCAAGCTCTCCGGGGCTTTACTTTTAGCTCCTGTTTGTTTGCCTGGGCTTTCTCTATTACTATCCTGTACCATGTACTTCCTGATAGTTCCCGGGCTTGCGCTTGTTCTGGGTGGGTTAGCTGACATTCCTTTTGTTGATTTACCTCTCATTCCTAACTTTTTGTTCCCTGATATTAATGAAGGGGTTGGTACTGCCAGGTGTATTTATGGATGTAAGTTTGCGCGATTGAGTTTTCTTTTATCGTTGCAGTTATGTACCGGATGCATTCAGTTTCTCCACACCTCTTTAATTCCTTGTACCCCGTGAGTGTTTTTTTTTTTGGGTGTTCTGGTATACTGATACGATGCTGATATGCTTCAGGGGACAACTTAAAGCTATACCGTACAAGAACTCAACAAAGCAGCGACATAGTCCGTTTGCATGAAACTGTGTTAGACAAGAAAGGGGCTCGTATTTTAGAGTTCAAAAAAAAAAAAAGGAGAAAGTCCTGTCTATAGTCTCCGCTTCAGTCCCCTTTGGGTCTTTGGGTCTTTCCTTCCCCTTTCCCCTCCCTCTCTCTTTTCCACTTTCCTTCTCTCTCTTCTTCCCCTTTGTGTTATACAACTCTATATATGGTTATGTAGGGGTGCTTCTCCTCTATGGACAGTTTAGAAAGTATATATCTATGTCCTGTTATAAATTGCGCTTGGTGAGTGCTTGCACAGACTTACATAAGAAGAGATGTAACACAAAAAAAAAAAAAAAAAAAAAAAGTTCCAATTACCCAGTCCCGGTTGCTCCTCCACACCTGGCACCAGCCGGATATTGTTTAGGAAATACTAATTATGCCTTCGGTTGCTTACAGTTGCTATTACCGGCAAAGAGTATGGTGCATCATTATGGACATCCCTTCAGGCGTTATTCAACAGCGTTCAGGCAGCCTTATTCTAGCATTTTTCAGGCAGCACTAATTTGGCATTCATTTATTTTGACCTTGCCTAATCAGGCAGCATTATACAAGTAGCATAACAGAGCTTTGTGCAAGAAATTTCCGCTTTTCTGCTTACCCTAGTAGTTGCTCTCGGCGGCTCCCTTCTCTTCCCTGTGTGTTTCCCCTTTTTTTTTACCTTTGTCTTTCAATGTCCTTCCATCTCTCTATATTTTCTTCTTCTGTTCTCTTTATGTCTTTCTTGTTCCAGCCGCTCGCTAGGTCTTCTGGGTCTGGAGCTCTTTTCACCGCTGTAACAGGCACAGACAAACTGTCACAGACTCTCTCTCTGTTCCTTAGAGGGACCGAAAACCTCCACTTCTTCGCTGTGTGAGATGTGAGATGTTTGGACGGTGACTATTGACAAACACCAGAATTCCAGGGCTCCTGCTCCCCCCCCCCCCAACCACGATCTCCGTTCCCGCCCCTGGTCCTCTCGTTCAAGCTCCGCAAATCTATACCAGATCTATACCAGTGCCAGCGGGGAAGCCGAGACTCGGATGGTGCGGATGATGCGGGCAGTGTGAAAATGATACGACACATTAACAACATGAACTGCTGTCAAAACTAAAAGTCCAACATGAACTCATAGGTAACTGACATAACTAGAAGTCCAACATGGATAAATGGGTAGGCATCTAGGGATGTGGCTGGGACGATCAACGACAACAAGAAACGGTAGTGTGGGGCCCTTGAATCCGGGAATGGTATCCACAGGATAAGGTATCCAACTTATATGTGAAAGGGATAGGCAAAAATACCCTTACCAGCAATGGTGGACTCCCCAGCCAGCGGCTTGGGAGTCAGACAAGCTTGTAATGGAGCAGGAGAGGTGATTCCACAGCAGCTGGAGATGATGGGGAAAACTGCGTTTCGTCCGTGGGGTATATACCCCAGTCGAAGTCCTATCGGACGAAACGCATCGGGTTGTTATGCCTGTCTTGCCACTATTTTGATCCAAGCGCTTTTTATATTGTTCTATACCTGACTTTAATCTCTAAGCCAGGGTGTGTTTTACTGCTTCGTTTTTTAAATAAAGCTTTTCAAAAAGCTGATTTACACTATGGGGAAGTCTTCTTTTTTCTCCTGCTCCATTACAAGCTTGTCTGATTCCCAAGCCGCTGGCTGGGGAGTCCACCATTGCTGGTAAGGGTATTTTTGCCTATCCCTTTCACATATAAGTTGGATACCTTATCCTGTGGATACCATTCCCGGATTCAAGGGCCCCACACTACCGTTTCTTGTTGTCGTTGATCGTCCCAGCCACATCCCTAGATGCCTACCCATTTATCCATGTTGGACTTCTAGTTATGTCAGTTACCTATGAGTTCATGTTGGACTTTTAGTTTTGACAGCAGTTCATGTTGTTAATGTGTCGTATCATTTTCATTTTTATCTTTTCACTTTATGTTTTTATCATGCATCTGTGTCACTGCATCTTCTAAGATGTCCTGGTTAGTTCATTATTTTTTCACGTTTTATAACTGCTCATCCCCATAATTTGGGATCTGTAGTAAGTTATTTAGGATTCATATTTATCCTCTCATATTTTTCTATCACTATCTCACAGGGACTTATTTGTGCTAGCGTCAGCTATCAGTTTATACACGGTCCTTTTTTAGTGTTTTAATAATACACTTCATCACTTTGCATTACCTATCTCTGCTAGTGCCTAGTTAATAATTTACACACGATCAATTTTGTGTTTCATTAATACACTTTATTGCGCATATTGTCTTTCAGATGTCCATTCTGTCAGGCTTTGCCCAATAACGCACATATAGATTTTTTTAGCGCCACACTTACCCACACTATATCTTCGCTGCAATTTGTCTAATTGTTGTGTTGGCTGCTTTTCTCACTTTTTGGTTGGCGCATTATTAATTTAGATTTTTGGTTACGTTTAGAATTGTTCTAAGCAAGTTCTGCTGTAGGAAGGTAGTCCACCCAATTATCCTCAAATTAACTGACTAAACATTGAATGTACTGCTCTATCGTTTGATTGGTCTTCTCCATCTGACCATTAGACTGAGGATGAAAAGCAGAAGACAGATTAACTGTTACACCTTAATTTGAGCAAAAACGTTTCTAGAATTTTGAAATAAACTGTTCTCCTCTGTCAGACACTACACCACCAATCATTCCATGGAGTTTAAAAATTTCCCAAGCCATCACTTCCACAGTTGGTTCAGCAGTGGGTACCCCTTAACTGGTAAAAAAAAAGAGCCATCTTAGTGAGACAGTCAACAACTACCAAGATAAAGGTCATTTCTTTAGAGGGAGAAGAATTTTCACCCATATGGGATAATAAATATATACAAGAGGTTGAAAATATAGAGAGGAGTAAAGAATGGGAAAGGTGTGGTTTGGTGCAATTAATCCAATTATATAGAGAGACAACCTTTAAATCATATCAGGAGCTTAGAGAGGAATATGGTATACCAAAACAGTCTTTCTAAAGATATCTACAAATTAGGCATGATTTGGACAAACAATTTAGAGGGAAACTGCTGGAGTGGAGTGGGATTACTATTCTTCGTAAAGTAACCGATGCAAACCTGACTAAAGGATTGATATCGGAAATATTTGAAAAGATTTGTGAAGAAGCGATAAATGGGAAAGGCCAACTCCCTTGTAAACGTCGATGGGTAGAAGAATTTGGAGATATAACAGAGGAACAATGGAGATACATATTAGATACTGGACCATTGGTATCGTTATCCCCATCGCAAAGAACTTCCCATTTGTTGCTATTTCACAGAATGTATTACAACCCCCCGAAAGCGATTCTTATTTGGGCGGAGACCGGATGCTAGATGTCCAAGGTGTGGGGATCTGAGGGGAGATCTCATCCATATGATGTGGAGATGTCCAAAGCTGCATAGATATTGGAGGGAGGTTGTTGACACCATAGACTTGGTCTTTGGTGTCAACTTTGAGCTGAATCCAGCGATATGTATCTTGGGATGTACAAGAAATGAAAATATTGGAAATAACAAACATATGGCAATAATTAGGTGTTTGTTCAGTTAAGAGAAAATGGCTAGCAATAAATCCACTGACACTTAGGGAATGGATAAAAGAGGTAGACAATACAATCCGGAAAGAAAGATCTGTGTATATATTAACCACTTGCCGACTTGCTCACGCAGATATACTGTGGCAGGTCGGCTCTCCTGCGCGAACTGACGTTACCTGTACGTCAGTCCGTAAAAGCAGTATAGCGGGCACGAGCGGGCCGCCCACACGATGTCCCCTGGCAGCCCGCGATCGCTGTATGCCCACATCCTCTTTTAATAGAGGCCTGCCTTGAAGAAGTTAGTTCTACTAGAGAGTGGTCCTCAGTTAAAGTTGCACTAGTTCTGGAATATCCCAGGGTTCACCTCATTCCCCATCCCAGTTCTTCAACCAATAAAACCCCCAAAAAAAGCATTCTGCTGGGTTATTGAATGAAGAGACAGAGAAACTGCTCTGTGCCTGGCTGCCGTGCACCTTTAGGGAAAAGAACCTTGGACAAACAGTGAGACCGGCTTGGGGTCTGCTCTACTGAAGGAGAAGAAGAGCAAAAAAGAATAGAAATAGAAGACTCCAATAACATCCAGTTGTAGTAGACCAAAAACCAAATAGAAATTGATACTGCTTGAATACCCCAATCTGTTATCCCAGCCAACTGGCCACAGTGTTTGCAGGTGCTGGTCAGGTTGATTACTGGCTTGTTAGACACATTGAGGCCTACAACAAGATAGTGCCTCTCCGCACTACCTCAGCATATAGTAAGTGCCTCTTAGTAAAAAATGGCTTCAGCTTTGTCTCTAACCCATTGGAGAACCTCCTTTTAACATGTTTTGTCCAATAGTAGCTCAATCGTAGAGGCCAATTATAGTTCTCGATGTGTCTGACCATCCAGTTCTAGTGCCTAATAAGATCATATAGAGATGTATATACACTAAACGGCCACTTTATTAGGTACACCGGTTCAATTGCTTGGTAAGACAAATTGTTATTCAGCTAATCACATGGCTGCAACCTAATGCATTTACGCATCTAGACGTGGTGAAGACAACTTGCTGAAGTTAAAAACTGAGCTTCAGAATGGGGCAGAAAGGGGATTTAAGTGTCTTTGAACATGGCATGGATGTTGGTGCCAGATGGGCTGGTCTGAGTATTTCAAAAACTGCTGATCTACTGGGATTTTCACACACAACATTCTCTCGGGTTTACGGAGAATGGCCTGAAAAAGAGAAAATATCCAGTGAGGGGCAGTTGTGTGGCGGAAAATGCCATGTTGATG